>CM043021.1:59772876-60281865 GCA_023690525.1 Holotrichia oblita
ATCTTCAGTTCGCGAAGAAAATCTGCACCCTGTGTAGAACACAAAATGTCTGACTCCCAAGAATACTCTCTGGTAAATATACGATGAAGATGTACAAATGTCTATGAAATGTAACGTTTATTGTTAAGAGGAAAACGCAATCCGCTTGAGAAATACTACTGAAACGAAGTTTGCTATAAATTGTTTCCGCAAACAAGGATTACTATACCACGAAGTGTGATGAGACGACTGCTAAGATGGCACATACTATTTTGCATATTAAACCTTATCGAAATAATATGGACACGGGCGAAGAACTATATCAAGTAGAAAAATACTTCTACCGTTTCCCAGGAAATACAGAATTTCACGAAAGAAGTTCAGAATCGAAAAAATAATATTAAACATTTTATGAATGGTATAGCAGTTTTGCGTTTCTTATTACAGTTGTTCCTTACAATATTACTATATCTACTTCTTCTAGCTCATCAGTTACCAATGTTTTCTAGTCCATTTGTTTATTTTAAGTATAATTACCTACGTTATAGACCGAAACAACAATTTTCAATTGCTATTTCTAGGTAATAGACAGGGTTTTTTAATCACGGAACCTAAAAACAACATAAATTCTGAATATAAAATCGAAATATCAATATGTTACGTATACCAAACGTATTAATGAAATATTCCTACCCAAAGGAATTTTACAAAATCCAGTGTATTCTATATAAGAGCAATTCTTCAAAGTGCAGGTAACATATTAAATTATCAAAAATCAATTTCAAAGTGGAATAACATTCGATGATTATTGATTTTGATATTATGACCTAATTACTATTAGTTTTACCTACTATTTGCCTTTCAGGAAATAGTAGCCACATGTAACTCTCAACTATCCAACCATAGTTACTGAAGGGATTGAGTTGTGCTTTGAAATGATAAATACAGTAATTGCGCACTGAAGGTTGATTCAGGTTATAACCGCTGCACATGTAA
This sequence comes from Holotrichia oblita, assembly GCA_023690525.1. NCBI lineage: Eukaryota > Metazoa > Arthropoda > Insecta > Coleoptera > Scarabaeidae > Holotrichia > Holotrichia oblita. The sequence goes on from CM043021.1 coordinate 59,773,852, forward strand.
GCCGGGATTATGCAAATATAAAAAGGAAACTTCAGTTAGGAGCTTAAGGGAATTTTTCAGATACACGGAGCAAAAGATGTATTCTACTCCTTAAACATCTAGCTAATTAAAACTCAAACCTGTTAAAATATAAAACCACAAAATGTCAAATGCTTGTTATTATTTGAAAGGATATTGTCAAGGGTATGCAGCTTTGAAAACCATGTGGGTCATCACAAACATTATTATATTATTAAAGTCGAAGCATGTAAGAAAACCTGTATGAAATAACAAGCAGGAAGGTAAATTAAGAGTAACATGTATGTAAGTTTACTTAGAATTATTGAAGAGATAATATAAAATAGTCGGAACGTGAGAAGAGATTTAAGTATATTTCGGCAAAAAAATATACTTATGTATGTACATACATAAGAATAAAATTAAACGAGTAAGTTAAAATACTATTTGCGTTTTAAAATCGTATGAATCCTTTATATTTTATCTGTTCATTAGTCACTGTTCCAAGCAAAAAAAAAAATTAACGCATACGGAAAACATTTTTGTATACGTAATTTTCTACTTCTGGAATCATATTAATCTGTTTAAAGTTGAATGTTAACTGGCTATTTCCTTTATCCAGCGTGCAAATAACTAAATATATCTATAATATCAGGTATACAGTTCTATGCGTCTATCGCAAAAGAACGTAAAACGGCAATGCTTTAAAATAGAAATAAATAAAAGTGTATAAGCGGGAGTACATGTGTAATTTATGAAAGTTAAATTGTAAAAAGGAACTCGTTTATTTTATTTAAATAGCATGAATTACACATATATGTATATATTTTTACTTCGCATATGCTCAATTTAAATAGCTTGACGGAAACTAAAATAATGCAATTTGCAATTCATATCGCTGCAACGTTCATCAACAGTCGTCAGTTTTGCGACTTGTGACATTTGTTTAATGTAAATTAATGAATTACGTCAAAATTAAAAACTCGTCCAATGCATAAAATTACATTAGGCACAAACAATATATTAAAAACCCTTACACGCTACCGATTTAAAGCAAAATTAAAACGACCACGCATGAATACCTTATCGTGATGGCTCTGTTACGTTCTTTATTGTTGTACCTTTATAGAATTAAGTTTAGGTTCGTGCGCAGTATTAACACTTACACGAATTTTCGAAGTTGAACAAAGTTATAAAAAAGGAATCCATTTTATTTTTGCAAGCGGAAGTGAAGTTATTCAACATTTGATGACACATTTCACACGAGCTTGAAAACATACGGGATATAGATGCCCACTATCTTATTGCAAATACATCAATCTTTCCCTCTTTTACCGTCAGGTGTCGAGCTTTAATTAACTTTACTTTCACAGAAATCTTTCCATTCCTTATTTTTTTGCTAACTGAGTTGCTTCTGTATCTGTCTTCATTTCTTTTCCTACAATCTCTGTAATTTCGTTATTCAATGTTTTGAATCTGTTATCTCTACTGCTCTTACTTATAACTTTATCTTCTTATACTAGCTTTGTTTGTTTTGTTGTTTTTATGATATGTATAATTCTATAATTGAATGTTTTCCTGTGTATTACCTATACGTACCGGTTAACGAGCTTTGTACTGCTTGCTTCTGAACAGTTTTAGAATTTTCAATCAGTTACTAAAGTATAATAATTTATTTTGATGCGACTTTCGCTAATTTAGGTATGTACATCGACATTATTAACTGTAATTGTTATGTATCTTTAATTTACATTCTAAGTGGCAATTAAATAGCAAACCTGAATAGACGAAGCATTTATTATATTATGATCAAGCTCACGATCAAAAAATTACAGAAAATTTATTACATTAAATGTTCATTTCTTTAAACAGTGAAAAGGTATTCAAAAAAGTTTGATTATAAATAATACTGTTGGTATATACATATACAGTGTATTGTGTTCTTTAAATTTTGAATGTTTAAGGCAACGTAGTTGTGAAGGGGTTTGTGAAATGACCCATAGCATGGACTGTGTGAATTTCCTGGATCATCAGTTGAAAATTTAAGAACTGACATTGTTAAACTTTTGCAAGTCTAATTGGTGGATTCTTTGGCATTTGATGAATTAAATTACCACAGTCTCTTTGTACATGAACGTTTGCAGTGATACATTTCTTGTTCTTTTCTCTTATCGGCCTCCATGTATATGTGCCCGGCGACTAAGAGCTACTTGCCTCCATTTGAATTTGAATTCAAATAAAATGGTCAATAACACTGCTGCTACTAGTATTACAGGAAAATGTTTTAACCGCAAATACATATAAACAAGATCCAATTTCTTGACTTTTCAATAGTTTTGTCGCACAGGTATCATGCTGATTAATTCTGTTTTTTTCATTAACTCAAATATCGTGAAGTTAAGTGTCTGTTTGTAAAAGAAGACATTTTTGCAAACTAAAACTAAATGTTGGGATGCCTGTATCAACAAAGTTTTATCGTTCTCGTCGGCGTTGTAAATCGAGTCAGATAATTTCGTAATATGTTTTTGTATACATACCCTTCAAAATTCATCATCAATTAAATTTAGATGTATGTATGTCTATCTGATCATACTAGTTCCCCATCTTGCAATTCGTGAAAGGACACATTGAAATCATCTTCCACTTAAATTCCTCTACAAAGAGACAAACAGTATATAGTTGTATGTCTTCTCCAGTCTCCAGTAGTGGCAATGGTAAGCAGAAAACATGTTGTTTATTTCGGAAATTTTAAGCTGATGCCCGTGTATTTCCCGACCGTCTCTAGAACAAATTCCTGATGGAGAACATTGCCTTTTATCCAATAATTATCCTATCTTGGCTGAAAATTAGACTTAGGTGTTTAACTTGTAGTTACTTCTATTCTTCCAGAACCGTCGGGCAGATAATATTTTTCTTGTATATGTTTTTGAGCTTTCGCCAATTTTGTTATTTCGTAATCCTTGTACTTGTTTAGCTGTTTATTTTATAGAACTCGTACTGTGTGATTTGACTGGGGAGACCGTAATAATTCTGGAAAATCTGCTCTTTCTCTTCTACACTTAATTTATTAAAGAACTTTTTTCTGCAGTCCCAAGGAATCTTTATTTCTTTGACAGGTCCAATTTTTCTCCTATAGACAATAGAGTCTTTTGTTTGAGACATTATGGGAGTGTTTTTATAATTGTATCTATCATTTATTAGGATCACATTTCTTTTTCCACTTTTTTCCTTCCCCTTATACTCTTTTGTGTCGTTTATAGCTTCATGCCATGATACAGTGCGTTTGTGTTAGGTGACTTTACTTGCATGCGTTTTCGAGATTTTTGATTTCTTTGCATCTCTACACCTCTAGAAGTATCGCTTCCATTGTTGTGTACAGTCGCCAGACCAGCAGATAATACAGCTTTCTGTATTATTTGCAAGTAGTGGATTAATACGCTAGTAATGGAATCTACATATTAATACCTTTTGAATGTCTACAGACGGAGTATGGGTTGAAATGGGAGTAAATACCACAGTAGTAATAGAATTCTGCAATTATTGGTTGATAAGGCTTGACATCTGGTTTTAATTATTTGTCATTTCTTCCGTCTTTTAAGCCAATTCAAAATATAAATAATAGAAAAACCGTAAATGCGTCAATAAATATTAGTTAGGTGTAAACCTCTCGGCATAGATAAAGTCACTATACTTAGCATGAGCTACCGTTGCAACAAAGCAAGAGAGCGAGTGAAATAAACAAAGCAAAGTACCAAAACTCTGCACAGAGACATTATCAAGGCGCAACATCAACTTAAAATCCAATATCTATACATGATCGATTCATCATATTTGTATATTTTAGTGAAGTTTTCAGAAGATCTATTTTTATTATTGTGTCCTATGTAAACAGTAATAAGCAACGTTAGCCTGTGATATCCTATATCAACCTTCTAAAATTCTTTATTGATGAAAATCTACATTATTTTCTTTGCTTTCCTGTTTTTCCTACTATGTGGCAAAGAGTGGCAAACGAGAAGGCCATGCTAAGCGATTTCCTTTATGACTAGCTAGAAACTGCTAATGAGACATTGGATTCAGCAGTTACTGAAACTATAGTATTAACATTGGTTCAAGCACATTATTGGTATACTAAATAGTATTTTTCTGCTTTCACAGAAATTTAATTTTTTACGCTTCCCTAACCATGCAATTTTATGGTGTGCAAACTGCCATTATATGCGCAGTGTTTCTTACGAATGCCTACTAATAGAAACAAAACATAACCAACTTTATAACATCACGTGGTTTGTATGCAAATCCTTATATTCCGAACGTTTTGAGAAATAATAGGAATACTGAGCTCATTTGATCTCTTAGAAAGTTATTCCCAGTGAGAAATAAGCGTACGAAACGAATTCAAGTTTCAGTGATATTACGCTCATTAAATTGTGCTTGTTGCCGTAAATAGAGACATATCTCCGACGAAATCACGTAATTTTACGCTTACGTTTATTTATAACACAGCTTTCTTTCAGGTACTCTCTCCAGTTAAAAACCAAAAATACTCTTCGTAAAATAAATGCTCGCCGAAACAAAGTGCCAAGGGATACCTGTAACCGTCTCGTGATAAATTTGTGGCAATTAAAAGGGATTGTGGCTGAAGTGAGAAGGAAAGAACACAGCTGGGGACAGATTTAAACCCTGCAGCTACATCAATGCCTACTTCATCCGTCGCTTACGGCAAACTTTAAAAGTCAGACTGTCGTGAAAAATTGGTTTACATAAATTTCATCCGGGTATGGCAATTAATTGCTGACAATTAAGCGGCTGTCAGTTAAGAAAATTTCAAACTTGTAATTTCGGCATGTTTAAAAATATTGTTGTCTTTTTTGCAAAAGAAGAGACACGATTATGGACGAGTGAAATTCTAATATATATTCCCCAAAATTAAAAATATTTTGAGACGATTTATATTAAAGCTAATGAGACATTGGAAACAGCATTTTATAATCCGTTCTATTTCTTTTTAGAATATGAAAACAATGTGCAACTTGCTAATGCTACGTATAAACGTTGAATCTGAATCCAAAATTTAACAGTTGTAATGAATGAGTTGATTTACCAATCTTATCCATATCGGTAGATCCACACCATATCGATAGAAATGGCCAGAAATGTACCAAGGTAATTAGGTATTGGTGGTACAGATAATATTCGCTAACACTATACACTGCAATGATTAATTAATTAACTAGCGGTACCTGTTCCGAGGCTCATGAATTTCATCATATATCAATATATTATATATTAATATGTAATCAGCTTCTAACAAGAAATGACAATGAAGGAGAACGGTAAAATCGTATCAAATGTAAATATTCAATAGCTGAAGTTGAAAGGAAAATAGTTTTTACAGAATGCTTTATTTTTGGGGGGGTTACAATAGGAAGATGCAACCTTCCAGGACTAGTAGATGTACAAGAAGCGCGAGTCACATGAAGAAAGTTCGATAGTGGCAAAGTCAAAAGTTGTTTGGATTTTATTTAAATTTGCAACGAAAAATGTTAAAAAGTCAAAACTGTTCTAACCACTAGATGAAATAAGCTGCGTAATGTAACCAGAACTTATTTATTAAGTTCTGATTGATAAAACTATCAACCATTAGTCTAACACGCTAACTTGCAGATTATCAGTAAATTCATCATTTTTCATATTATGTTCTATCCAGTGATCGATCAAATAGTGTAGCAGAAGTTCAAACAGCTTAGATTTTTAAGCAATTTTGCAAGAAGCCGCAAATATTACAGCTATCAAGATTATGTAGTAACATATATTTGCTAGACAAATGACAAGTTAGATCATGCAAATCATGCAAAAGCATCTATAGGAGACCACGAGGATCTATATTTATCATCATGCGGCCGTAAAACGACACGATTTGTTACAAATAGCAGGAGAAGACTTGCGGAGGAAGGACTCGAATATTTTTGCCTTTACTGCTACTGGATTAAGTTTTGAACATGGAGTCTATGGTTAGTCGAAGGTTGTTAAAAATATTGGGATTCAGCTCTAGGAGCAAGAACTACAGGTCACTGTAATTTTTACTTTTCTAGCTGTCGTCAAGATAATATCAAAAGCTGCAATAATCTACAAATCGTTTTTCTTGTGAGACTCATTCAGAAAGTTTCACATTTATGAAGTATGTCACAGTAGTGTGTAATTATCTTATTAAATGGCTGGATATGTTCTTCATGCATAGTTAAGGCTTTGTTAATTCTGTTTTGAAATAATGTGTGTTGTTTATTGGTGGCACTTTTTATTCACTCCAGGTCTACATTAATCCAAAGACAGTTTGCATTTCTTTGACCTAACAATCAAGGGAAGATGGCCTGCAAAAGCTGTTTTTGTAATACACTGAACCAGATAAGTTTCTCATATGCATCGGATTATTTGTCAGTCCTTCGCACATTCGATATGGTCGTCATAACATACACACTTTTGTATCCACCCACGTCAATTGTCCTTGTCTGATCTATATCTATCTCTATATCTATTTAGATAATTGGTTACATTTGAGGACTGCAGATAGAATCTTATTCATTCAATTCTAAGATATGTATGTACATTTGTAGTATATGTAGTCATAGAAAGTATCCATCACTGCGCTGTTGCCACATTATATGTAGCAAATAACGGCGAACGTAATGAAGATACCTTTAAATTTTTTTGTAGTGCTTTCATTCTCATTCCAAAGCTATAATCAGTTCCATATAAAAAGCGGACACTTCCCATTTAATCCATCCGGCGAAATTTCTGCTAGGTAGTGTTCCTTTATTCGCACTTAAAAAAACGAAAGAGACACTGCAGAGCTAACTAATTTGCTTTATAATCCGCTAAATACAGTTTTATTGTCCATAAAAAAGCAAACCCACCGTTGCCGAGAGAGACGTAAAAATTAACGACAATTTTAGTATCAGAGACTGTTATTTTAATTTAGAAATCCATTTGGGAGATATTTTATAATTGAGATACAGGACAGAAACTCGCTAGAATATCCAGTGTACTTGCCGCTAAGTGGTTCTCCTGTCATTAAAATTGGGCATTAGCCTAATATGACGAAATCATTGCAATGTAGGGTTCTAAAGTGTACTTTGTCGAGTGGCAAGATTTTCAGTAAACCTAGATACGATTCTGAAATAGCTCGTTGGCTAAATCTAGACGTATTTTCAACTGTTTATTATTACGAATCTAACGCGATAACGACGTTTGTAGAAATTTGTTACCATTTTCTGCTAGTCTGATTTATATACCCACGCTGTATTTGCCACATATCGTCACTGATAACACTTCTCGATACTACGTCAATCAAAATGTCCAAAACTGTTGTTTTAGTGAGATTCCGATTGTGTAAGTCCAAACTATACATGAGTGCAACGATAAAATGTCAACTGCATTTGCTAATAATTTAATGTTAAACAACTCCAACTAGTAGCTGTTTCATATTTGTATTTTCAACTCATTGTACGATCTTTTCATGTCTTCGAGAAACTAGAATTGTGTCCGACGGCAGCAGCACCCGCATTTCAGGGCCGTTGTCCGCAATGATAAACGAGGTTCATAATTGGTACCAAATCCTTATCCTGTTCTGTATATTATTAACAAACAAAAGAAAAGTACAGACAAATTAAATGTCATTGTAGTTAGTTCTTTGGTGATTGATGATATTGATCGAGAGGAAATCTTGTTAGTAGTCAAAGTTAACGTGACTTTTTGGTCAGAAGGTTTCCCCTGTAGCGTGGTTCACACGTTGAGTTACCGTGACCTTCTGGCACCCCTCACCTAGTTTTGCTCCCGAAGAAGCCACTTACATTAGTGGCTAACGTCGAATTTGAGTAAGCTATACATATGTTTTGTATATTTACTTTTAATTTGTAATTTTTAGTTTTGTTTTATTTTTGCATATATTTACTTTACTATGACGCAGTCAAAACCCGAACACCCTCATAATAAAAATCTCAAACCGATGTCGAGTACGGGTATAGAAGACATACAGATCAAAACTATTAAACATGGTGATGATGAGTTCCTGCAATAATTTTAATTTCATGCTGGGAAAATATAGTACTAAATTTTTGCCAAATTATAGGTGGATATGGACTTTTTGAAGATATATTTCACTCTGATCCATTTCTGCTCGCCCTTCCTTCGAACAGTATAACGTGTTTCTTAATTTAAATACAGTATAACGTGTTGCCATAACAGTTGGAAAACAAATTGTTTTATTACCTGAAGTTGATATTTCTATTGCTCAATTAACACATTTGTGCGTAATAGTTTTTAATTCACTTTAACAGCTTCAACATCAAAATTCCCTGATGCAGCTCTCCTAAAACAATGTTGCATCGCTTAAACAGAAGAGATCTCCTTATATTAGAAGAACCTTTTGCCTGCTTTACATCTGATAGGTTATCATAAGTAGCTCTCTAGCTCTGCGGTTTTACAAACCACAATATATACATACATATGTACATACACTCGGTTAATTTAGAATCGATTCAAACTGCCATAAAACCCGTTAATAGTATGCTTTACTGCGACCCCCGAATGCAAAGCAGTAATAGTATGGTCAACTGTGTGAAAATTACTACGTACGAGGGAGCGTTTTTATATTCGCGGAATGGGAGATAAGGGGTGGAAATAAAAAAACCAAATTATTTTTCTTTTTCAATATATTCACCTGCAAGACGGATACATTTTTCACATCTTTCAATTAATTTATTTATACCCTCATAAAAAAATGATTTCTCTTTATCTGCAAAATACGCCGAAACTGCCTCCTTGACTTCATCATCAGCAGTAAATTTTTTACCAGGCAGCTCTTTTTTCATTTTCGGAAACAGCTAATAATCACTCGGGGCCAGGTCTGGGCCGTAGGGTGGGTGATTCACAATTTCGAAGCCCACCTTATGCAGGGCAGCTAACGCAAAGCGGATCTTGTGGACGGGCGCGTTGTCGTGCAAAAGCAGCACACCTTTCGTCAATTTTCCCCGTCTTTTCTCTTTAATGGCTTTTTTTAGTCGCTCTAATATTGAAGCGTAATATTCTCCGGTTATAGAAACACCTTTATCTTTATAATCAATCAACAATATTCCTTCCGAGTCCCAAAATACCGTTGCCATGAGTTTCCCAGCTGATTGTGACACTTTAAATTTCTTGGGAGGTGCTATGCCCTTTTTATGCCACTGCATGGAGTCTTGTTTGGACTCAGGTTCATAATGATGAACCCAAGTTTCGTCTCCAGTGACAATTCGACTCAATACACCATCCTTGTCTTCATTACAGAGGTCCAAAAATGCACGCGAACACTCTACGCGGTGTTGTTTTTGCGGCGGCGTGAGCATTCTCGGCACCCATCTTGCGCTGACCTTAGACATGCCGAGATGATCGTGTAGGATTTTAAAAATTGTTGTATCGGATACTCCAACCATTTCTGCGAGTTGTTTCTTCTTTAGTCGAGCATCTTTGAGTACAATTTTTTCAACTTTTTGGATAAGTGCTGGCGTGGTCACCTCAATGCTCCTGCCCGGCCTCGGGTCGTCTTCAAGGGATTTCCTTCCTTGTTTAAATAAACTATGCCACTTGTACACCATGGTTTTTCCTGGACAAGAGTCGCCGTAAACCAATGACATCTCATTCATTATGGTCGCGACTGATTTTCCTTGCCTGGTAAGGAACTTTATAACGGCACGATATTCGATTTTTTCCATATTTCACTTTTCACTCCTGATTATGTTACTTGGTTGACGATAGCTCAAATACTAACTGTCTAATAACAATGAAACTTCGTATTTGTACTAATTATGAGTCGCTCTACAGGCCACGCCCCCAATGCGCCTAATCACCCCCCTACAACCCGCTCATTCCGCGAATATAAAAACGCTCCCTCGTATGTAAATTACTATCTACTCGTATGTATATACAATATATTTTTCTATTAAATCCAGTTTCATATGCAAGGGATCATTTACAAATTCCTAAACCGATAATTTCTTAATGCGAGCGTAACATATGTATAGTTAAATCGCTATCGCATACAATTTCACTTTAATTCTAAGTATTTATGTAATTAAGAAATTTCATGAATAAGAATATGTATGGGGGCAAGATATAAAAGTCTATTACATATTAGAGTGGATCGAAAAACGCGTTTTTTTCTGCAATACAATTCTAATAACGCGGAAAACTTGCGCATAGGCGTCATTATAAATGAAAAAGTATTAAAAAAATTTTTTTCCAAAATTTGAAATTGCGCAAAAGGCCTAAAGTTACCAAAAAAGTCAAAATACCGGTAAATTAAAAAAAAATGCAAAAATTACCAAAAATACATTTTTTATTATAATAGTGAAAAAGGTGTTTTTAAGAGTGTCCTTAACGCATACAAAAAATAATTAGACCCATACTTGTTTTACTTAATTCGCGCAAAAGGTCTAAAGTTGCGAGTTGTATCGCAAAAAAAAACGATATTTCATGATTTTCGACGATTTTTAAACATGTGCCAAAACCCATAAAAGTTTTATTTTTAATTTGTAATAGTGTGTAAACCATTCAAAATAGTTTTCCCAATCCAGAAAAAATACTTTCAGACCTGTTATTCCTTAATTGTATTCGTCCAAAAGGTCTAAATTATAGTATAAGTTAAGTTATAGTCCCGTAAAAACGCCGTTTTCCATATCTGATGTTTATTTAACACATTAGGTTTGTAATAAGAAGCTAACAAGTGATTTCCACATCCACCTTACGCAACCAACCAACCAGGGTGAATTTTATTTACAATATTTACAGTAACTATTTACTTTGTACAATGCATATGTTCGTTGTAGGCAAAAGATTATTTAAATAGAAGCCCCTTTGAGTTCTGACTTTTAATTAAATGTGGGCATGAGCTGTCTTGATTTTAAAGTAGCTCTAATATAACCATCTCGATTTTCATGCGCGCACACTTTCTGCTGCTTCTGTAACCAGTTTTACCACACCTCTCAACTGACTGGGTGTGGCATGGAAATTTGAGGTAGTTAAACGGTGATAGCGCTTTGTCTTTGAACAAAGAAGCAATGTGTTCAGTTGGCATCTTGGACAGTAGTGGCGGCGGTGTTAACTTGCAGATTGACCAATCAATTACTTCGGTATAGTCGTTTGCACTAAAATTTATTGAAGGTATTTTGAAGTCTCTTACGTAACCTTCAGCCGATGGCTCATTTCTGGATTTAAGGATCTTCCTCTAGCCAAGTTCTCTAATGTGTGGTCTCTCATCCATTATCATAGCCAACATAATATTTTCAGGGCGGCAAACCTGCTCGCAACTTCAGGTCTTTTGCGCGAATTCAGTAAAACAAGAATGGGTCTAATTACTTTTTGTATACATTAAGGACACTCTTAAAAACACTTTTTTCACTATTACAACAATTTTTTTTTTTTTTTGTAATTGTTGCATTTTTTTTTAATTTACCGGGATTTTGACTTTTTTTAGTAACTTTAGGCCTTCTGCCCGATTTCAAATTTTGCAAAAACAATTTTTTAAATATTTTTTTATTTATAATGATGCGCAAGTTTTCCGCGCTATTAGAATTGTATTGCAGAAAAAACGCGTTTTTCGATTCACCCTATTACATATACTTTAGAGAATGAATGTTCGCATGATGGTGCAGAAAATGTCCTTCAGAACCAACCAATAATTCAAAAGTTTTTTCTGTGTATTAATTTGTTTTCAGTTTGACTGCCTTTTCGTTTACCTTCTCTGTTATTTGAAATAAATTATTATTTGTTTACTGTGTGTTTTGTTATTAATTCTCGAATAAAATCACTGTTTTTAACAAAACAAACTTAAAATGCACATAGATTCCTGTCTATCTGCTTTGATAAATAATTTTTCTTATGGTTCTAAAATTGATTTGTATTATTTTTTTATTTGCGTTTATATGTCATTAATGGTAATGGGTGCTGGCAAACGTTATACTACGTAATAACGCAGGTATTCAAAGTATTTGAAAAAGAATATATTTCTGCAGCGATCTTCCCATTCATTTCACATTACGTAGCTATTTTACCTGCTCATAAGCAAATTGCTTTATTACTACAAACATCCAGTTAAATGTTGAAAGATTCTGTGTGCGACGTTAGGTCTACGTCGCCTGCCATGTGAGTCGGTTTTAAATCAACCGAGTGCACATATGTGTATATCACGGCAGAGCTGCACAAGTACGAAAGTTGCATACAATAACAAAGGATATTGCACAAAGTCTAATAATTACCAAAAGTTCGGGAAGAAACCTAACTAGCACGGTTTACGAAGTATCCTTTAATTTAATTCAAACACTTAGATATGGTTTATGTTCTAATAATTTCACAAAGAGCGCTCTTTATTCTCGAGTAAGTCAGTCTAGTTTGAAACTGAATTCGTTGTCGCCAATTAAACGTACTTCAGAGTTGAAATTAAGCGACGTACTCCGTTTAATAAATGAAGGATCGATGTTTCTCATAGTTTTTCGAAAATAAATTTAACCGTTTCAAAGTTTGAACAAGTTAACTTTTATTGCTCATGAAGTTTTTTAATTTTCTACCTTGAAAGACCAACGTGCTCTAACTAATTAGAGGCTGTTTCAGTCTTTGTTGCATATAATTGAAAATTGGAGAAATTAAATTTTTTACCGGTACTACCTTCAGTAGAAATAAATTGCGAAGTTATCTTTTAATAGCTGGGGTATACTAATTAAATATTAAAAAGCGAAAATTGTCTGCGAAAAGTCTTTTCTATTACATTCAGAGGAAATAGAATATTGTAACAGCATGCATAAAACTTTTGCATTACCTACTGCTTCTCTAGACGAAACCTGCAGTTGGTCACCGTGATCGAGATGAGCTTTGACAAAGTAATATTTATAATTTTTATATTTGTACTTCTTGTAGCACATCGAAAATAATTTATTTTCCTCTTCAATATAACACATTCCCAAATCAGGAGAAGAAGACGGAGATGCTTTTTTTTCTTGGTTATGTATAACGTCCTCTATACAGAGTCGGCTGGGAATAAATTAAATAATGAATTACTACTACTAAAAGTATCGAAGAAAGCCATATCACAGTCCTAAGGATCTTACCTCAAAATGTTTTAAAACATTACCTTTTACATAGAATGTACGTATCTTTCGATGAGGATTATCCATGCAGCACCTATCGGGTATTGTACCTAGTTATTAAATTAATGTAATCAGAACGATTTATTCCACTAATTTGGTTTATCCGTACCAGCAACGATTTTATATTAAAGTTTAGGTCGCAGTTATTGGATAGTTTCTAATTTGTACCTACTGTATTATTATCAAGTGTAGTAAACGGCTTGATACACCTGGATGAAATATCAATTTAAACACGTCAATACATGTGGTTTATGCATAATGGCAACCTGGACCACTTTAGACGAGAAGTAAGATATTGTTTTAGGGGCTATGATTTTTTGAAATTTTGTTAATTATAATACATACAGAATTATTTTATATTTGTATGGTATTTCAAGCATCTAAAGGTATTCCTTCAATTCTTACTTTCCAATTTGCTTGATTCCAGCATCTTTGTCTTTTGTTCTGTTATTGTCTTTTTCTAGGACAAGCAATAGAAAAATTAATATTTACGAAAGGTTTAGTTATTGGAAAATACCAAGAAATAGAAAGACAGTTTGTGGAAAAAAAAACAGCATATAGAAGGACAGAACAACAAAATATTTCTGCCGGTAGCCTACCACCTTTTGAAGAAAATTCTACGTCGATTTCCATATGCACTTCACTAGATAATCTACAAATACAAGTTTTCTACTTCTCCTAGAGCATTTTCAGTTAAAGCTACAGTAAAATTTCTTTTCTGACCTTCCAATGTTCGAAAGCTATCAACCAAAAATAAAGTTTTTGAAAACTATGTCTATGTATCCATATACGTAATTTGGAAATGACAATCCGTAAATTATAACATTATATTAAAAAATGCATTATCTTTTACAAAAAAAAATTCCTGTATAATACATACATAGATTCAATCTTTGAAATACCATACCGGGTCTGTATGTACACTCGGTACGACTTAGTCTTAGAACGATTTTAAGGTAACTCACTAAAGTCGTTCGAAGACTAAGTCGCACCGAGTGTACCTACCCTATTTATCTAAAGAATTAAAACTATTCGTACATCAATTCTGCATTATAAAGCACTAAAACCATGGTAAAACAACAGTATGCTTTTCAGCATATTATCTGTGATGTTCTGCGGTTGTACGTGGAAATGCACTATTGTATATGTATTCTCGGGTCAAATACATGCATCATTCAAAGGCGACAATAAAAACTGTGGAACATGGAGTGGAATACGTTAGTGAGGAGAGCATATGCAGACATATACAAGGTGAGCCTACTAATACGATCTCTTCCGTAAAAATAGAGGAGAAAGAATTGTATAAGTCACAAGACGTTTGTATATAGAATGTGAAGATAATTGAATGTTGCAGCACTTTGTTATCTTAAAAAATACTTTGCATAATTTTCCAAAGTTGAATTATTGACGTAATTATAAGTAACTATAAGATTTATTAGGCCAGTAAATAGTGCAAATAAGGTATGTACATATATCTACTCACATTGGAGGCTTCAAGCTAAATATTGCTTTGCATTCTTCCTGTGCACGTGAAGGGAAATGCCATTTTAATCAAGAGAAGCATCCACACTGATACAAAACCCTAACAGCTACAATGCATGCATGTCCTGACCATCATCATTACCTTAAAATATTTAGTATTGCCAATACGTTAAAGATTCACACAAATTATTAGTAAAATTGTTATATTAAATAGGACGATGCTCCAATGTGTACAAATGCAAAATACTAAAATATAATAATTACTTTTTGTTATAACGGTTATGAGCATTTATAATTATTATATGAAGCGCCCCTACTCAAATTAACAGGAGTTCACCGGGTTATCTCTATTAGCCGGAAGCTGTTGGCAATTACGTATGTACTACATACATGCATATTTGAAACTCCTTAATGGAAACACTACACGTGCCCAAAGCAAATTATATTGATTTGTGTAAACTAGATGATGAGGTTACCCTGATTATTTTTTCATACGAGAGTATATTAGTTGATGAGATTTCCATGATGTAGAAAGTTCTTTCTTCAAAATTTGAAAACTAATAAAATATTAAAACAAATTTTAAATTGTCTTAATTAATAATATTATGTTTATTACTTTTTATTTTACCTACTCTTTTACTACGTAACAATTTTTCAACACTTTCCTTGTTATACATAGTAAAATAAGTTAACAAAGTAAAATTATTATTTTATTTTATATTACAAAATGTACCGCAAAGTAAGGGCTAACACCATCGACTGTTTTCAATATCGAAACTTTAAGTCTCTTTTTTGGAAATGATTTATATATAATATTCTATAATTTCAAATTTAACACCAATTGATTTGCAATATTCCTAAAAACACCTCTTTATAGAATTGTCCTCGTGTAAGCTTTCAAATTAGTTATACAATTTCCTAGTTTAGGAAGCTAGGAATTGTGTTATGAATATATAGATGTAAGGAAGAAGCAAATATGGCCTCTAAAACTTCAAGTAAGAGACTAATGTTTCTTGTTTAAAACGCAATCTGATAAAACTCCTTTGTACTAGCTACAGTAATTTCAAATCTTCAATACTAGAACTAACAATGTCTGAACTGTTGGCAATCCTCTCGTAAATTTTGGTTAATTTTCCAAACCGTCTTCGTACATGTTTATAGTTTTTCTCTAATCGTGTCATATCTGATGCTAATCTAGATAGTTCCTATCCGTAGATTGGGATTTATTTTTCCATACTACTAGGTAATAATAAACTCTTACATTATCATACATTAGAGTGGGCATGCAAGTTGTTTTGAACACTGTCAATTTCATTCCAATTATGTTTCTGTTGGGGCTATAAAATAGGTAGGCGTTCCTGTCCTTCTTCTTTAGTTTTCCCTGTCTCTTTCTCTCAATCAATATTCGCAAATTTTTGTTCTGCAACATGATGTTTGTAGTGCTTAAATTTAGAACTTGTGTACATACATATTTCCTAAAAAACCTGCTTCGAAGGATCTATTTCCCGTAAAACTTTAAAATGACAAACGTTTTCATTCAACATTCATTACCTGTTAAGCGAAATGTAACTAAAACGATAACTTTGCTTTAATCTGTATATAGTAGTGGAACAGCATTAGTTAGACTTTACCCACATACGTTAGTACATACTGAGATTCGCATTTACACAGGAACATCCGTCGTATACTCCACCATACAGTCTACTTGCAATTAAGGTAGTAAGTAAAAATTTTTTGGTCTGTCAATTGTATACTACTTATCTATGTGTTGTGACTGACCATAAGACCTGGACAGGATAATTTTTTTCTATGAACACTCTCCAGTGTGCTTTTTGCAGTACCTGTACATACACAGTCCCAGAATGACAGTTAGATATAACATATAACTCGTTAGTGTCCTATCGTCAGCAGTAATAATTCCATTTACTTTATTCACCAAAAAGTCTACATTCCTCTAAGTAATTGTATCATTCATAGGATTATAAACCATCATTTTAAATTGTTCTCTATCGATGCAGAAACATGGCTTATACATTGCAGAAACTAAATTTATAAAAAGTTGTGTAAGGTCCGTTATATCCTATGAAATTTTCTAGTTGCTATTGAAAAATAGTTAATAGGCAATTTATGTTAGAAACTAAAGACAGCAAATCAAGAAATAATTTTAGGAAATGGTATAACAAAGAAATACCTTTCTATCCGTTTATTTTTATACGTACTACTAATACTATTATTTTATCTTCTAATAGATCAGGTTTTTAGTTTTATTGTTGGGAGTTATAAGTACAAATATCGGTATTGTTAAGAAATAAGGTACTTCAAAATACTTTTCAATTCTTTTCTCTTTTAAAAAAGATAATTTAAAAGTTGAGAGCGCCGGTAAAAATCCAATTAATTTAATTTACTTTGTGTAGTTTAGTTCATACTACGCTTACGATACTGAATTATATCTATTTTTAAACGTCATTGTACTCAAAGAAACCTGCCGAGGGAAACAGCGATCGTGAACTAAACATAGAATATCAAAAAGAAAACGACACAGTTTTTCAGGAACAAGACCAAGGAGAACTTAAATTTACTTTCATGAATCTATTTCAAGTGGAATGAATCAGAATTGTGTGGACAATACTGCCGACCTCGTACTATCTAGAACTAGATAATGAGTCGTTTCTTTTACTACTATATTTTGCTCGGTAAGGGAATAAGAGATTTGCCTTACATTACATCTTTGTAAGTCAACAGGAACAATTTATCAGCCGGAAGAACATCTGGTAACTTCCGGAAACTTAGACAAATGTGATTTTAGAAACAGACGGAATTGTAGGAGTTATGACTCCGAACGAATGACTGATAGATTAATAGTTAGGAAGAAGAAAAGGCTACAGCTCGCGGCGTTTTCACAACGTTCCAAGTGCTTTTACCTGGATATACGTACAAGTTTCGGCGAAGTAGGAAGCGATCGATATCTCACGTGCTCATATTAATACTATTCCCCTACTTAGCGCCACCTGAACCTAAATCAATTTGTATTAAAGATTCCATAACTTAAAACGTTCATCAAATATTTACGAAATCCACGTGAGAAGTAATTTTCAATTACGGCGCATGTAAAACCTGTCACGACGAGGTTTTAGAATCATTGGAAGTGGTTGTTTTTGACACTAGAACTGCAGAGCGTAAAATGTTGCTGGAGAGGTAAGACAAATACGCAATATACAGATTGGTGGAGTTTTACCCTTTATAGATATTTACCGTTACACACACTAGCGCATGCACATTTTACATGTATACGTATTATTTGTAGGCGTAGCAAAGTTACGATAGTGGGGAGATATGCGTAAGTGTTTTCGACTTTCAAGCGTATTAGTGCGGCAGGACTGCTGTACATGTTTGTTTTTAGGAATCAGTAGGTGTAGCTTGATTATCTAGTCTTCCAAATGATGTACCTATTCAACAACATTGAACTGAAACAAAACTATAAAAATTGTAACTAAAATAAAATTCTTATATTCAAAACGAAACAAAATTCTATAATGAAATTTACAAAAGCGAGCGAGGAATGTGTTTCTCTCTTTCAAATACATATCCACCTATGACATGCATAACAGCTCTGCTTTGTATCTTTTCAGTTGGGGATACCTCCTTTCTTTTTATTACACGTAGCTATGACAATATACATATGTATATTATGTTAGGACACTTCTCGTGATACAATTTTACTGGAATATGCAAGTTGAACTAAGGAAACATTATTTACCATTTAAACTCTATTATATTAATATGTGCAGACTAATGAAAATGTCTACAACATATATTTGATATTAAAGCTAGACTTAAATCTAGAAAAAAAAAAGACAGTATTATGTATTGAAGAAAATGTTATTGAATAGTCGTGATGATTTTCCTTAATAAAATACTTCTTTTTGAGAATTTAGAACATTAGAAAGACGGTAGAAAACGTGAATATTCTTTACCATAGACACATATTTAAATGAGAAAATTATACAGATAATGAAATTTCAATAATTACGTAATCTATAGTAACTGAATATGCAGGTAACTGAAAACAATTCAATAGATGAGCTGATGACAATATCAAGGGAGTTGTAATTCACATAAACTTTAGGAAAACGCTTATGACGCTTTACCAAAAACAAAAAAATTTAAATAAAATTCCGAGAAACATTTGGTAATTTAGCTCATTTAGATGTAGATAACGCGGAGAAAGGTGGATGTAGATATATTTTCGAGTGGCGGATGAAAAAAACAAAACGAAACAAAATTCTATAATGAAATTTACAAAAGCGAGCGAGGAATGTGTTTCTCTCTTTCAAATACATATCCACCTATGACATGCATAACAGCTCTGCTTTGTATCTTTTCAGTTGGGGATACCTCCTTTCTTTTTATTACACGTAGCTATGACAATATACATATGTATATTATGTTAGGACACTTCTCGTGATACAATTTTACTGGAATATGCAAGTTGAACTAAGGAAACATTATTTACCATTTAAACTCTATTATATTAATATGTGCAGACTAATGAAAATGTCTACAACATATATTTGATATTAAAGCTAGACTTAAATCTAGAAAAAAAAAAGACAGTATTATGTATTGAAGAAAATGTTATTGAATAGTCGTGATGATTTTCCTTAATAAAATACTTCTTTTTGAGAATTTAGAACATTAGAAAGACGGTAGAAAACGTGAATATTCTTTACCATAGACACATATTTAAATGAGAAAATTATACAGATAATGAAATTTCAATAATTACGTAATCTATAGTAACTGAATATGCAGGTAACTGAAAACAATTCAATAGATGAGCTGATGACAATATCAAGGGAGTTGTAATTCACATAAACTTTAGGAAAACGCTTATGACGCTTTACCAAAAACAAAAAAATTTAAATAAAATTCCGAGAAACATTTGGTAATTTAGCTCATTTAGATGTAGATAACGCGGAGAAAGGTGGATGTAGATATATTTTCGAGTGGCGGATGATTACGAGAAAGTTTTGCTTATGATTAGACGTTCTTTAATTTGAAGGTTAGCAATGATTTAATATTTGAGACAACACAGATTTTTTTTCCATCGCTTTAGAATGAAAGAACAAACTGTCTGGCATTATTGCTAATAACTGAAGAAAGATTACAACATAATTGGAATAGGCAACTTAACTTTCATTTGAAATGTAGATTATTGTTAGTGAATTGGTATAAATTTTTTATATAAATATAGGACAAGGATTCTGAGAACTTAAATTCATATTCGATTCCTGCTTTTTGTTTCATTCTTTTCCTCTGTTAAATGCGTTTAAGCCGCGTTGACACGATGAGAGTAAAATGTGATACTAATTATCACGACAGTAACTCTCATGCTTCTATCATAGTATCAATCGCATGAGAGTTGTTTGCGCACTCCGGTGGGAGGACTACCCCATTATCTTGCTCTCCTTCATAGTTGAGAGTACTATCACAACAAAGTAGCATTATTGCTATGAACTACGAGGGAGCGTTTTTATATTCGCGGAATGAGCGGGTTGTAGGGGGGTGATTAGGCGCATTGGGGGCGTGGCCTGTGCAGCGTCTCATAATTAGTGTAAATACGAAGTTTCATTGTTATTAGACAGTTAGTCTTTGAGTTATCGTGAACCAAGTAATATAATCAGGAGTGAAAAGTGAAATATGGAAAAAATCGCGTGTTCGCGTGCATTTTTGGACCTCTGTAATAAAGACAAGGATGGTGTATTTAGTCGAATTGTTACTAGAGACGAAACTTGGGTTCATCATTATGAACCTGAGTCCAAACAAGACTCCATGCAGTGGCATAAAAAGGGCACAGCACCTCCCAAGAAATTTAAAGTGTCACAATCAGCTGGGAAACTCATGGCAACGGTATTTTGGGACTCGGAAGGAATATTGATGATTGATTATAAAGATAAAGGTGTTTCAGGCTTACTGAGGCTATTCGCGGCGCTCTTGAGGCGAGAGAGAGTCTGGGTGCAGTGTTTTTGGACATTGCGCGAGCGTTCGACACTGTGTGGCACCGTGGCCTAATTTATAAGATGATCTCCAGGGGAATAAATCCAAATATGGTGCGCCTAATTCAATCCTATCTGACCAATAGAACCTTTTTCACTCGTCATGGTTCGGAAAACTCGTTCACTCATCTAATGGCGGCGGGTATCCCGCAGGGCTTCTTGTTGGGGCCGAGCCTCTTCTTGATTTTCATGAACGATCTTCCAAAACATCAAGGTACGGATCTTGCTATCTACGCGGACGATACTGCCATCTTCACAACCTCGAGAGACGAAGACATGTTGCGGAGAAAGTTACAGCGATCGCTGGACGATATCCTCCAGTGGGCCTCAAGATGGCGCCTTAAGATCAACGACTCCAAGTGCGTGGCTGTTAGATTCACCAGAAGACTCCGGTCTCCCGGACAAGATCATAGTCGGGGATTTCAGACTGCCATGGAGCCCCTCGGTCACGTACTTGGGGTTGAGGCTCGGCTCTCGATTGACCTTCAAGCAACACACGGAGAATATCGTAGAAAAATATAACGCCGCTAGATCCTACCTCTATCCGCTGCTATGCTCAAAATCAGCTTTATCTCTGAAGATCAAGATATTGATTTATTATACTTTTTTGAGGCCGGTCATCACATATGGAGCTCTTGTGTGGTCCAGCATGGCCAAGACGAACTTTAATCGGCTGGAGGTTTTACAGAACTTCACCCTCCGACTTATAACCGGTGCCCCATGGTTCCTGAGGAATCGGCAGCTGCGAGAAGACCTATCCGTCCCAGCGCTCAAGGACCATGTCCTCCAGCTTGCGAACAAGACCTTAGAAGGGATCTGAAGATCAGGAAACCAGCTGATTGGCCAGCTTGCTGACCTGGACCTGGACAGACCGCCGCCTAGGGTCCATATTAGGAGAGCCCTAGCCATAGAGGACGTCTGATCACTCCTGATGGACACATGTCACTCCTTTTACCGCTCCAGAGGACCAGCTTAAAGACCAACCCTCCAGGCAAGAACAAAGCCAATCCAAGAAGAAAATGGGGCCCATGGACATTAGTTCGGCCTTGGGAAAGTGTAAGAAGAAGACCACAGATTAGACAGTTAGTCTTTGAGTTATCGTCAACCAAGTAACATAATCAGGAGTGAAAAGTGAAATATGGAAAAAATCGCGTGTTCGCGTGCATTTTTTGACCTCTGTAATAAATACAAGGATGGTGTATTGAGTCGAATTGTTACTGGAGACGAAACTTGGGTTCATCATTATGAACCTGAGTCCAAACAAGACTCCATGCAGTGGCATAAAAAGGGCACAGCACCTCCCAAGGAATTTAAAGTGTCACAATCAGCTGGGAAACTCATGGCAACTGTATTTTGGGACTCGGAAGGAATATTGTTGATTGATTATAAAGATAAAGGTGTTTCAGGCTTACTGAGGCTATTCGCGGCGCTCTTGAGGCGAGAGAGAGTCTGGGTGCAGTGTTTTTGGACATTGCGCGAGCGTTCGACACTGTGTGGCACCGTGGCCTAATTTATAAGATGATCTCCAGGGGAATAAATCCAAATATGGTGCGCCTAATTCAATCCTATCTGACCAATAGAACCTTTTTCACTCGTCATGGTTCGGAAAACTCGTTCACTCATCTAATGGCGGCGGGTATCCCGCAGGGCTTCTTGTTGGGGCCGAGCCTCTTCTTGATTTTCATGAACGATCTTCCAAAACATCAAGGTACGGATCTTGCTATCTACGCGGACGATACTGCCATCTTCACAACCTCGAGAGACGAAGACATGTTGCGGAGAAAGTTACAGCGATCGCTGGACGATATCCTCCAGTGGGCCTCAAGATGGCGCCTTAAGATCAACGACTCCAAGTGCGTGGCTGTTAGATTCACCAGAAGACTCCGGTCTCCCGGACAAGATCATAGTCGGGGATTTCAGACTGCCATGGAGCCCCTCGGTCACGTACTTGGGGTTGAGGCTCGGCTCTCGATTGACCTTCAAGCAACACACGGAGAATATCGTAGAAAAATATAACGCCGCTAGATCCTACCTCTATCCGCTGCTATGCTCAAAATCAGCTTTATCTCTGAAGATCAAGATATTGATTTATTATACTTTTTTGAGGCCGGTCATCACATATGGAGCTCTTGTGTGGTCCAGCATGGCCAAGACGAACTTTAATCGGCTGGAGGTTTTACAGAACTTCACCCTCCGACTTATAACCGGTGCCCCATGGTTCCTGAGGAATCGGCAGCTGCGAGAAGACCTATCCGTCCCAGCGCTCAAGGACCATGTCCTCCAGCTTGCGAACAAGACCTTAGAAGGGATCTGAAGATCAGGAAACCAGCTGATTGGCCAGCTTGCTGACCTGGACCTGGACAGACCGCCGCCTAGGGTCCATATTAGGAGAGCCCTAGCCATAGAGGACGTCTGATCACTCCTGATGGATGACCGCTCCAGAGGACCAGCTTAAAGACCAACCCTCCAGGCAAGAACAAAGCCAATCCAAGAAGAAAATGGGGCCCATGGACATTAGTTCGGCCTTGGGAAAGTGTAAGAAGAAGATCACAGATTAGACAGTTAGTCTTTGAGTTATCGTCAACCAAGTAACATAATCAGGAGTGAAAAGTGAAATATGGAAAAAATCGCGTGTTCGCGTGCATTTTTTGACCTCTGTAATAAATACAAGGATGGTGTATTGAGTCGAATTGTTACTGGAGACGAAACTTGGGTTCATCATTATGAACCTGAGTCCAAACAAGACTCCATGCAGTGGCATAAAGGGCACAGCACTTCCCAAGGAATTTAAAGTGTCACAATCAGCTGGGAAACTCATGGCAACTGTATTTTGGGACTCGGAAGGAATATTGTTGATTGATTATAAAGATAAAGGTGTTTCAGGCTTACTAACTTGAGGCGGAGAATATTACGAGCGTTCAATAATTTATAAGATGAGAATAAATCCAAATATGGTGCGCCTAATTCAATCCTATCTGACCAATAGAACCTTTTTCACTCGTCATGGTTCGGAAAACTCGTTCACTCATCTAAAAGGGCTTCTTGTTGGGGTGAGCGATCTTCCAAAACATCAAGGTACGGATCTTGCTTCTATAACCGGAGAATATTACGCCTCAATATTAGAGCGACTAAAAGAAGCCATTAAAGAGAAAAGACGGGGCAAATTGACGAAAGGTGTGCTGCTTTTGCACAACAACGCGCCCGTCCACAAGAGCAGCGTTGCGTTAGTTGCCCTGCATAAGGTGGGCTTCTAAATTGTGAATCACCCACCCTACAGCCCAGACCTGGCCCCGAGTGATTATTAGCTGTTTCCGAAAATGAAAAAAGAGCTGCGGGGTAAAAAATTTACTGCCGATGATGAAGTCAAGGAGGCAGTTTCAGCGTATTTTGGAGATAAAGAGAAATCATTTTTTATGAGGGTATAAATAAATTAATTGAAAGATGTGAAAAATGTATCCGTCTTGCAGGTGAATATATTGAAAAAGAAAAATTATTTAGTTTTTTATTTCCACCCCTTATCCTCCATTCCACGAATATAAAAACGCTCCCTCGTATCATCGTGCAGATGTGCAGTTTTTTTGCCAGATGAACTATCATACGCAGTTAAATGATATCGAAGGCTTCCACGGTCTGAGTCTATGTTATGAGGGCTTCCGGGTTTTATACGTAGTTTTGCTTCAGTATTGGGAATACCATTTTAGGTTCTAAGTGAATTTCTTGTGCCATATAGGTGCAGAGAAGATGGAGAATTTGGACATTGCAACATTTCTTGAAGAATATCAAAAATTTTCTTGTTTATAGGACAAAGTTATTTAGACTACAAAAATCGCGATATAAGAGATGCCGTGAAGAAGTTACTTTTGAAAATATATCTGTTCTGCTCTTTTCATTTTTGCTCTTGCATTGCGGATACCATTTCCACAACAACATGAATACAACATAGGCGTTTACTGGGCCGCATTTTTGTAAATATTTCAGTTAAATACTCTCACAGTGTAAACACTTCACTCTTCTAGAAACTACTATCACAAACTCTCGTGATAGATACTATCACATTTTACTCTCATCATGTCAACCCGGCTTTAAGTACAGTAGGTTTAACTACATAGTGTCGAAGTAGTCGAAGCATTGGTATAGTTTTCAACATTTAACATATCTACAAAAGAGTTGCCTGACAAAGATTGTCCTGTGTAACTAATATAAATGTATTACATACCATCAGAGGCTGTGTTGCATAATTACATATTTCTTCTACGTTATTGTTATCCACTACTGCCTCTATATTTGAAATCTTTCAAAATTCTAATTCATATCATACGGCTCCGTCAAGTTGCACCTTTCCCCTCGCCCTCCCCCTCAACCATGCACCGCGCTAATATCTATTCAAAAAGTTTCCACCCAGGTTGCACCATCTTACACCACATGTTGGTTTTATTCGGATACTTTAGTGAAACTATATGCGTATTACATTATTATGTTATCATATATTACACGTTTGTATCTGTCGAAAATAGTTGTTTTTTTTAACATTCTACTTACAACCGACATTCTTTTCACTTGTTTTCGCGTTTTTACAGTAGTTGGTTTTTATTTGAAATTTCTACGTCTTACTAAATTAAGAGATACAAATGAATAAACGCATAAAATTTAAATTGCCCAAATTACAATTCATTTGATGTAGTATGAAATGGGGAAAGGGTGCATATACGAGTATTTGGTACATAAGAAAGTATGAAGAAAAGTCAAGACTAGCGGGGCTAGAAGCAAAATTTTATTTTATGCATAAAACCCAAAATTGGATAAATTGGATACACACCGGAACAGGAAGTGAAACAGTAAAGAGGCGGTTTGGAAGAAGATGTAAGAAGAAGGATCCTTTTTTTTACACTATTTTGTTTTTAGGTGCGGTGGGTGCTTATTAGTTGCAGTGACTCTATAAACTGTATCATTTGTCTGGCTATCACGCAACTCCCGTGGTGTAGCTTTTGTGTATGTAAACTGTGTTGAAATGGCTTTGTGATAGCATTATATCGCCTTTTATAATGCTGCGTTCTTAATCACTTTGCTCCCAACAACGAATGGCTAGTCGACTAAGCACCCACCACTATAATTTATTTAAAAATACGTTAGAGATTCTAATTTATTGGAAACCAAATCAAGTTTTTTAAAAATGTAGCTATTTCTTTCGATCGTGATATTTATAATAAAAATTATACCTTTAATATTTCTTTTTTCTATCTGTCTTGCAATA
Organism: Holotrichia oblita; assembly: GCA_023690525.1. Classification (NCBI taxonomy): domain Eukaryota; kingdom Metazoa; phylum Arthropoda; class Insecta; order Coleoptera; family Scarabaeidae; genus Holotrichia; species Holotrichia oblita. The sequence continues at coordinate 59,799,813 of CM043021.1, forward strand.
ACAGTAAAATTAATGAGCAGACGCACACTTACGTGTTTCCTGCCACTTCCCAAAAATTAATATAAAAAATGTGAACGAAAAGGATATAACAGGTAACATAAATATTAAATATATAGGGGTACGAAAAGGGATACAAGCTCTAGAATTGATGGTGCTACCCTGTTTTTGCTGTTATAAAAACTGTTGTAGGTATTAACATCAACATATTTAAATATAGAATAGAAGTAATAAGTTTTTACATTGGTTACATAACGAGAAATAAAGCAGTATTTATTATGTTATATGTATACGCCAGCTAATATATCCGCATTTTAAAATAATGTCCGAAAGTAAAATGAATGTAACTTAAATTAAAATTTTACAAATATATTGGTGTTAATACCTACAACAGTTTTTATAGCAGCAAAAACAGGATGTCGGCTTATGCGAATACATAATGCAATATGCGAAGGTAGTATACAACGACGAACATATCCGATTATGACATGGAATACAGTTTTGATACACAGCGCTACTTGGGGGAGACATTACTTCCGTCAGTGACTGTACAACTTGTCATTTAAAATGGTCACAACTCTTATATTAGGTGTGAATATTTTTACAACGTTCTCAAATGCCATCCTGTCGATTGCTATCACACAGATTGCTTTGCAGTTATGAAGAAATGCAGAAATCTATACTTTTTATATCTGATAGATAACGTTGTCCAGTAGATACGTATGCAGGCCTTTTATCTTTGTGTGAAGAAATTGACCCTAAGGAAATTAAAATCATCAGACTTAAAATCGGATAAGCGCTACAATTGCTGTTGTCATAATACAGCATAATACAGAAAGTCGATTTTGTCAGTTCAAACATAGGTAAGTACCAAAATAGAATACGGTCTATTTTTGCGCACTAAATAATATTTGGCATGCATGTAATCTGTTGAGCAGATTTTCCATAAGTGAGTAGCGTTTTGAAGATGTCTAGGTCGAAGTAATTAGATTGGCTTTGTAGTCTCGAAGATAATCTTGCAAAAGTCCGCAGGTTATGAAGGATATCACAGCTGCTGCGAGGTTACATGCAAATTAACTCAACCACACGCGTGACATTCTGAGGGGAAGGGCAGGTTTGTACCGTAAAAAGACAAAATAAAACTCGTATACTTTTATGGGTACTGGCCCTATACATTGATAAAGCCAGAGTCGATGGAATTTGTTGGAGATGACAGCCAAGAAACTCAAACAATTCAAGGGGAATTGATTTTATTCTGCTGGAACTTTCGGACAAATATTTTGTTGTTTTTAAACACTTACATTATTAATCCTAACTAAACCACGTATCGTAATAACACTGACATATCTAAATGAAGTTACAACTGGTAGAATTGTAAAATCGATAGAGTCGTTAAAATTAATGAGACCGTTTATTAATTAAACGCAATGAATCTACATGTTTAACTGACAGTGGCAAGATTTAAAAAAAAACAAATTTGACGTACTTTTATAGGAATAAAATTCCACAATAATGTCATATCTGAAGCAGAATTAGCCGTTTTTAATAAATTTAAAATTTGCAAGTATTACTGACAAGAACAATATATTTTTTATATATTTGATTTGATGTAGAATGGACTATTAAGCACTAGAAACATTCGGTACCTACCTTGGCATTTTCTTTTTGAGTTTTTTTTATTCATTTGGTCGTAAACCTATCTCTGTTTCTCCTATAATGGTCCGGAATGTTGATGCTGTCTAATAGGAAGAGGACATCAGATTTTCAGTCATTTTCGTACGTATTATTCTTCTTTAGCCATATTTCAATTTTGGAATTGGAACGTCATTTTCTAGAGCTAGTGATAAAATAATCAATAGCGTAGTGCTAGATCCACATATAGTGGAATCTGGTAGGGGAAAACACGAATCTTGGTTTCTCAGCAATAATAGGAATGTTAGTCATTACCGAAGACAAAAAGTCCTTATTAGTAAAGATACTTGTTGGTGAGCTGTCTGTTATTTTAATTTGTTAGGATGTTGTGCTGTGATTTTAAGTTGACATAGGAAAATTTTCCGGTAATTTTATGAATGTGTGTATGTCCAAATGTAAAACCACTGGTAAAATAAAATAAAATATATATCAGCATTCGCCGTATCTACAAATGGTTAGCTAAAAATTCTCTTAATTATCTATCATAATATAAACTCAAAGCCTTCATGAAGGCCCCTTCCAGTAACCGGACTCTATAATAATAATGAGGGGAAAACAATATATTGCACCTCTGTTGACACAAGATGACACCCAAGCATTTTGTATAGGAAGTATTTCAAGTAGAAGAAACAGGACTAGCCCCTTCTTTAGCACTTCCACCAGAAAAATCTGTAAGGAAGGCAGGAATTTGTCAAAACCTGAACAGCAAATTTAGGTTGGTACCAATGTTACGACGTTTGCTAAAGCTAAGGCGTCAATTTGACCTTGATAGTTGTGATAATATAGGAATGTTCCTTCAGCATGACCGTTACACTCGTTTCATTGCAATTATGAATATGTGTTACTATCATCAATAATACGAGCCAAAAGTACAAAGAACTGATTCATTGTAATTCTTATACCTTTTCCTATAAACATCCTTTAATACCACATACCTCTCAACTTGTTGGTTAATGAAACAGGAATGGATAAAAAGATCAATTTATTTAAAAAAAAGTAAACAAATAAACTGATCTGAGACAAACTGTAAAGAAAATAAGGTTAAATGCTACACAAGTAATATTGTTTAGCGCGCTGTGTATTTAGGTTCACCGTAATAAATTGAATATCGCAAAAAGAATTAAATTACCTTTAAACTAGCATACCACTCGACCAGTACTCCTTATGATTAGCGATTGGACAATGAAGTTAGAAATTTAACGCGGTTTATAACGTAGATATGTATATAGTCAGTCAAAAAAGTCTTCATACACCACTCTTTTTACAACATATTTTTTCGGTTTGTTCTTTTATTTAAATTTAAGTAGAATTGTCTGTCATATAAGTATAGGTAATCGCCTTAGGAGTAATTAAAATACAAAGAAAGTCATTTGAAAAACTTTATTTAAACATTGAAGTAAACAAATTATATTGGCGACAAAAAATACGCCAAAAACGTCTCCACACAGTATAAGAATATTCTCGCCAGCATCATTAATAATACGGTAGTTCACAATACGCCCACATCACGTTTCACGTGACACGAATGAAGAGCTCTTGCATATGTATACACATTTGTTTTAAAGCGGCGTTTGCCGTAGTGCTAGTGAAATCAGCGACAAGAATTGCGAAATTCCAGTTTCTTTTAGAAAACCTACGGAAAGATAAACAATCCTTCAGAAATACTGTAAAATAGTTGGAAAGTCACATGCGACTGTGCAGCACATAATGAATTAGTACAAATGCACTGGTTCTTATAAAGTACGGCATCGTTCTGGTTGCCCTAGAAAGTTAACTGCACGGGAAGAGTCTAGTTTTTGCTCAAACTGTAAGAAATTGCTTGCATCGATCAGATTATAACGGTCGCGTTGTGAGAAGAAAGCCTATAATCTCAGAAAAAAATTGAAGAAAACGATTGGAATTTGCTCGAGAACATGTTAACAGAACAAGTGAATTTTGGGAAAGAGGTCTTTTTAGTGACGAGGCAAAATTTAACCTTTTCGGGTCAGATGGACCGAATAAAATTTGAAGGAAAAAAAACACAACTTTTAATATTAAAAATGTTTGTACATAGTTAAGTTTGGAGGAAGTAATGTTTTATCATGGGGATGCATGGCAGCCAATAGAGTAGGCAATTTAGTTTTTATTGTCTATATTATGGATCAACATGCATATTTAAACATTTTGAGAAACCATTTGCATCCAACTGTTTAGAAACTGGGACTAGAGGGGCTTATTTGTTTCAACAAGGTAACGCCCCAAACACACGGTTAGGCTTGTACGTGAATGGATGACCCATAATGTCCGCCAACAACTACACACACCACTGCGATCACCGGATGTGAAAGCACTTGAACACCTCCGGAAAGAATTGAAACGTCGTGTTAGAAAACACCAGGCTTCAAATAAGGAACAAGTCAAAAAGCAAATAAGAGAAGAGTGGGAGAATATTCCACCAGAAGTTACGAGAAAGCTCGTATTAAGTCTTTTTGGAAGACAAAAAAACTTAGTGTTATCATTAAGGCAGATGGCAATTGTATAAAACCTTGAAAAACATACAATTTATCGAAATATGTATCTTAGTGTATGGAAAGTTTTTTGGCTTTCTTTGTATTTTAATTACTCCTAAGGCGATTACTTATACTTACATGACAGACAATTCTACTTAAATTTAAATAGAAGAACAAACCCAAAAAATATATTGTAAAAAGAGTGGAGACTTTTTTAACTGACTGTGTACGTATTTCACCTTTAAAATCAGGTTTAACCGTTTTTGTCGTTTTTTTTACCATTTTTCAGTCCAAAATGAACTGAAACTAGTTAACTTTTACAAATTTATCAGGTGCAGTATTTCGCCGTATTTCTTAGATTTCCTAATCAAAATTGTTCATCAAATGTTTACTAGTAAACTGTTTCTCTTTCAGAACTTTAATATGTATCGAATGAGGAAGCAGCTGCTTACAGTTGTGCTGCGCTTTCTATTCATTTATACTTCTTTCGAAGGCTGTCACGTTTGATTCTGACCGAAAAATTAACGTTAACTATACCTACATTTAGAAATTCCTACAAGGATATTCAGCATGAGAGACGGTTAGTTCGATTTCAATTGTAGCTTATATTTTTTTAATGCTTAGTTTTTACGTGCTCATACCAATCATAATGTCATTACAATTTAATACCTGACACTAAATCAAACAGATATTTCACAGATTCACATATTTTCTAGAAAATATGTAATAAATCCGATATCAAGGGGTCAGCAAAATAAAAATCTAAAGCAATCATTTCTACAGAAGATGTAGCCCTTTCATTCTATGTTCAATATGTACGTAAGTTACGTCCATATATCAATTCCGAGAGAAAATTCCATTTTGAATGGCATACGTTACTTTGAAAATATGTCGCGCATAACATGCAGCAAATACATCACTTATTGATAAAACGTTTGATATATTGTGCGTTATTTGAACCGTTTGTTTGAAATTGTTTCTTCATGCCAGTTGCTTAGATATAAATCGAGAAAAGAACTTTTAGCTTGGACGTTTGATACCAATTCAGTTTAACAGCAGTAATCAAATATAGTCAACAAACAAAAATGCAATATCCGATATATGGGAGAGGTAAGAATAAATCGGCACCTTTCAAGTGAATGTACGACACAAATTTGAAACAAATAATATAACTTGAAATATGAATCACTATCCGACAATAAAAGTGAAAGTATTAGACATTTTGTGTACAGAGTATCAAACATCTGGATAGCCAAAATAATATGCTGTGGAGAAAATCGGATTCTATACATAAAAGAAACTCTACATGGTGGTTCTCTGATAGTAGATAAAGTAATATAAAAAAATGTAAAATAAAGGCAGATATGAAAATTAACATGTATTTACTGTTGATCATTTGTCATTAAGTATATTTGTCCCGACTCCCTGCTAGGGCTTTTCGAGGTGCATTAATATTCAGTTTATTAATGAAGAGAATACTGATATTAATTATGTTGTGATGGTAACACTAAAGCTACGTGTCGAGATTAGAGTAGAAGGTATCCAATTGGATAACAACCTTGTCGTAAAGTTTTTCCTAATACATTTCAACGACTTTGTGAATTTGGAATTTGTGAACGTCGTAGTGGAGCACATTGTTGCATAATAAATTGCCATTATTGACCCAATACTTGATCTAACTAGAGCTAGAGAAATTTTTATAATGGCCGTATAACTTTATTTGCGAAGTTATTAATCTAGAAGGCTTACATCCATACAACAAAGTGGATGCATACAACAAAAGTTATATGCGGATATAAGGAAACCGTTAACGCTCAGTTTCGATTACAGATTTTGTATTTTAATGGCAGAATTTACCAGTTTTAGACCACTGCCCCGTCCAAACATTGAGTGAGTCTTCAATCGCTACATTTCTTTCCCGCAATTTGCAGCATATTATACGATCCCCGGTAGAGTAAAATTATACATTGCTTAGTTAAATCAATTTGTTACAGTTTAATTTAAAAAACTAAACTACTTTAATTTTCTTTTTTTAATGGTTATTTTTAAATTAATAAGTAGGTTGTTTTGATGCGAGGGTTACTATTATTTATAAAACCTATGAAATTTTGACTTTGACGCATTATCGAATATAAATTTTGGGTATATTATGAATTGAAAGTGTATAAAAGCATAATTTATAAAAATGGATAGATTACTCAAAATTATGACGGAATATGGTGCAAAACTAGCAGATTCCTCTGCTAAGAAATATTGCATCAAAGTTTGTCAAAATATCAAGTCGCTAATTGCCAGTCTTTCCTAATCAGTAATATAATTTTCTACAAAGTACAAGTTAGTGCTCTGATTGATGTAATTAAACTAGTTCGTACCTATACATATAATTTATAATAATACAATAATAATTATAATACGAAAATAGTTTTTAAGATTGCTAAAAGCTTCTGCCTGCCTAGACTCTCGGTTAGAAAAGCCTACCTTCTACGCCACCAATAGTGTCGTAAAGGTTTAATAATAAATCGCAAATTTACAAACTGTAGAGATGATTAATTGCTCTTCCTTTTTATACCCGGAGTAAAGAGAAGATAGCCGATAAGTTAACAGCTCCTGTGCTTATCAAGCTAACTCTGAGCTGCAGGAACAAGGATTTCGGCAACAAATGCTGTGTTCATCAACGCAGAAATTTATTACCAAAGGATGGTTCCACATTAATCATCAGAGTAAATACTTATTTTCTCCCTTTAAACTGTCAATGAAGCTATCATACACTTAAATTTTCTTAATATTAAGGAAGTATAGTTTGATAAAATAATTTCGCTTGATGTAGCCTACATTACGCATTTATTTGGTGATTTTAAAACTGAACCGACATGATGCACACAATACTATGCAAGGTATACCGAGTATAGATCTTACGCCTGTTGTCGGGGCTCAACTTAATCACGGAAAAAAATAGCTGGAGAACTCGAAACCTGTAACAGTTATAATAGTGCTCTCCAAGACTTTTTTGTATATAATTCCATGCTCCACAAAATAGGTCTTGTAAGTTTTTTGGTATCTTGCGTCGTTAAATCTACGTTTGCAAGCGAAGAAAAAATTAGGGTTATTTTTGCGATGTTTTTCCTTTTTTTGCGAATCCAGCTTTAATCACACAAAATATCAAAAAACAAATTTGTAAGACCTTTTTTGTAGAGCATGAAAATGTCTGTAATACAATAAATAACTATAATAAAAATATATATAAATAACTAATTTTATTTGCGTATAAGCCAATCATCGACCGCAGGTGCAAGATTTGATCAGTACATTATGATATACATATGTATATCATCGTACTATACACAATAAGTTGTATGTTGGTATTGTGACAAACGCAAACACTATACTGTTCTTATTTGCATTCTAGGTTAGTTTATAAAATAGTAATTATCTGTAGTTCAATTGTGTTTCCTACAGGTGTGGTTATTAAAACACCGGAGAGATGCTCGAATAACTATCACGTAGTTAGTCAACCGACAGATACTTCAACGAATTAATTTACAAGTACATTTGTAACTATTTATCGACTATTAGACACGTTCTAAAAGACAAGTTCGGCATGTTGTTGCTATTAGCAGTTTATAGGTATTGCACATGTCTCCTGTATTCGATAATAGAGCACAGAGACATATGCTCCCGCTTTCATTTTGACAATAAAAATATGTTAATACGTTGATGAATCACTAGATAGTAATAGTAACAATACGATGACGTATGAAAAGTAGCAGAAACAATGACATAACATAACCCCCAGAGCCAAACCTGTATTGATTTCATCGGCATAACTCGTAGCTAAATACATCCAATGCGTAATCTGGTTCTTCAATATAGACAGGTCCGGAAAAAACCTAACCTTAAGCTTTTAGCGTTGACAGGAGCAATATTCGAAGCTTCGGATTTAACATTAATGATATATTTACACAATTCAAGGCGATTTTCTTAATGCAACGACAGGACCACTAATGAGAAAACGTACCACATTGGAAAAGGTAACAAGTTACCAATTTTCACGGTGGAAAGATTTCCGTTTTACTGTCGCTTATTTATACCATCGTGTCTGTAAATGTATCGTAATAATAACGTCACCTTAGAGTACCTTTCGGGTCAACTAATATGATATTTTTAGGGTGGGAAAGTGAATACTCCCCACGGAAATCGGTTTTGCATTTCTTACCTAGGTTAATTTAGCTATCAGATTATATGTTTACTGTAGCGTTACAATATTATTTAACGAGTTTAGAAGCTCTGATAGTTTTTTTTGTATTGAATTATTAATGTCTTATTAGTGGATTTGATACTGTGGGCAGTACCTCCAATTAAAATGATGCTAATAACTAACAGATAAATTTTGCGTTCTATACTTTTTCCTCCTTTTAGATTGAAGCCTGTTCGTAGTAATTAAAATTTCGGAACATGTAAGAATAAATTAACTATGTCACCATGATTTCTCTATTTGATAAAATTTTTTATATCTATAGTATTGCATTCATAACTTTTGCACAAATTACTATAATGTCAACTTTTCAAACAGCTCGATAGTCGCAGATATACTGTTGTGTAACAATATAATATGGCTGGCAGTTGCAATATTTGTTCCACAACATTGTGCAAAAGAAATTTCCTACTAATATATTTATTTAATGCTTCTCTTTTTAATATAGACATGATGGATAGAAAGTGGATAGCTATTACTCAACTTAGATAAGCTTTAGATCTACAACAAGTCAATACAGTAACCAATTCCAATGGTCGTATTCTAGATTTAATATTCATAAATTTCGATTGGAATTTTGAGATTGTGCATGATTTGGGTCAACTAGTGTCGGAGTACTTATATAAGCCCGCACTTACCATAATCTTCAATGTCAAACAGGCTCTTAGATATATAAACTTTCCTTTCCTTTCCTATCAAATAGTTTATACGTACGAAGGAAATTATACTTCAAGAGATGGAAATCTGCAAACTCGAGTTATTATTAAGAAGAATATAAAAGAGTTCGTGAACTACTAATCCAAAAAACACAGATAGCTCGCACAAAATAAAATCATTCAGAATCCAAAAACATTCTATTCATTTCTTAACAATAAACGCATGGTACTAGAATACCTGATTAGATGTCTCTTGGTGTAGCGGAGTATTGCCAGCCTCAAACAATCGTCAATGATTTTGTTCAAGAACTCTCCAAGTTATTTACCTCTAGTAATGCTACAGATGCTCTAGTGTTTACATAGTATCACTCATTTAGTGCACTATAAGCGAACAAGAAATAAAAGCCAATGCGGGTCTTTGGTGCGTGCCTGTATAGAAGCCCTCTTATTTATCTCTTTTATTTAATCAAGTGGTCAAGACTTCTGCTTTTTCGGATATATGGAAAATTAGCAAAATTTATACATGTACATGTAGGTTGACACTTATAATGAAAAAAAAAAGTTGATTGCTTTAGCTTCTGTTTATGGTCCCTTCGCGAAGTTTTGCCTTTCGCAATGGTTTAGCCGATTTAGCTCGACACTATCTGTCTGATTAAAATTTATTGGGATATCACAAAGTGAGATCTTTTACTTATAGTAATTTTTATGTAGTAGAGGATAAGACATATCTTTCTATTAAACATAAATTCTCTGAAAAATAACACTCTACCCTTACCCTTATAAAGGAGGAACAACGAGTCAGCACTATAAGTCACACTTTTGCATAGTGGAACATACTTCAGGGTATAGTGATCAACTACATTGAAGCTTAACAAAGTATCAGGCATGAGCGTTGATTTCACAATTTCAATGCAAATAGCCTACTACATTAGCGATAAAAGGCTCTATCAGTATGCTATACGAAGCATACTTTGCACGAACTGCTAACTTCCAAGTCTTTCATAAATTAAATCATACTGTAGGGGAGCAATAATTGAAGCGTTCGCTACTCTTATTCGGTTTCGTAGTAGACTTCGAGTTACCAGCCGAGAAAATCTCCGACATGACTGCGGCCGTATTATTTCGCCTAAGTGACCGCTACGAAACTGCGAATCGGTTGTAGAAGAAGTGGCGGCGAAGAGGGCGTACGCAGGAAGGGGCAGAGCTTCCGCTACGGCGATAAATTTACTTAATAAGCAGACTGGCGCAAATTTGTTTTTACTTCATTTAACTCATTTCTAGTTATGTTTCTGATTAAATTTTTCAATTATCTCTATTACTTCTATTCGCGCTCTTTTATAATTTATATAAATTTTAATTTTCAACGAACATAATATAACTAACTGAATATAAAGCAAATGCTAATATTAAGTAATTTGCAAATGTAACCATCGTAAATTTAGTAAATTTTCGAGAAAGTTGCTTAGCAAATTTGGACTTTCACAAAATATAAATGTATAGATATGAAGATACGTAAATATACGCATTGCTTGTTGACATTTTCCTAACCTATTCAAAAGAACATACGTTTGTTATTTCAACAGTATACTTGTAGTAGCCCTTTTGAAACCCAGCCTAATATTAAGATCATTATTATCTAAAAACTTGTCTACTTCAAATGAGTAACTAAAACTGAATATGCTTTCTTTTTGGATTCAATAGCAGTTGTTGTGAGATTACAAAGACTATAATAATCCCAGTATACAGGCACATTAGACTTTTCAAACTTCGATGGGTTCTGTCGCGGACAATCAACATTAGTATAATGTTGTGCTCAAATTATGCATATCCGTTCTGATTTTATTGTGTAAGTAGACCTGTGATTTCAATGAGATAACTCTATGGTACAGACTAAGACACTGAAATTCTCGATAATTACACATATTGGGCCAACCGGTGTTAGCTTGTAGCTCATGCAATCGCACTTCTTAATACCATATATAAAAATAAATAAATCTAAGGCAGGAATTTTAGACCCTTCGAATGCGGTTAGCCGTGTATTAATTTAAGCAAGATCTAAACTGTACAACAGAATGTAAAATGTGATAAGACAAAAGTTTCTCACAGACTTTTCTTGATATGTAAGTTTAGAACGCATCAGCGAAAAGAATGCGTGTCTTACTTTTAAATTTACAAGTGCTAGTGACGTTATTCATTTTGTAAAGTAGTTATCATATTGGGTGACAATTGTCTCCCACGCGACCAATTACGCTAGTGAGAATAAAAAGCAAGGAATTTAAAATCAAGTAAATAGCCACTATCCCACTATATAATTATATAGTGGTTTGAGGCATCTAAACACGTTTATTGTAAAGTTGGTACATATTAGCTTCGTCTCTTAGAACATTGAATATACTATAATGTATGTACATAACAGGATAATACTAAGTAACAGAGTAATAATGAGCAATGCCGCGAAGAGACCTAGAAATGGAAGTAGTAAGGATCCAAATGTGTGGTTAGCTTGGTTTTAAGGTGACGTTACACAGTTGTGCGGGAAGTTTAAATTTTTCTCATTTTTAGAGTACCGTAGATTTCTAACCGTGCAAGAATATCGAAATTATTATAATTTCTATAAAACTATAACTGCATTAGGCAGTTTCTGATTAACAAAAGAAAATTGGAAGACCTGTAATAAAAAAATTAGTAAAAATTACTTGACGAAGTAAGGCTTTTTTAACGATATCTCTTAATCATAACCTAGATATATACATGTAGTTCCATAAAAAAGAGAAAGTAGCTAGAAATATAGTGTAATTAAAAAATTTAGGGTATTTTTTTTAGTAAAAGCTCAATAATATGATGCCGAAGGCAAATGTACATGCAAGAAGTTCAGCGATTGTGCAACAGATGACGCTCATTAAATGTCAATAGGTTTGTTCCTTTTAGACGTTTACAACACGACGCCTGCAGTAATATTCGAAACTCGCTCTTACGACAATGCAAATTGAATAGGGTAATTTTATGGCGCATGATAGTGCCTTTCACTATATAAAGCAGGAAACCATATCGAACAAAGCTAATAAAATTTTCAATTGCCATAACAAAATTTAAAATCAGAGAGAAATTATTAATTATTTTCTAAATATTTTAAATTTCTAAATATTGAGGTTTACTATTAATCTAAGGCCTATTTACGTGTTTTTTTTTTAATTGTTTTATGTCAAATTGAAATTATTTTTACCAAATTATCGTTTTATACTATACTTGCAATTTAAACAGTTTAACAAATTAGAGGAAACAAAAAAGTATTTTTGTTATTAAATTATATTTTAAAAATGTTTCACCAGTATGCAACAGATTACTACAGAAAGTAATAAGTTAATAAGGATACTTAAAAACCTAAGATGTTAAATAAAAATACCTTAATTTTTACATAAAAGGCTAGTTATGGGTAAGAAATAACACAGCTTGCTTTTTTATTAATTATTTCTGGAAATATAAAAGTCTGATAAAATGTTTCTAATTTAGGAACTATTTCATTATAGATATAATAATAAATTGAATTGTTTCTTCTACAAATTGATATGTAAACTGGTACAAGTAGGTACTTTTTTTAATTTGAATTAATCCATTATTAGCTATAAGATTTAGAAAAAGCTAAATATATTAGACCGAAATTTCAAAAAATTTATATACAGGGTGACCCAGGAGGAACCTGCAATATTTTGGGATATTAAAGTAGGGACTATTTCAAGACAAAAATACTTATAAGCAATATTTTTATTTTCAACCGTTTCAGAGATACTGCGCATGCGTGTATAGGACTGAATATCATATTTTACTTTTTGCCCGTCGTTCCTGCATTTTTAAAAGTCTAGGGTTTTTATAAAGAATACACTGGCGAAATGATGTATTTCTTGCTCTTCTACCCATTCTGCAAATCCTGAAAAAAAATACTAATTCTTATGCTAGCAAAACCTTTAGTAAATCGATAAGCTATCACAGAATAAAATATTTAGTATATAACACCGCTATATACACAAACCTGGAATTACTACTGTATATACGGTATATTTATTTACACTAATAACAATAATAGTAAAAAATGCTAACAAATAAATCTCTTGCGAATTCTTGCAGGACTAGAAAAACCAACTAGCGAACAGTAGAAACACAATTAGGTACAATACGGATTGATATCAATTGATACTGATGCACAACTTCATCAGATGTAGTTGTGGACTAAGTAAACTTTCGAGAAAACGAATATGTAATTTTTACCCCAACCTCGCTCTACCCTTTCTTAATCCAATACAACTGACAAAGATAAACCGATAGTCTGATTATTCATATATCATAAACGGGTCTATGACCGCAGTGGTTAGGCGGCTGACTATTGTTGTGAGAGGACGATAGGTGCCGGGGTTCAATTCTCTGGAGGGACGGTGACATTTTTTCAGAGAGTTTAATCCCGGTTCGACTTGCCATTCGCTGTTGGGAGCAATGTGAATAACAGCGCCGCATCATACAAGGCGATATGATGCTGTCACAAAGCCATTTAAACACAACTTACACACACTAAAATACACCGCAAGAGTTGCAGTGATAGCCAGACAAGTAATACAGCTTCAGGTAAATCCATATACATACAAATACATAGCAAATAAACTTATAGTACGGAATTAAAACAAGGTCATTAAATTGAAACGAAAATTTGTGATGTGTATAGAAATATAGTACTCTCCGAGCCATCTATGTTTCAGTTGCGACATGAAATTAGTTTGAATGATATGATGAAAATTTAGGCGCGGAAACGTCCCCTTAAGAAATGGAAAACGAACCCGATCCAGAAGATGATTCGGATACGGATGAGGAAGATCATGTATCTGGATAGATCGATGAAGAATATATAGACGAATGCGATATTGAAACGTTTGAGGGCAAAGATGAAAGTATTTGGCAACACAATCCGCGTATTCGTAACGCTCGTACACTTGCGCAAAATATTTTAAAAATCCATTCACCCGATCCGAAAAACGAAGCATGTGAAAAAAAAACTGAAATTGCCGTATGGAGTTAATTTTTAGATCAAGAGGTTATAGATATTTTAGTTACCTGCACCAACATTTACGTAGTATATAAGTACCTATATACGAAACAAATTTGAAAGAGCTAGAGATGCCAGGCCTGCCGATGACACATAAATTGCAGGTTTCATGGGTTTACTTTTCCTGATTGGGTCCTTGCGATCATTTAGTAAAAACATTCATGAATTTTGGAATAATTCAATTTGGTGGTAGATTATAAAACCGGCTACAAAATTAATTTAGAACCATATGTCGGTAAACAACCTGACGGCCCATATTGAGTTAGCAATCCAACAGAGGATATAGTTCTTCGTTTAGTTGAACCAATCAGAGGTTCCAATAGAAATGTGACCGGCGATAACTGGTTCACCAGTGTACCGCTTTTTTAAAAATTATTCCAAGAGAAGAATCTCACGTAAGACAGGAATTCTTGCCTATGGAAACCAGAACCGAAAACTCAACTATTTGTGGTTTTCAAAGAGACTGCAGTTTAATTTCTTATTGTCCTGCTAAAGGCAAAGCAGTTTTAGTACTGTCAACTTTTCATTATACCGATGCAATAGACGCTTCTTCTGGAGATGCACGAAAACATTTTATAACATGACTAAAACAGGAGTAGATCTCGTAGATCAACTATGCCAGCGCACTGATGTTTCACGCAGCACTAGACGTTGGCCTATGGTGCTGTTTTACGATATATTCAATATCTCTGCTATCAACACGTTTTATACTTACAAAAACCATCACCAGTCTAACATCAAACGGGTTGAATTTTTACAACCACTGAGTATGGAGTTAACTAAGCCCCAGATTAAGAAAAGCTGTTAAATTGCTGCGTTGCTACAGGAATTTCGGCGGAGGGCAAAACGTTTGCTAGGTGTTTCGGATATTTCAGAACCGCCTGCTACTGAACCGATTGAACAAAGTGGAAGATGTTATATATGTGGACGTAACCGAGATCAAAAGTACAAGGAAGTGGTGGACCAAATGCAAAAAGTGGGTTTGCGGTGAACAGTGAACAACTTAAAAATATTTGTGTTGCTTATTTTATCTAAGGTTTTTACAACTGTTTTGAAAGTCAATAGTGGTAAACAATATTTATTTCTATAAAAATATACATTTCCTATAAAAATAAATACATTTTAAAGCCAGGTGACATATGTCCCCCGCGCGATAAAAACATGTAACAAAATTTAGTGCGCCTAACGCAAAGCGACACAGTGATCAATAGGGGCATTATAGTTACAACGAGGCTAGATCAGAATTTATACAATTCAATTCTCCAGTAAGATGCGGGTGGGAGTAAGGAAAGCTGCACTTGTATATCATCAGCGTGAGAATGACATTTGCACTGTTTTAAAGATGATGATGATTCATGTACATATACAAAAGTGGTCCTAAGACTGAACCTTGTGATACATCTTGCTTAACATGAAACGGCGACGACATAAAATTACCAACCTTACAGATTGTTCTGTGTTATTCAAATACGACTCCATTGAGTGCAGGGCGCTTTCTACATATACCAATCACACTTCAGAATGGTGATGAGGCCTTCACCATTTACAGTGTTGAAAGCTATGCTGCAATCTAATAACACGAGACAAGTGATCAAGCAGTTATCATGGCATTCAGTAAACTATCCGTTACTTCTAACAGGTCTATTGGCATATCTAGTAGGAAAACCGGATTTTGCCATATTTTAATCATTGTTATATTGATTTGGTGAGAACCGTAAAATGTGATGTTCATATTATTTACTAGGTATTGTACATCGCCAACAGTAACAGGTGAAAAGGAAAACTCGGCGCCAATCTTAGAGTTATTGTTGTAATTATTGATTAAATTCTTAATGTTATCTGTAGAAGGACGTTTGCTCTTAACAAAAAAAAATCAATTATCCTGTTAGGATCTTTCAAATATGGTGAGATTTCCACAGCGCCAGTTGTATTTATTCCCAAATAATTAAGAAGATAATTCAGATCAATGTATTTTATTAATTTTTTAACTAACAGGTATAGTCAAAATAAGCTTTTTTCTGAAACCTGACCTGCAGATGTGCTTTTTGTAATACGAGTAGGGGTACTGACTAATTGTGTTCAATTTGAAGATTGCGCAACTTTGAATGCTAGTGAAATAAACGAAGACAAAGTCCGTTCTGGTTCTTGCCGTCAACTATATCAGAATACTTTCACTAGAGCATTAACCACAACAAAACAAATACAATTCCTTTATTCAGTTAACACACTTATTTTTTTAGTTTAGCTTTTAATTTACGTAAACACAAAACAAAAAATATTACACGTGAACGACGTCTGAGAAATTCGCAATTATCCTTTATTTGTTTTATAAATTAATTTTCGGGTACATTTGAACTATGATAAATTACTTAATACTTAATAATTTACCTCTGTATCAAAAAACACAGTAACTATTACAATAAATTAATTGAAGGAGCTAACTCACAAGTCGAGGGGGTACCTTTAACGATTTCTGCAATAAATCAAGATATAGGTCAATGTGTTTTCAAATTTAAAGCTTCTGCAAAATTGAAGTGAAATTAAGGGAAGCGTAGAGATCATTTTATATCAGTTCACCACATTATTGAATCGTGCGTCCTATACTAAATTTCCTCAC
Organism: Holotrichia oblita; assembly: GCA_023690525.1. NCBI lineage: Eukaryota > Metazoa > Arthropoda > Insecta > Coleoptera > Scarabaeidae > Holotrichia > Holotrichia oblita. Next base: position 59,816,605 of record CM043021.1, read on the forward strand.
ACATATTAGGAATTTGTCGTCTACTAAAAATAATCAATACTACTTTGAAGACATTATTAAAGTCGTGTTGGGTAACGTAGTAAAGGTAATTGCTACTAATTAAAGGGTATTGGAGTACAAAGAATGGATCGTTAAGGATGATAGTTATTTGTGTCTTAACCAGCTGATTTTCGTTTCTGTAGGTTTAGCTTCATTTCATATAGCCTACTGTTTAAAAGCTGTCGCATAATATGACTTCATAGAATTTGTAATGTTTGTTTGTTGATATGTGATTACTTTTAACTAGAATGTTTTCTTTCTCTCCGTCAGGGAATCAAAATACGTACCAATACAAATAAAGAATAACAGAACAGTCTGCATAAACCACTGACAAATGATTACAACATAATACAATACATGGATTTCAGAGTCGATTTCCTTTGATTATGTTGCCTATATGTACAGTCTCTTTCTAAAGTAATGTCTCCCCCAGCCGTCGGGTTCATATCAATAATACCTTCCACTTAGCGTATTGTATTCATCGGATATCTTCGGCTAAGAAAGAGGCCACATGGGGTACGATACAGTTCGAACATGTATATAACCTGTGTAATTATAATTTTAAATCTCGATATGCGTATTTACCTGCCAGCGGTAAAATATAGGATTTATTAAACCCTACTTTTATACCTGTGATGGTCAGTTTTCCTAAATATCTAATATATAACGCATACTTTTAATTATTGTTAGTTTTTCAGACTTTTATTAGAGACAATTTTTAATAATAATAATAATAATAATATTTGTTTATTATTAAAACATCCCATTTACAAAAATTTTACATAGGTGCCTTAATTATAGATAACAGAGGATGTTATAACAAAGGGTTACATTCAGTTCTTTCGATTGAAAGTAACTGTTTTTCAATGCAACCGAGTACATTATAAAAAAAAGCAACAGTCGCACGCAGAATGTCAAAAAGAAACTATAAAAGACTATTAAATTGTTGGAACAGAGAGTACATCAGTAGAGAAAGAATACAATGTTAATATGTATCAGGCGCTAAGACTAAATTATCGAGCTCAGAATCATGTCACGCGCAAGTCGCTTAAATGAATATAAGGTAAGACCAGACAGAGACACGGGAAACACATTATAGAACCGAGCAATATTAAAAGAAAATGACCGCTCAAACATGGCTGTGCGGTGAAAGGGGGGAGTAATAAGGTGCGGGCGGCGAATGTTAATGTTGTGGACATCACTTCTAAAAGTTAATCTAAGATAGAGATAATGTATATTATAACAACATACTTATTTGAATATTAAAATAATATTCATTTTATTGAGGTATATACCTTTATTGATAAATCTTACAAGAAATCCGTCCCAACAAAGATCTTTTTTTTATAGAAAAACAAATAACTAATATATTGCAAATCCATTAGTATCCCTTTAATAGTGTCTTTACGAAGAGTCCGGTACATCGCTAATCTATTTCTCATGGGTTTAAATAGAGTAGATAGATGATAACGCAGTTAGACAATAAACCTGCTTACATTAATACCTAGTTGTGTAGTTGTCATTACAAAATATATTTTTATAAAATAATAGTGCTTAATCTTTAAAATCATATATTGGTTAATTTAAATTTTCAAACATTTTCTGTGTTTAATTATAAGTGGATTAAATAAATCGGATCAAATCGGTTTCTTCTCTGTTTAAGGTGGTGGATCCTAATGTGAGATTTTAATAAACAATTGAACACGGTGTACACCGTGTCCGAAGTTATCGGTGCACTATTGCTATCTCACTTATTTTTGGAGTTACAGTTATGGTCAAATTAGCAAATTATTAGTGTTTTTAACGGTTTTACGTATTTCCGAGAATTTTGAAAATTTATTAATTTTTTAAACGAAACAACCTGTATATTTGTACATATTTAGAAAGATAATTTTATTTGTGATATAAAAGCTTGAATACACTATTGTCCTTCAATAAATAATAAAGTAGTTATGTTGGAATTTAGTCGATGTCAAAGAAACATTATTAATAGTAGGCTTCTTTCACTTCTACATAGCTAAAAAATGTTATATTTGTACGTATTTGGAAAGAGCATAACGTTTTGAACAAAAAATAGCTATCTTTAACTAAAAAATAAATAAATGAGAAGCGTTTAAGGCTTAAAAAATTTGTTAACATTAAATTTTATGTTGATCATGGAAAATAATAAAATATAATGTTCACGGTACAAAAACAATTATTTGATTATTGCGTTTATTGTTTCTGTATAGTGAACATTATACATATTTTGTTATTATTTTCCATGATCAACATAGAATTAAATGTTAACAAATTTCTTAAGCTTTACACGCATCTCATTTGTTTATTTTTTAGTTAAAGATAGCCTACATATTCTATATCTTTTGTTCAAAATATTATGCTCTTTCCAAATACGTACAAATATAACATTTTTTGGCTTGAAGTGAAAGAAGCCTACTATTAATAATGTTTCTTTGACATCGACTAAATTCCAACACAACTACTTTATTATTCATTTAACGACGATAGTGTATTGAAGCTTTTATACCACAAATAAAATTATCTTTCGAAATATGTACAAATATACAGTGTGTTCTATTAAAAAAAATGATAAATTTTCAAATTTCTCAAAAATACGTAATTCCATTGTTTTTTCATGAACAGCATACTAATCAGCGTTAAAAACAGTAATAGTTTGCTAATTTGACCATAACTGTAGCTCCACAAATAAGGGAGATAGCAATCGTGCACCGATAATTTCGGACACAGTGTATAGAGTGTGTTTAAATATACACACATATTCCTATAATATTGTAAAAGTGTAAAACACCTTTAGCTACTAGTTTTGATTATTGTGATTCTTACTCAAACTTGTATGATGTGATAAGTATTCTGTAATCAATTCAATTTTATTTACTCTATATGCGGTGGATGGTGGTAAATGTCACAAGAGTAATGTATGGATAAAAATTTTTTTCCTATACAGTGGACCTACAGGTATTCGAACAGTTTTAAATAACTCACAATCAGTAAAATCATCTAAAAAGTCACTTCACCTACACCCGATCAGTAAGACGAAATGAACCACTATTAACCTGAAATAACCTAGGTAGGCAAAGTTTTGTCGCTTGTAACGAAGTTCCTTTCTCCGACTCTCCCAGTCAAAAAAAAAACAGCAGAACCTGGTATAGCCCAGCTGCAAAATAAAATTGTAACGCCCTTTGAGTCGCCTTAAATCTGCCATTGGTGTTTATCGTATTTTATGCTTGTCAATAGGTACTTCATATTGTCGCATGGCGCTTTCATACGAACAGCACATTTAACGGGAATAGACGGTAGAATATTTCCGGTATCCAATAGCACTGACTTCTATTCTTTTAGCTTGTAGTTTATATTTAAAACCGCCAACAAACTGCTGATGTTACTGTATAAAACGAAGTTGTTTTCCATGTCAGAAAACTAGGCCTTTATGGCATTTCCGGAAAACATATACCGAAATATCTAATAGATTCTACTGCTGCAGTCTAGATTATAGTAACTCTGCCTTACTTTTTGGATGATCAAGATCTCTAATCAGATCGTTTAACTCTGACTAGGTTATTTTGTGCGATTAGCGGTATGACGTGCTTGGTGTAAAATCAGGATTTCTTGATGTTGACGGCATCTTCTTCTTGATTCGGAAGTAAATGCTTGTAGGGAATCTGGAATGGGAAGATCGTCACTATGCACCACAGGTCTCATAGCAGATGGTATGTTTGTATAGTTGACAACCGATTTTCTTTTCTTGGATGTATCTGTGCCTGGTTTAACACAAAGTATCATGCCGAAATAATAATCATTAACATGATTTGTAGTCTCTTTTCAGACTATTGGATCAGCAAATCGCATAGATCACTTTCATGATTTAAGCAGTTTCTCAGACTTGAAGCGCATCTATTACAGCCGATATATGGCGCCCAATGTTTGTCTTGATCACCTATTTTGCAACCGCAACAAAGCTGATATACCTGTTTCGTCAATGTAGTAATAGACAGCTTCTGTGACGCGAAAGTAACCTCATCATAAACATAATAGAAGTGATCTGGATTGTTTCCAAACTTTCGAAGCATCTTACAATGTCAACTATCCTATTCGATTCGACTCACTAACTTCGACTGATTAACCCCTCCGCTTTGTAGCTACTTAAATGGCGAAATAGGACTTCTGCATTTTGAGATAATATTGGAAAATTCTATTCAATTCGTATCCTCGATAGTGGCATTCGCCATTTGTTTGTATAAAGGTGCTGTTTTATAGATTTTGTTTTAAACACATTTTGTTGGCCGATATAATATAACAATGTTGCTATTTCAAGGGGGACCATGCAATGAACAGAACAGAAGTCTCCATATGTGCTTGTAACAGTTATTGGTGTCCCTCTGTTACCTTTGAAGTGTTATGTACTTTCTTTAATTAAATATTTTGTAATTCAGGTTGTGGGCTTGGTGCAACCGTGTTACGACTTTTTTCTCATATTTTGCTTTTATATATGTCTAGGGATTAGTACAAATATTCTATTAAAAATTCATCAAATTAAATTCAAGGAAGTTGTTTTAAAAACAACCGCCTTTAGTAATCTTTTACAGACCTAAATGCATATACAACAAAGACTAAGAGCAGAAACTGTTGAAACTAATTTAAATTTTTGGACCAGGAGAATTAGATAAAGCTTCCATATTAGGTTTATTTCACGTAATGGTTGCAAACGTACGTCAAATACGTTTGAGTTTAGACCTTTGTTGCATATACATACATATATTGTGTAACTTCATTTCATTCTAATTAGCTGTAGTATTGAAGCAGCAATTATGTAATTGAACTTATATTTCCAGCTAGCTCGTGTAATTACTTTGTATGCCTTGTTACACATATAAAATATAGTATAAACATATTGTATAGTATTCGCAGCCTTATTATTTTAATTAACTCTTTGTTTGAATTAATTTGTATTGAAAATATGACAATTATAATTACAATTTCCGTTAGCGCTTTCGGGTAGAGTTTAATTTGAATGTAATTAATATATGATAGGTTTCAATTAGCAATCACATACTATCATAAACCTACATGTCTACCTACATAAATACGAATATAAACGACAATTTAGAGTAGGTGTTGTGGAAGCTTGACAACATCCACCAGAGGAGTACATATTTAATATTTTCTGCGTTCTTCTGGAATTTTATAAACCTTATAGTAATTTGATATGTTTCAAGATAATAATTGATGTTTTTCTTAAACTGTTACCATATTCGTATGTTATACTGGATAAAATTTAAATATATAATGTATCAGCAACAACAGACACATTTGCAAAACATATGAATTAAACGTATATAATCAATATGTTGTACACTGTTCACTCTGTACTAGGGCTGTGTAATTTAATTCTTTATAAATACGACACGAATAGGTAATAATTATTGGAAAATATACTATTACTTTTAATCGGGGACAATTATAGACAGTGTACGACGGTTAAATGATGATGGCAATTAATCGGCCATGTATATTGGTATGCAATACGAGCATCAGTGATGCCGATAATTTAAAAATAATGTGTTCGACTTATTCGATCGCATCTGCAACACTTTGTAGACAAAATTTTTGTTTATCTCTTAGTGAGTTTTCAGAACTGGTACCGCAAACGAGAAACAACTAATGTTTACAAAGTTCCAATGTATCTGGTGTTCAAAAATAACTAAAGTGCATTTGTTGTTGATACACTGCGTTCAAAAACATGCAACGATGCTTCATCTGCTGAAATTCGTGTAATTAATTGCAAGTCTGTAAAAGTGACACGTTCTAACGTGTGGTCATTTTACTTATCTGAAAGTAGCTAAAGTGAAGTTACAAACCACATTCTTTAATTCGCAAAATCAGACGTGACACAATTTGAAGAGATTGTGGCTAAAATTTCCCAGCAACAGGAAGGAGTAAGACTAGCTTTACGATATTCGATCTACTTTAAGAAGCTGAGTAATTAACAAATGGTAACTAAAACCAACAGTATAATTTTACTCTTGAAACTGTACTTACAACGATGAATTACTGCCAATCTGTATATGTAAAACACTGTCGGTCTGTATGCTTGGATGATGGCAAGAAACGTCTAATCAAAAGGATAGTTGACAGAATAGGAATCGGTTTAGCTAAGACTCCTCGCCGTATCAGTAATGGTCGATGTATAGTGTTTACGTTATAAATGACTAACGAATATTATTCTGGGATGACAACACAATGTTCCGTTGTCGTCGAAATTATGAAGTCCTACAAATACATAAGGAGCGTTTTGGTATACGTGTGGCGATCTGTGTGTGTATGTTACTCTAATTGACTTCTCAAGATGAAGAGATAGAACCCCAGCTATTGATGTAATAGCCTACAAAGCTAAATGTATAACTCACTAACTTACATATTCCACACAGCATCTATCTGGAGGACTTTGAGCGATTTTTTGAGATCTTATTTTTAATAGAAATAATGTACTGTTGGGCGGTTTTAATGTATTCGAATTTGCTAGCGATAATGTTATTGAATGGTATATATTCAGATCGTATACTTGAATTCATTTTGACGATGAAACTGTGAAGTAGCGTGCAGTAAAGATCATAAAGCTGACATTGATTCTTATCACATTTCATTAGAGGAGTACATTATTATCAACAGTTTGCATAGACGAGAAACTTTACCCAGTAGGTAACAACTTTTGTACAACATATATAATTTAAAAAAGTAGTAGTAGTGTAAATATATATAACAAAAAAAATAAATACAAAATAAAATAAAACAAAAACACAAAAATAAACAGAAGTTACTAATACTAAACTCGAGGTTTCGCCACTAATATAAGTGGCTTCTTCAGGAGCAAAACTATATAGAGGGCGCCAGAAGGTCACGTTGACTCGACATGTAAACCACGTTAGAGGCGACAATTTTCTGACCAAGGTCTTTTTTGTAATAAATGATTGTGTTTGCATAAATGTAACTAAGCACAATCGAAAACATTGGGGGAGGGGGGCCAACTAAGAATGGCTCTCGGCCATATCTCAGGAGCGGTTCACAGTACAGCTTTGGGAAAAAAATATTATTGACTAAAGTGACCCCGACAAACATCTGCAAAATTATTTAGAAAAGCGTAGGATGACCGGTAGAGGGCGTAACTGACCACCAAAAATTTTAATTCTTATTTTACGCAAAATTTATCAACTTAAGGTCTATCATAAATATGAAAACCGGAATCTACTGAAAATTTTGCATATTTTACACCGGACAAGATTTTCGTATTTTTTGGGAGGAGGGAAAAATTAAGGGAATGGTTCCATTTAACCGAAGGATTGTTAAAAACAGGAAAGCTCTGTATTCAAGGAACGCTTATAACTACGGTTCCATTTAACCGAATTTTGCAAACTTTGTATTGTTAAAAACAGCTCCCTCTTATTTGGCAAAATACAAAATAGTTGTCCCATGTAAAATATACAAAATTCTCAGTAGATTCCGATTTTCATATTTATGATAGACATTAAGTTGGGAAATTTTGCGTAAAATAATTAAAATATTTGGTGATCAGTTACGCTCTCTAGCGGTCATCCTACGCTTTTCTAAATAATTTCCAGATGTTTCTCCGAGTCACTTACACAATATTTTTTTCCCAAATCTGTACTGTAAACTCTTCCTGAGACATGGCCGAGTGATATTCTGAGTTGGCCACCCGGTACATTATAATCAAGCATAATTGCAAATACAAAAACATAATTTGTGAAATAGAACAAGTAAAACCAGAAGCCCTCATTGCTCGAAGAAATAATTGACTTGTTTATATAGCAGATATTTCGTATATACTTTTTTTATGAAACTATTGACCGGATTAGGTATCTCCTGAGCCTAGAAACTATAAAGGATCCAAATTATAACGCATCTAGGTTTTCTTTGCAATCAAAACTTTTTATATCTTTGTGGTTTCCGATGCTTGTCTATTTCTTGAGGAACGCTGAAAATTTTTCGAGACGTTGCTTTTTTTGTAACCAAATATCTCAAAAAGATCATCCCTGGTCTACATCGTGCAAATACTTTACCTCTAAGTCACAATGAAGAAGTACGTCGCAAGTGCAGACATTTGAATTTACGAAATATATTAAAACTAACTAGTTGATAAGTCGGATTTTCGTATAGAATTTTAATTACCTGATACCGCTGTCACGTATCCCTCAAAATTACTATCTGGGCCCTAACATAGCCAACCAAGTTGTCCTTAGAAATTGTAACTTCACAGATAAATTAGTCTTGCTAGTTTTCTTTTGATTACGAATTGATTTGTATGGCAAATAATTGCTAAAAGAATGGAAAAAAATTGGAAAACGTTGAATGTGTGCATTATATATTAAAATACCTTAGAATTATGATAACCTCATTAAAACATCGACCAACCTTGCTACTAAGTACAATTGTGTCAGGCTTTTTATAAAAACATCCTTGTTTATTGGGAGTATATTAATACTATAAATGGAAGATAAATGAGCACATATATAGGTAGTAATGTAATCATGGTCCGACAGCATTAGTGTAAATCCTGAATCAGCAACATTTTGAACTCAGCTGCGCATTACCATAAACCGTTCCATCACCGAAACTGTGTATATCGAAAGACTGTATCTACTACAGTGATTAGATGTTCTCCATCATTTTCTCTTAAAGCAACGTGTGGACAAATTCTAAAATTGTTATCAAAATATTTTTCCTAAAATTTTGATTTTAGAGATGATATCCCTCTTTGCCAGCTATGATACAGGAAGTATTTTTTTTGAGAACATTATTTTACGGCAATTTAGTCTAATTTGATCGAAGATATTTTGACTGTGGTTTACTGTGTCAATTCTCACAACGAGTATATTTTGTAACATCCTATTTTGACATGGTGCAACAAAAAAAAATTACTACTAAAATTAGCAGTTAATAATAATAATAATAGCAATAATAGCTTATTGTACTTTTCACAACAAAACTACGTAGTTACAACATAAGGATCTATTACAATACGCAATATAATTAAGTTGGTAAGGCTGCATGCAGGGGTACCCACACACAACGCGATCCAACCCATCACATATCCAAAGCGTCAACGAAAATTAATAATAATAATAATAATAATAAATAATTGAAAAAAAAAGGAAAAGTACAATAGGATCTACGACAGGTAATCAAGAAGAATCCCTGTTATTCTTGTAGATCCCCAGTAAAGCCAATAGTTAGTAAGAGAAGAAATAAACAACCCAAACAATAGGCAACGCTAAATATACATGTATACAATAAATTAAAGAAGGCAAACACGTGAACGAAATGTCAGATGCAAGATTAAAGTAAACTAAAACCAAAGCCCAATCAAACACGAGGTAGAGAGCTCAGTGTTGTTGAGACATTAGAATTGCACGGACCCCGCGTTTGAAGGAAACAAGTGGCAATGGTTTAAGATGAGTAGGGAGATCATTCATAACCTTAGCACAGTTATATGTAACGGATCTTTTGAATTGTTGGATACAATGCCTGAGAACATGAATAATGTCTTTCGCCGGACGTTAATATTGTGAATATCGGTCCAAAAAGTTTTATTAGCCAAATAAAGTGGAGAATCAGAGCTTAAAAACTTGTACACAAAGCAAAGAAAGTGCAATTGCAATGACAATGAAATGTTGGAATTCTACTACGGGTCAGCTGTTTGGTGTGCAATCTTTATTTACCACATTATATACGGCATCCGCATCACGTTCTGCTTCGTTGTATCACTGTAAGCAGGGATTACGGTTGACACACTCCCCTTCAACACTACCGGCAGAACGTTTTACTTAATACAATTACAACATTTTCTCCTTTAGGAATATAAGAACTTAGCGTGGTAATATTTTTGAAAACAAAACTACAAATACTAAAGCCCCTACAGATTATTACATTCATTCGACAGAAGTAGTCCTAAGATAGCTAAACACTAGGAAGTTGAATTAAATAAGTTTCACGTGTACGTAATGTCATTTTGGATGTGCTCTAAGCAATTTCTCCTACGATACATTAGGTATTAACTTTGAAGAGACTGCAATGAAAAACGTGATTAACGTGTACGTCAGCAACTGCCAAAAACAATTTTTTGCTAGTATGATGTTTTGTGTTACACAATTCGGATCTTTGCGTTTTGTAAACCATTTAGATTCTCTGGCATAACCTGGTTGTCTGCTGACAACCGGGAAGCAGATGTTTTTGGAACGCATAATGCTCAGTTTATCGCTAGAGTAACAACTGCATTGTAAATAACTTTGTAAGGTGCTACCATTTTAGTAACCCTGGAACAGTGGACACTAAAATACTGCAGATTTGTATAAGACGCGTTTATCCAAAATTATCGATCTGGTCGACAGAAAGCCATTCCATTTTATGTCATTATCTGGCGAGTTAATAATATAAAAAGCACTGGTGATATAATAGCAAAAAGTCGCCAGGCGTACAATGTACCTCCTGAGCTCCTCACGGTTTGCCCGAAAACATGCAACTGAGTTGCCTATGAGTCATGAATCGACTAGGACACTTTTACATAAGTATTTAAAATTTCGCCCATATAAAATGTAGATTGTTCAGAAAGAACTGAGAAGGATTTTGAAGCTTGTGATTTCGTTACAAAAATGTAAGCGATTTTAAGGGAAAATGTACGTCTACAATTTCTAATCAGCGGTGGCTCTTACTTTCATTTGAATGCAGTGGTTAATAAGGAGAAGTTCTGGTACTCTATTTCCGAAAACGTAAAGCTATGGATAATATAACTATAAACAACTCCTGCATTCTGCTAAGATGAGTGTCGTACATAGCAGGTCATACTTGCGTTAGTGGGTTCTATTTTGTTCAGTTGAGAAAGACAGGCACATAGTCACTATCAATTTTAACTACTAGATTCAGATGATGCAACCAACGTTATTTGTTAAATGCCATTAAGTACGCTTCATTTCATTATTAATAAATTCCCATTATTTTGAAAATACTTTGTTTAATACCTATTTCACAATCGTCTACTTTAGAGTTGATGCCCTGTATTAGAATCACTGGAAGTTAATTTTAAATTTACAGATTGCTTCAAAATGTTGTAGAATGTTGAAGTTTCTTTCCTAACAAAGAGCCCTGCATATTTTTACAGTTTGCGATGCTCACAATCTAAACTATTGTCATAAAAGATTACATACAAATGAAACTCGGCTTTTTGAAACTAAGTAGTACTCTGAACGTGATAAATAACTCTTGCTATTGGTAAACGTGGTTTGGTATAAATAAAACTTTATAAAGATACATAATAAAGTATCTTACAAATCTTATGCAAACTCTACTGCTAAGGAAGTTTGAATTCGCCTGAGACTGCAACATGCCTGCTGCTGCTACGCCTTGCTATTTCTTCTATTATGTTTAATTTTATCGAGAATTTCTTAAAGATATCAGCCTTTTCTTTGTATTTTGAGATAAACTCGATCCATCAATCTAATGAGACTTAAATACTTCATAAAGCTAAGGAAGTTTGTTGAGATTCTCTCCTACGCCTTGCTATTTCTTCTATTATGTTTATTTTTAACTTAAAGATATCCAGCCTTTTCTTTAAACATCTGCCCGCTTTGTTCTCGATCCATCAATCTAATGAGACTTAAATACTATATTGGTTTATAGTTTTGGATTTCTTCATCCAGACATAAAAGTTATTCTCTCCGTATGTATTTTTAACTTGAATCTTTTACTTCTTCTTTAACTACTAAAATAAATTTTGATAAACTCTCTTTTTATTAACAGTAGCTATTGTAACCTGCTAATAATACCTTAACGAACGGTTCATTAAATTATAAAAGCTGTATTTGTTTTTTATTAGTTATACCTAGTATATTACCTATCTGGCGAATTATAGCAATTATGTATATAATTGGTCTTGTCTTTGAGTAGTAGTTAGTAATTACTACATTATTGCAAACGCAAGGCTGCCATAGCTATTCTATACACGTTAACCTCGTTGCAATATGATAGATAATATCATTGTGGTGAATAGCAGTAATACTATGACCGCATATTTCTCTTACTTTCTTCTTGGACCACTTTGCTTCTTCTGCTTTTCGGCGTTTACCTTCCATTGTCATTTCAATAATGCGGGCGAAAAGAAAAGAAACTTATGTGTGACGCACGTGATACGTCCTGTTATATGGCCACTCCAATCGGGCGAACTGTTTCCACATAATCAACAGCGCAACATTACATACGGCGAGGCAGTATTGCAACAAAGCCAGGCAAACATATTTACACAAACAGTTTACACTGCAAGACCTATACAAATAATCCTGACAGGTAATACAGTTTAGGAAGCCGTTGCAGCTAGACTCACTGCAAAAAAAAAATCTGAAATGTATAAGGCTTACCTAGAATAATCAGATACGGCTACAAACGAATGCTGATAACCACTTCTTAGAATACTCGACTTTGTTTTTATGCTGCTCGGATTTTGCCGAGTTATCGTTTTTGTAGTTTGAAAACATATCCTATTATCTTAATAAATTTAGCTGTCCTTATCTTTACTCACGTCCTTGGCCCTTTCTACTAAATACATCCAGAGACCGGAAATGATACGGTTTCTTATCCTCTCATGTTATTTTAAATCCTCGAAGTACAAAAGATCAGATATAGGGAAAATGTGGCTTTGTTCAAATGTGGTACAGTATTAATAATTGTGTACTTATTAGTGTATTCGCTTTTAAGAGACAAAATAAAATATTCCCAATTATATGAATATTTTACTACTTGCCATAGGTACCCTGTTTTGAAAAGTAATTATATAAATTAAATTTATTTGTTCGCCGCTGCAAACAAATTGAGTCAAATCGAGCAACCTCCTGCCGCGTATAATAGCAAAACCACTTAGTGTAAGCAAACGCAATTAACCAAGAGCAAAAAAGATTATCGCCTCGACGTCGACGGCAACGAGCCTTGAATAACTTAAGGAAAGACGGAGTAGAGCTGTGTAGCTGTTTAGGGACCGGGCGATGTGTCCCGCCTCCAACAAATTAATATGTAAAGGATGTTGACATGAAACATGAAATTTCCTTTTCCCTTTATGCAAATGTTGTTTCTGTGTCTTCGCGGGAAATCCAGGCGACAGAGCGGACGCTAAAGAAAGTTAATAATTTAATTGTACCGTTAGGCTGATGAAGGCGACGAAGTGCGCATGCAGTATGGACTTAATTGAGGCTTTTGTTTGTGAGAAATTTCGACTACTTTTATTAAAATACCTTGAAACAATTACGAGTAACATTTATATATACAGGGGATAAATGACCGAAAAGGGTCGAGTATAAAATTTATGGAACCCGCAAATTTTCATGACGTATGTACATACCTATTAAGTACATTACGGTTCTTTGCTAGAATATATATGTACATATATTTAATGTCAGGAAAAATTCAATAACAGTTACGACCGCAAAATGTGGTACCTTCTATTGTCACGCTGACTTAAGTTTTGAATATTTTCCGAGTGTCTATGCGGCTTTTTATGTTAGCTTCAACATTGGTACTATTCTGTGAAAAATTCATTGACATATATAATAAATACTGTTCTGGAAGTGGTGTTCAAGTTGATTTTGTATCTGTCACAATATTATTGTCATTCTCTAGTTTTTGTCTTAGTTAGTACTCCATACTGTTATGGTAGAAACAAACTAATCGTTGAACGCAAAATTTTTGCATATTATGCTAGAAATATTTTTCGAAACAGGAACTACAGGAAGACTAGCCTGCAGTGCACACTGAAACCCATGGTTTGGAATGCGGAGCACTGTTGAAGATACCTATTGCAGTATTAGAGATATGACAAAGTAGTATACTTGAAGAATTAATTTCCCTCGCAGAATAGTATCTCTGAAATTAGATGTATACACTAAAAATAATGTATACTCTAAAAGATTTGGCGCAGAATTAAATGACTTTTAACTAAATAAAAATGAAATTTTATTGTACTGTACATTGTTAGTTGGTTAATTTGAAGTTAATCGTATAAACTAAAACTGTAAAAAACTGTCTACAAATTGATTTGGCTGATGCTCAATGCTCAAATATTCTGAACCTTAGACATTAAAAATATTTCATGTAGAACAATTTATCACACAATAGTAAAATTAGGGCAGGAAAACACCTCCCAAAAAGTGGCAAACTCCGGGTGTTTAGTACAGAGAGGGAAAATAGGCTGTCGAGAAGTGCAAAAAAGCCAAGTTGAGATATCATTGAAGAGATAGAGACATCAATAAGACAAGTCAAAAGGTACGGAATTGAAACAAAATGGTCTGAAATATCGAAATGAACGTAAGTTCCTCGAGCAAAGCATAAGTACCCAAAATGCACCAAAAGGCAGCTGCTACGTATATCAAAATGGTGCCGTCAACTTGCTTTAAACAATAAAAAATTCTCTTTGCAACAATAGGTTTTGTATGGACAGTGTAGCGGTATACGCCAATAATATATAAACAGAAAAATCTAAATTCACCAAAAAAATTTTTGTTTGGTTCAATTTGTCCGAGGGGTATATCCTGGCCTTCTGTGTGGAAGAGTAAGAAGTGGCAGCTTTGAGCAGTTAGAGCCGTCCTAATCACCGTTTTTACTTTAATTCATCAACAAACCGTTGCTCTAGAGATATCCAAAAATATCGTCGACAACAGCACATACACCTTCTGTCTATAAAATCACAAACTTTCCAAATCATTCCCAGGCTCGTCCAGTAATGGATTTGTGAACTTTACTATAGAGAACGGTTTATTATGAAGGATGAAAACCCCTAAATCAAGAACAGCCTAGACTGTGAGTTTAAGAAAAATTGGAAGAAATTGATTAAAGGTTTTGTGTTGAAGATTTGCTTATTTGTGGTTAAAATAATACTTTTGTGGTTAGCTTTCTTTACGCCAATTTAAACGGTTCTATTAGTTTCAGCTGGTATAACACCGATATGAAGGTACAGTGTTGAATATAATAAAGGTATCCCAAAATTAACGCAAGGTTTGAATTAAATAGAAAACGCAGTTTTTAGTCTTTAGATAATTTTTTTCATTGAATCATAAAGTACATACGAGGGCGCGTTTTTATATTCGCGGAATGAGCGGGTTGTAGGGGGGTGATTAGGCGCATTGGGGGCGTGGTCTGTGCAGCGACTGATAATTAGTGTAAATACGAAGTTTCATTGTTATTAGACAGTTAGTCTTTGAGCTATCGTCAACCAAGTAACATAATCAGGAGTGAAAAGTGAAATATGGAAAAAATCGAATATCGTGCCGTTATAAAGTTCCTTACCAGGCAAGCAAAATCAGTTGCGACCATAATGAATGAGATGTCATTGGTTTACGGAGACTCTTGTCCAGGAAAAACCATGGTGTACAAGTGGCTTAGTTTATTTAAACAAGGAAGGAAATCCCTTGAAGACGATCCGAGGCCGGGCAGGAGCATTGAGGTGACCACGCCAGCACTTATCCAAAAGTTGAAAAAATTGTACTCAAAGATGCCCGACTAAAGAAGAAACAACTCGCAGAAATGGTTGGAGTATCCGATACAACAATTTTTAAAATCCTACACGATCATCTCGGCATGTCTAAGGTCAGCGCACGATGGGTGCCGAGAATGCTCACGCCGCCGCAAAAACAACAGCGCGTAGAGTGTTCGCGTGCATTTTTGGACCTCTGTAATGAAGGCAAGGATGGTGTATTGAGTCGAATTGTTACTGGAGATGAAACTTGGGTTCATCATTATGAACCTGAGTCCAAACAAGACTCCATGCAGTGGCATAAAAAGGGGAGAGCGCCTCCCAAGAAATTTAAAGTGTCACAATCAGCTGGGAAACTCATGGCAACGGCATTTTGGGACTCGGAAGGAATATTGTTGATTGATTATAAAAATAAAGGTGTTTCTATAACCGCAGAATATTACGCTTCAATATTAGAGCGACTAAAAGAAGCCATTAAAGACAAAAGACGGGGAAAATTGACGAAAGGTGTGCTGCTTTCGCACGACAACGCGCCCGTCCACAAGAACCGCGTTGCATTAGCTGTCCTGCATAAGGTGGGCTTCGAAATTGTGAATCATCCACCCTACAGCCCAGACCTGGCCCCGAGTGATTATTACCTGTTTCCGAAAATGAAAAAAGAGCTGCGGGGTAAAAAATTTACTGCCGATGATGAAGTCAAGGAGGCAGTTTCGGCGTATTTTGCAGATAAAGAGAAATCATTTTTTTATGAGGGTATAAATAAATTAATTGAAAGATGTGAAAAATGTATCCGTCTTGCAGGTGAATATATTGAAAAAGAAAAATAATTTGGTTTTTTTATTTCCACCCCTTATCCCCCATTCCGCGAATATAAAAACGCTCCCTCGTAGAATAGGGTTATTTATGGAATAACACATCGGGCGAATGGCCTCCACGGCTTTGCTGGCACATACGCACTCTGTTGTCGAAATTTGTCATGACCTTTCTGCATAATTGTGGCTGAATTTCGTTGATGCAGTTGCAGTTGATGATGTGGGCTGGACCTTTGACTTGAAATAATCCCATAAGAAATCTAAAGGTGTTCAATCACACGATCTGGCGAGCCAATTCTGATCACCGAAACGATAGAATACACGACCAGGAAATGTCTCATGCAGTAATTGAATTGTTTCACTGGCACTGTCATCTAGCGCCGTTTTGTTGAAACCACATATATGGTCACATCAATAGCATCCAATTTCGGCAGAGGGAACTGTGTTTCCATGTCGCGATATCGAGCACCAGTAACAGTTACTGCTTGACCAGACTCATTTTCAAAAAAGTATTGTCCAA
This sequence comes from Holotrichia oblita, assembly GCA_023690525.1. Lineage (NCBI taxonomy): Eukaryota > Metazoa > Arthropoda > Insecta > Coleoptera > Scarabaeidae > Holotrichia > Holotrichia oblita. Next base: position 59,833,517 of record CM043021.1, read on the forward strand.
TGATGCCTCCAGCTCAAAATCCGCACCAAACAGTGACACGTTGCGGATTTACTTGTTGTTCGACTATCACATGTGGCTTCTCCCAACCCCAAACACGGCAACTTTGGCGATTAACAAAGCAATCGAGGTGAAAACGTGCTTAATCGCATAGGATGATTTTGCTCGAAAAAATTCATTTTAATGAATCTTTTCACAGTTGGCGAGTTTAAAACACTATTTTAACTATATTTTGTATAAAATTTTTGAACTGCGGCCGCCAAAATGAATTATTTTTTAAATACTGTTCAATAATGAAAACACGTTGTTGTGTCGTAAAACGCTCCATTTTTACTAACCCTAAATTCTCAGCTGTCAAATTGTTCTTTTTGAAAGTTGGCAAGAATTTACTGCAAGAATGGCGGCAAATTCAAATCTTACGTTAATTTTAGGAGAGCCTTTATGTGGTATTCACACTACTGCACAAGTAACCACTTAATATGTATATAATGCAATTTTTCTTAAACGCCAATTAAATTAAACATTAGTGCTGTCGAAGCCGCCCGGTGGCGCAACGGTGTCGCGGTAGGCCGCGAAAGCCATACCTGCTGGTTCGACTCCACTTCCGGACGGCATATTTTTAAATAAAAATATATTTAATTTAATTGGAGTTTAAGAAAATTGCATTATATACATGTACTTACATACGCCAAGAAAATAAATGCACTTCGGTGTCAAAAACCTCTTAATATGTCTAAACGTAAGTGCCTGTTTGTCAGTTCATGAAATCATGCAAGTTAGAGATGAAAATTAAAGCATCGTGTTTAATTTAGTTTACAAATCTATGTTCCAGTGACCCATAATCTTTGTTAAAGGTGTTGTGGACATGTAAAATCTGATTTACTAATTGCGGCATTTCAATGTCTACATTAGAACAAAATAACTATAGCTACTACTACTAAAAAAATTAGATTGATTTCTATATCAACAGAAAGCCCAATTTATTAACAAATTTAAGACACTTTAGGCAATTATGTCGTATTTAAAAATGTTTTAGTTTAAAGTTTAAATCATATTCAAGGAATGACAATTTATATCAATGATTGGTTTGAAACAGTTATATATTATTACATTAACATAATTATCTACGATTTTTCCTTCAAAATTTTTTCGAAAAAGTGTGAAAAAGAAAGAAAGAGAGGCCATTAGCGATATGCCTGACAAGATTCTCGCTGCAGCTGTTGCTATGTGCTTTTATTGCGTACAAATGGCTCAGTTCCAGCATTGTCCACACCGTAAGTGACGTTATGTTAAACAGAAGAGAGACTAAATATGGAATAAGAACAAAAGTTTTTAGAAGAGCGAGTATTGTTATTAGAATATGCTCTAAATTCTCTAGTGTTATCTAACGTTATGGACAAGTTCTCCCATTATAAGCAACATAGGCAAAAACAGCCATCCTCAAACATTCGTCATCTGTTAATTGACAGATATTATTGTGCAGATATTATTTTACATGATAAATACGCAGAACTATTGGTATAATTAGCCGCATAAAATAAGTGCAGTTTACTAGTTTTCTGAATATAAATATTAATAGACGACTGAAAACCCGTTCCATATTTACTAACAAGGAAACGAACTTTGCAATTAAATGGTTGGATAGCTGTTTATAGGAAGTTATCGCTAACTATGCAAGATTTTTTATGAAAGTTAAAAGTTCAGTGCGACCTCTTAATTGATGAAGTTTGAAATTTTTGCTTGGAATATTAATCGGAAAATCCTTGTGAGAAAATTGATGCTCGTTACAGGCGCGGACCGAAAGTTTAAACTCCTTAACGAAAGTTATAACTTCGTTTGTATAATCGTCTCTAATATTTTAATCACTCTTCGAAATCTTCTTTGGGAAAGTGCCGCTTAAGAATAATACTATTTAAATGATGGAGATTTATAAAATTTTAAATTCTATTTGGTAATTTGGAAATGTTGTTATGGGTGTGAGCACCATAATGTTCAAATTATCTTTAAGTTGGAGCATCGAGACATTATTTCTACGGTATAGCTTTATTGCGTGTATCTATCTGCTATATCACATTAACTTGAAAGTGTATATACATACGTATTTATGTATGAATGTGTACCGTTTTAATCAAACGCTGCAGGAATCGGCTGCAGGTATACAAACACAACTAATATAGCTCTGAAGTATGGACGACGGAGGCGAGGTTCAATACTTTGCAACGCCAGATTTGTCTGTTGTACAATGAACTTAATTTGTATCGCAATGTCATACAGCTCATGAAATTATCCCTAAAAGAGAATACTTAATGCAAAATCAAGATAACATGAAATCTATACAGTGCTCTCTGTTGGAATTTGTACATTATCATAGAAAATGCTTGACCGTTAATTACAAGCAAAATTACAGAGGAATAACCACATTTGCATATGTCCCAAAGCATATAGCTGGGTAATTGAATTGTGCAAATTATACATATTATTATAAAATGGTTAAGTAAAAGATGACTTATAAAACGAATATACATGGTTCAACTAAAAATAGTCAGATTTTACTCATGACTGGTTGGAAAATTACATACATTATTTAATATTTTATGAAAGCCTAGGAAACTTTCATTCTTTACATGAACCAAAATGTTAAACTTCTTGTAGATAAAAAGAAAAAATTAACTGGTGGGACAAAACTTGAATTTGCAAATAACCAGCAACAAAAATTACTAAATAATAGTATTACATTAATAAATAGATCACTCATTTTAACCGGAAGTAAAATCCAAGACGTACAAGAGCGGTGCATATTAGGAGGTCTGTAATCTGATAAGAAGTGATATCGAATTATCAAAACAGTTTGATTTTCCGTACCAGCATTTTGCTCCTGAAAAAGACGGTTACGATAGTGGCGAAATGTCGTGTTAGTAGATTTTGTAGTTTTTGCTCTTATTTTACTTTATTTTGTATTTTGTTGATTTTTGTATGGCATATACACCTGTGTACAGAAAAACAGCAGTGAAATGAAAACAATAATGAAATCTAGGATTTTAGAGTAAACTTGGTAAAGAACAGCGTCTTATAGCAATTTGTCATTTATTATATATATATGTATATGTATCTTTAATCTCGGATACAATTAAATACTTGGATTCGATATTTTTATATGCACTTCCATTATTTCACACAAAACTGTATACAGTAAAATCTTGAAATCATGAACACAAAAAATCAGAGACCGTTTACGTTATGGAATTTGTTCAGGTTAGCGAGTAGATACTATGTAAATATACACAGTTTTACTTACATATACATATATCGTTTATCTATACAATACTACATAAAATAGCTACTGATTTTTTATTGAATTTGTTCGCTAGAAATGCTGAGCAAAATTACTTCCTCTTGCAATGGTTTTAAGGTTATAATGTCTTCAGCATTCAAATTGTTTATACGCGCCCAATCTATGTGATGGATCGGTCGTTAATTGTGCTACTATGTGTTTATAATCTTGGGCGCCACGGTATGTTCACAAATCCCCCCTGTGAACCCACAACGACGGACGTTACTGATACCGAAATAAATAAATTGATTCCCCTGACTAGCAAAATGTCGGTCGCAATCGCTCTAACGTAATAAAGAAAACAGATGCTTACTTTGCAAACTTTCTTATACTCTTTTCTTTATACGTTCTCAGGTGGGTGTGGTAAATGGAGGATTTATAGTATTTTAGCAATAAATATTATGACAATACATGCAAACTTATTTGCCACTGAATAAATAAAATGCAGAAAATGAACGAATAACAAATATATTAAATAAAATGGGTGAATCTGTAGGTTTACATTATTATAACAAGTAAAACGAAATATTAATCATAATTGCACCTTTCCTAGTTTAATATTAACAACTACACGATTAAATTACTAACAATCCAACAACGAAGCTCAATAGATATGAATTCGAACAACGGCAAATGTTATATATAATAATAATTAATAATTTTATTTACTGCGAGCTCATGTTAATGCAAAATAATAACTTTTGGCCAAATACCTTTGCAAATTCTTTGCTCTTCGCGTACGCTAGCGCTGGTGCTGATTCGTTCCGCCAAGATGTCCGCTTCTCTTTTCGCTTTGTCTATGGGCTTCGGGAGTGACCTTTCTTGTTTGCTTCTGATCAGTATTTTATTTAATGACTTCGTGCGGGCTATCCCCGTAAACACGGTCTTTTTATACTGATTTTTAAGCAAATATATTAAAACAGAACACTAACCAGCCCTAACTGACAAAGATATATTTATTTTACTGCGGAGCGAACCCCACTGTCCGGCGTTCTAGCGAAAAGTGTTCTTCAAGCGGAGGAAGCGATGCGAATTCATACACAGGTACAGCCTTCACCATAAGTCACATATTTTACCGTTGTCCGTTAAAACTATTACAATTTTAAAATGTTACGACCATATGACATTTTAACATGGGATAATTATATATATATAGTCATAGAATATATTCAAATAGGTGCATTTCATTACTTAAAATATAAATAACATTCTTTATTATATTTAGTAAATACCTGTTCTCCTTATCAGGTGAATGCGATTGCAAAATAAAATAATTTGAAATATCGCGTCCCGTTACATCTAACGCCATATTATTTAATGCACACCATCCGAATGCGGTACTTTAGGAATTTGAAGTTCTCCACAATAATTTATCGTCTACATCATCTTCATCTTTATCTTCGCTTTCATATGTGTGTCTTTATTCCATTCTTGAATGTGAGCCTTTGGGTATTGGCCTATGGTCGGTTCACTTTGAAGATTATTCAATAAAGTGATTGTTTCAGCTATTACGGAAGTTTCTTCATTCCATTTTCGTTGTAAAACACTTAAGAGGAAAGTGTCTTCTTTGTCAGATTCAGTATTGTTATTATCTGATAATATGTTGTGCCAACATTTAGCGATAAGAGATTGCTCCAATTTATTCTATGCAGCAGCTAGATTCAACAGATTTTTAACAGCTTCCTGAATATTTTCAGTACTGGAAATTATAGAGACCAGTAAACTTTTCCTAATAAAGCTTAGTGAGCCGTAAGACGTTCTGATCGATCGGCTGTATCAATGCTGTTTCGTTAGCAGGCATAAACGCTGCAAATATTTTGCCACCAGTCGTTTTTAATTCTGCTTCTGAGGGATGGGAAGGAGCTTTATCAAGAATAAGAATGGCATATTGTCTGATGTTTTTACTGCGTAAGAAAGCTATAGCCTAAAATTATGAAAATTAACTACGGTATCTTGTTTTTTTGTTTGAAGTTATCTCGGGAACGAACTGGTTAAAAAACCAGTCTTCAAAAATGTCGTTCGTCATCCATGCATTTGCGTTGTTCTGGTAGAAAACAGGATTGCAGAAATGTTTAAAGCGTCTAGGCCGATTTCCTTTTCCAATTGTGAGCGGCGTTAATTTGTGCGAGCCAGCTCCATTTGTACAACTGAGAAATGTAATTCTTTGTTTCGCAATTTTCATTCCCAGAGCGTTTTTTTTTTCAGCAAGTGAAACATAGGTCCAATCGGGCAAAAGTTTCCAAAATATCCCAGTCTCATCAGCATTATAGAGTTGATGTTCATTTAAATCAAATTCCGCAATTTTGTGTCTGACATATGTAGATGTGGCTGAGGTGATAATTTTTCTCCGGTAATTTTCAAATGACGATTTCCGAAGCGCTTTTTAAAATGTTGGAGCCACCCGTAACTGGCATTAAATTTATCTGTACTTTGATACATCTTATCATAAAAAAATAAAGCCCTTTACCGGATAATTTCAGCAGTAACCGGAATGTTTTTCTGCCGCTGTTTAAGAAACCATCCGTATAGATTTTTTTCCGTTTTTGAATATTAATAATAATAATAATAATCACGATTTATTCTGTTTTAACAGTTGTTTTTACAGAAGTGAGTTCATAGTAGCAAAATATAATTTGTACAGGATTCTTTAGCAGATATTTACATGTATGTGATAAGTATTATTCAATAAAGGATACTTAAAAAAACAGTAATAAAGCAACACTCTAAGTATTTGAATAACGTTAATCTTACTGTATTACATTAGTATGACGCAGTCAATTTACCTATAAATTAAAGACGTTTTTTTATACTACTATGCTTAAACGTGAGTCACATTAAAAGAAGCACCTCAGTTATATTTGTTTTTACATACTTTTTTGTTAATTAGCATATTACTCACTAACTTGTCGATTGTTTTTGTCCTATTTATAATTTTTCTCAAAGCTGGAAAATCAATTTAGTAATTATGTTTCGAAATATTGCCTGGTTTTAGTGTGCAATGGTTTTCATAAAAGAATTATAGTACATATTCTATAATTTAGTAAAATGCTGTCTATTACATTTGTGTGCAAAAGTCTATTAAAAGGTTAGAAGGTAATACTGGGGATTATTTATGATCCAAATTATTACATTTAAATTTGATAGAAACAGCGACATGTTTCATATTCTATTCTATGTTGATTCTATTTGTTTTTTGTTGTGTAAAGTAGTTTGTGGCTACAAGAAAATATGAAAAAGATACTTAATAAAAAGATTTGCGAAATTTGTCGATCAAAATTGTTGTCATTTAGTCTAGTTTAAAAGACATTACGACATACGAATTGAAATTTGATAAGAATAAATTTGCGAAGTAGTAAACCAAAATTCTTGTGCCTGTCGTCCTACAAATGTATTTTACGTCACTAGGCAATCGAGAAAACCATGGCGACCTCCTTAAACAAACATTTCTCTACATTAGTAATGTAATCTACTTACCTAACAAACAATACCTAACAACGAATCTAAATGTCGCGGTGTGCACAGATAACTCGAAAACATGTTTCTGCTAAAACAAATAACAAGTTAATATAGTTGATTGTTCCATCTAGTAAACACAACAATATTGCGCGTATATTTTTTATTATATAAAATGTCCAAATGGTAAAACCGTGTTTAATAAAAATTACTAAAATATTTAGTGTCTGGATTTTACTAAATACTCGTATATACCACTTACTGTCTATTTTTGTTCGTGTAAAAATGAGTTGACTAGAACTCATGATATGGGTTACCTGCTTTAATCTAGCGTTGACTCCGTTGTCTTCTGTTATTTACGCTGCAATTCTAACGTTGTTGATAGTTTTTCAGAAGTCATTCTTGATAACTTAACTAAATTAGCAGTTTTGTCAGGCTAAAAAATTTATGCCAGGCTACGTGTTTCACATAAATCTTTTCTAACTACGAGTTGAAACTTCACTTGTAACACAGTTACAAGAAAACTTATATATTACTTATAAATTATATCTTAAAGAGCGCATCACTTTTTCTTATGTTTAAGTAGAGTTCTTTTCACTCCTCAAGAGATACATTTTAAAGGACGTTTCTTCTCTCGGAAAATTTCAGTTTCTTCCTTGTTGTATTTACTCTCGTCCCCGCGAACCAGGTTCACCGCTCACTTATTCTCAATAAACTCGACGATTACAATCTTTTGTCGGCCAACGTCCAATACTAACTTGATGCAGTGTATTTTCGCAGTAGATGTTTGGTAAGCTCTCGTGCAACATAGTTTAATACAAACCTAAGGTAGATTTCCTAAGAAGCTGCGGGAATGAAACTAAATACCCTTTAATTGTTATAAAACATATGCTATATAATTTAAGTAATTAATAGTTGTGAAAGAAAATGTTGCCACTTAAGTTAGCTTCTTTTCAGATAATAATATGTTTCAATGTTAGAGAATGGTTGCAGCAACTGGAACGTATTGAATTGTGTATCCTGTATTTTTTGACTAACTTTCCGCCACATTTCATGGGCAATTCATCAATGATGTTGATCCCGTTCAAGTTTTCATAAAGTTTTACCGAATTCCAGTAATTTTTATGTATACATTTTGTCTAGCTATTTCAAAAGATTGTATTTCTGATGTATTAGTTGATACTGAACGATAAGTTTAGATTATTTGTTCGTATTTCAATTTAACTCTATTAAGTACCATTACGAAAGCTTAAATATAAATTGAGTATTATTGATACGACTTAGTGATTGCAGCTACTTAGCCCAAAATAATATTTGGAATCATCTGATTTTTTCTAATCTCAACGAAGACCTCATTTTTTTATGAATATTATTGTCTTCCAGAAGGTTTTGGTAGTTAGAATAGTTAGAAATATGTATTGAGTGTTACTATGGATTTTTTAAATATAATAATATGGAGCACCCCAAAATCCATTGCACAGAGTTATACTCTGTACCATATTGATAATGACGAAACCGATTTAATTCAAAGTTGTAAGAATAATGCTTCAACTTTCAATAGTATTCCTCACTTTATCCGTTTCATGAATGAAAGCGTGGGTAAATATAACATTTCCTTCAAATGCCGTAAAACCTAGTTTACTGTTTTCTTGGTTATAAAGATAAAATATTAGTAGATATAGTCGTGCACTGTCATCTAGCGCCGTTTTGTTGAAACCACATATATGGTCACATCAATAGCATCCAATTTCGGCAGAGGGAACTGTGTTTCCATGTCGCGATATCGAGCACCAGTAACAGTTACTGCTTGACCAGACTCATTTTCAAAAAAGTATTGTCCAATGATGCCTCCAGCTCAAAATCCGCACCAAACAGTGACACGTTGCGGATTTACTTGTTGTTCGACTATCACATGTGGCTTCTCCCAACCCCAAACACGGCAACTTTGGCGATTAACAAAGCAATCGAGGTGAAAACGTGCTTAATCGCTTAGGATGATTTTGCTCGAAAAAAATTCATTTTAATGAATCTTTTCACAGTTGGCGAGTTTAAAACACTATTTTAACTATATTTTGTATAAAATTTTTGAACTGCGGCCGCCAAAATTAATTATTTTTTAAATACTGTTCAATAATGAAAACACGTTGTTGTGTCGTAAAACGCTCCATTTTTACTAACCCTAAATTCTCAGCTGTCAAATTGTTCTTTTTGAAAGTTGGCAAGAATTTACTGCAAGAATGGCGGCAAATTCAAATCTTACGTTAATTTTAGGAGAGCCTTTATGTGGTATTCACACTACTGCACAAGTAACCACTTAATATGTATATAATGCAATTTTTCTTAAACGCCAATTAAATTAAACATTAGTGCTGTCGAAGCCGCCCGGTGGCGCAACGGTGTCGCGGTAGGCCGCGAAAGCCATACCTGCTGGTTCGACTCCACTTCCGGACGGCATATTTTTAAATAAAAATATGTTTAATTTAATTGGAGTTTAAGAAAAATTGCATTATATACATGTACTTACATACGCCAAGAAAATAAATGCACTTCGGTGTCAAAACCTCTTAATATGTCTAAACGTAAGTGCCTGTTTGTCAGTTCATGAAATCATGCAAGTTAGAGATGAAAATTAAAGCATCGTGTTTAATTTAGTTTACAAATCTATGTTCCAGTGACCCATAATCTTTGTTAAAGGTGTTGTGGACATGTAAAATCTGATTTACTAATTGCGGCATTTCAATGTCTACATTAGAACAAAATAACTATAGCTACTACTACTAAAAAAATTAGATTGATTTCTATATCAATAGAAAGCCCAATTTATTAACAAATTTAAGACACTTTAGGCAATTATGTCGTATTTAAAAATGTTTTAGTTTAAAGTTTAAATCATATTCAAGGAATGACAATTTATATCAATGATTGGTTTGAAACAGTTATATATTATTACATTAACATAATTATCTACGATTTTTCCTTCTAAATTTTTTCGAAAAAGTGTGAAAAAGAAAGAAAGAGAGGCCATTAGCGATATGCCTGACAAGATTCTCGCTGCAGCTGTTGCTATGTGCTTTTATTGCGTACAAATGGCTCAGTTCCAGCATTGTCCACACCGTAAGTGACGTTATGTTAAACAGAAGAGAGACTAAATATGGAATAAGAACAAAAGTTTTTAGAAGAGCGAGTATTGTTATTAGAATATGCTCTAAATTCTCTAGTGTTATCTAACGTTATGGACAAGTTCTCCCATTATAAGCAACATAGGCAAAAACAGCCATCCTCAAACATTCGTCATCTGTTAATTGACAGATATTATTGTGCAGATATTATTTTACATGATAAATACGCAGAACTATTGGTATAATTAGCCGCATAAAATAAGTGCAGTTTACTAGTTTTCTGAATATAAATATTAATAGACGACTGAAAACCCGTTCCATATTTACTAACAAGGAAACGAACTTTGCAATTAAATGGTTGGATAGCTGTTTATAGGAAGTTATCGCTAACTATGCAAGATTTTTTATGAAAGTTAAAAGTTCAGTGCGACCTCTTAATTGATGAAGTTTGAAATTTTTGCTTGGAATATTAATCGGAAAATCCTTGTGAGAAAATTGATGCTCGTTACAGGCGCGGACCGAAAGTTTAAACTCCTTAACGAAAGTTATAACTTCGTTTGTATAATCGTCTCTAATATTTTAATCACTCTTCGAAATCTTCTTTGGGAAAGTGCCGCTTAAGAATAATACTATTTAAATGATGGAGATTTATAAAATTTTAAATTCTATTTGGTAATTTGGAAATGTTGTTATGGGTGTGAGCACCATAATGTTCAAATTATCTTTAAGTTGGAGCATCGAGACATTATTTCTACGGTATAGCTTTATTGCGTGTATCTATCTGCTATATCACATTAACTTGAAAGTGTATATACATACGTATTTATGTATGAATGTGTACCGTTTTAATCAAACGCTGCAGGAATCGGCTGCAGGTATACAAACACAACTAATATAGCTCTGAAGTATGGACGACGGAGGCGAGGTTCAATACTTTGCAACGCCAGATTTGTCTGTTGTACAATGAACTTAATTTGTATCGCAATGTCATACAGCTCATGAAATTATCCCTAAAAGAGAATACTTAATGCAAAATCAAGATAACATGAAATCTATACAGTGCTCTCTGTTGGAATTTGTACATTATCATAGAAAATGCTTGACCGTTAATTACAAGCAAAATTACAGAGGAATAACCACATTTGCATATGTCCCAAAGCATATAGCTGGGTAATTGAATTGTGCAAATTATACATATTATTATAAAATGGTTAAGTAAAAGATGACTTATAAAACGAATATACATGGTTCAACTAAAAATAGTCAGATTTTACTCATGACTGGTTGGAAAATTACATACATTATTTAATATTTTATGAAAGCCTAGGAAACTTTCATTCTTTACATGAACCAAAATGTTAAACTTCTTGTAGATAAAAAGAAAAAATTAACTGGTGGGACAAAACTTGAATTTGCAAATAACCAGCAACAAAAATTACTAAATAATAGTATTACATTAATAAATAGATCACTCATTTTAACCGGAAGTAAAATCCAAGACGTACAAGAGCGGTGCATATTAGGAGGTCTGTAATCTGATAAGAAGTGATATCGAATTAGCAAAACAGTTTGATTTTCCGTACCAGCATTTTGCTCCTGAAAAAGACGGTTACGATAGTGGCGAAATGTCGTGTTAGTAGATTTTGTAGTTTTTGCTCTTATTTTACTTTATTTTGTATTTTGTTGATTTTTGTATGGCATATACACCTGTGTACAGAAAAACAGCAGTGAAATGAAAACAATAATGAAATCTAGGATTTTAGAGTAAACTTGGTAAAGAACAGCGTCTTATAGCAATTTGTCATTTATTATATATATATGTATATGTATCTTTAATCTCGGATACAATTAAATACTTGGATTCGATATTTTTATATGCACTTCCATTATTTCACACACAACTGTATACAGTAAAATCTCGAAATCATGAACACAAAAAATCAGAGACCGTTTACGTTATGGAATTTGTTCAGGTTAGCGAGTAGATACTATGTAAATATACACAGTTTTACTTATATATACATATATCGTTTATCTATACAATACTACATAAAATAGCTACTGATTTTTTATTGAATTTGTTCGCTAGAAATGCTGAGCAAAATTGCTTCCTCTTGCAATGGTTTTAAGTTTATAATGTCTTCAGCATTCAAATTGTTTATACGCGCCCAATCTATGTGATGGATCGGTCTTTAATTGTGCTACTATGTGTTTATAATCTTGGGCGCCACGGTATGTTGACAAATCCCCCTGTGAACCCACAACGACGGACGTTACTGATACCGAAATAAATAAATTAATTCCCCTGACTAGCAAAATGTCGGTCGCAATCGCTCTAACGTAATAAAGAAAACAGATACTTACTTTACAAACTTTCTTATACTCTTTTCTTTATACGTTCTCAGGTGGGTGTGGTAAATGGAGGATTTATAGTATTTTAGCAATAAATATTATGACAATACATGCAAACTTATTTGCCACTGAATAAATAAAATGCAGAAAATGAACGAATAACAAATATATTAAATAAAATGGGTGAATCTGTAGGTTTACATTATTATAACAAGTAAAACGAAATATTAATCATAATTGCACCTTTCCTAGTTTAATATTAACAACTACCCGATTAAATTACTAACAATCCAACAACGAAGCTCAATAGATATGAATTCAAACAACGGCAAATGTTATATATAATAATAATTAATAATTTTATTTGCTGCGAGCTCGTGTTAATGCAAAATAATAACTTTTGGCCAAATACCTTTGCAAATTCTTTGCTCTTCGCGTACGCTAGCGCTGGTGCTGATTCGTTCCGCCAAGATGTCCGCTTCTCTTTTCGCTTTGTCTATGGGCTTCGGGAGTGACCTTTCTTGTTTGCTTCTGATCAGTATTTTATTTAATGACTTCGTGCGGGCTATCCCCGTAAACACGGTCTTTTTATACTGATTTTTTAAGCAAATATATTAAAACAGAACACTAACCAGCCCTAACTGACAAAGATATATTTATTTTACTGCGGAGCGAACCACACTGTCCGGCGTTCTAGCGAAAAGTGTTCTTCAAGCGGAGGAAGCGATGCGAATTCATACACAGGTACAGCCTTCACCATAAGTCACATATTTTACCGTTGTCCGTTAAAACTATTACAATTTTAAAATGTTACGACCATATGACATTTTAACATGGGATAATTATATATATATATAGTCATAGAATATATTCAAATAGGTGCATTTCATTACTTAAAATATAAATAACATTCTTTATTATATTTAGTAAATACCTGTTCTCCTTATCAGGTGAATGCGATTGCAAAATAAAATAATTTGAAATATCGCGTCCCGTTACATCTAACGCCATATTATTTAATGCACACCATCCGAATGCGGTACTTTAGGAATTTGAAGTTCTCCACAATAATTTATCGTCTACATCATCTTCATCTTTATCTTCGCTTTCATATGTGTGTCTTTATTCCATTCTTGAATGTGAGCCTTTGGGTATTGGTCTATGGTCGGTTCACTTTGAAGATTATTCAATAAAGTGATTGTTTCAGCTATTACGGAAGTTTCTTCATTCCATTTTCGTTGTAAAACACTTAAGGGGAAAGTGTCTTCTTTGTCAGATTCAGTATTGTTATTATCTGATAATATGTTGTGCCAACATTTAGCGATAAGAGATTGCTCCAATTTATTCTATGCAGCAGCTAGATTCAACAGATTTTTAACAGCTTCCTGAATATTTTCAGTACTAGAGACCAGTAAACTTTTCCTAATAAAGCTTAGTGAGCCGTAAGACGTTCTGATCGATCGGCTGTATCAATGCTGTTTCGTTAGCAGGCATAAACGCTGCAAATATTTTGCCACCAGTCGTTTTTAATTCTGCTTCTGAGGGATGGGAAGGAGCTTTATCAAGAATAAGAATGGCATATTGTCTGATGTTTTTACTGCGTAAGAAAGCTATAGCCTAAAATTATGAAAATTAACTACGGTATCTTGTTTTTTTGTTTGAAGTTATCTCGGGAACGAACTGGTTAAAAAACCAGTCTTCAAAAATGTCGTTCGTCATCCATGCATTTGCGTTGTTCTGGTAGAAAACTGGATTGCAGAAATGTTTAAAGCGTCTAAGCCGATTTCCTTTTCCAATTGTGAGCGGCGTTAATTTGTGCGAGCCAGCTCAATTTGTACAACTGAGAAATGTAATTCTTTGTTTCGCAATTTTCATTCCCAGAGCGTTTTTTTTTTCAGCAAGTGAAACATAGGTCCAATCGGGCAAAAGTTTCCAAAATAACCCAGTCTCATCAGCATTATAGAGTTGATGTTCATTTAAATCAAATTCCGCAATTTTGTGTCTGACATATGTAGATGTGGCTGAGGTGATAATTTTTCTCCGGTAATTTTCAAATGACGATTTCCGAAGCGCTTTTTAAAATGTTGGAGCCACCCGTAACTGGCATTAAATTTATCTGTACTTTGATGCATCTTATCATAAAAAAATAAAGCCCTTTACCGGATAATTTCAGCAGTAACCGGAATGTTTTTCTGCCGCTGTTTAAGAAACCATCCGTATAGATTTTTTTCCGTTTTTGAATATTAATAATAATAATAATAATCACGATTTATTCTGTTTTAACAGTTGTTTTTACAGAAGTGAGTTCATAGTAGCAAAATATAATTTGTACAGGATTCTTTAGCAGATATTTACATGTATGTGATAAGTATTATTCAATAAAGGATACTTAAAAAAACAGTAATAAAGCAACACTCTAAGTATTTGAATAACGTTAACGAGATCTTACTGTATTACATTAGTATGACGCAGTCAATTTACCTATAAATTAAAGACGTTTTTTTATACTACTATGCTTAAACGTGAGTCACATTAAAAGAAGCACCTCAGTTATATTTGTTTTTACATACTTTTTTGTTAATTAGCATATTACTCACTAACTTGTCGATTGTTTTTGTCCTATTTATAATTTTTCTCAAAGCTGGAAAATCAATTTAGTAATTATGTTTCGAAATATTGCCTGGTTTTAGTGTGCAATGGTTTTCATAAAAGAATTATAGTACATATTCTACAATTTAGTAAAATGCTGTCTATTACATTTGTGTGCAAAAGTCTATTAAAAGGTTAGAAGGTTATACTGGGGATTATTTATGATCCAAATTATTACATTTAAATTTGATAGGAAACAGCGACATGTTTCATATTCTATTCTATGTTGATTCTATTTGTTTTTTGTTGTGTAAAGTAGTTTGTAGCTACAAGAAAATATGAAAAAGATACTTGATAAAAAGATTTGCGAAATTTGTCGATCAAAATTGTTGCCATTTAGTCTAGTTTAAAAGACATTACGACATACGAATTGAAATTTGATAAGAATAAATTTGCGAAGTAGTAAACCAAAATTCTTGTGCCTGTCGTCCTACAAATGTATTTTACGTCACTAGGCAATCGAGAAAACCATGGCGACCTCCTTAAACAAACATTTCTCTACATTAGTAATGTAATCTACTTACCTAACAAACAATACCTAACAACGAATCTAAATGTCGCGGTGTGCACAGATAACTCGAAAACATGTTTCTGCTAAAACAAATAACAAGTTAATATAGTTGACTGTTCCATCTAGTAAACACAACAATATTGCGCGTATATTTTTTATTATATAAAATGTGCAAATGGTAAAAACGTGTTTAATAAAAATTACTAAAATATTTAGTGTCTGGATTTTACTATATACTCGTATATACCACTTACTGTCTATTTTTGTTCGTGTAAAAATGAGTTGACTAGAACTCATGATGGGTTACCTGCTTTAATCTAGCGTTGACTCCGTTGTCTTCTGTTATTTACGCTGCAATTCTAACGTTGTTGATAGTTTTTCAGAAGTCATTCTTGATAACTTAACTAAATTAGCAGTTTTGTCAGGCTAAAAAATTTATGCCAGGCTACGTGTTTCACATAAATCTTTTCTAACTACGAGTTGAAACTTCACTTGCAACACAGTTACAGGAAAACAATTATATCTTAAAAGAGCGCATCACTTTTTCTTATGTTTAAGTGCAGTTCTTTTCACTCCTTAAGAGATACATTTTAAAGGACGTTTCTTCTCTCGGAAAATTTCAGTTTCTTCCTTGCTGTATTTACTCTCGTCCCCGCGAACCAGGTTCACCGCTCACTAATTCTCAATAAACTCGACGATTACAATCTTTTGTCGGCCAACGTCCAATACTAACCAACTTGATGCAGTGTATTTTCGCAGTAGATGTTTGGTAAGCTCTCGTGCAACATAGTTTAATACAAACCTAAGGTAGATTTCCTAAGAAGCTGCGGGAATGAAACTAAATACCCTTTAATTGTTATAAAACATATGCTATATAATTTAAGTAATTAATAGTTGTGAAAGAAAAATGTTGCCACTTAAGTTAGCTTCTTTTCAGATAATAATATGTTTCAATGTTAGAGAATGGTTGCAGCAACTGGAACGTATTGAATTGTGTATCCTGTATTTTTTGACTAACTTTTCGCCACATTTCATGGGCAATTCATCAATGATGTTGATCCCGTTCAAGTTTTCATAAAGTTTTACCGAATTCCAGTAATTTTTATGTATACATTTTGTCTAGCTATTTCAAAAGATTGTATTTCTGATGTATTAGTTGATACTGAACGATAAGTTTAGATTATTTGTTCGTATTTCAATTTAACTCTATTAAGTACCATTACGAAAGCTTAAATATAAATTGAGTATTATTGATACGATTTAGTGATTGCAGCTACTTAGCCCAAAATAATATTTGGAATCATCTGATTTTTTTTCTAATCTCAACGAAGACCTCATTTTTTTATGAATATTATTGTCTTCCAGAAGGTTTTTGGTAGTTAGAATAGTTAGAAATATGTTTTGAGTGTTACTATGGATTTTTTAAATATAATAATATGGAGCCCCCAAAATCCATTGCACAGAGTTATACTCTGTACCATATTGATAATGACCAAACCGATTTAATTCAAAGTTGTAAGAATAATGCTTCAACTTTCAATAGTATTCCTCACTTTATCCATTTCATGAATGAAAGCGTGGGTAAATATAACATTTCCTTCAAATGCCGTAAAACCTAGTTTACTGTTTTCCTGGTTATAAAGATAAAATATTAGTAGATATAGTCGTAACTACGGCTTCTTTGGTTTTTGGTATTTTTCTATTATGCAATATATTCTACATTTTACATTAGAGAGTAAATTGTATCAATGCTGGGGCAAAATATGATCATATAGAGAACATTTAAAACAATTCTGCTACATATATTTGTAGTTAATTCCTCGAAAAACATTTTATTACATTTCTAACGATGACATGTTGCTTTATGCAGCAAATTATAGTGCGTATCTATTAAACCCCGCACGAAACCCAAAAATAAATAGATGTTAATATGTATTTGCCTCGTAAATGGATGGATATCTTTTTATTGGAACAAATAGTAAATGTAAAACTATAAACCCAAATATGGATATACTAAGGAGCTTGCCATATTAGAATAACGCTAAAGTTAACGGCTTTTCCTGTTTATTGAATTCCCTCGTTAAATAGTCAATCTATTCGTCACTAGAGTTACGCTTTGTCTTGGTTAATATATGTACACTCGGTTGATTTAAAACCGACTCACCCGCCAAGCGACCTAACGTCGCACACAGAAACTTTCAATATTTATCTGGATGTTTGTAGTAATAAAGCAATTTGCTTATGAACAGGTAAAATAGCTACGTAATGCGAAATGAATGGGAAGATCGCTGCAGAAATATATTCTTTTTCAGATACTTTTAATATCTGCATTATTACGTAGTATAGCGTTTGCCAACACCCATTACCATTAATGACATATAAACGCAAATAAAATAATTATTGTATTTCTTCTTATCTCTACTTAACTGAATGTAATATGCTACAAATCAATTTTAGAACGATAAGAAAAATTATTTATCAAAGCAGATAGACAGGAATCTATATTCATCTTACGTTTGTTTCGTTAAAAACACTGATTTTATTCTAGAATTAATAACAAAACACACAGTCAACAAATAATAATTTATTTCAAATAATAAAGAAGGTAAATCGAAAAGGCAGTCTGAAACTGAAAACAAATTAATACACAGGAAAAACGTTTTAACTATTGGTTGGTTCTGAAGGACATTTTCTGCACCATCATTTGAACATTCATTCTCTAAAGTATATGTAATAGACTTTTATATCTTGCCCCCATACCTACATATCCTTACTCATGTAATTTCTTAATTACATAAATACTTAGAAATTAGAATGTACGATAGAAACTTATATACATATGTTAAGATCGCATTAAGAAATTATCGGTTTAGGAATTTATAAATGATCCCTTGCATATGAAACTGGATTTAATAGAAAAATATATTGTATATACATATAAATAGTAATTTACATACAGTTGACCATACTATTACTGCTTTGCATTCGGGTACGGCAATAAAGCATAATTTTATCGGGTTTTATGGCAGGTTGAGTCGATTCTAAATCAACCGAGTGTACGTTTCTATTATTTTACATTAAATAGGAATAATTATATTGGCCAACACGATTCTTGCTGACTTCTAAGCGCGATTTTTTGTTTACTAATTAGGGTGTGCCGAATTAGGAAATCATAGTTTTTGCGTATCACATGGAAATTAAACTATATTTCTTCCGTTATACAGTTTAATTTCGACGTGGAATGCTCTTTGAAGAATAACCAAATTATTTATTTAAATACAATATTACTCACAACTATAAAGCAAATAGTTACACAGTAATCATTAAAAAATTAAAAGCAACAATGAGGGATTAAATTTTGGTTTATAGCACCTCCTGCTGTATACTTTGGTTTGGCAGCCCCTTTGAATAGTTCAAAAATAGTTGACCCTCATATAGGGATCACATTTTCCTTGATACCGAGTTCTCATGATTTTTAAATCTGTCTCGCCTTGTTTAAAAATAGTTGACGCTCATATAAAGATCACATATTCCTTGATACCGAGTTTCCATGATTTTTAAATCTTAATGTCTCGCCTTGTTTACCACTTAAGACGCTTAAATTTTTGGAAAAGATATGTCTGAAGTAAATGAAGCTTTATGATCATGTTACAATCTAGGCGACGACATTTTTCAAGCATTGATTTCTTTTGTTTCCAAGAAAATTGTTCACAACCATCATGAATAAAGTCCAGGCATCTTTCTCAACTTGCTGATAGATTTGATGAATTTGGGATCATGAAAGTTCTAATTTGAGGTACATCAGATACCCCAGCTTTAACTTGTTCGTAAGTTAGTCGTGAAAACTGTTCATATAGGTACTGGAAACAGTTCCTTTGCAAACATAGAGCTTTAATATATTGCTTCAGGATATCCAATTTGATGTGAAGAGGTGAATGAATTACAATGACATGTCGACTAAATGTTGACTTATAACATTCTTCTATTCGATATTTAAGGATGATCTGGAAGACCAATATTTCCAAATTTAGCGTTGGTTTCTAACTCGACTATCGAGGGGGAACAAAAAGCACGCAAGTTTTATATATCCTTTTTGAAAGCCACACCCATTTATCGTCTATATATTTTAGTAACCCAATGTCGTCATATGTTGTCTTTAATTGAGCGGAATTTGCAAAAGGAATTGAACCGAAAAGAGTCGTGTTGCGTAGTACGACAGACTCGAGGTTTCTGTTGGAATTTTCGATAAACAAGCGCCATTAACTTGAGTCATATTGTACAACCCCACTTTAGTTATCATATCTGGTACATTATTATAGGTATAAGTGTATATTATGCTAATGACCTAAATGTATTTAGAATGTTTTTCAAATCTTTGAGCAATTAAGAATTTGCTGCGTTTACTTAACGATTTTCAAGAATTTTTAAATCGATAGGGAAAGTGGGTTTCATATTTAGCATTAGAGTTAAAGACAAGTGTCAGATCATAGTCAGTAGAAAGAAATTAATTGTTGGTCAGCATTTTCTTAGATAATATTCTAACACCAATGCTGTTCGATGTATCATTCATAAGTTCTTTAGTAAATTAACGGTACTATCGTACTAAATATATTCAATTTAATATTTACATGATACCTACATGATTGCACTTTCATGATAATCTTTGAACAGATAGTATTCTTAACAGAAATATTGTCAATTTATATTTAAAGTGTCTGTCTTCGAAATTAATAACACTTCTTTATACTGGGCTCAGCTTATTAACCAAAATGGAATCTTTACTTTAAATGTACCTACATACCACTAGTGATGGAAATGTTTTTTCCTTTTATTCCTGGAATCGCTGAAAACCTAGACCGGAGTATTGCTTGATTGCTTGATGAATATAAAGTGTACCGTAGGTAAAATATAGCCGACATTCTTCGAATTGTGAATCTATGTATAACGGAGCAAATAATGAATTCTTTCCAGCATGTATTTGCTCTGTCAAGTTTACAAACGATGTTAGGATAGTTAATTTACACGCATGTATTTAGATGTTAATTTAGTCGACATAGAAGTCAATATAAATTCTCAAACAGCTTCCATATTTTGTTTCTAGGGATATTTTGTACTAAAAAGTCTAAACCTCTGAATTAAAACATTTGGAGAATGTTTATACTTTAAAGTACCATTCGATAAATAAGTTGAGGCGCAATTCTTGAGAGAATCGTTTATATAGTGGACAACCTCAATAATCAATAGTAGTAGGTGATTTATTAATAAAAATGTATGACACAGGCTGAAAATGTTGCTAATAGTGGAAGAATACTCAAACAGATTTTGCACGCTAACCAGACTTCATATGGAAGAAATACAACTGTCTGGATGAAGTATAGGCGGCCCAGTAAAACTAGAACTCACAATGTAATAACAAAACCACCAAGAGTAAAACAAAACGAGTGCTAACCATCTTTAAGAGCTGGCAAAGCTCAGCAACTTATAGCTCATGTAAAAGGGCACAATAAATCAATAGAATTAATATATCTATGTTGTCACCTTTATGTATGTACTTATCCTTCAATTCCTGAAATATTTCCACTTATAGGTCAATAAAACAACAATTATTGAGCTAAAAGTGCAAATATTTCAGGAATTGAAAGATAAATAAATCAATAGGTCACAGTGCAATATTACCCTGAATTAAATCTTAAAGGAAATTGCATTAATTAACTGCTGTATTTCTGTTTAAACGTTGTAAGCGATATAATTCTCGTAACAAACCAAAACTAATATTAAGTAAATCAAATGCAGCTGGCACAGAGAGAAGACACAATAGCAGAGTCCGTCAGATTTTAGGTTAAAAATGGTACTGTATCTAGTAGCTAGTCGGGACATCATTTCTATCTAGTGAAGCAACTCCTTTTAATAAGGCTGCAAAAAGTTTTGGTTTTTCAAAATTAGACACAAATTTGTTGTGGACTGGATACATTTCTGGAGAAATGTCATTAGAATTATTATACATCTGTACCGCTTGCAAATGACCTATATGTATATATTATGCTTAACATTCAGTACAAGGGCGTATATTAGAAAGAAACTAATCACTGCACTTTAGTATCATACATACCAACGAAAGCATGTTAATGCTTTAAACTTGCCATGATAACTTTATTTACTCTTATTCTTCACGATTAAATCTACAAGTTATAACTATAGAAAGGAATATTTTAGGTGCACGCTCTTCGAAACTCCACTATCGCTTTGAACGACACCCGTAGACGTGAATACTATCGTGTAGTCCATTTTATCTGCAATTCTTTTTATTTAAACCTTCTTTCCGTTATAGTTCATTTTATAACCGTAGAAATTCTGTTCACAGCACCTACTAAGCGCTATAGCTAATATGTGTACCTGATCGTTCCTGCAAAGCGTTTAGCGTGACTGATAACGTATAGGATAGTTTGAACAACCTTAAGACCCCGATGCTTTCGTTATAATGTATTAAAATTGAAGATTAGGAAGTGTGGATGTCGCAAATCGCAAAAAACTTGAATATTTCGCAACCGTAACGACCATAAATACTCAAATAATTTATTTCTATAAAATGTTGCTGTGCCTTGTTTTATTTATTGTTTTCTCTACCGCGGTTAGGTTACTATTAGTAGATTTATGTTGCTGAAGTCTATCTTTTAAGAAATTGTTCTATATGTCCTAGATACAGAAGGAGCATCCAGTTTTAGGTGGACTTCAGTTTGGAAAACAAAACGTCACATATTGTTTTTATTTTTATGTGCAACATTGACAACTTGATTGCAAAATGTTATTGATTTCTTCACATACATTTTTTGTGTATAGTAACGTGATGTATTTTATTTATATATGTATCTTTTTAAGTTGTTTTAAATAAATTACTTGGAAAATTTATTGAAGATTAATTTTTCATAACTTTTCTTTTGCTGGTTTTACGGTTTTTTATTATTATTATTATTTATGTTTACATTATGTCATTATTAAAGTCAAGAATGCTAAGTACTCTTCAAAATATACATACTAATAAGGGCGTAATTTATGTTTTAGAATTTTGATAAAAGCCATAAACTAAGAAGAGAAAAGCCTCTAATTACTAGTGTTAGTTACTACTGTTTTATGTAAAAATAACAAAGAAAAGCTTATATATAACTTGAAAAGTACTTTCCTTAATGTTAAAAAATCTACAACTCTCACGTATTTCGAAAGGACCGATCTAATCCGGTTAAATAACCAAAAATATGTAAACAAAAATTATAAAAATATTACCGTAAGGTCCCATCTATCATCATCGCGTTTTGATGCGCATGCTACTGGAATATACATATCTAATGTTAAATTTGATATCATCCAGATGCTTTGTATAACTATCGGCTTTTGATAATGTTTATTATGTATATTGCAGTTTAGGTAGTTTTTTTGTCTTATTGTATTACTCTTGTTTATCTTGTAAGCCTGGATGTACAATCAATAAACCGCTATTATTATTATTATTATAAATTTAAAATTGTAACCGAAACATCCGAATAGTACGGTGATGGCTTAGAAGTCCTCTAATTTGTAGTCGTTCAAGCAACTGAAGTAAAACAGCAAATGAATGAACACAATTAAGCTTATCGTTGTATTAGAAAACCGACATAGTCTATATAAAATGAAAGAAATAAGTACATATCTTAGATTCACTATAGTAAAGTCACCGCAAGTATTTTCATATAGATCAAGTTTCACTTGACGGATTCACTGCAACTATTCCTTCAGGTTCCTCAGTAAGCACTAAAATAAATAAATTGAAAATTTTAAAAACTTTCTCGAAAGGAAAATTATCTTTTTAACGTGTAATGGTTACTTATTTAACCACTTTTATAAAGTCGCGATACTAAACAATATCTATCGTTGTATTAAAAAATAGGATACTTAATAAAATGAAAGAAGAAGGTGTTCTTGATTCACTATAGTGAAGTCTTCGAGGTATTTTAATATGTCAAGTTTGCTTGACATTACGCTGACTATTCCTTCAAACTCAGTAATCACTAAAGTCTGGCTATCAAAAACTTTCGCGGTGAAGTTTTTGTGTTTTGTTGTGTTAATGGCTTTTGACAGCATTTATCGCCTTTTATGATGCCGCGATGTTAAACATATCTCCCAACAGCGAATGGCAAGTCGAATGATAATGAATAATTAATGAAGATATTAGTGTGTTACCTAATGTGTTCATTAATGCTATATGATAAACGCAACGTGGTTACTTGGATAGCTATAACTCATTGTTATAGTATTTCATATCTGCATTGCATCATTTTATGAACAATAAAGATATTGTTTATTCTAATAAGTAAATAAATCACTTTAGCTTCTTGCGGTATTGTGATCAATATACTAACCATAAACCTCACACCTTTTGTGACAATTCTAAACATTCTGGTAAGTAAATTAGCCACACCCTCAAGATATTTTGTTTCTAAATTAGCATTTATGTTGGCCAACTAGGATATTGGAAACAATAATTTTCCACGTTAATAAGGGGTTAACTATATAACTATATTAGTATAGTTTCGTCGGTGTTACCTGACAACCACAGTCTACTAGCTTCTGTTGATAATTCTAAAACGTTTTAAAAGAAATAAGTCCAAATGTAAGTCTTGAAGTACTGCTACCGACCAAGACTGTATATTTAGACTCAAGAATTAGCATTAGAATACCGAACTCTCGCAGTGTCAAATTGAGTTATTAGTATTTAAAATAAGCTCTAAAACCCAAAGCAATAATCGATAAAAGATATCCCATCATTCACGGACTTACATGTAGAGTTTTTAACAAGATAATTATGGTTAAAATACCTAGAGGTGGTTCTTAAACGTTATGAAGTTAAACATTTTAAAGCTGAAAATGTTAAAGTCTCTGAAAATGGAAATGAATATTGTGCGGTCGTACTTGAATATATGATCACATCAATACAACATAGTTACATTCCGTCCAAAGTTGTAGTGTACTACTAGCAACCTGCGTTGTTCAAATTCCATTGATAATATCAATTTTATTTTGCCTGATCGATATAATACACAGCCATTCTAAGTTAGATATCGCGCTTATTACTTTTCTTCCAGATTTCTAAATTAATGCGCGAAAACATTTTTTGAGGTCACACTAGCCTACATATTTACAAACTTATTATTAGAAAGGGTTTTATTTTCAACCAATAAAGATCTTACTAGCCGTAATATTTATACACAAGTTTTGAGGTGCGTGATTCTCTGAAGAAAAAAGAAAAAAAACAAAGGGTAATAAAATGCGTTGTCGAGCCCTGCAGCGACATAAAAATTTACTATACTCTAATAAAAAATATATACATATATTCAATTATTTTCCACTTTACATTGCGTGTGTACGGTGCTATATAATTTCAGCAGAAGTTTGGTTGGAGTTTGGAGAAACTAAATTACGTTTTAATAGGCTATGATGGAGTAACGCTGTAAAAATACCATATATCTTGAAAAGAGGACGGCAAAGATACAAAAAATGGCCCGAAAAATTTGATACTGGAAAGCACTGTAATGTTGGCGTTCATCACAGTTCAGTAACCGAATTTTAAGGAAACGGAAATAAATTAGTTGAAATACAAAATAGCTGTAGCCGCGAATAATATAGCGAATGTAATTATGATTATCATTGGTGAAGGGAGAGAAAACCCTTCATAATACTTGATGAAAATTCGAAGTAGTATTTCTGATAAACCAGAAAAACACACCTAGATACCGCAAGAATCAGAAATAATTTATCGTATGCAATAATTAATGCTAAATTGTGTGGATAACACGTGAATTAATCGATGATTTTGTAGCCATATCTTTCCACTGGTAGCTTCAATTGGTAACCTTTACTTAGGTATTAATATCTGTACTGTAAATTTGTTCGTTCACCGCAACTCTCTTGCGTATATTACGAAAGAAGTTTTTAATAACTAGAAGTGAATACTTTTATGTCATATTCAATAATTTTGTGCTGTGTTCTATGCTCTATGTTGCTTGAGTTAACTGGATTTTTGTGTAATAAATTATGATCCTTTTCAATCATCTTTAATTTTCATTTTACTAACACGCAGTGTACTGGCAACATGTTTCAAAGTTTGCATGTATTGATATAGTTATACAAACACAGTCTCCATTTACAACATCAAAGGTGACCGGTCACTCAAACCTAAACTCTCCAGTTTGCAACACTGTCACCCTAGCTAATGATATTTCTTTTGTCTGCGACCAAAGCGTTGGACAAATTAGTACAAGGAAGGCTAAAATGATGCGATTGTGTAGAGAAGAAATTATGTACTTACGTTAACTGGTTGATTGTATAAAAATGATTTAGTCTTTTGTTCTACTTTTGTATAGTATACAAACAACATCCTTATTATTACTTTGTTCCGTAAATGCAGCAGAATCTACACACTGAAATTGTGGCATCTTAAGAGGTCGATAGTCCGTCGTGCTTCCATTAATTTGTCGGATACAATTAACAACACTACATTAATTATGATGATTACACAAAGCAACAGATGCATTTGTACAGGTACCGGTGGTACACATCAAGATCTGTAGTGATAATCTTAACATGTAATATCTGCCTAGGAAGTTGTTCCAGTTACAGCAACTACAAATAACAACGACCCAGATAAATTGATCCGAGATGAAGCTTATATTACTATTTCGATACAGTTTTCCTTTAGGTAACTTGCCTTATTCAACAGTAGATAATTTAAGCATACCGAACCGTCTGGTCCACCAATCCTTCCTCCATGTTCCTATGTTTTGTTATCATTCTGGGAGGAAGGATTTTGAATATCCTCTAATACCAAGCTGACCAGTATCTTTCTAACTTGCAGATGATATGTTGATTGCTCTGGTTTAATGCGGATCAGTCTTCAAAAAGCTACACAACTGTAATTTTCTTGTCGTCTTGCTCAAGGACTCTTAGTTCAAAAATTTTTTTTTATTTCAAAAGGATCATGTAGTAGCGATCAACATTCATACATTCAACATATATTTACTTCTTTTTTTCCGGCAGCAGCATTTTTCTTTGTTCTTCGCTAGTTAGTATAACAGTTTTTTTTGGGAGGAAGTCCAAGCTGTATCAATATAAGAAACATAATTTTTTTAAGGATTTATCATCAAAGGAATTTATCATCAAAAAAGTTAGCAAGCATGTGAGAAAAGCTATCACGGGCTAATTTTTTATTATCTATGAAAATGTTATTGAAATGTACATATATCTGAAATCAATTTATGTATTTCTGGTCCAATCAAAATCTCTTCCTTCTTTTAGGCTTCATTGTGAACGTGAAAATGATGTTTAGTAACGCCCGGTCTTATATGACGAATAGTCAGTATCACATTGTTGATACAAAATATGACCATACACGATACTACAATTGTATGGTTGTGCTATTGTGTATTATTACTTGATATGTCTCCACGCTCACTACATATTTTGAAAACTACAGCTAATCCAAAATTTTCATGGACGTTTTTATGTTTATCACAATGGCTTTAGTCCAGAACAACGGATTTCACTTGAAGTTACATTTCTAGTGCAGACTAATGTTATTAGGGTAAAATTCAGATTCAATTATAGATCAGTGGCCGAAGGATAACTGATTTAAAGAATATATTTAATTATAAAATTGAATTTTATCATTGATCCAACTCTACACTTTGTATGTAATTTTCGTCATTTAACAGCATTTGTAGTGAGTGTGAGGTTCGAGTTTATTAAATGTATTTATTATTCAGTAAGATTTTACCTGAACATTTACTTTGAAGAAAGTTTGATTTTGCCCAGTGAACTAGCAGAAGTAGTTTCGTAATTGGTTTGATGAAAGTTACAATAGTATGGCAAACAGTAGGTATTCTTAAAAAAATATAACGGTGGCATACGTAGACTAGTGCAATGAAGATCATAAATAGAAATCATAAACCGTTTGAACTGCTGTTTGACTAGTATTTAATTAAAGCAAGTATTGCAGTATAATGCTTTTGATCTGAACGTTTTTTCATTAATATTGCTATTAATATATATATTTTGTGACCTTTATCTACTTATATTTCAATTCTTGAGATGGAATAAATTGGTATTTAATTAATTGTCGTTTCATTGACCTATAAGTGGAAATATCGCAAGAATTGAAAGATTAATATTGCTACAATATAATTATTATGTATATTTTATTTAGATTTTAGGTCTTATTAAACGAAGTTAAAATACTACAACTACTATCCAATTCCATAAACTACAGAACGTTTAGTGTAGGAACGCTATCAGGCTGAATTAATCCATACATTCGAAGAAATGAAAATAACAGGATAAAATTACAATTTCAAATCCCAGAACAATCTGGTTGTTCCTATTTCTTTCCTACGATGCGTGGAAAATGAAACACTTTAACACATATCTGTTAGTCCCCAAGCTAGGGTCTAGAAATGAAACAAAGGGAATGTACTTTCAACAAACGTTTTTGGTGGAGGCGCTTGTGTTAGTGGCTCAAATATGCTAAATATGTATCTCTAAACGTTTGTTTCAATTGTGTCGCAATCTACATTTAAGCATATACATATATACAAAACAAAAAAACGATTACGCATTAATTCTGAGGGTTTATTTAGAGATACATTTTTATAATTGGTTTTTTGTATAATAAAATTGTAGAACATTATTACGACACCCTCGTTTATGGTATCCAAATAAGTAATATAGCTTTAAGCCACAGTCATTATCTTTCCTTAAGATGTCTTTGAAATAATCTGCGCCGTTATTAGTAATTTGTGCAATTTTCTTATTTATTATGGCAACAGTAGGTCTTCTTTTCTAGTCGCAAGGCATGTAGGAAGGAATCCAATACACTATTATTTTCTACGGACAAAGTTCCTTTTCAGTTCGTTCATTCTTGTAACTACAGGTTTGATACAGATTATGATACAGACAGTTTCAATTAAACACACAGTTCGTGAAAATTTTCGTTGTTGCGACGATTATGAACTATACGAAGCTGTATTTAAAATGTCCTACCTGTTGGAAGATAATGCGACTTCTGTAGACCTACTCGCTTAACACAACTTTCGAGACAGTGTGTGGCTAGCGCTAGGTTATAATAAACCGCTGGATGCTATTTTAAAACTTGCTTTGTCATGATTTTGACTAAACAATACAAACGTAAAAGCTGTAGAAAACTATAAAGAAGTCAAAACGTAAATACGGAAAAAAAGGATTGTAGACCGAAATTCAGTAATATAGCACTTCTTGTTTTATTTTAGAAATATGCCCTTACAATAGCGCCGGAAAATTTTAAAGGATTTCTTTTTCACGTATAAATTAGTTAAATTAGCCCAGCAACAAAACTATAAGGGCGGAAAGAAAGAATGGAGAAGAAAAATATATGACTCAAAAATAAAGTAGGACGACCACTGTACAAATTGGAGAAATTATTTCAGGGTCGTCAATTATTAAAAACATACACCAACTAGTGCGTAGTTCGCAATATTCAATTATCTGACAGGATATGAATATGATTGAAGGTGTGTAGTTTATTGCATAAACCGAGAAAATTAACAGTTTTTTTTATCTAGCAATGAAGTCAAATTCTTAGTCGCACATATTACATCACATCTCCTTTAATCATTTAGATTGTAGGTAATAATATCATCTGCGTAGACTTAGACTTAGACACGTGCACTAATTGGATTACTACAATTGCGGAAACAAAATACTATGAAGAAGTAGTACAAATGAGCATTTGATCCGCAGCATACTTATTGTAAGTTCCACGAAAATTGGAACTAACCGTGAGCAGATAGTGATTCACTAAATGCTGATAAACAACTTCAATTCGTAGTATTAGGTATAGAGTAGCGTTAACGTAGGACTATGTAAGGTAACCGCATTATCAGAATCCATACCTGGTGAGTTATTATACAGGTATACGCATGTATATGTATTAAACTTCAGCTAAAAGATATACATACATACGAGTATGATCCTGGTATAGCCTAAAGCGCATGAATGCAAATATAGTTTTTAATTGTATTTAGTCCGTGCCTTATGGTATACAATTTAAAAACACAATAAAAAGCTCCTAATTACCGGATATCCATAAGTTGCGAAATTTATAGAAGTCAATTAGCATAACAGATACAAACATTACCAAAAACGTAGACCCATGCCTAGATTCGAAAAAGAAGGTGAATTTCGAATGCAGTGCGGTGAGCAACGTGAGTGGTGGCACGAAAACTCGAGCATCCGTATCACAGCACACTTGTTCAGTATTATTCCACTGGTCGTTGTGATTGCTTAGCAGTACACATATACTTAAAAATGTTGCATTTGGGGACATTTCGGAAACAGCGTATTTTGAAGAATCTTGAAAACATAATAGTGAGCATGACGGATTTAGAATGCGAAGGGGTTAGAGTTAAATAAGTAAGATGCGATATATATTAGACGTGTACCAGCAGCAAGTGCAAGTGTGAAAGCCACCTAAAGGGTACAAAACATTGTTCTGCTATCCGTGGCAAACAATACAGCGAACAATAAACATTTAGTACAGCTGTTTGTTTTACAACCGATCGGCAGAAAGATTCTGTGGTGAATGTAACGGTACGTACCGTGGAAGAATTTGAACAGTCATCCTCTATCTTACTTGCTTCCAAAAGAGATACAAAATGTACTAGCGAAGAAATTTTAAAAGTGGTGTTGAGCGCATTCAACAAATTTCAAGTTTCAACAAACCAACTTTTAATGTTTGTAAGTGGCAATGCCGCTAACATGCTCTCCTTTGGCAGATCTCTTAAAGAACAAAGATGAAATCAGTTACATGTAAAATCCATGCCTTGTGGCGAAATTGATACCTAAATGTTATCCCTGAGTAAATGCTTGAATAGTTCATGTGAAGGTAGTGTTTCTAAAGTCCCCAAAACGTACAAAAAAATTTCACGAACTTTGTGCTAAAATTTTTGGTCCACCATAGCCGATTACTAGGCGTTGAGGAACATGGTTAGGGGCTGCGTTTCACTACGGCGGACATTTTGATGATATAAAGAAGTTAGTTTTACAAATCGATCCGAGATACGCCGAAGCTACCAAGATAAGCCAGATAATGTTTCAAGATAGTCAAATAAAAAGTGAGTAAGAAAATATTCGTAAGAATGGATGGACTAGCGAAGGTAATTGAAAAATCACAGATTATGATTCGATATTGTTTGTAGATTTTGTTGAAATTGTAGACGATATTCACTCACACCTATGTACGGCCGGACGCGAAAAAAGTGAGTGTGTAATACGAAAACTTGAAAGAGTTATTGACAAGGATTCAGATTTTCTCATACTAAAACATATTTGTGAATGTGGGTCAAAAGATCCATTCAGTTGTCAGAAAGATTACTTTAAATTTGCAAATATAATATCACTCGATGTAGAACGCTCATTCTGATAATTAAAAAATATTTATTCCGCACGCCGTACTCATTTGACTGAAGTGACAAATGTGGAAACATTTTTAATGATTCAAATATTTAATAGATGCCACCCAGTTTGTGATTTCGTGGAAGTTTCTTAAAACAGTAGGTAAGCGTTTCAGCACATTTTATAATATATTTTTTATCCATATTTTATGTGTAAACATTTATACGTCCGCTTCGTCTATGCTCACTCATGAAAGTCACGAACATAAACGACGCGAGTATGTAAACGTTACTGAACGCCAGGCTTCTTACGGCCGCTCGGCTCCTCCACCTTGTTCTCCGCACTGCACTGAAACTTGTCCTTCTTTGCCGACCCTACTCATGTGAATTTAACTTCACGGCATATTATTCTACAGAAGCAATCAGTAAATATTTTCTATTCTACTATACTTTTTAAAATTGTTAACTTAAATATCAATATTTCAACAGAGAGATCAATACATATATGACCTAATAGTAACTGTTAATTAAAAGTAATAAAAATGTAGGGACTCGGTCCTTGTCTATATAACAAACTCCTGGATCTGCATTGCATAACTAGTAGCAAAACTAAAATTATGGTTATATCTTATAACTTAACATGTGTTCTACATGAATTTCTCTAAACTTCGTAATTTTAAGTATTTTTACAATATACAGGTGAATAAAAAGAACGATAGCTATAATGATCCTGAAAGCGTTATTAGTAGTTCTGGAAGAAAATATTATTAATAGAAAGTGTTTATTATTTATAATTCGGGATTTTACTACGATCTTTATTTCTTCATAAGACGTCATATTCATTCAGTTGCAAGGTTATCTGATTTTTTAAATAGCATCCTGTATTGTTTGCTATAATATCAGATAGCTTTGTGTATTCTTTTTATGGTCATCAAATAATATTATAACACGTTTAGAAGTATCCTAGAAAATACTACGAAAATTGTTAATGACATTGTCACTATTAATGGCCATTGCTTTTATTGCCGCTACTTTGCAACAACAAAGTCAATGTTTAACTATATTATAATAATCAAACATAATATAGGAAATAATAACATTCTATGTGTAACAATAATATCAGTAATATGATATAAGGGATAATCTAGATATATTAATCCATGATAAAAGATTTTCCAAAAGTCTCTATTAACTTTAATGATGACCAAAGCTGATAAAAGCTTTGTACCACATTATTTACCTGATCTTTTTATATGTCGCGTATTTGATTCCGTATCTGAGTAATTAGTGCATTTAAATTTTCGGGTTTATTCCTGTATGCAGCGCTTGTAAGATGTCCCTACAAAGAAAGTCGAGGGGTTCAAATCAAGAGAGGGAGGCGGTCAATCAATGCTTGGTCTTCTACTGATCCACTGGTTTTCTAATATTCTATTAAGGTACTGCCTATTTTTTTTATATACTCTTTGCTGTTAGGAGCAAAGTAATTAACAGCGCGGCCTTATAAAAGGTGGCTGTCGCAAAGCCATTTGAACCTAATTATACACATACAAAAACTACACCGCGAGAGTTGCATGATAGCCAGACAAGCTATACAGCTTGCGGAGTCACTGGAACTAAGCACGCACCTTACATAAAAACCAAACATTGGAAATATAGTCCTAAAACTATTAGTTATGTTTTACATCTTACAAAGGTTGATTTCTTTAAAGCAGATCCGTGCAATCGTTCCTTGTCTTTGATATTACAAAAAATTCTTGTCTAGATAACGATCTGATGCTGTGACTGTTCTGAAAAACGAGTAAATAGGATTTTACTGCTCTTTACGTCTTTGTCTGTGTCTGCCTTGTCGATAAAACTCGCATATTAGAAGACACGATGGTAGGGCTTGCTGGAACTACCACAAGATTTTTCGCAATCATTGCCGTATAGACGTATGTACATGTATAGATGTATGTACACGTGCATATCGCTTCAAAGGTAAATAGAGCCGATAAATATAGGTAAGAAAAAATGCAGAATAGATCGAAAAGTAAGAGGATTACAAAAAACTAGATTCGTGAACCGCGCATACTGATCACGTTCTACTAGTATACTAAATTTTGCAATCTTAAAATATCAAGTTTGAGATCCAAGCTGATTGCAGACAAGTCAGGACAACGACTTTAAAATATATAGCTTGGCAATTCTCAATTAACACAAAAGTAATTTGTGCAGGAGAATGCGTAAGGCTGCAAGAAATGTTAAAAAGTTAATGAAGAACTGTCTATACAGGCCTAGTGGACAAGTTTCGATCTAGACTGCAACTAGGCTTTTTGTATGTGAATAGGACAGTCGGGCAAAGGCACAAGAGAAAAGACTGGCTTTGAAAATTTGAAATGTAATAACTTAACAAGAAAGGAAATACAAGGAAAACTATTTACTTCGTGAAAATGTTGGCAAAGCGAAAACACGATATCACTGAATAACTGTTTTTTCATAGGGTTGAATTACTGACTAAAAAGTCACATACAATTCGATTTATATTTTAGTGCCACATGCTTACGCCTCACTACTCATGCTGATCGATTTACATGATCTAACAAAACCTCTGATATACATACATACGTCAAGTACTACGTTTTTTTCTATCACTCGTCTGTCCTCTCTCTCTCTCTCTAGTTGGATATTCCTCCATTCATATACATCATATCCGCCATGATCTAGTACATTGTACGGCTATCAGCATGCACACATACCACGAAATGGTGTTTGTGTAGGGCTGATATTTACAAAATGGAAAAAATGTGACGCAACAACGTCTAGATTTCCAATTAACATCCAGTTTTACATCCGTATCGAAAATAATCACGTTCCAAATCGAAAACAGGCAGCGAAAAGGAAGGAAAAAAAAAGCAAAATTGGAGTGTTTTTAAATTTGCCAAATAGCCCACCCTCGCCGAATTGCAGAGGCGTATCACCACTTTGAAAAATAGAGGAGTCGAAACGGTATGTAGCTTTCTGCGGATGTAAAATTAAATGAAATTTTCGATGTCATAGTCGATAGTTATCGAGGATTCTATAATAAATTGTGCAAAAACTTTTAGTGCTCTTTCTTGTTTTGTCGAATGCAATGTTAGGAAGCTGTGTTTTCAAACCGAAAGTAATAAAATATGAATAACCCTTTGATGACCGATTCAAAATTTTCGTTTCATACAACGCTTTAGAGTTTGCTGTTATGAGTTAAATTAATTCCTAAAAAATAAAAGGTCGGAAGTAAAAATCAATCGACGTCATATACATATCTTCAAATTAATTTTAGAATATAAAATTTAAATTTAAAGTGAAGCATTATAAATTGTTAATTAAACAAATTAATTGGGTGCGGTGAATAATAATAATAATAATAGTTTTTTTATTGCCCAGCAGTAACCGGAAACCAATAACAGGACAAAATTCCAAGTAATATACATACATTTAGATGATAATATTCCACATCATCGATACTATTAAAAAAATATATCATTACAATGCAGGCCAGCAGAACGACACATTGTAGCTAGTGATGACGCAGTAAGGATATTAGATCTGGAAAGAGGAAGAGAGAATGAAGCAAAGGAATGAGACGAAAATCTAGGAGTATGTAAGTCAAGGGAAGAAAGAAGAGATGGGCTATCGATTGCTCCATGGATCAGCTTCCATTTGAATCGGGCGCTTTGACATTCACGGCGAAGTCTTGGAGATGTCATACCATGTCTGTTAAGTAGCGACGTATAGCCAATTATTCGCTTTGGATATACTCACAATTTAATATAAAATTCTTCACAATTCAGAGCTGAAGATAGATGTAGTGAGGTCACTACATCTATCTTCAGCTCTGAATTGTGAAAGTACAACGTCGCTTTCTTAAATAACTCTCCTATAAAGCCGACCGAGTATATCCAGTCCAAACTTACGACGCATATTCCAACTTAGTAAAAGGCAAAAATAACTTCTTTAATAACTGTTCGATTTGAAAAATCATGAAGACCGTATAACAAAACCCAATGTTGTGGAAGCAGACAAGGTAAGGTTTGTAATATGTTGAGAAAAACTCAACGCAAAGTCAACAAGAACACCAAGATCATTGAAAATGTCTACTTCTTTCAATGGATTATCGTTTAATAAGTTGATAAAATAAAACAGTACTTTGGATATTTTATTGCATTTTATTCAACTTTATCAGGATATAATAATAAAACGGCGGAGTGCAAAAACATAAAAAGAGGCATACAAAACTTTGATATTTTTCAAGCTATATCTTATCCGAAGTCTTTACATTACTAATTTAACACTTAACTTGTTTCATCAACTTATTGACCGCATACTTCTATCCTTCGCGTTATAAAAGTATTGAAGTTTCACAGTTTATTGTTAGTGTGTAACCGTATGTGCGTGTGAGCTATTCTTTCTCCTGTTGTCTTTATCACTACTGTAAATATTAATTATTGAAAAATGAATGGTACCTGATTAGTTTGTTCATACTGCACAGAATGATGCTTATAAAACTTAATGAAACTTACAAATACGTAAAATATTTCACAAAGTTGATCTCAACTGCCTAGTAGGGAAAAGGGTTTCGACATACTTAAAATAATGAATGATCGTTCTTGTTTAAAATCGCAATTATTTTGGACAAGAACCAAGCGAAGATAAACAGACAATCTGATAATAATAATTCATGTAATAAGAGGGAACTGTGATATATATGTACATATCACCTGTACATATAGTACAAGGGACAAATTAGGTGCAAATTATTAATACATAATATCTATCAGTACGAGAGCAATGGAGTAAAAGTTAGCATAATATCAAATTTTGTCATACATTTAAATCTCAAACTAGCACGTCAATGGATCTCTTGTGTGAGAAAACATCAACAGCAATGAAGCAGAATTTGTTACACAAGGAACTCGCTAACCGGGACAAAATGTAAAGGTGCATAGAGAGTGTCTCCGGATCGACGTATGAATAGGGCAAGGTAGCTGAAAAACTTTGGGATGAGGTTTCATCTTCTGGTGTTTAGCCCCGCTTTAATAGAATCTAAATTCTGGCATAACTTTAATTTCAAAAGATCAAGTATATCCTGGAAATTTTCAAAAACGTAGTCTCTTCCACCAGTAAAGTGTATGTTCTTTTATCCCTTCTCAATTACAAAATGTAATTGAAAAAAGTTGTCCAGAATAATACTTTTTTTTAGGTTTGTAAAATTTTAACAAAAATTGTCTAACTGCTATGCGTCAACTGAATATTGGGCAGAAAATTCAAAATTAACAAAACATATCAATATTATGATAGGATTGGATTCAATGCGTGAGCAACCCACTAAGAATACTTTTCAGTGAGACTCATTCTACTAAATCAGATTCTCACCGTATTTTTAAAGCACATAGGGTAAATCCGTACACAATTAGAATCTGTCACGCGCTCGAAAGAGGGGATGAATTCCGAATGCTGGAGTTTTGTCTTAAAATTTTAAAAGATCAATATATCCATAAAAATATTTTCTCATAGGTATCGACTATTACTACTAATGGTAGTTACGTATTCGATTATTTCATAAATTCCAAACAGCAATAGTTTAAAAATTGAATGCCTGGTATACCATATTAGGGAACTTTAAATTCCATTTCCCCTGAGGAGATAAGAGGAACATTCAGTGCATTTAGGACAAATATTGAGAACTGTGAGAATGAAGATGGGAGACGTGTTAAATAAATAAATAGCTGAGTGAAAATATAAATTCAATACTGATACGCTGTTTTGTAGTTTTACATTTTATAAAGATTATTCGACTTTATTCAAATATTACTTCTTCTTCTCTAATCCTTTTGCCCGCTGTAGGCGTCGGATATATTTCTTTTTTAATTGTTGACCCATTCCTTCCATCTCTTCCGGTCTCTGGCCATCTCTTTCATTTCTAGTATCGTCTTTCCCCTTCTTCGTCATATTTCTTCTATTCTTTCGCTCCATCCCTTTCTCGGTCTTCCTTTCCTTCTCCTATCCATATTTCCAGCCTCAACTACCTTTTTAACCAGTGTTTCTTCTTCCATTCTTACCATGTGTCCATATCATTGTAACTGTTTTTTCCCTATCTTGGCAGTTATTACTTCTTGGTTTACTTTATGTCTTATTTGTTCATTTCTTATTTTGTCCCACTTTGTTTTTCCACTAATTATCCTTAAAAATTTCATTTCTGTAGCTTGCAGTGGCCAAAATTCGCATGCGTAGGTCATTGTTGGTATCGCTATTGCGTTGTATACTTTTAATTTGATATTTTTATCTATTTCCTTTTTTCCTATAATTGTTCTATTAAGTGCGTAATATATTTTACTTGTTTTCTTTATTCTTTTATTAATATCAATATCTATTCTTCCATCTTCTGTTATTATGCTCCCCAAATATTCATACGTTGATACTCTTTCCAGTTGTTTATCCCCTATTTGGATGGTTTCATTATTATCCTTGCCGCGTTTGTTCATAATAATGGTTTTGCATTTTTCGCTGTTAATTTCTAGTTCTAATTTCTCTATTTCTTCTGACCATATCTCCACTAGTTTCTCCATTTTTTTATGTGTATCTGCTATCAGTACTATGTCATCCGCGTATAGCAAGCTGTCTACTTTTATTGGTTCTAATTTATTATATCCGATTATTGATTGCTGTTGTTCTGACGTCTTTCTTGTATTCTTTATAAGTCTATCTATTAAAATTACAAACAGCAGCGGACTCAGACTATCCCCTTGCTTTATTCCTCTATCCATCCCAAATCTTCTTGACTGCCTTCCATTCATTTGCACCATGCCAAATACCCTCTTATATACCTTTCTTACCACTGCACATAATTTCTTGTTTACACTTACAAGCTAACACAGGCGGTCATAGATGGTGACCGATTTAAATGAAATTTCGTGGGTTTGTAGACTGATGCAGTGTAAGAACAACGGCTACTTCCATAGATCGCTCGTTTTCGGGGGGTGGGGCGCCTTAAAGTCAACGCTACCCTTCGCTATTTGCTTTAATATCTCCAAAACTATAAGACATATCAAAAAAAAGTTAAGACAAATATATAACTGTTTTATGAGTATTAAAAGACAATGGTTTGCCTGTCATAGTTATTGTTTTCCAGAAACAACCTCCACCCCCTAATTTTTTTTTAACTATTGTCGCTATCTTTTAGTACTCATAAAACAGTTATAGGTATATTTGTCTTAACTTTTTTTATATGTCTTGTAGTTTTGGAGATATTAGATAGATAGATAGTTTATTTGTCCGTTAAATACACATTTATGGACCCGTCAAAGGTATTAGTACAGATGTATCTAATAGTAGTACATACAGAAATACAACAAAACAAAATACATAATAGGGAAGCAAAGAGAGGAGATTTAAAACACATTAGAGTTTGCAAGCTGACGATTTCCAATGCCTGATTTCAGTGTAAAAATCATTTATATTATAGAGGCACATGTTTATTAATATTGTTTTCATAGATTTTTTAAACTTCAACATCGGCAGAGCAACCAGGTCCCGAGGCAGAGCATTAAAGAAGTCGATTCCCATAGATCGTGATCTATTTATTCGGTGGCGTTCTGGTACGATATTATTTTTTGTTCTAGTGTCGTGATTGTGCAGGTCCCGGTGGCAGGGCATCTCGCCAACACGGTTCTTTATATACAACAAATTTTCATAAACGACGGTTGAAAACAATGACATTATCCCCAACCGGCGAAAAATTGGCACACAGTGCTCGTCAAAGCTTACAGCTACAATACTACGTACAGCTGCTTTCTGTATGCGAAAAACCCTCTGCAACTGGGTAAAAGAGGCATTCCCCCACGCTAGTATTCCATAACTAAGTACGGAGTGAAATAATCCAAAATATGCTCTAAGGGCCGCGTCCTCATTAATCAATGCCGCTGTTCTCCTAATAGCAAACACTGCGCTATTAAGCCTACCGCAGAGATCTTCAACTTGAGGAATCCACGAGAGATGGGCATCGAAATAGATTCCCAAGAATTTTACTCTGCTACACCCCGTATCACTTTTAAGTGAAAATATGCATTCCTCGGTCTTTGCTTTATTCATATATAAATCGCAAGAGTTAAACCAGATTTCTGCATGACAGACAACCTGGTTAATTATATTTTTATTCGTGGACTTACCATCATGCGATTGAAATGTAAAATTTGTATCATCAGCATACATGGTTGTGCACAGAGACCTGCTGAAAGTATTCATATGGCACGGCAGATCATTTACGTACATTATAAACAAAAATGGCCCCAAAATAGAGCCTTGCGGGACTCCACGTTTTGTTTGAAGTGGTGTACTCTTTACGTGATTTAGGTGCACAATCTGTGTTCTGTCTGAGAGATATGAACGCACAAGTTTGTTGGTGATTCCCCTGAACCCATAGAGTTGTAGCTTTTCCAACAGAATTTCGTGGTTAACACAATCGAAAGCCTTGGAGAGATCTGTAAATACACCCACACAAGACTCTCTATTTTCAAAAGCCTCCTGAATGGAATCTATTAACGTCATAATTGCGTCAGAAGTTTTTTTACCACGCCTAAATCCAAACTGACTATTACCGAGAATATTGTGTTTTTCAACATAATCTGTAAACTGTTTTAAAATTACATATTCTATAATTTTGGAAATAGGTACTTGGCAATATATGAATTTGACGGTAATTTTCTGGCAAGGCTGGGTGTCCAGATTTATAGATAGGTATAACATTAGCTAATTTAAACACATTGGGGAAACAACCGTTCATGAAGCAAGCGTTAATAATCTCAACTAGTGGCTCAACAATACCGGATGCACAATTTTTAATAAGATTTGTAGAAATTTCGTAGATATCTAAGGTTTTCTTATTTTTTAGATTTTTTATGCAACAACGTACATCCGATGCCGTGATTGGTCTAAGAAACATTGACTGTTCATGATTATTAATATCAACGCTAACTTTCCTACCACGTGGAATTCTTTTCACTACCTCGTCCGCGTGATTTACAAAAAAGCAATTCAACTCATCAGCCCCGACAGCTGGCATAGCTGATGTCTTGGTTCGCCCGGTTTCGCTGTTAATGACACCCCATATCGCTTTACTTACATTTTCAGAACTAACTATTTTGTTATAATTATACTCGCGCCTAGCCACACTCAGCAAAGTATTATACTTTACCTTTTGAAGATTGTAAATGTCTTTATTATAATCTGAGGGATTATTTTTTAGGTTAGTATGTAAAAGTATCAGTATTTCTTTTTGATTTTTTATTTCTGGAGTTGACCAAGATTTGTCTTTAATTTGTTTGTTCTTTTTAATGATTTTTGGCAGCGAATTATTAAAGTGGAACATAAAATTTTATGAAATGGCTCCGCTTTATTAGCGGCTTCATCTGCAGTGAAAACCTCAGACCAAGTCTCTTTATTCAAAAAGTGATTAAGTGTACTGATGTTGTCATTAGAGAATTTACGAAACGTTGTTTTGGTTAGACCATTGTCCACATTGCCCATAGAGCAATCCAGTATTTGCGCGTCGCGATCCGATATCCCGAGGTCAACTATTTCTGACTCATTATTGCACGGTAAGTTACAGAAAATATTATCGGGACGAGACTTTGAGTCTCCAACCTGTCTTGTAAAACCATGGACTGTACTTTCCAGGTTATACTGTAAACATAAGTCCAGCACCTGTTTCGTTCTGTTGTCAGGATCTGAGAAACTAAGATTAAAATCACCACAGAACGCCAACGCCGCTCGGGGAAATCTATCAGTGATGTAGATTAGGGCACGGTTAATTATCTCAAAAAATATGTCGA
This sequence comes from Holotrichia oblita, assembly GCA_023690525.1. Lineage (NCBI taxonomy): Eukaryota > Metazoa > Arthropoda > Insecta > Coleoptera > Scarabaeidae > Holotrichia > Holotrichia oblita. The sequence continues at coordinate 59,874,223 of CM043021.1, forward strand.
AACTAGAGTCCCGACACGGAGACCTATACACAACCACCACCACCAGGTTCTTTTTTTTAATGTAAACTGCTGTGATTTCGCAGTGTTTTTCTTGTGACATTTTTTTTATATTAGTAAGTTCAATATTAAAGCAAATAGGGAAGGGTAGCGTTGGCTTTAGGGCGCCCCGCCCCTCGAAAACGGGCGATTTGACATCTATGGAAGTTACTGTTGTTCTTACACTGCATTAGTCTACAAACCCACCAAATATCATTTAAATCAGTCACCACCACTTGCTTGTGTTTCCTTGTTAGTTGATTTGGGCATTTCCATATGATGTTTCTGTTAACTGTATCGAACGCCGCTTTTAAGGCTAGAAAAGTCAAGTCAAGTTCTTTCCCGGTTTCTGTCTTTCTTTCCATGATGTTTCTAATAATATGTACATATATTATGGTTTGTTTGTCTATTTGCTCTGTATGCGGCTTACTCCTCTTCTAATTGATGTTTTAGTTCCACTCTTAATCTCCTATTTATTATTTTTGTATACAGTTTGAAACTAGTAGTAGACAGGCATAGTGCTTTATAGTTATCGCATCCTAAATAGCTCCCTTTTTTATGCATTGGTAGGATAATATTATCTGCTCAGTCTTTTGTAATGTTCTCTGTTGCCCATGCCATTCTAAAGATTTTTAGTAGCCATTCTTTTCCATCTTTTCCTAAATATTTGACCATTTCTGGGTCTATGTTGTCTGTTCCGCATGCTTTTTTGTGTTTTTATTTTCATGATCGCTAGTTCCATGTCTTGCATTGTAATTTCTCCCATTTCCCGACTTGTTGCTTCTTTTATTTGTACTTGCTCTCTCATATCATCTTCTTGGATAGTTTTCTCTTTGTCTTTAAATTTATTTTCATAGTACTCACACCATGTCTCTAGGATTTCTTCTGTTGTATTACAAAATGGAATAAATTATTTTTCTGAACAATTTTGCTTAATAACATTTTGTAGTATCTCCTACAAAACGTATTTTACTCATGAGAAAATTTCGAAGGCATGCTTGATTCTTTTAGACGGCAAACTTAAGCAAATGAGTTATGAAATTAGGAAGCTACATTTTGTTGAATATTATTTATTAAAACTGTTTATTTATACAAAGTGTAGGACCACATGAAAATTAAGAAGTACGAGCTTTCATTTCCAATATTGTTTGTTTCTTCGGAGTTCATGTGATATAAGGTTTGAATTGATAAGCACATACTGATAATAGGTGTTGTCGAGAATCCAGTTACTGATAGTTCTACCTTCTAAGCTGAATAGGCAACCTTAAATCCGAACAACCAAACATATAACGATCAAATACACTACTAATTTGTACCACAGATGGCTGGAACTTTTCTAATTCTCTAATATAATAAAAAGCATTTTTAATACAGGATAATGAATAGTAGATTACCGACATCGTTTACGTTCTAGTGAATGCAGGAATATAAATGCTTTAAATGTATTAAACCGATTATACTAGAAACACTGGAAGCCAATTAATTTAATTGCCGCATCTTGATATTGTGGGGTATCCTCGGTAAATTATGAATCACAAAAACCGATCGTTTGTTTTATAATAAAAGTCTATACATGAGGAACAGAACATAATGAGCTGAAGAATATGACTAGTTTTTTGTTTGTGCGTTTTAGATAATCCAAAATTCGGACAACCAATAGTTAACGTCACCGTAGCAGTTGGAAGGGAGGCGATTATTGAATGCATCGTCGAAAATCTAGGAACGTACAAGGTAAGAATTTCAGTTATTGTTAATAGATATATTTGACATTGTGCTGTGGCGATTGCAATTTTTTATTTTCATCCGAAACAATTTATTTTCCATTTGAATATGAATGAAGTATAAGGTGTTCAAAAAGAATATATACATTATATCTACAAATGTATGTACACAATGTACTTAATGTTCTAATGTATGTTATGTATATGTATCAAAACCGACTTTGTCATGGCTAAATGATTGATTAGAGATTACGTCACAGCACAAACTGGTTATCGTAGAGTTGCGCAAACTGTAGAAATTCACCTCTGTTTGCAGATATTATTGCAGATATATTGACACTAACTTGTCGAGGGAAAATTCTAAATAAGCAATTTCTAGTTACGGTAATGTCTGTTAAGAATAGTTAATAAACATAAAGTCGTTAGCGTAATATGAAGATTTAGTCGTACATACATACGAGGGAGCGTTTTTATATTCGCGGAATGAACGGGCTGTAGGGGGGTGATTAGGCGCATTGGGGGCATGGCCTGTGCAGCGACACATAATTAGTATAATAAGTTCATTGTTATTAGACAGTTAGTCTTTGAGCTATCGTCAACCAAGTAACATAATCAGGAGTGAAAATTGAAATACCTATGGAAAAAATCGAATATCGTGCAGTTATAAAGTTCCTTACCAGGCAAGGACAATCAGTCGCGACCATAATGAATGAGATGTCATTGGTTTACGGTTACTCTTGTCCACGAAAAACCATGGTGTACAAGTGGCATAGTTTATTTAAACAAGGAAGGGAAGAATCCCTTGAAGACGACCCGAGGCCGGGCAGGAGCTTTGAGGTGACCACGCCAGCACTTATCCAAAAAGTTGAAAAAATTTTACTCGAAGATGCTCGACTAAAGAAGAAACAAGTCGCAGAAATGGTTGGAGTATCCGAAACAACAATTTTTTAAATCCTGCACGATCATCTCGGCATGTCTAAGGTCAGCGCAAGATGGGTGCCGAGAATGCTCACGCCGCCGCAAAAACAACAGCGCGTAGAGTGTTCGCGTGCATTTTTGGACCTCTGTAATGAAGACAAGGATGGTGTATTGAGTCGAATTGTTACTGGAGATGAAACTTGGGTTCATCATTATGAACCTGAGTCCAAACAAGACTCCATGCAGTGGCATAAAAAGGGCACAGCTCCTCCCAAGAAATTTAAAGTGTCACAATCAGCTGGGAAACTCATAGCAACGATATTTTGGGACTCGGAAGGAATATTGTTGATTGATTATAAAGATAAAGGTGTTTCTATAACCGGAGAATATTACGCTTCAATATTAGAGCGACTAAAAAAAGCCATTAAGGAGAAAAGACGGGGAAAATTGACGAAAGGTGTGCTGCTTTTGCACGACAACGCGCCCGTCCACAAGATCCGCTTTGCGTTAGCTGCCCTGCATAAGGTGGGCTTCGAAATTGTGAATCACCCACCCTACGGCCCAGACCTGGCCCCGAGTGATTATTAGCTGTTTCCGAAAATGAAAAAAGAGCTGCCTGGTAAAAACTGCTGATGATGAAGTCAAGGAGGCAGTTTCGGCGTATTTTGCAGATAAAGAGAAATCATTTTTTTATGAGGGTATAAATAAATTAATTGACAGATGTGAAAAATGTATCCGTCTTGCAGGTGAATATATTGAAAAAGAAAAATAATTTGGTTTTTTATTTCCACCCCTTATCCCTCCCTCCCCCTCATTCCACGAATATAAAAACGCTCCCTCGTATATTCTAGAGCCGCTCCGCAATTGCTGTACCCGAAGTGAAATTCATTGCAGTTGTCTAAATAATAAATTAAATAATAATAAAAATATATAAAACCGAATATTATAAGGAGTTTTAAACAATTGCGTTTAATAGCTGAGTCTTTTTTGAAACCATCACAACGTATACTATATAGATAATAAGCTCGATGTGCAGATTCGACCTTCCGTGCTTGCATGATGCCAGTGGATTCGATGCTACCGATAGCTCCACTTATGTAGTGTTTACATTTATGAATGTTACCCAATTTGCATGATAAATTCACGTTTTTTACCAGGGCAGAGCGGTTTCTTCGCTAGCTTAGGATAAGGACGTGCGTGATCTTGTGCCAAACAGTCACCACGATCTACTTACTGTGTGACATACCTTAACATGCGGTGTTTAAGCTTGATTTAATGACTAACTACTAATTCACCTTTCAACAAACCAACCCTTGTGCACATCATACCCTTAAAAAATGTGTGCTAACTTCTTGCATGCTATGTATGTATGTACAATTGCACTGCAGGTCTTCCCCAAACAAGTTCAAATTGCCCATAGTAGTCTAACAAACCATGTGAAGTCTACAATTTTGTGTCTAGCACATTCTTGCAATGATTCTGAAATAAATCAAATCAAAATTATAAATCTGTTAAACATTTAATTAAAGCAGACTTAAATTTGACTTTGAGATATGTAAATCTAAAACGATATCAGCATTTTAAAATGCACTAGCATTAAACGGATTCGATTGTATGACGGATGATAAGTATGTATTCATGGTACTGGACAGATCCATAAGAGAGTAACATGTAACAGTCCTTTCAATTTGAGAGTTTTAGCAGTTCCAAGGATTGATTCTCAGCTTCTTATTAACATTTCTTGTAGACATCATTCATAGTTACATCTGTTGGTTGTTGGAGATTTATGCTGGTACTAAAATATTTCCTACTGCTATCGTATCCAATATACAACATTGGAGAGTAATAAGCAATAAATAGAAATTGACATACTACTATCGGGACACTTCCGTAATCGGTTTCCCTTTTCGTCGGCACTAATACTTGTCTAATTTATCTGGCGAGTATATAGGAAAGCATGGCCCTCGCTTCATCTATCCCGATAAACTTTTTTATGAGACAAGCGTGAAACATAAGCTCGTCGATAAAGTCCGTCGAGAGGAGAACTCGAAAAAGCCGAATTTTACGAGGCAGCTTTCCGTTGGAATTTTGAAATCCTATACGGAAAACTCACGCACACACTTATAGAATCACTATTACTACAACATCAATGCAATACACGAGGACTTTATCCCCGAATGTGGAACGATTTATATCTAGAGGGTGAAGGCTGGAACTCATTGTGCTGTCTACCGACGTTACACGGTTAGCTAGTTAGAGGCAGATATGTGTTGTTTCGGTATATCGCGCAATCGGTACGGTATTGTTTAAAAGCGGCCCGTACGTTAATGACTTGCCTACTCGCAGCATTATGATCTGTACGTCACGGTTGGTGATTCTAATGCGGTCGAAATGCGACAAATCATCCGGACAAATAATTAATGTATTTAAATGTGATATCAGCGCTGGTTTCTACATAAACTAGTTGTGTAATATTAGATAATAACTATAGCAAATTGAATGACATGTGAATGAAACATATACATTACGTTTATCGTCAACTACAACACGATTACGGATGTTAAACTTTAATAAAGCCTTAACAAAAAAAAAAATCAGTTCTCCGTTAGAACTTGTAACTCCGTTAGTCTTATAACTTCATTAAATTTCTGTATGTTTATAAAAAACCGGGCCCACAAAGACAGATATCACGTCCTGAGATCAAAAGTGCTATACAAATAAAAAGTTTTGAACGCATTAGCATCATCTAAATATTCTACATACTTTTTCTGAATTTTCAAATAGAGCTGTAATGTCTACATTAAAAAAATACACTCTTAGTTCAACTAACTAACGACCCCTTGGTATATTTACCATTTTATTCAAACTACTTGAAAGAATAGCATCAAATCCTGCAAGTGTAGTTCAATCAATGTAAGTACCTAGCAATAATAGATGCTGTGGTGAGAAATAAAAATTGTCGTGCAATACTTTCTATACTAAAAGAGTTTTAGAGCTTCCGCTAGCGACCTGAAAACTATGGCAATCGAGCTACGCTGAGAAAACATTTTCTTTGGGGTTATATATGTATATGCACTTGAAAAATATAACTTTTTCTATTGAAACAAATATTTAGTTAAATGAAAATATTTAAATCGTTTAAGTAACTAGTTTGTTTAACAATGTACAGGTATATGTACAAGTTGCCATAACCATCTTTTACCACCAACCTTACCTCTCTTATTAGGATAAAAGCATCAGAACTACCATCCTACAAGAAAGAAGTACGATATATTTCTGCTAATGTGCTTAAATTAATTAACACCTAAAGAGAAGGTTCTCATAGTAGCCGCTCTTAAACCCTTATAGTCCTGATATAGTTACGTGCTTTTTAAACCATTTGATTAGTTACGATACCTGGATACTTGGTTTCGCTATTCATACTTTTAGTGTATGTAATGAGGGCTTCCTGGTTTTGACCGCGTCATAGTAAAGTACATATATACAATACAAAATAAAATAAAACAAAAATGAAAAAGAAAAATACAAAAAATATATATACAACTTACTCAAACTCGACGTTTCGCCACTAATTTAAGTGGCTTCTTCAGGAGCAGAACTAGGTGAGGGGCGCCAGAAGGTCATGGTAACTCGACGTGTCAACCACGCTAGAGGCGAAAACCTTCTGTCAGAAGTTGTATATAAATTTTTTATATTTTTCTTTTTCATTTTTGTTTTATTTTATTTTGTATTGTATATATGTACTTTACTATAACGCGGTCAAAAGCCGGAAGCTCTCATTACAGAGACTCAGACCGTGGAAGCCTTCGATATCATCATACTTTTAGTGTTTAATTTCTTCCATAATTTATTTTGTATAATATTTTCCCATTGCTTCTTCAACGTTTTCCATAGAATATATCTGTGGTTCGTTTACGATTTCTCCTTCGATTGCTAGATTCTGTTCGAGATGTCGTCTATTCTGAGATCCCTCCCTTTGATTCCTTCCTTGTCGGTCGTTTCTCTACGTTCCTTTTGCTTAGAAATCATAATTAGCTACTTGGATTGAAATATGAGCTTCATGCTATAAACCTTATCGGTTAGACCTGTGAATTGATTGGCACTGGTAGCTACGTTAACTCTTCCTTCGTTATATGGCATTGTTGTCAGTCATTCTGACTAACTTTGGTTGGTTATATATGTGAAGGCAATACATTTATTGTGCGATTTGCTACACGGGGTAAGTTGAGGCACGTCTTCTTACGTTATTCTAATCTTTTTCTTCCTTCTTTGTAGAGCGTCTTGTAAGTACGCAACCTTCTACTGCGTAAACTTATAGTACGCAACCCTTTTCATTAATAAAGAATATGTCCTTGATTATAGTTAGGTTAAACAGGAGGCTGCCCACGAAGCCGCAAAGAGCTGGTAGTTTGCAGAAATAGGCTTCATGTATTCCAAATAAATAAATGTTGATTTAGTTTTAGTATAATCTATCTATCTCTGTCTATTCAGTTAGGGTGGGACACCTATCCCTATTAAAACCCTCATTTCCAGTTGAGAAGTTTACTGTCCTCTAGAAAGTTCAGTAACTTGCCCACTGGAAACTTGAGTATCCTCGAAGGCTCCAGTAGATCCTTTCCGAAATGTTTCTGCCTGATTACTCTCAATTCCTGACATGTGCAGATTACATGTAAACTTATTTCCTCCTGTAACTCGCATCTCCCGCACTTACCCGACCCATATTGTATAGATGCTTCCTTAATGGACAGTTATCAACCCAATAATGGTCTTAACTTGTTTTTATTGCGTCTAATTAGGCTTGCAGAGGACTTAGCGTTCCCATCCCCTATTAGCGCTTTACTATGGAGTTGACCCTCACTCGACCTCCACTTCCTTACTCTTTCTTTATCTAACCACGACCAAATCGCCCGTCTAGTAGAATCCCCTGTGGTTCGACATACGGATTCTGGTCCTATGAAGTGTTTCCTAGAACCCTCCTTGGCTAGTTCATCGGCTATTATCTTGCCTCTAATATCCTCATGTCCGGGCACCCCGATCAAAGATACCTTGTTGTCTTGTGCCAGTGTATTTAGGTGCTGTTCACAATCTTTAACCACTTTTGACCTAGTAAGAGGCAAAATAACAGCCTTGATAGCGGCCTGACTATCAGTCATTCTGTTTATTTTTCTCTTCGTGCAGCCTCCCTTTGCAATCAGTTCTGAACAGGCTGCAATACCCAATATTTCTGCCTGGAAGACCGTTGCATGCTCTCCCAGGCTTAAAGATATCCTCTGTCTTGGGCTCAGTCCATAAATACCGGCTCCTGTGTCCCTACTGGATTTGGATCCGTCCGTGAACCAGTTATCAGAAGCAACGAATTCACCGCGTAGCTGGTCTCTGATCGATAATGAGATTTTCACCTTTTCAGTAAAAATAATTTTAGGTGCCGTACTGTCCGTTGGCATTTGCAGTAAAGGCGCGTCCAGTATCGTACCGTAGTATCTGTGCGCCCTGCTATCTCAATATTGGGGTACTTACCACACTTGACTTTCAGTCTAAGGATCGCGGCCATAGCCTCCCCGTTTATGTAAAGCTCCAGCGGAGGGAGGCTCACAATGGTCTCCAAGGATGCGGTTCGTGCGCTGTTATTTGCTCCGGTGATTCCCAGCAGCGTCTGTCGCTGGACAACAGTTAGCAGTCCCCCTGCCGAGGACACTTCTGTCCTTCTCCACCAGACTACGGCTGCGCAGGCTATCGTTGGCCTCACCACTACAGTGTATAGCCAATGAATCACGTTTACATTCACGTTTTAGTATAAGCAAAAAAAATTTTCCAAAGAAATGTGTTGTTTATTGCAAGAAGCATAAATTTGTTACAGTTTACTTATTATATTCAATAAAAATAAAATTTATTTAGCTCATATAATTTTTTTTCAATATAGGTATTTTTGCTTTCATAATTTTTTTCTCAGTGCACTTTTTGGCTTGCAGCATATTTGCACAGGAGAACACAGTTAGGCTTTGTAGTTAGTAATACTTAGTATTGTAGCACCCTCTGCAGGTCTTAGTACATATGTCTATAAGTATGCAATATTGTGATAATATGTACTGCCCGACGTTTTCAATTTAAAGTTATTTAGAAAATGTATACTGCGAGATGATTGGTACACAGAATTCTAAACGCTATTCTGTATCATCTTGATTTAATGCGTATGCCGTTTTCACTTTGCATGGGTGATAGTTTTTTTTTTTAATAACACTTTAGGTGGAGGGATTGGACCATATTTTTATTTCAGGCAATTTTCCGTATAGAACTTTAAGGATTTTGCTTTATTACCTAACCAAAGAATTTTGAAAGAGATTCTTGGATGCACCATACATCTATGTCGCAAGTACGTTTTAAAGTATTCTTTGTTTACTTTAATCAGGCATTTCTCATACGTAAGACTGGAATTCCGTAAAGTGACAAGGATATTTTCCAGTTATCTACAGAACTACGTGCCTGACATGAGTTGTACAGACGTAGAATAATTAGTAGAGATCGTTGTTTAATTCCAAAGAAGACTTGTATCAACCATATCATTTTGTCTTGTCTATTACTCTTTAGTTTATTTTACTGTATTTAACGAAACCTATTTCTGTGATCCGATGGTGAGTAAATATTATTATTTAGTTTGATATCTTCGTTTACCATTGGTCGACATAATCTAGGTACAGCTTTCGCACGTGCAGTTTTTATTAATTTGGCGCCTAATGTACCTACTTACTATGGATTGTCGACTCGTACGGGTGTCAAGATGTTCTTGGCTGAATAAATCAGACGCTTACGCGTGGCTGTTAACTCTATCACTCTACGAATCTATTACAAAAGTTAACGTGAATATAGTTCATCTAATTTCACTATTGCCGTTAATTTCAGATGGATTACTTACTCTAACATAATTAATTTCGCAATTTATTTAATAGAATATAAATAACTGATTTAAATGGTGTTATTCCGTACTTGATAACAACCGACTTATTTGTTCGGTAACTGAGTTGGCATAGATCTGAACAAATTTATACATTTTGCTTTGGATACATTTATAACCGAATAAGAAAAAAGATTCTCCGATAACAGCTAGCCCTACACTTTACTAGGATAAAATTACTATAAAACTGACGTTCGCGGTCCACTCCCTCAAATTTTTATCTGTGTAGTTCTTGAAGTGTGCGGCAACAATACCCGATACACTGAGTACCAATTATCGACAAGAATGTACTTTTCGATCCAAGAATATTCAAGCTGCTAAGACCATTAGCAACTAATTTGAAGAAAGTGCCTTAGCTGGAAATGCTCTTCTTCAAATACATCCGAATATCAGGAATTTAGGATCTAATAGAATTAATTGGATTACAAAGAGGTAGTGTTTGAAAAATCAGTTACATGCAATTGTATTAGTGCAACACTTTAATACGGGATATCTTTCTTCTCTCTTTGGCAAAATTCGATAGCAGATCTGGGATGATATGATACTAAAGCGGAAAATTCATAACCCATAGCAACAATATCGGTTTTTCGAAATATCAAACTTGTTACAAAACAAATGCAAGCCCTTTCTTACCAAGTCACAAACGTAACTCAAGCACAGAATTATATAGATTATCGAAAAGTTGTTAAACTAACAAAATGTTTAGTATATCCATTTATAGACAGATGTTTCACCTACTTACTTGTTACTCTATCGATATAACAATAAAACAACAAAGTTTTGGAATTATGTGTAAATATATAATAACGTTTGGTGTTCGTGAAATATCAATGTGTTGTCGAGGATATAACTAAATAAATTATTTAATAAAATATAACTAATTCTTGATAGTCTAGAAAAATGAAGACAGATATCTGGTCAAAGTTAATTTGGATAGCTAATTATATATAGATTATTTAATAAAATTAATTGCTTTGCAGGCTTTTAACGAATAATTGTAAACAGCTGATTAATGTGAGTGTTAGTTTCTGCGTAGCTAATTTATTAGATAGGTACAGACCCCTTCAAAATGACACGACATCTCATGCAACTGCAAAAACAACATATTCGAATCCTAGATTATTTTCAGGTATAATTTTGTTTCACATATAGATTGTTAATGAAGAGGAATAAATACCAGAGCAGAATCGCATCTAGAGACAGGTAGTGTTGCGACTGCTCTTAAAGAAAATTATTTTCACAATTATGATAGACACGATTTATGAGAGAGTTTTATTGCTCCACAGGAAAATTCCCCTCAATTATATTTTCAAAATTTATTCATTCTTTTTATTCATGGAATAAGTAGGTTGCCGGTAAGTCGTCGAAAACATCGTTTCAGTTTGATATTTTTACAGAATCTATGCACAAAATCCGATAGTGGTAGGCGATAGTTTTCTTGAAACTAAGCCATCAAATCTCATTGAAATCCTGAAGAAAGTATACATGTTCTTTACGCAGATGGTATATTGATTTCCATTTATATTCTGCGTTCTAACAATATGTTATTTGTCTTAATGTTACTATTTGGGAAATAAATCATTGTATTGTATTGTATCGGTGCCATCTTGCCAAAGAACTCGTTTTTTTCGTCTTTGACGTTTTCGACAACTATCAATTACATAGCCTTTTCTTTGAAAGTAAGGAGTAATTAGGGTTTTTAAGAGCATGTTAGTCAATACAGTCTACGATGATAGCCCGATTATTAAATGAAAACATACTGTAATAGCAACTTGAATATAGGAAGCAATTAGGTACAAGAAAGTGTGCAACGTGGTTTCAAGAAAAAAATTAAGTGTTGTGTAATATTTTTTGTTTACAAATAACATTCAGGTATAACCTTATCATTGACAGAAGTATACACTATTTTATTCGAAAAAAAAACGGAAACGAATGCAATATATAGCTTGGATTTCTCTATTATCGAAAACATGCCTGGAAAACAACTATCCGTTTTTTATAGTAATAGGATGTACAAACTTCTGGTAACAGTGGAAACAAGCGTGATACAAGTGTAACACTTTGAGTTTATTTTTAAGGGCGCCACAAAAAATCTGTAACAAAGTTCGAAATGACGCAGAGTTTAATTATGTACACCTGCTTCACAGTACATTTGCACTTCCAGCAAAAAAAGCCAATGTAATTTCTTGGACGCGGAAGGCTATTATTAGACCGCAAACTCATATAAATTCAGTTACAAAGTCCACTAATAAAACTTCTTTATTGCAATGTGACATGCGAATAGAGTGCACGGTGTACATTGTAATCTATCAGCATTGCTCGGTGTATTATAGCTAATACGCATCGCTTTCAGGGAACGTAAATTATAAGGTATATATACAAGCTGTGTTATAAATATTTGTTTAGCATACCATATGATGGTGTTATATATAGTGTTATGTAACGTAAGAATATTAAAAATAATATATAGGCTTTCAGTATTACTTTTAGAAAGTCTGCAGTAGGAAAAGTGCCGATTAAATTAAAGTATTTTAATTCCTGTGATCTCGTTGATGTATCCTTCGCGAGATATACAATTTTATGTTTTCTGGAAGCACTATTATTTACCACCATTTTATACCCCGCACGTTTTATAGGTAATTTCCAGAAAATATACGCATATTAATTATATTTCTAGATAAAGGTGGGGAAAGGTTGGTGCTGTCACACAGTACTTTGGTACTTTGCCGTTACATTGTGTTGTTAAAATATTGACAGATTTAGATGAAAATCGTGAAAAGTTTCAATTCTCTGGAGGGACGGTGACATTCTTTCGGAGAGTTTAGTCCCGGATCGACTTGCCATTCACTGTTGGGAGCAAAGTGATTAACAGCGCGGCATCATAAAAGGCGATATGATGCTGTCACAAAGCCATTTGAATACAACTTACACACACCAAACTACACCGTAAGAGTTGCAGTGATAGCCAGACAAGTAATACAGCTTGCGGAGTCACTGCAACTGAGCACCCAAAAAAAAATTAACATATTCTTTTAGTGTAGTTGCGAATTTCTCCCTCACAAACAACCTGATGTGACCTTGTAATACTGTGAGCATAAACACGTGGTACTCTTGTTCATCCTTCCGAGACAGTTAAGAACTTGTAGTTCTCCATCGAATACAACTAGTCCTTAGAAACCACACCAACTCTAAGGACCAATCCGAACTGGTACTTCGGAATGCTACATGTCAAATTTGTCATCGTTTATCTTTTATCGATTTATATTCAACGAATGCAAGCCGACTGAGCTTAAGTTTAAGACAATCATTTAATTTAATTCATTCAATTAGTAAATTTAATACATCTTTCATTTTATTTGTATTTGTGTACGTTGCTTGAAATTATTTAATAACTTTTTTTTAATAACTTTGCACATTCTTTTCTGATTACTGATATTTTCTTTATGCGCATACTTGAATTCTAACCGAGTTAATATACTCTATGACAATGTCAGGCTCTGGTCTGTAGTTCAGATAGCGGCTAATTTAACTCTAGGTATATATTTCTTGTGAATAATTACTTTTGCACTAAATTTATTATATTGTGGATACTGACACAAATTTGTTTTAGGTAATATACTGTTGGTTTTTTATATTTGATAAAATTTAAACATTGTTATATTTTAGACAATTTATTTTAATAATTCACCAAAGTTTATTTCTTTTCTTTATTAATTTAAATAATAGACCATCAATTTTATGCTTGGTATTTGTCTTTATTGCGGTATTTTTGATTTACCCTTTTCTACTTACTCGCCCTCTGATTTACGGAGTAAGTACACAAAGATTCTTCGAGGCACGAGTGAAATCGGTGACGCTACTACATTAACATCTTTACTCACGACCGTCTCCTCTGCGTCAAGCCGCCTTCAGGTACCCATTATACATCACTAGGGAGGTGGAAGCTTCAACGCTTGCCAAAGCTTCGGTACCTTTCTCGTACCTTTTCTTTACATAAGTTTACATGTTAAATGTACAGGACGAGCAATCGGAAATGATCACAACGTGACCAAGAATGTCACAACGGAAATGTCTTTCTTTCGTTTTTCTGTTAGCTATAATGCGTATTGCATTTACGTACTGTCACTTACGAAACGTTAGCTTTTTACGTATTTCTGTGAATTTCTACTTAGTTGTCGTAGACATGGCGTTTATTACAATTGTCTTTTTAAAGATTACTGATTGCACTATTCATGTTCTTGTAAAAATGGTACTCACGGTTCCACAAGATGAAATTATCTTCTTGAACCGCGAATACCATTTTGTAATGGTGCATTTTTGAAATACTGCACAATCCCAAGACGAGTACTGGTTGTATTCACTACAATATATCAATAAAAATCCCAATAAAAATTTTGAATATAGTAGATTAAATAGACTGATGCAACGATTTATGACAAATTAGTAGCGTTCCAAAACGTAAATTAGTTGGTCGAGTATTAACTGAACAAGCAGTAAATGACATTTCTAATTACATGACCATTAGTCCTAAATACACCGGTCATCTGCCCAAATAGGTATACACTTAGTAAATATTCGCAAACACACTCAAATGTCTCTCTCAGTATCAGTTTGTTTATGTTTAGAATACGATGATAGCCATTTTGAGCATTTATTATGAATATTATTTTATTCTATAGAAACGTTGCAATAAAACGACTTTAAAATTATTTTTGCTTTATATGTGTTTTTCTAAGAGACAATTTACTCTTATACATAAGTAGAAATTTTTTGTTGGCTGAAGGTTTTAATTATAAAGATACATCTGACAAAGGTAATATCACACATCTTGTTCTGTAATGTTGCTACCTTAAAATTTGAGTGGTGTTCACTCTCAGGTGCTCGCCCCCGAGAGCAATTTCGTTTGCGCTCACAAATTTTAGGATTTGCTCGGGTCCTTACTGTGACATGATGTCTAAGGCACTCAAATCGACAAAAATTGACGGGTGTCGAATCGATAGTTTCTCGTGCGTTACTAACAGAACATAGACTTATGTTACCAAAATCGAAAAAATATTTCAAATAGAAATAGACAAGGTACAATATTCTAATGTAATCCTTAATCCTCAACTAATTCACCTTCTTATTTTTGTATGATAATGGGGATATGTTTATTTCTATATAGCAATCGCAGATTCACTTCACAAACTAATTACGAGCACGCGCATTTTGATTTATAATGAGAGAAAAGAAGGACAGCGTTAAGACAAATATATATCGCTGCAAGCTACATTTGTACTCAGCATTACCTTAGTACTATCTTTAAATAAAATATCCAGCAACTGTATCATATAACAAATAATAAAGACACGAACTGAAAGCGAATACTCGGATCTTATCCGATATTTAAGTAAAGAGATATAGAGGCCAGTGTTCGGTCGAGAAGTTCGCTAGGAGGCTAAACATAATATAATTATATCAGAAAAAATATTTTGTATCGGAAAAGGGATTCTTTTCCGGTATACGCAGAGGCCACTAAGCTTTTGGGGGTTGTTAGTTTGTGATGAGATATTCACTAAAAGACGGATTTCCCGGAATGATTAGATAGATAGTTCAATTTGTATACACCACATTTTTTGTTGGTAAAAAATACATACATACACTAGAAGGCGAAACATATAACACAAGAGTTTACACAAACATGAAAACAAAACGATATAAATAATAATATTGAATTATTCTACGCTATCACCAGTTTTTGCCATCTGTTCTGAAATTTAGTATAACTTTTTATATTGTTGTACTTTTCGATAATACTTAAAATAATAAGTAAAATGTAAGTAAACCAAGTCACAATCAGATTCCAAGTAAAATACCGATTTCATTGTGTTATCAAACTACAAGAAAAAATACTCAATTAGAAAAAAAAAGGAAATCTAGCTCCGGCATTTTAATATTGTTGGATTTAATGGAATATTATTAGAAATTTTGTATTCGGACATTCTGGTTTATCAACTGTAACAAAGACGTTTATCCGCAGCAACTTCAAAATATTTCCCATACACGGCGAACATGTATGTAGGACAGTGTCCTTTAAATTATATACGATATCCTTATTCTTGGAACTACGAATACCATAAATTTAAAATAAAAACTTTCGGTTGCCCGATTTACTTTCCCATTCTTTCTCCGTTTCCTTTTTTTGTAAAACAGAGCAGCGTTAGCCATGTCACGGAATATTCTCAAAATAAACCACATCAAGTGTATCCCAACCCAAGTTAATTTTCATGTATACTCTTGTTTATGTGAGTGGGGGATCTTCGGATGATCGAATCCGGAACCGGGACCTTATGGACGCCAAGCACGCACGGAGCGCATTAGATTTCGCTTTCTGTACATAATAAAATTATACGAGATACGCCAGCCTAGGATTTTTTCCATATAAGTATAAAGATATCAAATAGTATTCCGTTATATGGATAAGTTAGCGAAGGAAAGGAGAGATAACAAGTTTTTCGAAGAGGTAGTTATGACAAAGATGACAACGCGATCGACTTGGGTTTCAGGGATCAGTAACGAATTATTCGAAATAAATTCGGCCCTTTCATATATATCGGGATCACTACAGTGAGAGTTTAAACCCGAAAAATTGTCGACAAGAACGTGGCCTGGTTAAATAAAGACCGCAGTCGCGATGGTCGTGTTGATATTGAGCCGATTCGCGTCATTACTAGCCAATTTTTACTACATCGTTTTATCGAAAGTCGTCCGTGGTGTATTAACCACGTAGAAGGGGTAAGTGAACACTACGTAGTAATTAACATAATAGTAATATTTTACATTTATGTATCACATATGAACTGCAACAGTGTTATAATTTGCAGAATACTAATTTGGTGAAATTAGAAACTGTTGTCTTTTATAAAGCTTATAAAATTGCACATAACAGTTTAATTTATTTATATATATACTAAAAAATATCGTATGACACTCGTGCATAATTAGCTTTTAAGCTTTAAGCTTTTGATTATGCACTAGTGTCATAATATACTATTTTTAGTATGCATGCATCATAAACCAATTAAAACACACTCATAAACGTGCATAATCGGTTGCTTGGTAACAGCCAATCCCAAGCTGGCGTGGCTTTAAACTCGTTACTCATGCTTTAAAAGCTTGATTATGCACTAGTGTCATAATATACTATTATTTGTCATCAACAATATCTTGCAATACCTTCCTTCGAATTGAAATAACGGAACTGATGTCTTCTAGCAACGATATTCGTTGACCGTCATTATTTTTTATCTTGACGTACATACAAACACTGAACAGCTATTATAAGACGAAAGTATTTCAAGAATACTAATTTAGAAAGCATCATTTAAACACACTCACTAAGTGCAATAGCGTACAGTCGTCGCTGGTACTTACAAAATCTCTAGATGTAACTTTTACAAAAAAGAAGGTGTTGATCATATTTGGACTGGTGTTTAGTATGATTATAGAATTCTTTTTCATTGTGACATACGAAAAAATACCTTTTGCTATAGATGTTCTTCGGGTAAGTAGATTTGGAACAAGATTAGGTTTGCAGAACTCATACCGTCTATGGATTGTATTATTAAGTGCGTATGAAATGCAGTCGATTAGTAATTCATTATTACACAAAAACAATGAGTTATCGGGCTTCCTCTTAATATGTTCCGAAAATATCCTTGTGTGAGAAAATCCAGACTTTCTACTAACCATTTTTTGAGTGAAGGAATTCTTGAATTATATACAATCGTTGTCGACCACATTATTTTGGTTTAATATACGTCTTTCCAAAATTATTATATCTCATCGCGAGTTATTTTTTATGTTAGCATTTTTGTTGACGTATATAACGTGCTTGGCATCTATAAAACTAAGTAAAATACATACGTAGGAACGAAAATAAAACTATTAATAATATAGTGCTTAAAACACATATTTTTTTATTTCTTTACTTATCAGATAAAGAGCACCTGCATAACTTTCGCCCCATATATATGTAGTAATTTTTCGTTCTACAGTTATTTCAATAAATATCATCTTTATGTACCTATAGTAAAAATAAGTAGTAATAAATTGGGCGATGATTTCCAAGATAGCTACCCATTTATGCCGCAATTAAATCCGAATGGCTTCTAGAAATATGCTGCGGTAACAGAGGGGAACTACTTCAGCCGGCATGTTAACGCCCCCTTTTAATATACTGGCAAATATATGGAAATTGACGGTGACGAGGTATATTATACACTCCATATACATGTATGTGTATATATTTGGAAGCGGAATTAAAATTTGATTCATGCAAATTTTTCAGATGAAAACACACGTCTACGCTGACCTCACGTGTACACGTCTCCGGTCCTGAAAATTAAACCCCGGATTTTGTATATACATTGAAAATACGGACGCACACATGTGCGAATGTAAATTAAGGGACCATAAAAATACATAAGTTGCCAGCAAAAATAGAAGCATTCCTGTTATTCTGTGTTCGTATACATGAAACGCGGAAAGATATTCGATAACAGATGTCGTGAACTGTAGAAATTATAAACAAGTTAATTAAGGTATTTCATCAGATAAATTTTTTGTGAAAGGAATTATTTACTACCCTGCCTATTCAACATTGTTTAGCAGTTAAGTGGGTACATATAATGTTCAGAAAGCTTCATAATATTTCATTTATTATGGATCCTCTGTATAAAAAGATTTTTAGATTTTGCTTTTTTACGAGTAGGATTTAACATTTTGTTTGTTTGATAAATCTGTTTAGCGCTCGTAGTAATCACACTTGTTTGTAACGCAAAGTAGCAGAGGGTTTATTGGTGATTTCACAAGGTTTGGTACAAAGTTATAAGTATAATATAAAAAGATTATATCAGCATATTTATACGTAGGTATATGATAACTGGACGTCTTGTAGTAATGGATGAAATTACTATGGTTACTACATAAATGGCATATCTACTTGAGCCTGTAACCCAAGTGACTGCTTCTTCATGTTTTACGACTCACTACTGACTACGTCAGATTTAAAAGAACAAGCTATCTTTTTGGTAGCTGGTAAAATTATATGTGTTATCGTTATTGTCCATTTGCCCATATACTGATAGCCATTGTGAAGTCACTGATTCATCTTACTAACATAGAATTAAAAAAAAAAACTAATAAAAAAGTGACTTGCATAAGAAACAGGGGAATTCTTATAGGTAAACTAAACAAAAAGGCAATATCAACAAAAATTTCCTAAAATAAAATTGGAACTCTAAAGGAAAGAAAAGGAAAGAGATTCGCTAGTAAGATTTGCATGTAGTATAACTTACCTTTCCAATCACATACAATCCATCAATAATTTATAAAATATTTATAAATAAATAATAACAAATAATAATAATGGAAATTTATTTAGCAATAGCTAATATTGTTACGTTTAATTTACATTAATGCTTATCTAAAACATACTTAATAACTAATCTCTTAAATTCATTTAGGTTTTTACTGTCTTTTATATAGTCCGGTAATTCATTGTATAATGCGATACCACCAACAAAAATACTTTTAGTTATTTTTTCCTTATTGTATGGTTGTATGAAAAAGTTTTTTGTATTCCTTGTGTAGTGGTTGTGAATTTCACTAACGTATTGTATCCTATTTCCTAAATACTCAGGTACACTACCCAGCTTAAATTTATTAATAAAAATTAATGTCCTATAAGTTACTATCTGGTTAACATTCATGATATTTAACGTATTCAACATGGTGTTTATTGGTGTATATCTATTACATTTTAATATTACCCGCATAGCTTTATTTTGGATTTTTTGTAATTGCTGTAAGTCACCTTTATTTAGCATCCACAAGACAGTTGAACAAAATTGTAGGTGTGGAACAATCAATGCCTTATATAATCTAAGCTTAATATATACTGACATTTGTCTTCCTATTCTATAAAGGAAATTTACTTTTTTAGTCATTTTGTTAGATATATATTTTACATGTTCCTTAAATTCTAAATGTTTGTCTATTATCACACCCAAGTATTTAATATGATCTACTTTATCTATTTCGATGTCGTTTATTTTTATTCTAAATGTATTCAAACTACTTAACTTATATCTACTTCCAATACACATAAACTTAGTTTTATTAAAATTAATACAAAGACTGTTTTTACAGAGCCATCCAAAGAGTCTTTCTAATTCGTCATTCAACGTATTTACCATATTTTCAACATTGTTTCCACTAATGTAGATCATTGTATCGTCAGCAAACATACATATATCACAATTTTGAACAACCGACACCATATCGTTTATGTACATATTAAACAACATCGGACCCAGCACTGCTCCCTGTGGCACTCCATGTTTTGTTTTTTGTTTATCCGACACACATCCGTTGTATTTTACTTTTTGATACCTATCTGCTAAATAACACGAAAACCATTTTCTAACTGTCCCATTAATTCCCATAGTTTCTAATTTTCTTATTAGTATCTCTCTATTAACTGTTTCAAAAGCTCGCTTAAATTCCAAGAAAACCGCAATGATGATTTTTTCTTCGTCCATTTCTTTTAACCATTTATCACAAAGGTCTACTATTACCGTTTCACATGAGTGATCTTGTTTAAAACCTGATTGATTCGCCACCATTATATTGTTTTTATCACAATATTCAGATAATTGGTTTTTTACAGCGACTTCCAAAACTTTTTCATATACTGGCAAAGTGTTAATAGGTCTAAATTCTTCACACTTCTTAGTTCCATTTATTTTTTGTACCGGCGTTATATACGATATTTTCCATTCAGTAGGGACTGTTCCGGTGTCTAATGATGTATTTATCACATCCAGTAATCTATTCATTGTGAATAGGCATGCATCCTTAAAAATTTTTGTGTTGATTCCATCGCCCGCTGTATCTCCAACTTTTTTTAGTGATTTCAATATAGCTTCTATTTCTATCATTGTTACACTACGAAATTCATTAAAGCAAACTTTATTATATTTGTAGCTATCCTGATATATGTCATTATCCTTAGGAATTTGATCAACAATATCATCTATGCTATTAATAAAGAATTCATTGAATTTCGTAGCTATTTTTAAGTTTTCAGTTTCTGCACCTTCCTGAAATTTTATACATTTAGGACTGGAGTGTGGTTTTAGTTGTATAAAGTTTTTGACATTCTTCCAAAGCTGTACTGTATTGCTTCTATTTTCATCAAGTATTTCTACAAAGTATTTTTCTTTTCCATTTCTTATTAAACTTGTTACCTTGTTTCTAGACATTTTGTATATATTCCAATCCTCAATTCTCTTGGTTAATATTGCTTTTCTATAGTTATTATCACGGTTAACCATTTCTTGCTTAATGTCACTATTCATCCATTTATTACATCTGATATTTTTTATTAAGGTTTTTTTACTAATCGGACACATTGCATTAATAGCGGTCGATATCGAGCTTATCCATATATCTGCTAATTCATTAACATTCGTTGTATTATTGTTCCATGTTGCCTTTAATATTTCACTATGTAATGTATCTACGTTGTAGTTTTTATATGATCTAGTTATAATTTCCTTATTTTCATTGACATAGCCGTTAATTTGTATTGATAGAATGCAGTGGTCACTAATTTTCGGTGTTGTATGAATTATATGTTGCATGTATTTATTGTTTGTAACAATGTAGTCAATTATTGTTTCGCTATTATTTGTAATTCTTGTTGGAGTCGTTACTATCTGATGTAAGGCACTTTTATAGAAATTTTTTGCAATAGAACGTATCTTTACTGAAATCTATATTAAAATCTCCTGTTAATATTATATTTCCGTCAAAATCAAGGTTATTATCAATAAAATCTTCAATATATTCCAAGAACCAATTGTCAGATGTTTGAGGAGGATGATATATTACTGTTAGTAAGTATTTTTGTTTGCATATATTAATTTCTGTGCATACTAACCATAAGTAATTTTCAACATAAATAAGTTTTACTTGGTAACGAATATTGTCTTTTATATACAGTAAAATCCCGCCAGTTCTTCTATTCTTGGTTGTTGCGTTTATTACTTCATATCCTTCGATGTAAACTTCTGTATCATTTATATTGTCATCAATGTGCGTTTCTACTAATCCAATTATAGTTGGGTTCCATCTGTCAATAAGCTCTAAAATAGAATCTTTATTGTTTAGAAATCCTTGGCAGTTAAATACAACAATCTGTTTGTTTGACGTAGTTTCTGTTTTATTTAATTGCTATTGATATCTAGCTTTCGATTTTTGTTTTTCTAATATTCTATTGTAATGTGGACATTTTCTATCAAACGCAGTGTGATTTACGTCGATATCAATTTTGAGTTTATCAACTACTTTTTTGCAATTTATGCACTTTATTGTATCAGAGTTACATTGACTGGTTTCATGTTTACCGGCACACTTACCGCAGTATTCCTCATTTTTACATTCCTTGGCGAAGTGACCGTATCCTGTGCATCTGTAACATCGAATAATATTGATATATTCATATATATTATATTTTCTCCATCCTACGTTTAATTTCGTTTTCTCTATAATATTTGTGTATAGTTCTGGATGAATACATAATATAATATTTCCATAATTTTTCTTTTTCTTGTCTAAGTATTTTCGTTCAACTTTAATTTTGGTTTGAATACTTTCATCAATATTAATTAATTCATTTTGAGTTATAATCGCTTCCAATATCTTGTCATTACTTTCATCAAAAATGTCTTTTTCGACCCCTGTAACAATTATTTTTGGGTGTTTTAATTTTTGGATCAATTATTTCATATTTATTACCAATAGTTTTTTCAACATTTTCTCTTAATTTCTCTTTGGAGTTATTATCGCTGCAGTTAATTACCACGCTACCTTTTCCTACAGTTTTGATTGTTTCAATTCCTACAGCTAATTCGCTTGGATCTATTTTTTTCTTATATCTTTCTCTGTCTCCTGTGATTTTTGACCATCCTTTTTTGGCTTTATCAGTATAGCATCTTTATTAGTTTTTAATATTTCACTATATGTGAAATTTGTTGTTACTTTGTTTGCATTATCTTTAACTGTTATAGATTCTAAAATTTTATGAATTAAATTATTTTGTTCAGTTATTGTTTTAATGCACTCATTAAGTTTTTCATTCATATTATTTATCTGTTGGGAAATCTTTTTATTGCGACAATAAGGGCATATATATGCAATTATATCCGTTTCACCTAGTTTTTTTGCTGTTTCTTCACTTACTCCGGAGCACTTATTGTGTCTCTCTTCCTCACACACGAAACATTTAACTGTTCTATCAGTTCGCCTAAATTCGGTATTGCACACATTGCATTTATTATTTGATATACTTATTTCTTGCCTGTGTTACAAACTTAGTTTCATTTATTGTTTCTTTTTTTTTTACTACGTGTCGATATACTACGATACGCGGTAAAGTTTTATTGATTTAACACAAAATATTGTTTTTATTATGTTACATAGTATAGTCACTAACTAGATAATTCTTTATATGACACACACATATTAGTTCCAATAACACAATTATTAATTATTAACACGATATTTCACATATATTACAGAGCCGATCAAAACACGTCTACTTCCGACAGCGATTGAACTACTCTCTCTAAATAAATAATAAATATCAAGAAATAAACAAATGATTGTAGAATTGAACTTTTTTATATTCATTTGTATATCTCAGCAATACATTTATAAAAGAAAAATAGAAATACATATGAAACAGTTAATTCAAATTAAAAAACATAGATTACTTTAGAAGGTGTTAGTAATAATTTGCTAGAGCACTAGGAGATAATGATTCAGAAAAACTTTTCTTTTCGTATTTCGTCGTAAACATTTGCTATACTCAAGTGAGATTAATCAAAATGACAGAAGCAAAATATTATTAGAATTTCAATACCACCCACAATAAAATTTAAAATACCTCTACGGTATCTCTCATCAGATGACAACACAGCTTTAGAAAATTTCTTTCCCGTCAGATTAAACACAGGTTCTAGAATCATAGCTAAAACTTGTATTGCAGTCTGGCTTTGTTCGAAAAATCTTGTATTCAGAGTTCCAGCAGAAAGAGAATGGAAGAAAATATGCTAGGACTTCCGTAGAAAGTAGAATTCTTTTTTGTATTTTAAGTTCAAATAAGAGATTCAAAAGGTATTCTTTGGAATATATGTCACTCTATTCTATATAAACTGTACTTATATACATACATGTCGGTTGTAACTAAATAATAAATAACCAAGTATCAAAACAAATGAAAAATAAATAATATGTCTACGTCCGTATATATGATCAAAGTTCAAGTTAAACGAACTTCATCCGTATTTCGATGTCCGTAAAAACTATGATGTCACATGTTATTCAACAATCGTCCTTTCATTGGTTGCTGTTCAACACGGATCCGTAAATACAGACACACGGAGATGTAGCCTCAGAGACTGCGATTTCAGTTACAACCTTGAAGAAGATTTAAATGTTGCCTACTTAATTCCAGATGTCACTCAATAGATGTATTGACAAAATGTATTGAATTTATGAAAATTTTACTCGGGAGTATTAATGAAACCTAGGCCAATATTAAGAAAGTCTTTCCTAATATGTATATGATTAAGTAACAGGATGAAAAAATTTTCAGAATTGCGTTACAATTTGTGGACTATTCATAACTACTAGGATATGGTAACTTGGACATATACCACCTATTCAAGTTCAATACACATTGCGGCAGCGTACGGATGCGATTATGCATTTAATTTAAATTATAAGGAAAATAATTCAATGAGACGATATTATTACGGCTAGCTGGACGATTGCAAATCCGATAACGTTCGCAATATTTCTGGCGATGTATGTTGTATCAATATGCCACCACTATTAATCGGGTACAAAGTTAAATGTAAATTACAAGTCCAAATGATATTATGTAGGTTAAGGTCAATTATACAAATAAAACCATTTTCTCAGAAATAGCACACACTAACAATTTTCTTCTACTAATTCAGGTGTATTTGTGGACTAAAAAAAATTGCTTAAATATTTTATTTGCAACAGTTATTTCTAAATAGAAGATTTACAGTACATAACGAAACCAAGTTTATGTAAATTGTATAATTAATGTGTTATTTGAAAAGGAGGTACAGCCATTTATAATTGTATAAAATGTGTATTTTCTCTTTTCATTTGTAGAAAGGCTTGGCGTGTATGCGTTGGAGTTCTACTCTAATAGTAATAGTGTAATATTTTCATATACGCTCATCATTTGTATAGTTATGTTTAATGGCATCTCTATCCTTATTGCAATATGAAAATGCTGGAAGTAATTCCGTTTGAATTTAAATAAAATTATAGCGTAATATAAGCTTGCGAGAATATACGTATGACCCAGTTCAATTTCGCATATAACGATTTTAAAGTTGAAACGACAAGAAATTTCATGCTAGTTTTATGAGTTTCCGTTAAAAATTCTATTGTGCATATCTCACTGCACGTTTTACATAGCATTCACTTGTAAGAAATTAAAATGTCAAATGCAGGACTGCTTTCCAGTCCACGTTCCGCACCCGCACAACCAACTTTACTGCACACATTAAGTAAAAAAATCTTCATAACTTATTTAACGGAGAATACGAGAACTCGCAGAATTTAGCTTGGAGCGAGCACCCTTTGCAAATTGAAATATAACGAACATTATATCCGTTTTGCTTAGGAAATTCATTCATTTATTTAAAAAGGGGAGTACAAATTGGATGCAGGTCATAACAGTTGTTAGAATTAAATGAAAATAAATGTTTCTGAACGTTCGTTTAAGAGACATATGTGTATTTATTTCATACCATTGTAGTGGAAATAAATTTATGCTTCGCGATAAGAATGCCCCAGTTGTCGGCAACAGTCATGATAAACATAGTCGCAAAAATGAATTAGTACACAGCGCACAGTGCGAATTTACCAATTTATTACAGAAAGATTGCATGATTTTCAAGTATGGTGGATATTTTCATATTATTTTGGTATTGTGCGATCGACTTCTCTAAATAACACAAAACTGTTACCAGCAATCCATATTGCCAGCTTGAAGAATTGGTGATTATTTGCAATTTCCAATATTAAGCACCCAAAATATTTACTTAACGTTTATATATTAGTCCAAATTATGTCGAATAGCTTCATTTTTCATATAAAGTTTATCTAGGTACATGTACTTTTTTATTCTCTGACATTCAAGTATCATTACCACTCAAGTGTAGAGCTATTTCTTTAAGGAATTATTTATATCTTGCGGAAATAACATTTTATACGCTTTTTCCTAAAATGTCAATGGCGTTTCCAGTCCCGGAAAAGGAAAAGAAATGTCACGACGAAAAATGTTTTGGCTAGTTTTAAATTAGATACTCCGTTAATGTTGACACTTTTCTTCTATCTTCGATTATTGTGTACTTTTAATTGCTAAAGTAGGTAGATGCACCTATTTTGTATTATGAAATATATAACGATGAATACTGCTTGGCAATTGCATTCGAACAATTTACCTAGATCTAGTAGCACACACATGCATATACTGCAACATTCTTCGGGAAGTATTACAAAATATAGTACGGGATATAATATACATATTAGATATAACATATATATTACTACTGTATCTATATTCTTTAATGTTTTCCAAATTTCTGTAAATAGTTAGAGATAATAACACTAGCGATACAAAATTTAGACAAGCTTCGACAATTTTATCGTCAAAATAAGACGTTTTGTTGTTTGAAGTATAGGTTTAGTGACAACAAAAATGTTTTGTCTACCACCAAATACAGTTTATTATTTAACATTGCTGTGTCTACACAATACACTATTAAAATGTTATCAGTATAACAAACGGTAAGTCCCCGATCGATAGGTGCGCGTTCAGCTTAAATGTAAAAAGTGAAATCAGTTGATTGCTGCTCATTGTAGTAGATTCGTGTTTACAACTCTATGACTACAAGACAGAGTAGGGGCTTTTTCAACGTCAAAACCGAATTCACAAATAGACAATCTCGTGAAAGTATCTTGAATCTATTGTACTGGAATCGTGTTGTGGTGAAAAAATGCAAAAACCAAACTCTAAGTACTCCTTGTCTAGTGGAAGCTAAGGAGAATTACAATTAACATATGTATTTTCTGACCTTTATGTACTTATCTTTTAATTCCTGATTTATTTCCACTTAGAGGTCAATAAAACAATAAATAATTAAATACCAATTTATTCCATAACATATAATAATATGTTTTCGTTAAATAACTTCGTATTAGTAGTTTGACTCATATTAAATGTCAATTTCTTCCACTGAAGAAGTTATTTAACGAAAACATATTATATGTTATGGAATAAATTGGTATTTAATTATTTATTGTTTTATTGACCTTTAAGTGGAAATAAATCAGGAATTAAAAGAAAAGTACATAAAGGTCAGAAAATACATATATTAATTATTGTATGTATAACTTATTACGATAAGAGTTCTTACCATGGGTGTGCATCCCTTCAACTTCTGCTGTTCAACCGAAATAACCGTAAACTATATTGCGATATGAACACTTATGTATACTGTCAACGAAAAATGTATGCTCAACTAAATCATTGGGTTGCATTCGACAGCTGATTTTTCTCTAATGTCACAATCTCGTTTCAAGGATATTGATTGATCATAACACCAAAGCTGCCAAGCATTTGTAAGTTGATATATCTGGACCCTTTTTTGGCTTAGACAAAAGTGCTGTCGTTCGAACTCTTATAACCATAATAAAATTTAATTGCTATAGGATCAGTGTCGGATATCGTGTAAATTATGGTGTAACTATACATGTAGAGATAATATGAAACAGCGGTTTTAATTCTGATTACTCTGCACAGTGACATTCATTTGTTTCGCTGTTGAATTTTTCGGTGTAATTAACTCATCGCTTAGATAATGAGGCTATTATAATCGTTCATGATTGTGCTCAAAGCCAAAAAATAGAGCTGGCCGATCAAACGCGCTTTTGTTAAAATAGGTTTTCAATTTACTAGGCGCATATAACTGTAAATTCTACGCTTTGATATTATTAGGATATATATTATATACGGACAAAGCAATACCATAGAAAGAACACCCAGAAAATCATATAACATTTCTTCAAAGAGAATTAATCATGGCATACATCACTCTGTGGTTCAAAATCAAGCGTTTGATTCGTTTATCAAGTAATTGGTTATTTTTAATAGTTTAGCTAGCAGTTAATGTTTATAAAATATGTAAGGCATTATAATTTTATATTATGCATTAACATTTATCCGGTCAACATCAGCAGGCATAGTTCCTATCTGCGTAGAGACTAAACTATGTACCCGGCAGACGCCTGTAGCAAGTATGAAATGTACTAATCGTAAACATTTATATCCCATCAAATTTAACTTTCAAATTTATATCTCAATCTTGCGATTGAGCTGATAGATTTAATTTCGTCCAGAATGCGTGTCAAAAACACAGGCTTACTGTAGAAGAAAGATAGTAGCAAGCAAGGACTTACTTATTACCTCGTTTAGGTCGAAGTGACACATCGTTATTCTTTTAAAGTTTGTCTATGTGCACATAACATGGGTTTGCGGTAATTTGAAGGAATGCAACAAATAGTTAAATTGTTGTAAGTAGCAAATGCAATCATCATTTATAAAGTATTTATCAGATTTAAATTATATGTATATTCTATGTAATAAGCGCTGCATTAATTAATTACTGCTCCGTACTATTTTCTTATAATATGTCATAAATTATTTTTATCGTCCTAAAGCAGCACAAAAGTAGTGAAAGAGATGTTCGTTGCTTGTAAGAAGTAATTTTACTAGCCACTTAACTTACCAGTGAACAGTTACGAAGCCGAAACTGATGATGAGATTTAATGTCCCAGCTGGCAATACAGCAATCAGGACTGGACGCAACATTAATCAATATGCCATGCATCACTTTCTAGTTAGAATCTTTATCCGATACTGTGACATAAATTAGTTATTTAGTTGCATGCTGCCCATATTTGTGTGGCGCTGGTGAATAATGCTTGGCATTTGAATACTTGTTTTCTTTTTCTCACGTCTGCTATATCATATACTGCTATACTATTGTATTTATTAGAGGATTATTTTTAGTCATAGTTACAACTGCATTACCATTTCAATATATTTCTTTAAGTTCACTATGTTTTTAGCTACTTTATCTACCCATCAAGTTTCAGTTCCTCTGATATTAGTCGCATGTAATCTTCCTAGTAATTGAACAGAAATAAACAAATTCTCAAAATAGTCCAGTTAGCTACACCACCAACAACAATACTCATTTGATCCAAATCAGGATCTGCGCAGAATATATTCCCGTTTGGATTGCTTCGTAGAATGTTTTCCATAGTGTAGGACCATAGACTTGTTCACAGAAACACATTTCTATATTGGAAAAAATTTTAATGACATAGATTAATATTACAGTCCCATTTATCTTGCCATATATGTATATTCTCTTTGAGGGTAGTGTGCACCAAGTTTTTCAGTAAAGAATGTGCAATATGCTAGGTGCGGAGGGCAATTGTTTTGCAGCTTCAGATGTACAAAAAAATTGTGGGGATTTTTATTGCTCTCATGCTCAAAATGACGGTTTTATTTTAGCTTTGTTTACGGGCTGAACTATTGTTCAGCATCTAGAGTATTATTTACATGTCAGGCAAGGTTCTTTTTTATTCCATTTCCAGAATCGTACCCGGTAAATAATATGTATATACTCCTCTTATCATTAACTAAAAGATCCGAATTCTTATTTATCTTTGCGTCAAGGACGTAGGTCCGTGCCTTCCTTGTGCAGTACAGATTTTGCCGTTGAATACGTTCTGGGTTAAATGGTATCAAAACTAAAGGGTCAACTTCACAAAAATGAACAAAAACTGTTTATAGATAGATGACATACTTGGTCATAATTTTCGAATCTCAGTCTTAACTTGTCATGAAATGTCTTTAAACGTATACGTATCGATTTTATTTAATTGTAAGTAGTTATCGTAATCTGGCTACACATTTAACAACATAGATCCTTATTGGTTTATATTTGCAAAAATCTGAAGCACTGAATCGTTTCCTACAGATTTGCCGAAACAGTCAATGCTCTCCTCTCATCATTCAATAAATTAAAATTCTTAATACTCATTCAGCTATCTTTATACATACACTACTGTGCAAAAGAAACCAGCACTTATAAATATTCTACTACAATGCAAGGTACTATAAATAAATGACCTGTAAGGACAATAAAAATTTTATTATGTATCTAGTACGATTGCTACTTATACATTTATAACAATACATGAGTATCTTTAATGTTACAACTGCGAATATTAGTATTTCGTGTGACCACCTTTAAATGTAATGACGTCCTTGATTCTATTCTGTACACTATCATGTAGTTTCTGAATAAATTAATTGGGGATTTTGGTCCATTCGTCTTGTAAGACTGTCCACAGCTCCTTTACATTGTTGCGTGATCTGTCATACCTCTTTTGATCTAGATAATCCCAAACATGCTCTATTATGTTAAGGTCCGGGCTTTGTGGTGGCCAAACCATTGTTCTTAATATCCCATTACTTTGTTGTTGGGCCAAATAATTTTTAACTAATTTGGAAGCATGTTTGGGATCATTGTCTTGTTGTAATATAAAACTTTCGCCTATAAGGCGTAGTCCTGAAGGGATGGCATGGTCTTTAATATTTTTTGGTATGTTTCTGCAGTTAATCTACCATCTATTTTTATGATATCGCCAACGCCATTTGCAGAAATACACCCCCAAACCAATACGTTTCCACCCCCATGTTTTACAGTAGCCTGCAGACATGGCTCCAAAAGAGATTCTCCTCGTCTTACATATTGACGTCTATTGGTGCCAAACAGCTGAAACTTAGATTCGTCTGTCCATAAGACTTGACGCCACTCATTGTCTCCCCACGATTGATGATCTAAAGCATATTTTAATCTTTTTGCTTTATTACCTTTTCTCAGTAAAGGTTTCTTTATTGCCACACTTCCTCGTAAACTGGATCTCTTCAACGATCTTCTCACAGTTGAAGCATGCACCGATGTGCCCGTCATTTCTGCCAGGTCCTGTGCTAATTGTCTGCTTACTTTCTTACGATTTCGTAAGGATGTCATTTTTAAAAAACGTTCGTCGGTTCTACTAAGCTTTTTAGGCCGTCCTGACTTCGGTTTATCGCCTACTTCACCAGTTTCGTTGAACTTTTTAATTATACTTTGTACGCTGTACCGTGAGCACTTAACACGCTTCGCAATTTGGGCTTGATTCAAACCTTCTTCATGTAACACAATAATTTTATGTCTGTTCACAAGAGATATTCGTGGCATCTTGTGACTTTTTTAATGTCTTTCACGATTAGATACCGCACACTTTCAGTAAATTGAACGGAACGAACCGGAACAGAGACTTACACAAACAAAAATGCAAATGTATTTTTAAAATATACCAAACCTTATCGTATGATGACAAACTATGAACTGAATGTGTAAAATATCAATTTTATTAAAATACTTTTGTCTACAATAAAGTTTCTACGGATTATCCGTCCTGGGAATCGCCTCAGGCGGACCATAAAATATTACATTCCCTTGCAATTAAGAATTTCCTAGAACTTACGAGTAAATTTCTTACGATAACTCATATTTATTCTTCGGATTAGATGTATTTCATATTCCGCACGAAGTTATATTTCACACTTTGAATAAATATGTGTTGTTAGTAAAATATCATGAATTATGTAAGGTGCTGGTTTCTTTTGCACAGTAGTGTACATATATCATTATCTTTGATGAAAAATATGTCGATGAGATTTGTTGTAGCAAAACTAAACAACTACCTAGTTATATTAGATTAAATTAATATTGGTATGTATTCCAAAGCGGTTAAATGTATTGTAGTAGCACGTGATGGTTATGAGATATACGCGCGAATTATTTTAGACACACAAATTACAGCTCTAACGCAAACACTTTGCAGTGACATTATTACAAGTTTGAATACTACAGATTAAATTCATGCTAATGCAAATAATCCCTTTATACTCACGTATGAATGCACGGGATATTAATGAACACAATATAAATTAATAATTTTGACGTAGTAATTGAATAGCTACGTGCCCGTTAAACATCTAAAGCAAATATGTG
This sequence comes from Holotrichia oblita, assembly GCA_023690525.1. Taxonomy (NCBI): domain Eukaryota; kingdom Metazoa; phylum Arthropoda; class Insecta; order Coleoptera; family Scarabaeidae; genus Holotrichia; species Holotrichia oblita. The sequence goes on from CM043021.1 coordinate 59,906,142, forward strand.
CTCAGCAATAACGTATGCATGTTGCAATTGTTAAAATTATAAAAAGTAACGTTTATTGCTCGATGTACCATTGTAGCGTATTGGGCATAAAACTGTGCATAGGTGGGTTCGTTAAATATTGCTACGATGTTCTCATTATCGATGATCAAAAAATTTCCATTTTGAAATTCACTGAGGATTTTCTGGTATAGTTTATTGGTTTAGTATATGGAATCTCAATTATAGAGAACTGAAAATGTACGGACTCAAATGTTTGACACTATCCACAAATATGTGAGGATATTATGTATAATTCTGAAGTTATAAAACGAGTACTTTTAAACTAGATACAACCATACAATCGTACAGTTATTGATTAGTCTAATTCTGATGTGAGTAGAAGCTGTGCATTATTTAAAAAGCTAGGTGTTTACAAAACAGAGAATAATATTGTTGGACATTGAATATTTGGGGTGTTCAATTTCAGATATACCAGATACAGGTCAACGTTTCCAGAATTACTGCAAGGGGGTATAATTTTCTGGGTGAATGTAGACTTTTATAGCTTTCCTTAAATTTAACTTAAATGTAGGTCAACATTATTACCAGTAAAATATCCAGACGATTCTATGCAATTATTATTTAAATAACTTAAAATTGGTTCTTAGTGCATTAGCGCTTTCTTGATAAAGCTGCTATGTGGCTACATATATTTATTTAGCTTCTTCAATATTCACTACGTGAATCAGAAGTTATTCTCACGAAATATATTTAAATAGAAGAAAGAATAAAAATTACAAGGAATTTGAAAATTGGAATGAAAGTGAATTATAACTATACAGATTTATAATGCAATTTTACCCGTTGCTAACGGGTAAATAAATGGCTAGATGTAAATATGTGCACATGTTTCATTTTATCTTTTGAAGAAACGATGAAAGAAATAGAACCTTATCTCCAGCTGAACTGGTGTTGCTAAAACTTAGTGGAGTCGGCCAGGTTGCAGCGGGTTGTATGGTGACAAAACGCTAGTTTTGTGATGGCCTGGCACATTACTCCACAATGCTCAAAAATTTAAAATAAGGAGCATAATTAGAAAATGCTACATACTCAAACAGTGTGCTAGTAGGTGGTAGCGGTATTATGAACAGATGAAAACATACAACTTGTTAATAATGTGCCTGTAGAAATTGCTGCTTATCAGACAACATAAATTAAAGTCCGCAATCTATTTGAATACAAAATTGTTTCTAAAATTTACTTGCACCACCTTTTTGTTAAATAAACATATAAAATGGAATTAACGCTTATAGCTCCCAAGCTCACGAGATATTGGATGACCACTAAACAGCATGAATTCTTTATTATAATAGCCAAGTTTCCGTCGACATATGGTCGGCTTCATCATGGGCTCCATTAAGAATAGTTCCAAAGCTTCTCTTGAAAGTTTCCACGATTCATTGCTTTAGAGAATTATGTTGTTCTGGATAACATATCTAAAAGCGCCATTCTTGTATGTCTCTTAATTGAAATGAAATATGTTTCATTTTAAGTTATTATATTAGTACTACAATTTTAAAATCCAGGAAAATTCATAGTGCGTTATATCTAAACATGTAATTGACGTCTTCCCTGAATTATTAAAATCTAATTTGTCAACTTAAGTCTATGTACCTGATATTATATGTCTATGCCTCAGAATATGTAATTTATTATCAAAAAAAAATTCAAAACTATTATGTAATTTTCTCTTAATATGTAAATCAGACAGATACTAGCAACTTCCATTTGATTTCTCTACTTACCGTAGCCGATCATCATCAAAGTTTCTATATGATGACTTTCTGTTAAATATCGCATTGTTTTGTCTTTTAAAAATAGATAATTTACTGAAATGTCTCTATCACTGTAAACAATAATGTCATGTACACTTTATTTTAAACGACCTATAAAGATTACTGTAAGAAATTGTACTATACTATAAGTATACTGTATACTGTAAGTTTTAGCCGTGCGTGTAAAACTTTTTGAGTACCGATTTTCGCTGGTATGTACTGCAATTGGGCGACAATCATTGTAGAATCGAAAGTTTCGCTTTAAGGGGACGTTTCCGCACCTAAATTTTCATCATATCGTTAAAACTATATTTCATGTCGCAACTGAAACATAGATGGCTCGGAGAGTACTATATTTCTATACACATCACAAATTTTCGTTTCAATTTAATGACCTTGTTTTAATTCCGTACTATAAGTTTATTTGCTATGTATTTGTATGTATATGGATTTACCTGAATAATCAGACTATCGGTTTATCTTTGTCAGTTGTATTGGATTAAGAAAGGGTAGAGCGAGCAATGAATACGTTGGGGTAAAAATTACATATTCGTTTTCTCGAAAGTTTACTTACTCCACAACTATATCTGATGAAGTTGTGCATCAGTATCAATTGGTATCAATCCGTATTGTACCTAATTGTGTTTCTACTGTTCGCTAGTTGGTTTTTCTAGTCCTGCAAGAATTCGCAAGAGATTTATTTGTTAGCATTTTTTACTATTATTGTTATTAGTGTAAATAAATATACCGTATATGCAGTAGTAATTCCAGGTTTGTGTATATTGCGGTGTTATATACTTATATAAATATTTTATTCTGGGATAGCTTATCGATTTACTAAAGGTTTTGCTAGCATAAGAATTAGTATTTTTTTCAGGATATGCAGAATGGGTAGAAGAGCAAGAAATACATCATTTCGCCAGTGTATTATTCTTTATAAAAACCCTAGACTTTTGAAAATGCAGGAACGACGGACAAAAAGTAAAATATGATATTCAGTCCTATATATAAATTTTTTGAAATTTCGGTCTAATATATTTAGCTTTTTCTAGATTTTATAGGTAATAATGGATTAATTCAAATTAAAAAAGTACCTACTTGTACCAGTTTACATATCAATAAAACGTTTGTAGAACAAATAATTCAATTTATTATTATATCAATAATGAAATAGTTCCTAAATTAGAAACATTTTATCAGACTTTTATATTTCCAGAAATAATTAATAAAAAAGCATTTAACATCTTAGGTTTTTAAGTATCCTTATTAACTTATTACTTTCTATAGTAATCTGTTGCATACTGGTGAAACATATTTAAAATATAATTTAATAACAAAAATACTTTTTTGTTTCCTCTAATTTGTTAAACTGTTTAAATTGCAAGTATAGTATAAAACGATAATTTGGTAAAAATAATTTCAATTTGACATAAAACAAAATTTTTTTCAAAAAAAAATACGTAAATAGGCCTTAGATTAATAGTAAACCTCAATATTTAGAAATTTAAAATATTTAGAAAATAATTAATAATTTCTCATAAGGTTTTAAAATTTGTTATGGCAATTGAAAATTTTATTAGCTTGGTTCGATATGGTTTCCTGCTTTATATAGTGAAAGGCACTATCATGCGCCATAAAATTACCCTATTCAATTTGCATTGTCGTAAGAGCGAGTTTCGAATATCACTGCAGGCGTCGTGTTGTAAACGTCTAAAAGGAACAAACCTATTGACATTTAATGAGCGTCATCTGTTGTACAATCGCTGAACTTCTTGCATGTACATTTGCCTTCGGCATCATATTATTGAGCTTTTACTAAAAAAAATACCATACATTTTTTAATTACACTATATTTCTAGCTACTTTGTCTTTTTTATTGAACTACATGTATATATCTAGGTTATGATTAAGAGATATCGTTAAAAAAGCCTTACTTCGTCAAGTAATTTTTACTAATTTTTTTATTACAGGTCTTCCAATTTTCTTTTGTTAATCAGCAACTGCCTAATGCAGTTATAGTTTTATAGAAATTATAATAATTTCGATATTCTTGCACGTTTAGAAATCTACGGTACTCTAAGAATGAGGAAAATTTAAACTTCCCGCACAACTGTGTAACGTCACCTTAAGGTGACGTTACACAGTTGAGCGGGAAGTTTAAATTTTCCTCATACAGTTACATAAAATACAGTTTGAACGATATGATGAAAATTTAGGCGCGGAAACGTCCCCTTAAGAAAGTACAGTTTTCTACTTAGGTTATTACAACAAGTAAATGGAGAACGTTTCGAGCATTGCATACGTTAAACTGTAACAGTACTTCTAATAACATTTTTCATAGACTGATAGTCTCAATGCCTGTAATTTATGTAATCAACCACTAAGGTAATAAGTGTTTTATATCATTACTATCAGTTCATTAAGGAGACTTCAAAAATTAAAAAATATACACGGTGTTCAATTAAAAAGTAATCTACCTTGTGCTGCACTTATGTATCGGGTGTCCGTAAATGCTTGAAGCTGACTGCTACTGTCAAATTTTAGTTAAGTTTGTAACACAAGATTTGATTTCGATCGCAAGAATTAACATTGATTTAACAATTGTTTCTTAAAATCACACACAATATGCTTCCTTTTGGAAACGTTTATTTTGGTAATTAAAATTACTTAAGAAGATAACTATAAAAAATTATAACTATAAACCATTGCATTGACAAAAATACAAACCCAACTAAAATACAGACGTGCGACTATGGCGATAGAGGAATAAACCAACTGACATTCTCAGGCTGGTAAACTTTAAGCACAGATATTGCATACATTTTGATAAACGTCAGCTTTAAACATTTACGGACACGGTGTACATGAATCACACTGTATACTGCAAATTTCATTCAGAAGTTGTATCTTTATAATTAAAAATTGACGTGTTCGAGCATTTTTTATGAAACTCTACGATAACATCAAAATTAATTTTATTACACAAGTGGTTACCACATTGTATGTAACATACATACCGGTTGATTTCAGAGATAGGATAAATAACGGCGCGAAGGGGCAAGAGGTACGAGAATTCGCTAAGAAGAGAGGACGCGAATGAGTCTATCACAGCGCTGTAGACTAGACGAGACTAGACTGTGATAAAGAGACTTGTACGCGTCCTCACTTCTTAGCGAATTTTCGTACCTCTTGTCCCTTCGCGCCGTTATTTATCCTATCTCTGAAATCAACCGCTATGTATATCTGCATGGAAGATTAACGGAACCACTAAACGGTAGAACTGCAAAAGGTATTTTAATTCATCAGATGTTAAGTTACCAACACGATTTTTTTTCTTTAACGTAATTCTTAGTAAATTTCAAAATAGAGCAGTGATAGATATCACCTTCATCATACCAATATCGTGGTAATTTAAAATACAATCTTTACTGAACGTAGATTTGACAATTAAGAGGATTGCTGTCCTGAAATGTGGCTGACAAGCTGACTACACTGTGTTGAAACTCGGTGGAAAAATTTAATTCCATTGAACTTAAGATGTGTTTTATATTGGAAATGTAGAATTACTATATCTCGACGTTAGTATTGGGAACTTTTACAATTGTTTACTGTCAGTCAAAAGATGATACCGATTCGGAAAGCATTCTGCGTACAGTTTTTTTGCCACCAGATTATTCAGTCCTGTTTCGCATGGAATTAAAATCATATCAGTATTCGACAGTCGTATAGGCTGTCATTGCAAAGACATATATCCACAGCAAATACCATACCCATAGTAAATGTAAATATGAACGCTGTCTGCAGTGACAGGCGCTGATTCCCGTATGTTAACTGGGACAAAGCCGCACTTTAACTCGTTAGTGTGTGTTCGTAAACCACAATTTTTTGTATTACGAATTACTTCTATCTATCTTTCACATTTTTTATTTCGTTTCATACTAAAAGGAGGGTATATACATTTCATTTAAGATACGAATTCCATTTAAGATAAACACAAATTTTTAAAAATAGTTTCACCGCCGATTTAAATGTATTTCGTTGGTGCTCCCCTACATTTAGAGGTTTAAGGACAGTCCTAAATAATAGTGACATAAAATTATTTGAATTTTGTTTTTTTATGTGTTTCACTGACTCCGCAAGCTGCATTACATGTCTGGCTGTCATGTAACTCTCGCGGTGTAGTTTTCTGTGTGTAAGTTGTGTGCAAATGACTTTGTGACAGCATCATATCGCATTTTGTAATGCCGCGCTGTTAATCAACAGCAAATCGTAAGTCGATCCGGACTTCAACTTTCTGAGAAAATGTCACCGTCCCTCCAGAAAATTGAAACCTAGCTCCTATCGTCCCGCCATAACGATATTCACCTGCCTAACCACTGCGGCTACCGACCCGTTAACATAATTGTTTAACTATTTCTGATATCAAGAGTTGGGTAAGATGGGTAAGTTTAAAGAAGGCAGGTATTGACAGGGTATACTACTAAAGATTGATATGGGATTCCGTCTCTCCATCAAGCTTATTTTCAGGTAATTGGACAACTGACACGATATTCAATGTATCCACTGAAAAAAAGTATTTCTGAACTGATTATATAATGCTTAAGGCAAACAGATCGGAGACCGTTTCAAAATGTTACCCTTAGGTTATAACTAATGTGATATCATCCACATGTTTGTTGACCAATGGCAGTCGCAATTAAGGACTACAGAAGTAGATAATCTGACAAATAGAGTTTGGAAAACCAGGTTTCTATAAATTATATATACATTATGTATGTAATGCAAATGAAATTTAATAATGGCAGATCTAAAAAAGTGATAATGGAGAATATCTACATATTTGACTTACGGTATCTGTTACATATGCCATTGAACTTCCGTTGATGCTTTCAATAATAAGAAAAATTTTAAAGTAGACGCTCCTTAGCGAGGCAGAAATTTAGAGCACTCGCCTGTAACTTAAAAATTTAATTTACACTGAACTCTACGTCATATCCTCAACGAACAATTTATAGCAACACTGTTGAGTAGTCAAACATTTGCATCGAATACACGATATACTGTAGAGAGTACGAGTAAAAGGAATATACATATTTGATTATTTTTCCTTGTGAACGTAATTGATCGATACACGTTTGTCGTAACACTCAGGAACTTTATGGATAGATAAGTATATATCATACATGAAAGAAAATGTACGATACTTTTTAGAATTAATGCCTTCAGCGTCTAACAATTGTTATCGAACTTGCATGCGGTGGTTAATACAAAGAGTGCACTGACTGCTGTTTACAGATAAGTCGAGCCGTATGTACACATCTAGACGTGTCTACAATCATACATAAATATCTATAATATATACTCGTACATACATACATATATACGTATTTGCAAAATTTGCGTCACCAAATTTCAGTTTGCGTTTATGATACCGTGCCAACATTATAACTTCTCTAAGATCTGCATAGGTGTTAATCACTAAAGCTACGCGTAAAAGGAAACAATGATTTGTTTTGTGTTTAGGAGGATGCATTAATTCTGATAGGCACTATACATTTAAAAATCTCTGGGTGATTAGAAGAGGACATCAAAATATTGTTAGTTACAACATGTTTCATAGAGTTGATCTTATAATGAAGTACATATATCTACAATATAGAATAACAAGATATACAATTTTCTCGTAAAAGAGATCCGAATCCAACATGTGTGCTATTGAAATTAGCACGATAATAAGATTTTTGTCTTAGGATTCTATTGGACATACTGTAGACATATTTAGAGCAAACGCAACTAGAAAAAAATTTCTGCTTTTGATGAAATGCCCCCGATTTGATGACCGTGAAGCAAGACAAGAAAGAAAACCTTTGGACAGCATAGCTCCTATCAAGGAGACATTAGACAGTTTCATAGATAACTGGAAACAAAATTACTTAGTAATTTTTATATAGATATAGATGAAACACTGGAAGGATTTAGACGTAGTTGTAACCTGTGCATTCCATCCAAACCTCGAGGATGACAGACAATGATGCAGAGGTTTAAACCGAAAACTCATCATTGTGCTATGCAACAAATGCACTGATACCGGGTTTTTATATGTAAAAGTAAAAGTGTGTGTAAAAGTGGAGGAATTATTCAGCCAAAGCATAAGTTTTTTTTTTTTAATAGATAAACATAAACCAGTGAGTACTAGAATGCATTTTAATAAGTTGTTTCGAATATGACAGACCGGCTCTAACTCAGTAAAGAATAAAACACTGCAAGACAGTAAAAGAACAAGTATAGCCCATATGTTTCAATAAAATATCACTGGCAGCAACTATTGTACAGTTGCGGTAAGTGAAAGAATGACGAAACTTTGCCGCGCATTGTCCACGAAAAACCAATAAAAAACCAATACAAATCCTAGTACATATAGTAGTACATATAGTCCTCATCCTAGTACATATAGTATCCTAGTGCATATAAAACCAGGATGGGGTATGTAAGAGGAATATTAATTGACGCTAGTGCAATATGAACACATCAATAGACTTTAGACTCGTAAATAATAATTAGAAGCATAGAAGGTACTCGTATAAATAGAGCAGTTAACTGAAAAGCGTCATATATATTGCAGTAAATAAAGATGTGCTGTTAATTTTATTCCAGCAGCGACTGCTATGAACTTGCACTTCGCTAGATCTTATATGCGCTAGTCAGTCGTTCTCACCATTACGGTTATCGAGCTGCTTTTGCTTTGTGCATTTATTATTAGATTGACATGTTTTTTAATATCGCAATGTAGTCTTCACTTTGTATGCAACTGGCATATATTTTAGTTCTTTGTCCTCCATCCTTCGGTTTTTCTACCAACACAATTCTTCAATTTTCTTCTAAATCTTTTGGAACATCTCGTGAAACAAAATAAATAATAATAAGATGTAATCAATAATGAGCAGTACAACGGTTTTTTTTTTCATTCAAAAATATTCATTGGTTTTTCAATGCTAGGATACGAAGTGGGTAAATTTTAATATTATTTACAAACTAAAATTAAATGGTAAGGTACAGTTCTTTATTATAACACTGATAGTTAAATAGAATCAGAACTAATAAAATAAGGAATGCAAAGTCCCCTATACCGCACTGTTGGCGGATTGTACGAATACTGGAACAAGGTCCTTCGTCAGTGTATTTTCTTTTTTGGCGATTCCAATTGTTTATATTATCGCATCTAAAGTTATCCCCAATATAATTCATAGATACACTTGATTTGGAAGCTGCTGAACTTCCATTTTTTTCTGCTGATGGTAATCACATTATCAAATAAATATAATGCTGGACTCGTGTGACTCTTGGTATTTCTGTTTTTGGAAAGCCGTTTTACTGGAAAGTAGCCTGCCTTCAGGATTAAGATTCTGTCGAATAAACTCTGTTGTACTGTTAAAGTATTGCTTTTAGAGCTTTTAATATTTTCTAGTTCGTTTAGCATAGCAATAAATGATGTACTTGCATTAGCTAAGTGCATCATATTTCCTATGTTACGGTTGATAGTGTGCTAAAAATTGAATAAATAAAAATGCATTTCATTTCATTCATAATATAATATTATTCCCAAAAAAATAGCTTAAACGGTTGTATCGGAGAAAGCTTTTGTATTTGGATTAATGTGCCGGAAGAAATTACAGAAAGAAGAAAGATATTGTGGTTGTAGATCACCCTGTATCCAGGAAAAACTTTGCTTTTTTCGTATCAACGATGTCTGATACATGATTCAACAAAGCGTAATGCTATTTGAACCAGAATCCTCGATTGTGCCCTAGATAAATTCTGTATCAATCCTTCAATAATGTCATCACCTCAATCTTCATTCGTTAAAATATATGATATCTATTTCATCAACATATGTATGTCAGATTTATCGTTTCTTCTGAAGCAAGTCCATAGAAATATTAAATGCATCTGAAAATCCAATATAATGTACCGTTATGGCGTCACCGTCTGCTAACATCAAACTAAATATATCTAACATTATTTTGTTACAACGCAAAATATCAAAGCATGTATGACTGTTTTACTAACTTTAAACAATAAAGCTAACACTTACAAACAATATCACAATTTATACTACCTTCATTAACACGTCATTAAACGTTGTAACTTCCGGTCGCTAAAGCTTCATAAATTGAAATTATCCAGCTGAAGTACGATACTGTCCCGTCAACTAATTAAATATTTTGAAATTTGGTATAAATAACGCAAATAAAGTTACTTGGGTATTTTATTATGGTAACGCTGGAGTTTTAAGGGTTTTTACGTATAGCAAACATCACTCTGAATTGATACTAAAGTGATATAATTTTGAATAGAAAACTATGAAGTTATTGTGTGTTCTAGTTGAAGTAAGTACGAAAAGTACGTGCACTGTATCATTAAAATCAATTGCGTCTGGCAGAAGATTAATGCCATGCAGAGATAATATTTGCTTTACAGTATTTGTACACTCAAAGAACTTGCATTGCTAGGTAAGTTCAGCGTGTACTTCACAACAACTGAAACATTGGAGTAAAGTTTGCCAACATCCAGCCTAAGTGGTCTTTAAATGCTGCAGAAAATATTGATTTAAGGTTGAAATTCTAAAATAATTCTATGTATAGAATAACAATTTCTGTTGGTAGAGTCAGCGCAAAGTATTTCTATTGTGACCTAATACCCTACAAAAGCCAACCAAACCTATACTGGAAGGAGATATATAAAGTAAAAATGTTTGCGTAATTACTGAAAATATGAAGTGTACTAATTTTCCTGACATATAGTTTTGCATTTAACGAGGATTCCGTTTGATATTCCACTTTATTTTCCGCCAATTATATTTGTATATATAACGTATTTTATAACGTGAAATTACTGCAACTAATGTCAGAACTGATCAAGTATTAAAAGTTTTAACGTATTTTATATATGAATATCAGAATATAATTTGAGATTAAGTTAAGCGTCTTGAGAAAAGATAAGGAAAACATATACGCTACCAGTTTTCAAAGTTATAGCTCATGCGATTTATTCTAGTTTATCCACTTCGTATATTAAATCTACATTAATCTACACAAAAACCAACATAAAAGCTGGGGAATTAGAGAACAGGGTAATGGTGTATATACAGTGTATATCGTTGCAGGATCGACGCAAAAAGAAGTGTGTCTGCGACGCAACATTAATTATACACGAGAGAAACACTGTGTGGTGACAACGTTTAAATATACTTCATTGAAGTCGACTTATCTTCAGCTTCGGGATATATACGAACGAACGGTTTAAGCGTGGCAGTTCGCGCGTGAAAATTCCCAGGCATTATAGAGAACTGTGTAAATAAGATATTGAAACCGTATCTCTATTGTTCCGGGCGTCGTCGTCGAGAACTTCCTCTCTTATCTTCCCTCATCGATTCGCTTCCGCAGTCAAACCGGATCTTCTAGGCAGACAACTCACGCTGCCAACTGAACGACTCCAATAAGAGTAGCAAATTGTTCGCAATTAAGTGGCTCTAATAATCTTAATAACACTTATATATTGAATACGCGGTTAATGTTTAAATTCCAATGAAGAGAAAGTTTCGCAAAATGCGATGGAGATGTAGCGTGAAGAAAAGTGGAAGAAAATGAATTCAGTATATATCCGCAGGGAATACAAGGAGCGAAGATATTTGATGTAAATATTTATTGTACGGTAACCCAGGAAGTAGATTTTATGATCTTTTTTCTGTATTAGCATAGTGTGTAAGCGAAACCTTAGAGTTCAGAAACACGTCTGTATGTACGTGGAGAAATGGATAACAGACAAGCACGTTAAAATTCGTTTAATCTTACATGCTCCACCATTTTGAAGGAAATGCTGAAAGAAGTTGTGTTAAATTATTATTTGCGGAAGAAAATCTATTTCACAAAAAAGGATCTAAAATCAAGTTCAAATGAAATTATAAATTCGTACGACTGTGGTAGGAAACTGTGCGCAATCTGCTGAGCATATATGTATCTATGTATGTATAAACGGCGTATATATGTATGTATACTTACATAAACGGTATTGGTAAGCTTGCTGAGTGGAGTAGCAAAAAATTGTTCGCGGGATAGGGAGAACCTATGTACCTGACAATGTCAATGTTTTCTTTAAACTAACGACAATAAAGCATTATTATTATTATTATTATTATTAAAAAAATAGTTATCCTATTGCCCATTTAATCAAACTACGTCAGTTACCTGTGGTAACCGATGTAATGAATGTTTTTTAAAGTGGTGGTAATGTATGCTGTGATAATAGTGAACCATTATGTTTACATACACAAAATACGTGATCTCGTAGTATTATACAGAAGACGAAGTAATTATTAAATTCTCAGGATTAAAGCACTTTATCAGTTCAATTCTTTGTTTTAATTAAAGCAATGCAATATTTGCGATTTTATAGTCAAAGCCAAACAAATTCGAAATTTTTTTTATTGTGTGGCTCCATTCAACAGACGCAGGGGTTGGAAGCTGTTAGAGTACCGTGCTAGTGTCGGCTAGAAATTGCAGAAAAGCGCCCCTTAGCAGCTTTTACTAAATGTGGCCAATAATATTTTTCTTCAGTGCAGAACATCTTAATCTTGGTAGACATTTTAACGGAATGCGTGTTTTCTTTAAATTAAAAGTCCCGCTGTGAATTGTGTCCAAAAACTATTTATCTACATTGCATTTAGTGCCGGTCATTTGCGATACCTTCGATTAAAGTTTGATTTCGAGTATGCTTGACCTTGAAACACCGCTGAATACATTGAAAAATGTTTTTATTTTAAATAATTAATGTATTCGAGTTATTATTTTAAAGTCGAACGTTTATTATCATAAAATTACGTCACAAAATTGCTAGCATTTTTACTGCTTATTTACTGTTTGGTGGTTTGGAAAATGGGAAAATGGAAAATCAGTTTATGCAATTAACCAGAACGTGTAGAGTTTTTATTAACGACTTCCTACCCTTGAAATCAATTACCAATATGTGGCCAGCCAGATAAGATTCGATATCGTAGTAACAACTTTCGTACTGCACAGGCAATAGTTCCAAATCTTGCAGCGAAGGCATTCCCTAATGAATGTAGAGTTTACCCTATAAATCAATTGTGAAACTGAATGTATTCAGCTACCGTCATCATTAGGAAAACAATTAAATTTTGAATAACTGTGACATCCTGTTGGCCTATATTTGTGTATCGAAAATACCGTCAGAGACATACAGGTTATTTATAGACAACCAATATGTGGCCAGCAAGATTCGATATCGTAGTAACAACTTTCGTACTGCACAGGCAATAGTTCCAAATCTTGCAGCGAAGGCATTCCCTAATGAATGTAGAGTTTACCCCATAAATCAATTGTGAAACTGAATGTATTCAGCTACCGTCATCATTAGGAAAACAATTAAATTTTGAATAACTGTGACATCCTGTTGGCCTATATTTGCGTATCGAAAATACCGTCAGAGACATACAGGTTATTTATAGACAAACGACGTCTCATTCTATATACTGCAGTTATCAGTAATTTCTTGTAGCTCATTATTGCTAGTTGCAAAATTATACTGCAAAGACTGTAACAAATGCTATGCCGTTGAAACCAAACAATATTTAAAGAAACGACTTTATAATCACTAAACAACTGTTATATAGGATATATCGTCACCGCTAAAACTACTTTGTCTAAGCACTCTAAGGATAGACAACATAATGTTGATCTTAAAAATTCTAAGATTTTGAAAAAGCAAAATAATCATAAAAGAAAGCATTAACTTTCGAAATGATATACATCAAAAAAGAAAAAAAACGCGGCCAATTTTAAAACTGATGTTCATAATTTAAGCGCCATTTCTCATACCTTTCAATTTTACTGTAATTCTACCGTTCTTTGATTTGGGACGTTGCTACCGAGCTCGGAAGAATTCTAAATTCCTTTACTTCGCAACTTTAATAATAGATTTAAACGAGATGGTAAAATGACTTTTTACATCGATAAATGCGCATGGTACTGCCTTCAGGTTTCCGGAATTCGCCTCAATCTTTCTCATAAGGTTGTGTAATGCTGTCTGTAGACACTCCCATCTATCATTCATAATCAGCGGTACGTTCTACAGCGTATTGCACATCTTGTAGAAAAATCTTGATAATTTATACTCCTTACATTATGAGTATAGGTATAGAGTATCCTTACGTAACCTAAATAAGTTTGCAATAATTTTAAATGTTTCTATCCTAGGTCAATAAACCAATACAGATAGCTGGTGGAATCTCCGAAAATTTGCAAATTATTGATCAGTGTAATTTTAAAGTTTCAGTCGTTGTTACGTACTAAAGTGCAACCATTTTTGGTAGAAACGAATAGTGAGGAATATCTGAGAGCTACTATAAAACGAACAAGAATTGATCTGTTCATACCTTTTCGAAATTACATTTTTAGGAATCTCAAAATCTTGACCATACGGTTTTTCGTATTTCTTGATAGAAGTGTAACGTACAATATCTAACGTTCCAGAGGTTAATATTATGAAAAGCATACATTATTTTGGTAAGCCTTTTGTCATGTAGGGAATAAAAAGATTAATTTTTGCATTACTAGCATGCAATTCTATGCAACTACTTATCTAAGTCGTAAAAGACATACACAATCCTCTCAAAGTGTTCGAAAGCTGCCACTATTTTGTAGATAATACAATACTGGGGAAGCTAATAGGAACGTATGCCTCTTAAGCTGTCACCAGTTTCTAGCCTGCTACCCTGTAGACCGTCGTATTGATCTAACATACATATACACATTACTTACTACAACATGGAGCACTTCAATTTAAATAGGACTATTATAACTCGAAAACTGTAGCAGTTCTTAGGTTGTCTAAATAATGTTGTAAGGTAATATACAGTTACACATGAGTTTATGTCCTGTAACAGTGTAACATCTAATTATTGTGAAATGCTTCTCGAAATATTCTCGGATAATATTTCCTAGGATAATATTTGAAATATATTGCAAGGTACTATTATAATGAACCGTCCATGTAACAAGCAATATTATTCACAGAACTTGACAACTATTGAAAAATATGTTTAATTCAATTTTTGAAGTTTAACCTTTCGCGGTCCATATTTTAATTCAGTATCTGTTTAAATGAAAAATATACAGTAATATCTTTAGGCAATAAAAATATTAACAACAAATTTAGTTTAACTGTATTAACTAATGAACGCATATTTTTGGACAGTTCCGCCAATCTTATAGTATAACTTGAACTATTATTGTTTTGAGTTAATCTACTGGTTGATTACCAACATCTAGTACGTCAAATACAACATTTTTAGCAGAAACGCATACATAGAGGTATGCAACAAAACTATACAATCATTGCAAAGGAACTAATTGTTCATCAGTTTCAAGAGAGAACTAGAAATCAATAAAGATAGGTATGTACCCTAATATCTCAGATATCTAAAAAGTTATCTGGCCTGCTATCTACTTTCACAATCATTAGCAAACCGTTGAATATGAATAACTACTAGTATATTTGCGCTCGATATTTCAGAAATTGCTTGTAGATATTTTTAAATTACTAACTTTTACTTTTAATAAGTAAGGTGCATTCATAAAATTTCTATGATTATTTCATTCGCAGTGACAGTAATAAATGAGAAACCCTTAACATATTATGGAGATAATACCTAGCTTCGCATTTCATCATTTAACATATTTCCAAGAAAATCTTACAATTCGAGTCAGGAAAGGGTATTTATGGACATAAACTAAGGTAAATAGCGGGGCTTAATACGGGCTTTAGACCCTTCGCTAAACGAAAGCGCCCACACAGGATAAAAACCAAAGAGAGAAACCGAAATTGTAATGTTTTAGTCGGACAGATATTAAAAACACGTTAGTTAGTTCTTTTTTTTCAAAATAAGTCCTCTACTTTCTCTCTTTGTTTTACTTTTCTTTGTTTGTCACTTGATTTCTATATAAAAGAACTGCTACCCAGAAATTAAAAAGAGACATTCAAAATATAAAAAAAATATTGTCAATGGGAGTAACACGCATCCAAATTTGAAGCTCTTCGACTGTATCATGGTGTAGAGCGTCTACTAAAATTCAGCTAAAAAATATATTTGGATATTACATTCTTCCATCGCCAGAAACACAAATTTTATCTGCGAAATAAGGACGCTTTGTAGTATTTTATCAAATTTTTTGTCGAATTGCTGATCAATAATTGTTAACCAGTTTCATAGTTTTTACATAAGAATTTGCTTTAACATTCGTATGAGTAAGGTGGTGTATGACGACCCGAAGAATAAGTTTGTTAGAAAAACGAAAAAAGAAATTGATCACAAAATTTTATCATAAACGAGAGTTTTTCAACAAATTTTGAGATAAGCAATATTCCTTTATAAACGGAGATAAAAATAGAAAAATTTTAAATAAATATTTATGTAATATATAAATATCTTTTACATGAACTTAGGCCTACTAGCAATAACAGGAACTCGGATATATTCTAAACACACAAAACATATTACGTCTGGTGAATTATGTAGTCTGTTAGTATGGACCAAAATTATTGCTTCATTCCTTTTGCTAGGATATCTGAATACTTTTCGGATTATTTGGCACTTTTTCAAACTCGGTTTTTGCAATGCACACGTCTATTGTTATTATTGTTTTCCAGTTTAGCGATAACAAAATTGGTTCGAGATTCCAATTTTTTTAATTCCGAGGCATTCTGTTCTGCGACTAACATTAAGAAATTGATCCGCTTTACCTCTGTTAGATGGTAACTCAGCAATTTAGAGGAACCGAAAATAAACTGATATATAAACGAAAAAAAAAACATGGTGTTTTTATGGATTCCAGGCACGGGTGATTATATAGGAGCTGGTTATGCATCGACTGCTGACCGCGTGCCGATTTCTTAAACTGTTTCAAAGATGCACTTTTACAAAACATTACCAAACCAAGGCCAGTACTAGTGATTTATTATGGACGTGCTACTCATCTAGCGGTGAAATTCGATAACTTCAGCTAGAAAAAATTATATTATTTTATGAAAACTTGCAACTTATAAACCTCATCTGCTCCTATCTCTGAATGCATCTTACTTTCGAAGTTTAAACACCTCTTGGGATACTGTAGGATCGCAAACATAAAAAGTTGAGGTTTGAAAGTTGCTGAGAAAGACCTAGCTAAGACTAATGGAAGGAAATATTGCTGTGGCTTTCAAGACACTGGAATGGTCGACATGGCATTGCATGAAAGCATGCTTTGTCTAGGAATTTACTACGGTACTAGAACAATATACAAAATAATCCAGTAGCAAAAAAAATATTGATGAATATCGCGTTCCTGCTTCTGAGTTTCAGTAATAAAAATGATAGAGCAGTGTTGCTAAAGCTAGACCTGCGATAATTTCTAAACATCAGTATGTGTAACGTTCCAAGCTTTATTATTTGCCCATAAACAATATCTTAAAAACCGTGGCAACAAGGGAACAGATCGACCATCAAAGAACTACATATTTTTTATTTCCTTCGGAAGCAATTCTGGTAGAGATGAAAATAATAATTATGAATTATTTCACGATTTGTTCGCTGACGCTAACGTTTTTCTAGATGTATGGAAAGATGGAGAAGCTTTAATGATACCAGTATATGTAAACTACTATATTCTCGCAAAATTTGTGAACCAGTATATCTACGAATTCTTTTGTTGGACATGTTGCAGGAAGGAGGAAAGGAGTCTCATGTATCATCTTGGAATCATAAGAATGATACTATTGATAGGTTGTGTTTTTTGTGCAGTATAGTATATGTTTCATTTTGTTTAAAATAGTTAACAAATTTGTTTTAGGGTATTAACGATAAAAAATAGTAGTATGCATGTAGCAATAAGTCAGTATTTAAATCTCCGCCGCCAATGTGTGGTTGTTCTCTATCGTTTAGCTGAGAATCTAGCAAGTGCTTGCCTGTAGTGTTGCAGCTTAAGAGTTTTGTCTACTGATTAAAATATTTTTATATCTAGTAGCTGGTTGAATTTGTAGTAATATTTTATTTATTATTCTAGTAGTTCTTTAATGAAATTTTGAACAAAACATGTAGGTATAATATAAAACACTTTGTGGTACTCCAAACCTATTTTTATTTTTAATCATTTTCATTTGAACCTATAAGTAATACTCGAGACAAATTTAACGTGAAAATGATCACATTGTGTAGTTTTTTGCCGTCTACTTGTAGTGTCAGGCGTTAAATACAGCCACTTTTGTTTCGCATACCACCGACGTTATGAAGCTACTACCTACACGCGTCTTGTGTATATTTAATTACGACGCGAAGTGTAGGCGTAGAGTCAGTTAAACTCACATTACTGTTTCAGAAACTATTATACAAGGCTGTCATTTCTAATTACAGTACTAACTCACAATCAGTGTACTATTATATATAAGGCATTTTAGATATAGTAATTTGCTTGGGTTGCTTAAATAAATTCGATAATTTTGTCATTGAGTATTTAGTTCGACATTTTAAACCGGTTTCTATATACCCTGCTAATGCTGATGCTAAATACATGGTGAGGCATTAGTGCGTCGAAGCTCAATATATGTATCCATTAATATTGAAGATACCAAAAAGTGTTATGTACAAAAATCATCGACAGACTTAAGCTACACATTTTAAAATTATTTTTATATATACAGCATGTTGCCAAAGTGAGCAAAACATACATTTTCTTAAATAGGACATACTACATATTATTTCAAATTTAGATTAAGCGTATCTTCCTCATTTCTTTCATATAAGATTTCATTTAGTTGTACACGGAAAGACTGGATTGTTTGACCCAAACAAATTTTGAGAGAGAACGTTGTAGGCGTTCTCGGAGTCATCGATTTACATTTCTTAACATTGCTTTAGTGTTTGTGAAATTTTTAAAGCAATGCTATTTCTCTAGAATTAAAATCATTAATCATTACTAACAATCAGCTTAGAATGTATTTGCGACACATATCAAGCCTTCTTATCCAAGTTCGTAAGTCTCATTTGTTATAATGGTTGCGAATCTAGAAAATCGAAATGATTACATTAATATATGTACTAATTATCCATGGCTGCATCCATGCAGAATTTCACTTTGCGTTTTATACATTTTCGAGCGTACTCGTAAAATAAAAAGTCTCCTATCCTGCTCAACTAGTCCAAAAATTGGTGATCATCAATTTTAGGATTGTGTTAAAACTAGTAAGCCTGTATTCTTCCCGTTTTCATGACGATACCTTAACTCTGCTGTCTTAGAGATATTTCTTGATGAAATTAAAATGAATGAGACAAGGGTCAATGAATGTAGGTATTTGAAAAAACACACCGTACTGTGCTCTGTGTTGCTTTTTACGAGTACCTAAAAGAATAGATTATTTTCGTAACACACAGCAAATGTCTTTTCTGCAGGTGTCATTACAATGACAAGACATAAACATAATATCTACTAGGAGGTCATAAAAGAAAAGAAAGGGTTATTTGGTCGTATCTGAATACAAGATCACATCACACACTATTAAAATGATTTTAGTCGAAATAGTATTCTATATGAATTATCATTTAGCAGCTAATAAAAAACACGAATCGAAATGAAAATATGTAGAAGATAATTATAAAAATCGACTTCCACAGACGCAGGAAGTTCCACCAACAATTGTAAAGAAAATATTTCCGCAGGCAGTTGGCGTTAATGCCGTGAAAAGTGTACGCTTTTACAAAATGATTGAAAAACTCTATCGACGCCGGAGGGAACGATTCAAATGCAAATTACATAGGCCGCTGTTGCTGTTTGTTAGTCACGGCTTATACGGAAATGTAAAAAGTTCTATGTTAAACGAGAAAACATAATTGATGCACAAAATCCTAAAGTTGAGAATGTCTGCTGATTTTTCCGTTTGTAAATTAATCGAATGTTAAAGCACATGTAATCTACAAAGATGTTACTCGAGAAAACGACTTAAAATAATAACGTCAGATTTTAATTTATCTGATGTATTAGTATACGTTACTGAAATACATATATAGATAAATATAAACAGTGTATCAAAAAATGGTAGTTTTCGTAAACATAAAGAAATACTAGTGGAAATAATTACATAACCAATTCTCATCAACAAATGTCACTTAGTCAAATGTCAATAATTTTGGTTCATCGTTGTTAGTTTCTGTTTATTCTTTCTTACTACAATAACATGCGTTTACGTTAAAACCATATCATGCTTGACCGTCAAGATCAGTGACACCTTCAGATGCCGACGAAAATGTCTCAAGAAGAGTAAAATAAAATCCGAATATCAGCACTAGGAACTAAACTAAACATTAATGCTTCTTTAGTCGGTAGGATTTTGCAAGAACAGTTCCTGTATCTTTATCTAATATTCTATACTGTGAGGCAATTTTTACGAATTATGCAATAATAAATTTTCACAAGAACCATATTTGGAAGAATGAGGACCTCCGTGCTGTTCTGGGGACAAGACATCACCGCCGGTATTCTATGATAGTTTTACCGAGTATTTTTTGAGATCGTTTGATTATACCAGTATTTTTACCAAATCGTTAAAATTGCAAAAATTATCTACACTTTTCAATTAACATTTTACTGCTATTATTGGTAGATGTTCTCCTAATTGATAGAATTAATCAATGGTTTTTACACGATGTGGCCTCGCCGCCCTTTTCTATCGCTGTAAGCCATTTTTGTTAAGTAAAACGTACAATATATGGATAACTATATATGCATAAGAATATTTAGAACACTACTACATGTCGGTAAACTACCCGTTTATTTTCTTAAACTCACTTTCTTTGGTTGCATATAAAAATATTCGTATAATTTTGAGTAAAAGCTCTAAACAACAGCCCAGTTTCTTGCAGAAAGACATGACTTACTTTATATATTAGACATACATATGTATGTATATCTTGATAATTATATTTTTTGGCGTGACAATCTCTTGACAGGCCAATTCAAGCAATCGATATTAAAAACAAACCTTTGTCCATTATAAACATACATGCGTTTTGATATACATATTCTGATAAATATATTAGGGATATAACATTTCAAATTAATAATATTTTAAATTCATAATGTTGCAATCTTTGGAAGCAACTAGTAGTAATGTTACAACGATTTCATATCAAAAACCAAGCTTAGAAAAAAGCATAATTAAATGTACAGGCTAAGATATCAGAACGTTTTCCCTCAAGACCTATTTTATTTACCGAAAATGAAACAACCATATTTGACCAGAACTATTTCCACTGTGGACGTGACATATTTCGAACCGCAAAATAGTTGTTACTTTTGTTTTAACTTAATTAGATTTGCATTTTTGTCAACTTCGTAATTATAATAAATAAATATACTTTATATGAACTTTGAAGACAGTATGATACGATTCCATACAGAAAGGATTTCTACGAAATTCAAGTTTTCTGCTAGCTTTGTTCTATGCTGTTACATAGTATTTCAAAATAATTAAAAACTACTCGAAGAAAATGGAAAAATTAATTTTTAACTTATCCTTCCTTTGTCCAAATCTCGGTTGCTCTAGCTATTCTAAATATTATTACAAAACATAATCTAAAACTGAAGAAGATTAAAATATATAACGAACAAATTTAAATGATCTTTTCAAAGGGCCTGTTTCAAATTCTACCTTGATAGTTTATGCAATACTTGAGATAAACGAAAGTGTCGTCCTCTTCTTTACCCCATATTTAGGTTTTAGATTTTTTATATTGTTCCAAAGTTCTACATTCTAAAAATTTCAATTTTCCCACATCCATTAAACCATTGAAGTTTTGATTTCGAAATTTTGGAACAACTGGAATATCCGTGAATAACTAATACAAATTTTAGATTTTGAAAAAAGAAACTGAGAAGGATAATTTCCTTTATTGGCTGTATTACCCTTAGTTTGTACTACTAGTCAATATGATTTTGTAAAATTTTAGAAGGCTATGGTACGAACTTAGAACAGAGTTTCTACAAACTAGCTTAACTTCACGCAGGTAGCAGTTCGTTGTATATGAAAAATTACTACATTTGCTATAGGGTCTTTTGGTAAATTATTACTTACATATATTTTTTAAATATACATATTATATATTGAAAGAATTTCTAACAGATAAAAGTTGATTTTCATTATGCCTCAAGGCTGGAAGACTGGAAAATTAGAGATATATCAAATACAGGATACAAAAAGACAGGGACATTATAAATTCGGTTGCATATTTAAAAGAGAACCGAAAGCATTGTGATTGAATTGAAAACAGTTTTAACGTAGTAATAAATAACATCCACCCTAATGTCAAATTTAGGATGGAATTCCAAATAAATAATTCCATTAACTTCCTAGATTTGACTATAATAAGATCCAATAACACACATGAGTTTTCGATCTATCATAAACCCACACACACTGATTCTATAATAAATAACCAATCAAACCACCCTAAACAACACAAACTAGCGGCTTTTCATAACATGATACATAGACTAATAACTATACCCCACAATACAAAAAATTTCGAAACTGAATTCAATTTAATTAAACAAATAGCGGTGAATAACAATTTTAACCTCATGATACTAGATACTACATATATTAAAGATGAAATTATTAAAACAGGCTATAAACTCTACTTTTCCTGCACAAAACAAAGAAGAAAAAATATACAGATCCTTAACTTATTTAGGCCCAGTTTCTAAGGGAATCAGTAAAATGTTATAAAGGAAACAAAACATAAACATTTCATTTAAAACCAATAACACTGTAGGTAAGATTATCAAAAATAATAAAGGAAGAACGGGAAAAGGTGAAATGTTGAGAGTTCATGAGTTAAACTGTGGGAGTTGCAAAAATTCTATATAGGCCAAACAGGTCGATCTTTTAATACCAGAATTAAAGAACACAGGAGATCTATTCAAAATAAAAAAACCGACTCTCATTATGCTAAACATTTGTTAGAATGTGAACACGACTTCAACGACAATTTTAAAATTCTGCATACACAAAATAAAAGTGTCCTTCTAAATAATTTAGAATGTTTAGAAATCAACAAATTCAAAAACACAAACTTATTTTTAAATAACCAATAATTAGACATATTCAACTACTCTCTTTTAAACCTATTCAAAAAAACCACCCCCACCAATGTCAGCAGATACTACCACCTAAGTTTAGTTTAGTATTATAGGTATAGGTACTTGACAAAGCCACGGTGTCTGCGAAACATGTATTTGTTATGAATACAATTTTTTTGGAAATTAAAACACGCTTTTATTTCAAGTGTTTTTTGTGCATTTTAAGCTGTTTCTTTGAAACAGTCTAAAATAATTAAAAACTATTGTAATTAATAATCCTATTATGAAAAATCTTACCTTGTTTATTCATCTTTTCCCAATTACTACATTGGCAGGTGCATAATTCTACACGCACATTTATAAAATATAAATATAGTTTTAAATATACAATAATGCAATTTTTTCCAAACGCCAATTATTTAAACATATTTTTATATAAAAATATGCCGTCCCGAAGTGGAGTCGAACCACCATGTAGGGCTATCGCGGCTCTACCGCAAACCGTTGCGACCACCGGGGGCTTCGACTACACAAGTAAACTTCACAAATATATGCGAACGAGATGTTATAATGACCTAGGATAGGCAACATTTAATATACACTTCGGTGTCAAAAAAAAAGTTTTAAATATGTTGTTTTTCTGACTCATTTACATTGTTTCGACCTTATAGTTGTAGTCCAAGTGGATAATATATTGAAGGCATGAGTAGTAAAATATACATACGTATCAAAAACCGAAATAAAATTTTATACACAAGAAATGGTCAAATAGTCAATTGCTATAAAAAGATCCTGACGCTTTATTTCTATTGCAGACATTTCATGGCATATGATGATAATGTGTTGCACAGTGTTTCAAATAAAGTAAAATATTCAACGAGACATGGTACATACATGTAACGCACAACTGCAAAGCATACCGTTTTCAAACGTTAAGTGAATATTCAAAAGATTTAAAAAACTGCACTAAGATTTTTAATTTTGAAAGACCTATAAACTATAATAAAAAATTATAAGCTTTTTTGTTAATATAGCAATAAAGCTAACTTCAGAAAATTAAAATACTAATTCTTTTGTGGTATTCGTCTTTTGAAAGAACATGCATTTTGCTTGAGCTGTTTATACATTGTGCAAATTCAGAAGAAGAATGGCAACAACAATAAATGTCTTCCAAATAACAACATTAGAAAATTAAACTCAGACAAAAATCGTCTAGTTAGAAGTTCCTCCTCTTACCGATGAATCACTTATTGTTAATGAAGCAAGTGCTACAATTAAATGTGATACACGCAAAACACCCAAGATCAAAATCCAATTTTAGTTGACTACATTTTAAACGAAGGTGTTTCCTAATTCCTATGGTAAACTAGTCACTAACCTTGAATTGAAGATGTATGTAGCAAAAAGAAAAATAGCACGTTAGGAATATGCACAAAAGATCTATTTCAAAACATACCTTGAATGTTTTTTGTCCTAGTTTAATGCAATCCACAAAATCCGTTCCAGAGGTTATTCCGTTTTCATCCGCCATACAGTAAATAGGTACTACACTACATAATAGCATAAGAAATCTGTTAATTTAAGCACCACAACACAACAATTGTAGACACTCAACATATTTTACACGCACGATTTCCCCAACTGAAAGGATCTGTGTATCATGCATGCAACTCCTATCTAGTACCCTTCCCTTCACTTCTAAATGCCGTTTACAACAAAAAAGAACCGATTGAGTCCCCACTCTAAAGTTGTGCAACACATCAGATTCTTGATTATAGAAGTAATATATTTTGCATGAAGTTACAATAAAATTACAATTCGAATGTAGCTAACTACATGTATGTTAATATCGTAGAGTAATGATTAATAATAGTTTACAGAAGTAGCAATAATATCCTTGTCCCTTATGTGTTTCATACACTACATACAATAGTATCCATGATCACAGCATATTATATATGTTACACATGTATGTTCTCCTTTCAAAAGGGAAACTGTCAGGAGATTACAGTCCTATGTAAACGCCCACAACTTCCTACTAAATTAACCGTTCATATAAGGAGATAAAATTCCCAACAACTATTCACACTGTAAGGTTGCGTAATGCAACAAATGGCGTATGTATCCATTCTCACGAGGTCATCTGACTCATGTCAGATGCATTAAATATCAATATTTTATAGAATTATGCTATTTCTGAATTCCTAATATTAGCGTTATATCAAATGGATCAAATTGAAGTGGTAATAAATTATTCTAAGTAAGTATATAGTGGGTTTATAAAGCGTTCGTGTATCTTTAACAAAAACTGTGTAATAGGTAATCGGATTAGTCCAGAAACAAACCTGGCAATATATATATATATATATATAAGAAGAAGAGAAGGAGTATCGACCGTACTCGTTATATATGGTCTGTAAAATAATGTGTAGATAATTAATAAAAAGATGATTTTTATATGAGATGTTTAAAATAAATTGAGAGCTAAAATTCGTAACTGCAAACTAAAATCCCCCACTTAAGCACCCCATAAAGCTCTAAGGAACAATGTTATGGACTTTAAATAAAACTTTGAAATTATTTTTGTTAGCGCTAGAAAGTTAGACTTCGTCAATCAATCACACGACTCCTTGTACAGTGAGGTGCAAAGATATCCGGACACGTCTAGATAGAGAAATACCCTGCGCTCAATACTTTACTCCAAAGAGCTGCAGGGCACCTTACTACCTGCTGAGGTTAACCGTAGTTTTTCGCTCTTACAATAACATTGCAATATACAAATGCGTATAATACGTATATATATATATATGTATATGGATATAGCATAAATTAAAATATGGGAATTTAAACTTCTGTAGCGTCAAGTAGATGATATTATTATTCCTTATAGTAGCATTACATAAGTATGGAAATAAATATCGCGACTATTATTTGACTTGTAAGTTTTAACGAAAATTAGTCAATATCTAAAATATACACACTTTAATTATTAATAATAAATCACTCAGCTTACTGTAATAGAAGTTATAATGGAAACTAAATTTTTAAGGCTACGTAAAGATATAGTAATATAGTATAATAATAATATAATAATTAATTCAATTCTGTTTAATAATAACTAGTGTATTTATATTTATTTATATTTTTTAAGGTGTAGTTAGTGTTCTTATTTATGGTTCTGTATATGATTTAGTTGTATGAGTTTCAGGTTAGTTGCAAGGCAAAATAGAAAAATAGTGTTTTGACAGATTAACACCTTTGAACTCAATTACATATTGAGAATAAAAATATCTCATTTACATTATAATTAGTATAAATAGTAGATATATATAGTTTAAAATGATAAAAGCGATCTGGAGCTTTTGCCGATCGCTTACTGAAAATATAAAAACCCTCATATCAGCACAAAATTCGAAACAAAATTTCTCAAAAACTAGCCAGTTCCACATAAGGAGGATGTTGCAGTAATTAAAATTACATCTTAAACATATGCTAACGCGTATTGCCGAATTACGTGTAAAACCAAATGTGCCCGTATAGCCAATATAATTTTAGTAATACGGTACCTAATTTTAAAAACATTTTTCATCTGAAGATGATTCACCTAATACAAGCGCAGGTAACAACAGGTAACTTATTTAATTCGAAATTTCATTTAAATACTTCTTAGTATTACTAAAACCTAAATACATATACATATTATATGAAGAAAAACCCCAGAAGAGATTAAAGATGTATGTATGTTATGAGTATTTGTCAAGTTTATAGGTGGTTATGATTGGATAATCCACAAACACAACTCTATTAATCTAATTGAGTATTAATTATATATTTTATACACAAACATTCTTATTGTTGTTTTTAATGTATTTTACTATAAAAATTAATATACATTTTTATGAAGTTTTACTTATCTTTTATTTCCTATCATTAATTACAACTTAAATTTATTCTAATTCACATCTTCGATTCCAACTTTATCGTCATCTTCTTTTTGAAAGGTAAATGACAAATAATATCAAAATTGAAAGACATGCCTGTTAAAAATATTTATAACCAAATTAATCATTGATATATTGAACCATGAATGAACACTAACTTAATGTTAAAAATTGTTAATATAAATAAAGTGATTTTCACTAAACAGAATTAAACAATTAAACAATTTACTTTCTATTATGACCTCTATTGTATTATAACTTCACAAAATATTTTATAAGTTTGCAACATAAATAATCAGGTACACTAAAGCCTAGGTAAAAAAATTGATAATGTATTCTTTGGCGAACGCTTCATTCCTGCATCTTATAACAAAAGGCATCTGATAGCTTTTCACCTGGCGAAGATGTATTTTTTTATAATGTGAACATACATATATTACTATTTTGTATCCGAGGACAACAATCTTTTTTTTCGGTATGTATTTGCAAAAATGCTATTCCTGTTAATAGTAGGTTGAATTATTACAATTCAATAAAGGAGTCATATATTTATTAATTTTTAGTAAAACGAACAACTCAGAAAATATCCGTGATATAGAACAACCGTCCTAAATTCTAACATTTTAATTTATATAATATGTCTACATATATATGCGTTTATATAATACAATGTTATTGTACGAGTGACAAACTGCGGTCCCACCCAGCAGGTACTAAGCTGCCCTGCGGCTCTTTGGAATAAAGTATTGAGCGCAGGGTATTTCTCTATCTAGACGTGTCCGGATACCTTTGCACCTCACTGCACCTACAGCAGGCTAAATATAGAAAATATGGTAGTTGGTCTGCTAGTTCATAAATTAATACGTGGCATAATATGGCTACTTTTCCTTTTGCGCATTTCAAAGTAGTGATTTATAATCTACATTAAAATTGAAACTCCTCTAACAAAACATTTTTGACCTTTTTGGAAGCAGGCTCATTTTAAAAAATTCACCGTGTTATTTATTTCCTCATTTCAGACGTATAGTTGTGCCCATAAATTCACTTTATTTCTAAGAAATGATTGTTATGGATGATAAGCATTAGATGTTATAGTTATGTTTAAAATTAGTCACTCTTTTATTGACACATTTATATAATACGGGAAAAGTACATATGTGAGATTTATAAACGTATGTACAGTGATGTTCTTTAGTACCGACTCAAACTGCCATAAAACTTTATAAATATAACCCTTATGTACGACAATATATAGCCGACTGCATTCGAGGGGTGAGTCAGTACTAAAGCACATCACTGTACATGCATGAAACTAACAAGAAAATGAATACGGAATAACGGTTGATCAGGCAATATGGTCTATTTTTACATACAGTTAGGTTGCAGTAAGTAATAAAGTGCTACCATATTCTTAACAATAGACATATACAGTTGAATGCCATTCATCTGTATGAACTATAATTCGTTTATATTTATTCAAAAAAGGTGAAAAATTATAGAAAATATTGGCAATATTAAATGCTATAGGTGTTCTTAGCACTTAACATTGACCGTTACTGAAAAAAAGTAGTCGTCATTGGTTACGCATTCGACACACGTTTAGTTTTTGTTGTACAGCCAAATTATCCTCCTGCAGGTGCTTTCTAAATCTTTAAACATTCCTATTCTGAACATAGCAGTAGCTGCAAATATTGTCTACATTTTATTATATGCAAACTTCGGACACGTAGTATTGTAAAAGTCGTTTTACATGTGAATTCCATGCACCAGATTTTCTTCCACCGAAAGTTCTGAAAAATGCTAGCTCTGCAAAGACGCATATGAATCGAACTATTTCTCTTGTTCCAGGTAGCCTGGTTACGAGTTGATACGCAAACGATTCTAACAATTCAGAACCACGTGATCACAAAAAATCATCGCATCTCGGTCACGCACAGCGAACACAAAACATGGTATTTACATATACGTGAGGTACGAGAAACCGATAGAGGCTGGTACATGTGTCAGATAAATACGGATCCAATGAAGAGCCAAGTGGGATATTTACAAGTTGTCGGTAGGTACCTATCTAATTCTATTATTTATTAAACATTTAAGTACGTGGAGTGTAAATTAACTAATGAGACTGATCTTTTCTAATTTTTTTATTGAAATAAAATACAATTTCACATTGTGTCCTTCAAAGTAACCTTGGGAAGCCACACAGCGCTGGAGACGATTCTTCCATTCCTCATAGCAGTGCTGGAACTCGGATACTGGAATATCTTTCAGTTGGTCGGTTACGGCAGTTTTAATATTCTCCACTGTCCCAAAATGACGTACTTTGAGACAAATTTTCGATTTTGGAAAGAGAAAAAAATCACATGGACTCAAGTCGGGTGAATAAGGAGGCTGAGGAGCCACAGGAATATTTTTACTGGCCAAAAACTTGTTGATATAAATCGCGGTATGACAAAGAGCAGTGTCGTGATGCAACACGCACATGTTTTTGATGGTTGGTCTCACACGCATGACCCTCTCAAGGACTTCTCGGTAAAAATGTTGATTCACTATTTGGCCTTAAGGCACAAACTCTCTGTGAATAATTCCTTGGCTATCGAAAAAGCAAATCAGCATGCATTTGATTTTTTACTTGCTCATTCTTGCTTTTTTTGGCCTTGGAGAGATTGAAGTGTGCCACTCCATGCTCTGGCGCTTGGTTTCCGGGTCATACTCACCCAAGACACCCAAGACTCGTCGCCTGTAATGACATTTTCCCGATAATGCGAATCGTTTTCAATTACTCCCAAAAAGTCAAGGCACCTTTCTTTTCTGGTGTCCATTTGCTTTTGCGAAAGATTTTTCGGAACAATTTTTGCAAAAATTTTTCTCATCGCCAATGCATTGGTCAAAATTTGATGAACTCTTGTGTGAGTTAAATTCAACTCACCAACGAGCATTCGGGCTGTCGAACGACGATCTGAACGCTTAACATTGCGGATTCTGCCAACAATTTCATCGTTTCTTGAGGACGAAGGCCTGCCGCTGCGAGGCTCGTCTTCAATTGAATGACTTCCTTCTGAAAATGCCTTAAACCACCTGCCTTAAACCACCTGGGCTCTCGACAAAGCACTGTCTCCATAGGCCTGACGCAGTTTTCCTAATGTTTCTGTTGCACTGTATCCAAGTCTGAAACAGAACTTGATAGCACAACGTTGTTCGAAATTGATGTCACTCATCCTTTGAATGCACTAACAAATCCTTTCTCGCAAAAAAAAATCTAGCGTGTTCAAACTTGTATTAGACGCGCATCAGATGTTTTCCTGCCTATCCCTCCACGTGCCGCGTCCCCAGTGTTGCCAAGTGGAACACTAGAAAATCAGTCTCATTACTTAATTTACATATCACGTATGTATATTGCTTTACAATTATGTATGTTGCTGTGCATATTCGAATGAACACCAATAGATAACTGACACATTTTAACAAATTATTTATGTGAAAAATTATTTTAGTGTTAATGCTGTTATAAAATGGTTTATTAATATATGTATTTTTTGACCTTTATGTACTTATCTTTTAATTCCTGATTTATTTCCACTTAGAGGTCACTAAAACAATAAATAATTAAATACCAATTTATTCCATAACATATAATAATATGTTTTCGTTAAATAACTTCTTCAGTGGAAGAAATTGACATAATATGTGTCAAATTACTAATAATATAAATATAAACTGGTACATTAAAGACGCTAGTAGTAGTAGGCCTTTAAACTATTTTTCAAACAGTTCGGTAAATTAAAAAAAAAGCGTAATTAACAGTTTAGTAGATCAGGCTATTAAATTAGCTCACCCCGATTTTAGAAAAGAAAATTTAAGGAAAGTAAAAACAATACTAGAAAAAAATAGTTATCCTAAAGAGTTTTACAATAAATTAATCACAAAAAGAATAAATAAAATATATAACACAGGTACAAAATCAAATAATAACATATACCACACTATACCATATATAAACAATTTAAGCGACACAATAAAACAGGAATTAAAAAAAATCAGACATTCACATAACTTTCATACCTACCAACAATAGACATTTATTCACAAATTTAAAAACACCCATTAAACATGGTAATCAAAGTAATGTCGTTTATAAATTAGATTGCAAAGATTGTAATAAATGTTATATCGGACAAACCAAACAATATTTAGAGAAACGAATTTATAACCATCAATACACTGTTACACATAACGTCACCGCTGAAACTGCTTTATCTAAGCACTCTAAAGATAGACGACATAATTTTGATTTTCAAAACACTAAAATTTTAAAAAAGGAAAATAATTATTAAAAGAATATGAATTTACGAAATGATATACATTAAAAAAGATGAAAACGCGGTAAATTTTAGAACAGATATTGATAATTTAAGCGTTATTTATAATAATTTAATTCACGCCTGAATTTTATTAATTTTAAGCTCTTGACTAGGTTTTTTTGCCATGTTTTTCCCTAGTCCTTGAACAGAATTGTTAGAGCTTGACAAAAAATAGATTGATATACGAATAATTCAAATCATTTCAATTTCTAATGTTGTATTAAATCATTATTCCTTCATTATTACTTGTGAATATAATTAAAATTCGATATATCAATGAATTCTTTGTTTTTTAGATAATTTTGTTGATAGGCATGGCAATTTATATTTATATTATTAGTAATTAGACACATATTAAATGTCAATTTCTTCCACTGAAGAAGTTATTTAACGAAAACATATTATTATACGTTATGGAATAAATTGGTATATAATTATTTACTGTTATATTGACTTCTAAGTGGAAATAATTCAGGAATTAAAAGAAAAATGTTTTATTAGAGTTTCAGTGAAATCTTTCATGTTACTTAAGATGTTTTGAAAATATTTTAGTCAAATATATGGTAATTTGGCTTTGTAAACAGATCAATTAAAAGGACATTTATTATTAAGATCATTACTGGTGATAAAATTTGATCACCTAATTATTCTTATAACTAGACTCAGCAAAGAGGAGAAAATTTCAGTGCAGTGCGGAGAACAACACGGAGGGGCCGAGCAGCCGTATCAAGACGAGCATTCAGTAACGGTTACGTACTCGCATTTATTTTCGTCACTTTCATGAGTGAGCATAGGCGATACGAACGCATGAATGGTTGCACATAATATAATGACAAAAAAATATTGTTTTAAGAAGCTTCCATGAAATCGCAAACTAAGTGGCATCTATTAAATATTTAAATCCTCAAATACGTTTCCACACTTGTTTCAGTCATATGAGTACAGCGTATCGAATAAATATTTTTTAATGATGAAAACGATCGGTCCACATCGAGTGATGTTATATTTTCAAGTTTAAAGTAATCCTTGTGACAACTTAATGCACCTTTCGATGCACCTTCACAAACCTTCACACCTTCTTAGTATGAGAAAATCTGAATCTTTGTCTTTCAAATTTTCGTATATATTTTTGTCGCCTTCCGCCGCGCATAGGTCTGAGTGAACATTATCCACAATGTCAAACAGTTGTTGCACCTTACACATTTAATTCTATCAGTTTCATATTCTAAATCCGGTATACTCTCTATTACGCTTTCTAGTTTCTTCGAAATACGCCGTTTCCGAAACGTACCTAAATGCGACATTTTCTCAATATGTATAACTGGTAAGCACTCACAACGACCAGTGGAATAATGCTGGACAAATGCGCTTATATGCGAACTCTCATGTTTACGTGCCAGGCGCTTCTCCCCTGTACGTTGCTCTCTGCACTGCACTGAATCTTGCTCCTCTTTGCCGAGTCTACAAATAACACTGCAATTACCGTTCAGGATGCGCAGCTTTTCAGCTTTATATTGACAGCTTTAGCTTATACATTTTCCGCAAAGCTTCTTCGTTATTGAAAGTGCAGTTTTTCCAACATTTAGTTGGTAGGTTAGTATGCTAACCACTGGTTAATTATTTTGGCAGGATAATTAGTGATTGTATATTATAATAAATTTAACGTTTATGTTCTATCTATTTATTACTTATAATGAAATAAGTAAAAATGGTGTCAGTAACATTTATTTAAACTTGAACAGAACATTGGCTGTTAAGGATTTTACATGCTTTAGTTTGTTTCTGGTCGTATCTGAGGAAAACTCATTCTAAATATATGATTTTTGAGTTGTTAATTGAGTCCTAATGACTATATATACAGATGAAACGATAGGAAACGATTGGACGATAGGCGCCGGGGTTCAATTCTCTGGAGGGACGGTGACACTTTTTCAGAGAGTTTAATCCCGGATCGACTTGCCATTCGCTGTTGGGAGCAAAGTGATTAACAGCGCGGCATCATAAAAGGCGATATGATGCAGTCACAAAGCCAATTGAACATACACACACAAAAACTACACCGCGAGAGTTGCAGTGATAGCCAGGCAAGCCATACAGTTTACGGAGTCACTGCAACTAAGCACCCACCACATTAAAAAAAAAAACAAAAAAAACAGCCGTCCTATAGTCGGGGCCTCGTATATCGGAACTATTCGGGAATAGAGAAGTAGGGATGTATTAGTAGATAGTTAGATGCACGCTTCACACACAACCGCACGGTTGTATTCTGTTCAATACATATGCACAATACAATAATTGTTTGCTTATTCTCAAAATTTATATAAACTTTCTAAACTAAACATAAGTTCTGGTAAAAATATAGATGATGAACTCGTCACAAATAGGAGAAGCAATTACACACGTGACGAAGACAATAATTTCTGTTCATAAGTAAATAAATTAAATGGCCCAATTATGTTGTTATGTAATAGGCCAGCCCAAACATTTAATTTTGCAGAGTATTGTGTTCGAGCGTCATAAGTACAAGGTCTCTTTTCTTGTGACCAATACCTTGTAACACTAGGGTTGTGTCGACCATGTAAAGCAAACGAAGATTCGTCTGTAAATACAAGTTTTACACGGATTTAAACAGCCATACATTTCAAAGTTATTGATTATATGACGAACTGTTTCAAAACAAATAGTTTGTTGGAACTCATCGTTAAATAGGCGTACAATATCTCTTATTGAGTAACCACGATGATGTTGTTTTGTAACATATTTCTTTTGTTGAAGGGTAAAAATGTCCATAATGAATTACAAAACAATCAGCATCAGTAATAGTAACAATAATAATCGTATATTTACGATAGGATGAATTACTTTATCTCGCTAATACAATACAACTGTGCGCTGTCGAGTTAAGCCTACTAATGCATCCCTACTTCTCTACTCCCGAATGCTTCCGACATACGATGCCCCGACTATGGGGCGGCTGTTTGATCTGTATATTTCGATATTTTGGAATTCGATTACTTTCGTCGTTCCAGTCCACTTGTCTCATGTTGAGTTTATTAAACAATACGCTAATTAATATTCATTTAGATGGATCCAAACTGTAGCGTGTAGTGTTCTGCTATGAAAATTTCGGCTTCGATTTCTAGATAGTGCTTCGTATTGAATCGTGTTCACCGCAAAGGTTGAACAGAAAACATGAGATTAGCTAGTATCGTTTTATGAGATCAAAAAATGTAATACAAACTTGCCTCTTGTGCGTATTCTATTTACTAAGAAAAGTAGAAGGTATTTGGAGCGATTTGAGTAAATGTATATCTACTTACTTTTTCGATTTGTACTCAGGAACTGATTAGCTGATCTAAAAGAAAAGAAGGGTAATTATGACTCGCAAGTTAATTTACTGGTTCCTTTTAGGATACACCTCGTTATCATTAATGGGAATCTTATGTTTTTTTTCTAATGACAGAAATGGGAAAATAGAATCGAATTAGGACGCAATTCACTATACATAACATACATAAATTAGGCTTAGTAACTGCCCCTGCGGTAACCATTTCCTAATACGTATTGCGTGTAGCGCATTTCGACTGCCCGCGTGATTCAACTAATTAAATTGCTACATGTCCCATAGCTTATACAGATTGTTTTGTTACAGTGTCACCCGACATTATCGACTACCAAACTAGTTCGGATTTAGTGGTGCAAGAGGGATCCGACGTTAGTTTGAAATGTGTCGCCAAGGGATCACCGGAGCCCTCTATTATATGGAAGAGGGAAAACGGCCAACCAATTTATTCGGCGATGAATCGCGAAGGTTAGGGTAATTTATCTTTTTTATGCGGTGCATTATAACCGTCTGGCTTTTCAGTCGGCACCATCGAAGGCCCTGTATTGAATATAAATAGAGTGAATAGGCATCAAATGGGTCCTTACCTGTGTATTGCATCTAACGGCGTACCACCTACAGTCAGCAAAAGGATACAATTGACAGTTCAATGTAAGTTTCACTTTCAATATGTACAGTTTGTCGAAAACAAAATGAAAATTGTTCGTACCATATCTTAAATATTACCGGCCTAAACTGTTACATCTTTTACACACAACATTACACAACACTGGCCGCGCAACAGGTTCAAAACGTGACTTCTTCACGTATATAAATCACTATTTGTACTAAAAAGTTCGCATTATTTCAGAGGAATAGGTTTTGCTTTCATCTAACGAAATTATCTAGTCATTTCGAGATATATGCATAATTTAAGTATAGTATTAATAGTTTGAATAAAGACTTCTCGTTTGATTTGGGTAAAAAATCGTTTTTTTTTTTTTACTAGTAATTATCTCAAGAAATTAACTTTCTCATTTGTAGAATATATTTTCTTGCGTATATATGTATACACGGGTATTTATTTCATTCAAGTAATTTTATCTTGCTTTTAGTAATCCTTTTTCTACGCGTAGAATTGGTGCATTATACACGGATTGTCCAAAATTTCCTATCCATTCTTCAAAAAAATATACAGGCTAACAACTTCAACTACGAAAGGATTTATAGTGGGAATTAAAATTATATGTATCCATTTTACTATTGTCAACTTTTTATATGACAGGAAATCAATGGTTATGTCAATTACTTTACCAAACCATCAAACTTTACCCTATAAGTGCTATTAAAACGTTGCTGGTTGCTTATTTAGCTACTTATAATATGTTTTTGAATATAAACGTGTAGAATGTGTTAAAGAAAGTTTATGTAAAGAGGGAGAGAGACACCCGTATTTTTCAAAATTTTCGTTGATGCGATGAATTGTATTTAAACAGAGAACAGTACGATTAATGAAGGTAGTTCTCCAATTGATGAAAGTATGTGGCCTCCATAAAACCATTTTATAATTTGCACATTCCGTCTCATTTTATAATTTTATAATCGTAATCTCAGTTGACATAAAATTAATATAAAGTAAAAAGATAAATACATAAAAATTAGATAGTAGATGTAAATTGTTCTGTGAATAATGTTTTAATCCACAAACTGTGTCATTTCATTTGAAGCTAGTAAATTGTTCATTATCTTTAATTTTATGCATACACTGAGAAAAGTGTTTTCTAAGGCCAAGAAAGTTGACTTTCATATATTCATTTTCTTCAGAGAAGTAAGTTCTTTCTTGGAACAAGAATACTTATTTGACACAAGACGATAACTTTTCTTCGCTGCAGTAAATGTTTTTCTTAAAAAATCTCTAAGGTCAAGCAAAAAATTTCTTGATTTGAAACTTTTAGTTATCATGCACCGCATAGTGCATAAGTAGTACCTATATTGACGCGGTGCGATTGGACGGAGAGTTATTTGGTTCAAGAAAATATATCTTTGGATTTCCAAGAAAGTAAAATATTTCACAGGAAATAAAACGCACATAAAAATTCCTGGGATAAATTCTTATAGTTTCAGTTGGTGTTAAAATATAGATAAGTAATTACCCGAAAAATTGTTAGTTCTAATCAAATTGAATGTATTTGTTTTCTTTTTCCGATTAAATTACATCTAAATCCCGGAGTTAGAAAAAAGTTGATAGAATTGTTGTCTAATAAAGAAAAAGTTAAACACCGATTTAACACTATAAAGACAACAAGTTATCCATTATTGCATAATTCATAGATCAGGAGATAGATTACATTCAAATGCAAAACATTTTATCTGCTTTGGAGAAACTCAACACCGAAGTTAATCCGAAAAAGTGAAAATGTTATCCTAAAAGAGTTAGATTCGGCTAGATTGCATTTGCTTAATTCCCGCATAAGCATTTCGTTAGAGAAAGGGTAACGTTCCTGTTCTAACACGAATAACGACTATTCTGTATACTTTGCGGTTAACGAAAATTGATGCTAGATTTTATTTACGCATCAAATATAGGAATCATAAGAAGTAGGTGAAAATAGTGACTTACTGACAAAAGAGATCATAGATGATAAAAGTAAGTACCTGGTATGTTATTTATTATAGGTAAACCAGACATACATATAAAAAAATAAATGTATATATAAAATCTGTAATAAATACAGATCAATATTTTTTACCAACAAATATTCCTCTCTTGTTAGGATATTAGGCATTTGTGACGGTTTTTATAGTACCTGGCAGCAGTATGCCGGAGGCCTCGGTGCAAAAATGCATTCCTGAACTACGATTCCCAAAAGCTAATTTGGGGCGCCTGACTTCGGATATCACGGTGCGTTTGCACCGATCTAGCTTCTGGTGGGTGGTACTGACGTCAGTAGGATGGCGAGAAGAACGAACTTTAACTCGTCTCGGGGTGACAGTTACTACCTCAAAAGTAAAGAATTTATTCTTTTCGAGATAAAACTAACACTTCTAAGAATAACTGTAACTCCTTTCGGGGTAACTACATCGAAAGATTGTTAGTTTTCCTTTTGAATATAATACTAACACTTCTTAGGATAACCCTAACTCTTTTCTGGGTAACAGTCACTCCCTCGGAAGTTAAGTATTTCTCCTTTTCGAGATTATACTAACACTTTCGAGTATAACCGTAACTCTTTTCGGAGTAACAGTAACTACCTCAGAATTTAAGCATATCTCCTTTTCGAGATAATACTAACACTTTTAAAGATAACTCTAACTCTTTTCGGGATAACAGTTACTATATCGAGGTTAAGTATTTTTCCTTTCCGAGATGAAGCTAACACTTTAAAAGATATAAGCAACAACCGCAGGGACAATGTTATTATCACTTCTGAATATAACACTAGCACTTTTTATTCTAACTCCATTAATTTTAACACCAGAAGCGGATGGACGCGAAGGAACACCGAAAAAGTGTTAAGCTTCATTTACATAGAGGGTAGTGGGAATTGTAGTGTATGAGTAGTGGAGTGCCGAAGTTAGTTCTCATGTATTTAAACGAGAGCATTAGCTTTGTTTTGGTTCGGAATTCAGGATTAGTAACAGAACTGCGCGGAACGTAAGCGCACAACATTATAATTCCAGAATGGTTCCGAACTTTTAATAACCAAAACACATTTTAGGAGCCTGTTACTGCCATCTTTTAGATACAGACTAAAATACAAACCACCAAAACATCTATAGCGAATGTTCTGCGCTAAATCTTTCAAATCCTGTCTCAGTCCTAGAATACCACTCACTTTCCATAAATTTTATTCCCATGACAGTAATTAACAAAAACGAATCAAATACAAGCGGAAAAAAATCTCAAACTCTTAAAGACAACGTAAATATCAATGTCATTGATGACGAACGTATCGAAATAACTCGAATTTCTGAACATATGCACCGATCACGTAATTTCGAACTAATAATTCAGAATCGGTACTCATGGAAGTGCAAGAACTGTTTGAACGGTTCCAGAATCATTCTGAATCGATTCTGTCAGTAACCAAAACATCGGACTAAAAATTCGGTTCGCGTTCTTAATTAACCAAAACGCTAAACTGTAAATGCGCGTGCGCAACAACTCTAGAACCATTCTGAATTCTGAACCAAAACAAAGCTAATTACATAAACAGTGCGACAGTAACGGTAGTGGAGAAGTAGTGCCAAAGTTCGCAAACTTCAAACATTCCCACTACACTACCGATACTTATACCAACGCGTCTGCGCAGAACAATCTACCGATAACAGCTGTTTTGTTGTGTTTACATTTGACTATACATCCATTACCAACTATCGTCGTTACGCATGCGCAACAAAGCAGGCGCATCGCCACTACTTTTCTTATGTAAATGCATTTCCGCACTACAATACACCTTCCATTACTCCTACACTACAATTGCCACTACTCTCTATGTAAATGAAGCTTTAGAATTAACTCCTGATTTTTGTGTGTGTACTTTCTTGCTTATATAGGAGAATAAGTCTTACTTGCTCTTAGTAAACACTTTTCTGTGTGTATGTTTTGTATACAATCTAAATCAAGCTTGAAAATAACAACTTACAAATTCTTAGTTGACCACATACGTATACGTACAGTATACATATATAGAGTAAATAGTATATACGCTTTTTATATATTTAATTATTAACCTACTTATTTATTTATTCTTCAAAGGTTTTATAGCAAATCTAATAACCTATGAGTTGTTCTATCAACATATGTACAGCAAAGAGAGTACAGGTGTCGATCGATAATTGTGATAAATGTAATAAATAAGTAATAAATTAAATTTGTATCAATTTAGTTCCATCAATATATGCTCCAGGATTATGCCAAGATTTATAGTGCTATCGGTACGTTACAATATATTGCTGCCCAGTAGTTTGATTTTCTACAAGACAGCAGCAAAGATTTCACTGATCAATTAAAAAGCTGATTCCTATATTAGCTTATAATATCCGCAGTTTTAGTTGTACCTTCGTCAGTCGAAAATGTCGTAATGGATAGTAGTATTGCCTAAATATATAAATCACTAAGCAGCGAAACTTTTTAGTCTAATATCATTTATTATAACATTACTTACTATTTTCAGTAAACAGACAACTACAATATATTTATGTCACTACATCCAGTAGGCACAAAGACCAGAGTAGGTGCAGAAACCCCCAGCAGTCGCATTACAATCACTGTGTTTGCTGCAGGAGTAGGCGCTTACGAAATGGGCCATACTAGCCAGCATAATTACTAGTATGAAAACTGAAAATAGAACTTGCATGCTGCAAGAGATTTAAACCTCATACTTTGTATTGAGTCACTATAAATATTTGTTATTACTTACTTTATCATAGCAGCAAAACTTCTTGCAACTTGATGAGCCTGCTGTTGTAATACGTTCTTAACCGTGACTACGCAGAGTCACTTGCAGCAAAATTTTATAGGCTATTGTCTAGCAGTCGAATGAGTTTTTAAGTTATATTTTTTACCATTCCATTTCATTACTTATTGATACATTCCACAAAATCGCGAATGTGATATTTTACGGTACGTTTAAACTTTTTTTTTGTAGGTGATATAAATTAATTATATTGGCGCCTTTTGCCTAAAAAATTTTAGTACAAACATAAATATATTTGTAAATAGTCCAAAATTGCAATAGTTGCAGCCTTAAAATAGGACTATCATCATGTTCCGTATTGTGGAAAAATCGGCTGTATAAATTAAACAATATCAAGACAAGCTTTCATCATTATTTAGCACAGGTGTTCATTTGTTAATTCTAGTTCTACATTATTTTCACTTCCTTCATCTTACTATCTTTCGGCAAGGAAGAGATTCCTTCTAGAGTTACCCTTACTATGGCACTGAAGAAAATGGTAAATTATATGAAGTATGAATAGAATATTCGATCAAATTATTACTGGTATTTCTATCTGCTTCGGTACATTAAAGCTTTCGTTTAAACACTAGTTATGCATCAGTATTTTTGATACACACAGATTTCCCCTTATAATATAATTGTTACAGTAAGCAATCGCATTCTCTCACAAACAGTTTACCTATACATACAATACATAAGTACATATATCCGGCCTGAACTCTGTCGCAGCAAAGCTTACCGAATTTAAAAATTAGTTCGCATCGGACTCATGCTTGGAGTTCTGAGGAAATAATTGTTAGTGTAATATTGCAGTAGGAAGACAATGAACAGAGAAAATTAGTTAGCATATCATCCAGATTTTGCACCTAAAATACAGATTCTTACATTAACAATTGCCAAATACTTTAGGTACATCTGAGGTGAAAAGCAAAGCAGATAACCCAATCTAGACAGATGAGATGACATTCAATTTATATTAGTTGCAAAATTGATTTTATTGACCTTACATATTACAATGAAATAAATATTTAGCACTTTTTTATAGTTATGACATGGACATGTTGCAAATTGACAAATCATCACATTAAAACAATAAAAATATCCATTGGTCATTGTAACATCATTCTTCGTCATTCTTTAACAATCATCGCCTGACATGTAGAGAGAATAAATTAACATTTTCCTCAGGTAGATATTGAAAGCTAGCTTCGCAATTTTAAATACCTTTCTTAAGCTCTGAAGACTGTACCGACAATTATAAAAAATTATTCTTCTCTAGCCCATACTTATAAATTGGTTCTCTTGTATGTATGACTATTGAATTATGGTGAACAAACGTAAGTCTTTGCTATATTATTTGTTTCGAACAAGTCGAACAAATGTATTATACAAAACCGATGAAAAATATATTGTGTTTTACATATTTTCTGAAGACGGATTTTATATTGAAATTAATACCTAGATTGAAGATTCCTACCAACTTACTGCCTGTGAATTATTACCTGCTGTCAAAGGAACTACACACGCTGTTCAGCTCTGCATCATTCTGCTGTTATAAATCAATGAAGTTGACAGTTGTCATTAAGAATTATTAATTGTAATGTAAGTAAGTTGATAAAGAATACCTTAATTATTATTTTGAAAGTGTTGGTAATTTGAACAGTATCAGTACTAACAATAAATTAACTCCCAATATTTGCCTTTTGTATATGAATCTGATAATCTTTTTCCCTTATACTATACAATACAAGTAATGTTAACAATTTTCGTTTTCAAGTCAAACCTGTTGAATAATAAATTGCAACAAATACCCGCATCAGCCAGTATTCATATTATCAGTATTGAATCCATTTATACCCCCAAATTACACAGCAAGTGTTGCCGCGGTAGCCAGGCCCCAGCTTTTAGAAGCAAGCGCAACTAGTACCCACCACAAAACAAAAATAAATCAAGGGTAGAACGGTTTGTAAGGATCGCCTTGGAGCATGCATAACTGGTTTGGTAGGGCAGCTTCGATGACACGGCTGTTGTAACGGGTCCACTATGCCGTAAAGCGAATAAAGTCTTATGGTTTCGTACTAGGTAAAAATTCAACTTTGTGAAAAATCGTGTGATGAGCTAGAGAGGGAGAATTTAGTAAGTTTCAAGCGGAGTACAATCTACCTTTGGTGACACCCGGACTTTTGACACATAAACAAATTTCTGAATATATAACTATAATATATAAACAAATGTAACATGTATAAGTGAATTAAATGTTTGGTTTAAGCCTCCGTTTGTTGAAGTAATGCTGATAACCGCCGATACTGAAATTGCCGCCGCACGGTGTTTCCGTACTTTGGAGATAAATCACGGACTTCAGGAGGGTGTCCGAGTGTCAAATTTTTAGAAAGAAGCGAACGCTCCAAGCACCGAAAAACAGAGAAACTAAGGTCAGAAGGCAGTGTTGCTGAATTAGTATATGCAGCTCAGATGAGTCTTCGAGCAGAAGGATGTGTTGATAATGCAAACTCAGTGAAGAAAATAAGTTTGTCAACCCCAACACGGACTCAGAAACATCGTAGCACGTATACACTAAGTCAAAAACACAGAAATCAACTTTCCAGTGCGGAAGCTCAGTCTGTATTAGTCTAAGCACACGGCATCAATACAACATAATCAGGCAGAGTGACAAAGAAAAGTTTTCTTCTTATAAAAAGGTTCAGAAAGTGAAACTAACATAAGTTGTTATCCCAATCAGCGAGACAAAAATAACAGGAACTATCGCGGAGATTACATTACAATCTGCAATGGATCACACGGTTGGACGTATTATGCAACTGCAAAAAGATGTTTTGGAAGTGATAAAACCGGAAAACTTAGATGATGTAGTGCTATTGTCAAAGTGGGGGTGTCATGGTAGTTCTGAACAAAGTCAGTATAAACAGAAATTTGGGAATGAAGATACTTCAGATTCATTTATGTTTGATACATCATTCATACCATTACAACTTGTGTGTAGTTATCTAGAATGGCCAGATAAAATTATTGTTTAAAACTACTGCCATAATACAACAAGA
The DNA here is from genome assembly GCA_023690525.1 of Holotrichia oblita. NCBI lineage: Eukaryota > Metazoa > Arthropoda > Insecta > Coleoptera > Scarabaeidae > Holotrichia > Holotrichia oblita. The sequence goes on from CM043021.1 coordinate 59,949,283, forward strand.
AAGAGATTATATATAAAACAAGTAGATAATTTGACTTGCATCGAGATAGAAAGGAGACGAATTTTTATCAAGCATATTTTGATGTTTACCATGGTTGATCTAAAAGTATACAATGCAGCAACCTGGACAACATCAACGCAGAAATGTTACATACGCCACTACAAAAAATTTCATTGAAATAGATTTAATGTTGATACAGAAAACTACAGTTGATCTTGTAAAATTTACGTTTGGTTTATATCACTTGCACGCTCGAATACGTTTTTTTCGAGTGCCCTTTACATGCGGCGTACAGATTACCTTGTGGAAGTAAAAGAGTGGAAAAGATCAATAAAATATTGTTTGAAGCAACAAAGAAGAAACTGGGTTTTGGTAACACGAATGAGGGCAATACCGCTCGTCGATTTTTTGAGAATGCTGCAGAGTTCTCTACAATTACTGGCACCAATATAAATTTAATTGAAAGATTTCATGTGATTTTGCAAACGATTTCAAGTAGTTTAAGTATTGATAAAGAAAAATACGCGATAGATCCAGCAAGAATATTTGTGGAGAAATATCCCTGGTATAGTATGCCTCCCACATTACATAAAATCTTTATCCATGGCTCTGATGTAATCGGTTCGGCAATATTGCCAATTGGGCAACTTTCAGAGTACGCCTAGGAAGCATTAAATAAAGAAATTAAGAAATTTTGGGAAGGATTTGCCAGAAAATGCTCACGGCAGTACGCAATAGAATACGTTTTCAATCGTCTTCTGCTAAACTCCAACCCCGTTATATCTTTCCTGCGGAAATTACACAGAAGGAAAAGAAATTCATTTCATCCTGCCGTTTTAGAATTATTGCCGCCTCCAGCAGCCGCTTCGTCAACTGACAGTACCGACGACTCTGACGAACCTTCATCCGCTGAAGATGTTAGCGATTCCGATGAAGGTATGTGATTCTGCCGAAGAATCTACTTCAGATTAAGTAACTATTGTATATAACTGATTTTACTAATTGCAGATATCAATAGAAATAAAAAAAAACATTAATTTACTTAATAGCACTACCGAATGTGAATGTATAAACCGATTATGAATAGTTGAAATGTAACTGATTTCACCAATTGCAGGCATAATTACAACATAAATAACAATATCTTAATGTTAAAAGATAAATTAAAGCATTATTAGTGGATGTTGTACTTGTTAAGTAGTTATAATTGATCCCTAATCCCTCTATCCTTTGTAATTTATAAACCGATTACCAATAGTTGAAATGTAACTGATTTCACTAATTGCAGGCCTTATTACAACATAAATAACAACATATTAAAGTTAAATGCAAAATTGAAGAATTATTAGTGGATGTGTAATTTGTAGGACTGGGCGATGTATCGATACATTGTCCAGTATTCGATACCATGTCCAGTATTCGATACCATTACTGGTATCGATTCGCTGATACCTTGGATAACATCGGTATCGATACAATATTCATCAAATTTTGTTGAAAATTATGAAAGTTCTCAGTATTTATGACACTTTCGTTTGCAGAAGTTTGGTATCTTACGCTTCAAAGGGCTTTACTATGCTTTCGTTTGCAAAAGTTTGGTACCTTACGCTTCAAAGGACTTTACAATATTAATTTTTCTTTAAGATGGTGCAATAAGAAAATATTACGGAAAATTGTAAATATCTTCGAAACGGTTGAATTTAGGTATAGGGAACCCTAATACAAATTGCAAATAATGCTTAGAATCGACTGCATTGAAAAAAATTATACCATTGTATTTAAAATAACAAAGTTGTATTTTGTTCGGTGAAAATGGAACACCCTGTATAAGTGCAAGTAATTTTGGAACATGTGCCATATCAATTCAAGTAACTTCCGTAATTGTTTTACCGAAAAAATATTTACAAGGAGAGATATGGTACTTGGACGCACTAGAGAGACACTCTGTACATAAAGAAGAATTTGGAATGCGAAATTTAAGTATTCCTAATAGTTTGCATGCAGGAATATCTATTGCAGAGAATATAATGATTTGTAAAAAGCCTATAACAGTTTCATATCATGTCAATTCAGGTATTGAGAAGAAATTTATACATAATCATGACGTGTAGTTTTCTTTTGCTTTTTTTCTAACAATACAAGTTATATAACGGTTGATTCTGTGTACAACAATAAATTTGTTGTTTATAATATAAAACCACATCATAATTAAATGATGCACAGTCTACAAATTTCAACCGTGTTAGTAGGGATAGTCAAACTATTTATCATCCCCACATCATTACTTACATAGAATTAAAACATCTTAAAGTCATTAATGAAATCTTTGTAAATTACAACATTACTTCTATAATTAGAAATAAATCTTTTGAAACGAACTGTCTTTTATATTTATGGGTAGTAGTTCAAGCAAAAACAACGTGATTATTGTATAGAGGGCTTTAATAAACTAATAAAAAAGTACAATAGTTTCACATGAAATAGGTAATTACGTTTTAAATAGAAGTCATTACTTAATCCGTTCGTGAAACAAATTCCATTTACTAAAAATGATATATGAATAATTTTAATCGATAAATAACAAACATAAACAATCATTAAAATAAATTTGGAAGAAGTAAATAATTAAATTTTACAAATAAACAATAATTAAATTGTAAACCATACAAATTAAATAAATTTCTAAACAGAAAACGTAAAAAAAATGATTTACTAATCCAATGCATTCACAACGATATATTAATTTCAGAAGAATCAGTATCAATAAAAGTCGGTTAAAATTGCATTATTAGATTATTATTTACTAACTTTGAATTCGGAACTAAATTAACTATTAACAAAATTACTAAATTAGTAATCTTCTGATTATCTAACAAACAAAAAATAGCAAAGGAATTAACAAACGAAAACCAAAGTGCATAACGTGTTTCAGTAGCAGAGATTCAATGGCTTTCTGAAAAATTAGATAATACCATAACGCCATATACTTCGTAAAAAATATTACACAAAGAGACTAATGCGTCAAGCTTACTAAATTCACAACATAAAGCTGAAACAAGGAAAAGTATACAACATGTATACTAAATCCCTTCTAACAACTATAACAAAATATTCGCGTTTAGCAACTAAAACAATATGTTGATATTAATGGAATACAAATATTCTAGTCAGGATATATATGAGTATAAACTTTCGGTGCTAGAAGACAGTTTTCTTAACACTGAGAGAAATGATATTGTTAATACAACAGTTCTTGCAGTTTTGAAATTAAAACATACATTTAAACCATAAATGGTTAACTGAAATACGGACCTCTTTTTAATATGCCTACGTTTGTAATGTTGAACACTTAACAATAAAAAAGTATTTAAATTTGTTCATGAATTTAAGTAATTGATCCAATCGTAGAAATAGTTGTCTAAATGCAGGAGAAATTTTGTTTTTAAAATGTCAACAGAACAATTTGGTCGCATTGGTTCAAACGCGTAGAACATTTAACTCAACATTTCTTCAGTGTTATATTCAACGTTTCACACAACCGGGCAATGTCACCATAAAAATAAAATTTAAATTAGTAAGTAGCTATTGAAATAACATTATGATAGTGCTAATTTAACAAAGTAGTCTAATTGAAATTTAGCTTTCTGGGTTTTCTATCAATCTTAAGAAACGTGTTAATTTTAACAGTTATTATTGTTCAATTAACCATAATTATTTAACATTTTTTTGCGTTTTAAATGAACATCACGAGCGCATTGCTTTTCAAAATTATTTTGTGTTCAGTTACCTCTTTTACAGTTAATATAACAACTTTTTTTCTCAGTGAACATTCGCCGATTACTAGTATTATACCAATTACTTTTTAAGTGAATTATTCGTTTTAGCAAGTACAAAATATTAAGTCTGTTTAAAATTTAAACAAAAATCAGGTCTCAAATGATTTTTCTATAAAACAATCATCGCTAATACATATTATAGAAAAAATTACTGAGCTTCATAAAATTTCGTATTACATCACTTTTTTTAACATTTAGATGTGGAGAATGCTGTAGTAGTTGGAAACAAAATTAAAATTACAATATAATAATAATAATTCACGCCTTATCATCCTCCAACAGCTTGCGAAATTTAAAGCAAGTATCGGCTGTCCTTGCGCCGGTACATAAAAAACATATGTTGCATCAGGATTCTTTATACTCGTAAATTTTCTGATATGATGTTTGATATCTTATCATCTATTGCTCATCATCCAGTATCAAGGTTGATCTTCGTACGCCTAAAATTCAGTCTGAAGTTGGCTTTCATCCACGTCAGACGAGAGACGGAGTGTGGTCGCTAAATATTCTAAAGAATAAACTAGAAGCCACACAACCGGTGCTTAAAAGATGCATATAAATAAATTAAATACCTTATACAAACATACATTCGTCAAAGTGATATCGCCGACCGAATATGGAAGTCAAATAAAGCCACTTGTGAACTAACCGACAGGACGTGGATAGAAATATGTACAGTTAAATGAGAAAAGTACATTTAGTAACGATCGTTTAAAATAATTAATATAAATTTTGATTAATTACTGCACAACGTAGCGCTTTGAAGATAATATTTCATATTGACACAAAAAGTTCATCCTAGCCGACAACATTTGTTTGATAACACTGAGAAGCGGAAAATAAACTTCTTTTTATATACGAAATAGATTCAGCCTTTATGTAATGAAAATTTGTCATATCAATAATTCAATCAGAGATTGATTGAGCAAATGTTCTTCCAGCTTGTCCAAGATATACTCCTCGGTATTAAGCTATATATTCCCGTCTTTTTGCTTTTATATATTACACATATATTATATTATATTCATCTAGAGAATTTTTCTCTATGTTACTGGAGATTTAGGGTCATATTTACAGTCCGTGTTTGAGGTTGTGCCGACGCTTGAGCACTCGATTTTGACGTAAATGTCATTATAAATCTGTCAAAATCGCGTGCTCAAGCATCGCCACAACCTCAAGCACGAACTGTAAATATGACCCTTAGATATTTTTAGAGTAGGTAGTTCAATGCAGGGAATCGCCTTGAATCTAAAACTATTGTTCATTTTCGTGTTAAGGTATGGATTATGTTAATTCGAAAATGAACAATGAAATAGCTCTGTCGTGCATCTTTTTGGGTATGAGGTTAATTATTATGTAGTTGTAGATATTTTTGGTTGCATTTTGGTTTATAACATTGTTTATTTTAGAAAATCTGCTTTTGAGATAGGGATGTTAATGAGTCCATAAATCATTCTATTACACACTGCTAGATTGTATTGAACCAGATTAAGTTTAGATGTTATGTAGGTATGGTTATATTCGCCTAGACGTTTTCACACAATGAGTCATGCTTCACATTTTACTGTCTAGAAATGAATGATTTGCGTCTCACACTATCCCAGTTATATAAACAACAGCGGTACTTTATACAGCGTAGCTACTACTAGAACAAGAATAAATGTAACAACTTTCCAATCAACGCAAATATTCCATTTGTCTACTGCATTTCCAATACAACGTTTTCATATGCTTTTTTCATGCCGGCAGAGTGAGACATAGGTATTGATGAGAATTTATTGTTGCTATGTAGAAGCACAGCCTTTAAGCTAACTTTAGAGACAGTAATTAACAAGCGCCATTCCATTCAGTTATGTTCAATACCAAATTGGTCTATAAATTTAACCGGTTCTGTAGCTATATGATTACGAATTCCTTGTATATTAATTTTCTATGCTTTTTGTTCTTTCTATTTCAATTTATCGTCTTTTTCTATAAAAGTTTAACATAAGCCTGTTAGTTTTTCTCAAAATGGTTACATATGTTACCACTTAACTCTTCATTGCAGGAAGAAGAATCGTCGTGTATAGCAATCCAATTAAGATGACATGTAGAGGCACAAAAACAAAATACTCCTAATCAAAAATTTCTTTCCGAGACTACTGGCAAATTGAAAGCAATTAATTTACGTGTAGCATTTTTCAGAAGAAATTCTCAATACCTCGGAAACTATCAATTCTGGACTATTAACGCAACTATTACTAACGCAACTATAACTAAATATTATACCTACTCTAAAGGAAAAGGAAACAAGAAACGATAGCTATCTAAAACGCTTTTAGTTTCCTCAATGCACTAACTACATTTTAAATAAATTGTATTTGTATCCGCAATGAAGGATCCACAGATGGATCTCAAATCTTTTGTTTTGCATACATCTCAAATCATTATTGAGAACAAAATCATTAGATGATGTCTAATCTATGTAGAGTAAATAATATCTATTTTTATCTTAATAATCTTAACCGTCAACAGCTCTGGGTTTATTATTTAGCTAGAAATTTTATTAAATGTAGGAGATTGACGTTCTTTTTTATTTATTTATATTTATTTATTATTCATTTAGTCCGGGTGGAAAAACAACTACTATGACCAATTGGAATCAATAGCCACAGTGGTTAGGCGGCTGCTATCGTCGTGGCGGGACGGTAGTAGCCGGGTTTCAATTCTCTGGAGGGACAGTCACATTTTTTCAGAGAGCAGAAATCCTGAATAATACTTCTGGAGAAGAAAACAATACTTTTTTCAAAACCTCAACAATCTAAGTATACGTAAATTGTAAAGGGCACAAAGTATTGCAAATAAAGCGTAGACCAGACATGAACAACACGAGAAGACATCAAACTATAGGTGACTTAAAAGATCAATAACTAAGCATACTTTTTACTAAGTTTTACACGAAATATATAATCATGTGCGTTGCTCTGTCAATGTACTGCTTTGATGTGCAAATCGAGTGAATGTATAAATTATGTACACAACGAAACCCTTTAGCGTGATACCATTTATTATAACAGTACTTACTGTTGTTAGTAAGCAGGAAACTACAAAATGTATCAGTATCAAGCCCAGAAAGTACGTCGACCATTGTAACACAATCCATTAAGAATCGCAATACAATTCCAGTTCGTTCCACTGGTCTTGCCACCTACGAGACAGGTCATACTAACCAGGATAATCAGTAATACACAAAATGAGAGTAAATCTTGCATTCTGTAAGAAATTTGAAGCTGTTACTTCGTATTGAAGCGCTGTTAATATTTGTAATTACTTACCTTGCCATGGCGACAAAACTTATTACAATCTGATCTACCAACTTGTGTTGATAACTTCCCAACAATTGTTGCGTAAAGCATTCTCTTACAATAACATTTTATGGGCTATTGTCCAGTTAATTGAATGGTGCGACGCTTTGTTTAAATTTATGTTAGTGATTTAAATTTAATACTCAGCTTGTAATTTTTTTCTCAAATAAAATATATTAACATAAACTAAAAAAAGCAAATAAAATCTAAATGCTGAATCTTAAAAAAAATTACTACACTAATTATTAGGAATTCATTCTTATTAAAACAACTGCCTGAGTAATGTACTCGTAATCGTACTCGTATCATCAATAACAATCTTCTCGTTTGCTTTCTGAAAGGTAAAATTTTATTGGCTAGCATATTGTAAGCAACCACATTTTTCTAATCTTCTAATCTGTTGCTACGCTGTAACACTGATGATATCTTTCTGATATTTGTCATTTTGAAAACATATAATACTAGCTGTACATTTGCTAATTCTGGTTTATCGGATCGGATTACTATGTTGATTTTCCGAAGAACTCATGGTTTCTTCGTTGCTCCATTAAAATGCCATAGTAAAAAAGTATACGTTTTTCTTTGTATTTAAAATTTTCAATAAATTTACGCGTAAAAGCAACGTCTTTAAATAAGAAAGACTGACGTACAGCTGGTGTGAGATAAAACGAAACAACTCCTGAAAAATTTACCGTACTCAAAAGGGAATATTTCTTCGGAGAGAGGTTCTTAAAAAGTGGGGCGAACATTCACGGTTACATATTCTACGTTTACTGCATATTTTACACTACATTACTACATTATTCCCACAGTATTCAAAATTCTTCTGGAATTTCATCTCGGAGGTGGTACATTTTCAATATCAGTACATTTCTGTACACTTACCAATTTTTTCCCCGACTAATAAATAATGCCTATTGTTGAGTTCCATTTTATAATTATTGCTAGAATAGTCGTTATAAGGTTCGATATTATAGAGGCTTGTCAAATGTCTGCCACTACAGCAATAGAAAAAGAGTCCAGAATCCTTAGGAATCAAAACTGGCAATGAAAATTTACGAGAAAAATAAATTTTGGGAGCAACGCTCATTGCATGCATTGAGTTTCCTTCCTGACTTAAGCATCTTATTTTGTTAATGATAAGAGCTTTAAATAAATAATTCTGTAAAGATAGTAACATAAACTGAAGTACTTTCGAAAGAAATTCAATGCCGTTACAAGATGTTTAAACATAGAGAATTCGTGTAGATGTAATCAGGAGTACATGGTAAGTGTTGATCCTCAATTAAGCGCAACTACCGGCTGTAACGCGTTTATTCGCGCTATATCCAATGGAGCTAAAGCAAATAATCCAGCTCTGAGTATCTCTGAGTAAGAGTTGGTATCTCTGTCAATTTAGTACTGCATGATTAGAAGGGTGCGTCATGTTCATTAAATTCCACATTCTTTACTAGATCAAATATGTAGCTGCACCAAAATAAATAAACCTTGCTTCCATGAAAAGTCAGCACTTCTTTCATTACTTTGAGAGAGAAAATATTCAACACTTCAGGACAATTGTTTTTGTAATTTAAGCTGTTTACTGCAGGTATCATAACAATCACACACGCCTGCAAAAGTCACTTCATACAGTCGAGTACATAAACGAATTGGTAACTTAGCAAAATTTTTGATATGGTATTATCAAAGCAACTTATTAAAAATAATTGTTTTATTAGCATGATCGATACCAATTTGAATCTCAACTCTCATTTCTAATACTGTTGGGCATGATGGCTACCCTGTTTATCTCGCTACTCATCTTTTTAGCAATTAGATTCTTCGACAGTTTGTTTCATATTTCTCCGTCGCTTCTTCAACTTTTCCTACAGTGTATTTCTGCGTTTCACTTAAAATTTCCCCTACGGTTGTTATATTACGTTCGGACTATCACCTGGTCTTGGGTCTCTGCCATTGGATCATTCCTTGACCTACAAGTTCGTTTGAACTTGACTTTTTGTCGGTTGTTTTTCTACGCTCTTTTTATTTTGAAATCATATTTACCTGTTCTGATTAAAATAACTTAATAAATTAAATCCTGTCAAGTCGGTGTGTTATGGAAGTTAGGTTACGACAAAAGTGGTAGCTATTAATTCGCCAAATATGCTAAATGATGATGAAAGAGATTGACTAGCAGTTCAATTAGTAATCGTAGCAATAGGCAGCATCTATTGACGTCTGTTTAACTAGATATAAGTATTTTATCTTTACATGCTTCCTCCATTGTTTAACAGGATCAGCACTCTTGGTGTAAGAACATTCTAACCATTGCTTGAACTACTTGTATTTTAAATTTTAAAATTCAAGCTTTTACAAATATGTTTTGGTTTATAGTTTTTTGCTTTTGCTAATATTTCTCGTTTAATCAAAAAGTGTATCAAAATCACATAGGTATAAATAAAATAAAACAAACTTAAATATGAAAGTGAAAGTGCGCATTTGAGATTTCGTAAAATGTATCGACCCTAGTTAAACGGAATTCTGAAAAAAAAATTACGAAATACAATCGTCTGGTCTACTGCATATAATTGAATTTTTTAATTGACTACACAATGGCCTATAAAATTTTATTACCTGTGAACATAGCTACCAGAGGTTAGTTTTGGGGGAATATTGGAATAAACAGATTGTAAGAAGTTTTGTCTCTATGATAAAGTAAGTAATTGCAAATATTTAAAAGTTTCAATAGAAAATATGTAATAGCTTGAAATATTTTGCAGCATGCGGGCTCTATCTTTAGTTTTCCTAACAGTAATGATACTGGTCGCTATGATCAGTTTTGTAGACGCCCAGGAGGCGTGCATATCGAAATCACAGTGTACTTTTAGTCCTGATGGTTACTGCCTAAATGGTAAATGTGCATACAGGTCCTCGAAATGAATATTGTGCAGTTACTTTGTTATTAGCAATACTAAATGGTGCTATAATAAATGATATCACAGTAATGTATTTCGTTGCTTAGATAATACTTACGCCTCCATTTCTGTCTTTTTTTAAATATGATTCAGGTTTCAATTTATCTGCTTCTTGTTATATTGTGTTAATCTATCAGTGCTGTTGTAGTATCACTAATTTCATGACGTCATATTTTAGATAGTATTTTTTATTTGTTTCGTTCTAATTTTGTTTGCTGAGTTTGTACTTACCAGCAATGTGCTCTTCACTGCGTAATGAGTTGCAAGCTATTATTTGTAGTAAAATTTCTTAATTTAGCGAGTAATTTATTTTATTTCCTGAATTTATGGCAGATTATTTAATTTACTAGTAAACAGACGTCGCATTCTCGCTATTATTTACTTTGGCCCGTTTTTACTGTCCGCTAATTGGTGCTAAATCAAGACAAATGAAAAATTGTACAGCAACTATATTATTCACAATACAATATTCTTAAAAGTCCTTAAAATAAATCGGCTACCTAAATAATAATTGTAGAGCAATTAACGATTGAGATTACTAATATAAGAGTAGAGATTACTTATTGTATGTATACAAATCATTTAATATTGTTAGGATACTGTTCTCAGGAACGATTCTGGTTGTATGCAAAACTTCGAAATGTATTTGTGAGCTTTTTATTGCGAATTTAAAGGAATTTACTCAAAATGGAGTTACTATAAGATATGTGTGGGCTATAGACCCCAAGCTAATAGGGTAAACATCATGCATGCACACCCATACATGATTTTCTGCAACCAAAGTTATTTTTTCGTTAACGCAACGCCCTGTATATTGTGGGCTTTTTCTGTTTTTAACTGGGACAATCTATATTTTTTTACTTTTAGACATTCCTCAATGAACTGATACCTAGAAATGTATAATACGTTGCCTAAGGTTTGATTCATCTATACGGCATAATTTCATTTTCAACTCAAGTAAAATAAAAAATGCGTGTCTCGGAAATTTATATTAATGTTGCTCACTTGCTTACAAATTAATTTATGTTTTACCTTACGTATATTTATGTACAAAATCGGGCAATAGATAAAATTGTTTATTGAATTTACTTAATGTAAGACTAACACATTAATTTTTACTTATTTTATTGTACGTTACAATGGACTTTTTACATAATTCTGAAATATTGCCTTCAATGGTATGATGTAGTTAACGAAAGTTTATATATTTGATTTCAAATGATAGCTACCAAATTTACTTTACACGGTTAGCTTGTCTCATTTTGTGCTGTCGGCGATCTTCAAAGGGCTTTGTGCGGCTCGAGCGTCATATTCCAGTATCTTCGGCTGCCGACATCGTTTCGATGGATGAACATTTGCACTAAGCATTCTATTGATTTTTACCTATTTTCTAAATACGATTTGCTTGTCTAGTTTGCACATCATCTAGTTTATACATCATAGATACAACAGGGGCGCACCTATTTATCTATGAGATATGGAAATAGATATCGCAACGTTAATGGAGCACCGAAGAAACCATGAGTTCTTCGGAAAATCAACATAGTAATCCGATCCGATCATATACTTTTATTAATTTGCGGTGCGTTATATAATATTCAAAAAATTAATGACTGGCAATCCAAAAGCACTTTATGGCTTACTGGCCTGACAGAATCCAATCCCAATAGAAATAAAAATAGGTATTCTACTTTGTCTAATGGTAGATTTCAGGTTTGTCATTTAAATATTAACTAGTAACACACGATTTTCACTCGAAATCTGATTTTAGGGTGGTGGTCCAGGATTAGCTCAAAAAAAAAACCTTCCACAGATTTGGAATATCTACCTATTAGTATTGTACACAGACCAATAATTGTGCGCGTTAAATGATTAGAATGGTTGCTATTTTCTAGAGTACCCCATTCAGCAATTCTAATGGAGAACTCTAACAAGTCTGTTATCTTAATGACCTTTTGAAATGTAAAGAAAAATGTGTTCGTGAATGAATGAATTTGATTTTTTCATTTGCTAGAATTTTTTAGTTATTTTCGAAAGTAAAATGTGATATATTTTATCTGGTTGCGACTTGCTGGTCACTGGGTCCATTTACAATCAAACTTAAAAACCCAACTAATCCGTAGAAAATGGCTAACGCATTTCCAAACATAATGCGCTAAAATGTGACTTGAGCTAGTGTTGTTTTTAAATAATTAACACCAAGCATTGCGAAAAATTCTGTACAAAGAACGGAACCCACAGGAAAAACAATCAAGAAACGTTTTATTGACGACTTAATCACAATTTTTCAATACACGAAGAGCCAACCAACGCAATTACCACAATTATGCAGACGAAAACCCCAGGTTATTGCGGGTGGTAGATAATCAACAGTGTTTTAAAGTGAACAAGCGTTCTGGAATATACAGGCTGGCCATTCGAAAACGAAACGGTATTGATTTTGGGCATTTAATGTAATATGGAAATAAAATGCTCAGACATGTCAACTTTGTTTTTGAGAGGGACATTTAGTAGGCGTACAAGCAAACCCTCGCCTGCAATCTCTTGGGCAGGGTGGAACTGACCTCAAAAATCTTAAATGGAAAGGGGAGTTGAGTTGTACCTCGATTGACAGGTCTTTCGATTCTCTTTACCACGATTCCTAATTTATGGCATTACATTTCATTATGATGCTCAAAAATTAACTTTTATTTCTGTTATTAGGGGGAGCAATTTACAGTATCAAAGAGATAACAACTTACATGTATTAGTCAAGTAAATGTGTGAAGTGCTAGATTAAGATAAAAACTAAAAGCGTAGGCTTCCAAGTAATTTAGCGAGGTACAACTCAACCCCCTTTTCCAATTAAGATTTTTGGGGTCAGTTCTACCCTGCCCAAGGGATTGCAGATGAGGGTTTGCTTGTACGCTTAATAAATGTCCCCCTCTAAAATAAAGTTGACGTGTCTGACCATTTTCAAAATCAATGCCGTTTCGTTTTTGAATGGCCACCCTTTATAGACAACATGCTGTACGGGTATACTTCTTTAAACGCAATTTAACTAGATATATCTATTTGAATTTTTAGTAAAACGAGTTACATATGCTGTAATAAATAGTCCGCCAGATGTTAATGATCGACACTGGCTTCAGCATAATGGTGCTCTTTTGCATGACACATTATTGGCAATGTTGTTCATGAATTCAGTTCTTCACAATTATTATTATTTCAGGTTAGACAACATTTGAGTGCCAGATATCAACCGCAACATCATAAATTTGAAGAAATGTGACAGGAGATTTCTGAAATAGGGTTATATTATACTGAGAAAAGAACGATGAAACTTAGGTATAGGGAATGCTATACCAAAATTTTAGAATATTAAATTCTGCATTTTGTGGATGAATAATATATAGAACGTTCCATTCTTTTTTTTATGTGTTGTGGGTGCTTAGTTGCAGTGACTCCGTAAGCTGTATTACTTGTCTGGCAACTCTCGCGGTGTAGTTTTGGTGTGTGTAAGTTGTGATCAAATGGCTTTGTGACAGCATCATATCGCCTTTTATAATGCCGCGCTGTTAATCACTTTGCTCCCAACAGCGAATGGCAAGTCGATCCGGGATTAAACTCTCTGTAAAAATGTCACCGTCCCTCCAGAGAATTGAACCCCGGCACCTATCGTCCTCTCACAACGATAGTCAGCCGCCTAACCACTGCAGCCATCGACCCGTTAAATACGTTAATTAATTTAATTAACGGGAATTTTTCATTTTCTGCGCATGCCTTATACTGTAGGTGTTTTGAAGAACCATTATTGTCTAACATTTGGTCAAAAAATATTTCTTCTGTTAATAAACGTGAAAAAATGCGACATTATAATTAATATAATATATCGTTAAATAATCCATCTGAAGAAATGGAACGTCCTGTACAATCGGCATTATTATAGGTTTGTAGATCTTAAGAAAATACAAAAATAAAATAGACACATGAAATAAAAAGAGATTCAGCCATATCTCCGATCAACCAAGATATTGGGCTTTCGCGCACTAGGTGGGCATCCTGTATATTTATCATTAATTACTGATCCATGGCAGGATTACTATGGATAAATACAGAATATGATAAATATTTAACGTACTAGGCGCCGAATATCACCGGCTTTAAATTTTTAAACAAACTGCTCTTGTCTTGCCTATACTGTATATATCTTTGTTATTGTATAATGCCAAAGTCATATTTTCGGCTGGATTTTCTACAAATCTCATGGGATTACAAGGTCCACCGTAAAATGAAAATTACACCGTATTTGCCTTAATATCTTACGGCATACATGTATACGCTCTGAAACTTGCACGCGGCGGTACAATTGAGGTAAATTTATTCTTTCTCTATGCCCACGTATCACATTACATGCGATATGTATCTCACTTCAAAAGGTGACCCGGTAGAAGATGAAAATATTAAGCTACCTATTGTGCAGGACCGCAATTTTAACGACAAATTGACGTATTTTATACAAATATATGTACAGTTATGGACAAAAGTGTGGTACCGTTTGAATATCTGCGAAATTAAAAATACTAAAGATACTGTAATCATGTTTTACAAGCATAAAGTTTTGAAAAGCGCTTATTATTGGTGATACTGTTTTATTTCCATACTCTAAATATTTTTACGTTTTGTAATGAATTGTAGGTATCTTGAAAATAATTAATCTTCTTTCTCACTACTGGACTTTTTTACTGTTCTTATTTTGATTCATTAGTCGCCCGACACCACAACTTGAATCGTCCTATGGCGAACTAAGAGAGATAGGTTTACCGTTTTCCTCAGAAACTTTCTAACGCAACATATAATATTTTTGTGAGTTTCCAATAAAGGCAACTATTAAAAAAATGTCAATGATATGTATTACAAATTTAATATCATATTAAATGATTATATGTTTATGTTTACGAAAAAGAGTATCTTCCATTGTATTTCTTTGTTTACGACCTCACTGTATATTCGGCATTAAGCAATGTTTGATAAGGTAGAGGAAATTGTGTCTAGTGACAAAATATAAATTAAAAATAATTAATTTATTATTACATTATGATGTACTTTTTAAAATGCATACAACTTATTACATGTGATTTGGCTATTAAATGTAATTTTATGATGTCATTCTAACCCTTCTTTATGAAACAGAGTTAAACTACTAATTAGAAAATTATTATCGAATTGGGTATGGAATTATCTACCATATAGGAGATAAAAGTTATGGACAACCATAAAAAAATGCTGGTGACATCAGAATTTCAACAAGTAGCGTCTGCTGCTAACATGTGCACGTATAAAATCACTCTACTGTTCGAGCATTTCCATGAAGCCAAAGTAACTCCTGTTTTATGGATTTTATCCCACACTCTACGGCATCATCTAATATATCTATATATTATATTTCAAAATTTGAATTAGCTGTAGCGGCTATTGCGTACAATTTGTTGATAGATCCATTACCATCCATTCAAAGTTGAGAACAATTTACATCTTGATGGAAGAAATATCTCTTTTGTCTCAATGTTCAAGCAAGGAACCAGCGAATCTCCATTGAACTACAATTCATTTGCCCGAGAAGAAAGGTTATGATAAGCAATTTGAATGAATTTAGAAAACACTTGTATGTATGTCTCAGATAGCAGACATGTCATTGCTAAGGTAGGACTGGCTGCCTGCCTTAGATGGAGAAGGAAAGCATTTGGAAGGAGCAGCAGTTTTACAACATCCAGTATACATATAGCCTCAACGTAATTCTACCTGTCTCAAAGGCGTCAAATATTTTAAGCCTAAACTAAGAGAATGATATTGTTATCGTATCAGAAAACAGTCAGATTAATTTTATCTCTTTCTTAGTTTTCTATAACAAAAAATTTATTTGTGATAAAGTGAAGAAAAATTTTAATAGAATTCTTTCTCCATGTTGCGTGTGTTCTTTGTTACACGCATGATATTTAAGATATAAGTCCTACATTATTATTTAAAATTTTATACTGCGTACGTAAATTGCGTATTCGATACAGATCAGCGGAGTTTTGCTCTACTTTAAAAATGTACGTGCAAGTACTATTTATAAGATAAGAGTAACTACTGTAGCACTGAACATTTTTCAAAATAATTATAACAGATATAAAACACAGTACATCATGATCGTTAATACAAAGAAGCTTAGACTAACTTGAGGATTCGACTTCTGTTAAAGTAGCTTTACTCGTAGGAATAATTCTGACCAGAGTCACATATTCTGGAGATGTGCATGTTAATATCTTTATTTTATTCTTTTGTTTAGTCTTAACATGCGCGCATTTATAATTTACGAGAATGTTCGGAATTGTCTCGAGGACGAAGTTATTCTATGTACTTGTATCTAGTTCATGTAATAAAATTATACATTTTATATTATACATTATTTTCTGTATAAGGGCTTGACTTCTTTGTACAATATTATTATTTATTTACACTCAATTAATTTTAACAAAAAATCTACCAACTTTATTGTCGATCATTCTAATCCGCAAAACCGTATATACTACATACATCATTCCACTAATTATTAATTCGTATTCTTAACTATTAGTTAACAAGAAAATAGTGTCAATAAAATGCTCAAATGTTTTACTGAAAATATTTTTTATAAAATTGCAACAATCTAACTAATTTAACTGTACGCACTGAGAAAACAAGTAGTTCAAACAGCGCAAGTTGTATTCAGACAACTACAACTCTTAGTCACTTATTAATATAGTCGGAAAAAAGGGGTAAGTTTCAGTGCAGTGCGGGAAACAACGTGGAGAGGCCGAGAATCCGTATCAAGGCGAGCGTTCAGTAACATTTACGTACTCGCTTCATTTATATTCGTGTCGTTCATGAGTAAGCATGGTTGATACGGAGGCATGAATGTTTCCACATTTTTTGTGGAAACATTCATGCTATAATTTTCTCCCATTATTTTTAATGGGAGAAAATACATATATATTAACTAACTAAATTACATTATCTAGTTTCTTCGAAATACGTCGATTCCAAAACATAAGTAAACGCAATGTTCTCTAAGTATGTGTGTACTAATAAGCACTCACAAGGACCAGTGGAATAATATTGAACAAGTGTGCTTTGATACGGACTCTCGAGTTTCTGTGCCAATCCTCTACACTGCTTACCGCTCTGCATTGGAAATTACCGCCTCTAATTATTATTATCTACTATTATATATACAAATCTCTCTAAGAGAAATGTATATGTAATATTAGATTTTAGAAATTGCAGCGAATAATTAAGTAATGTTAAAAGATATCGAAGTGTTTCACATATGAGTCTCTAATATGAGGGCTTCCGAATTTTGAGCGCGTAGTAGTAGTGTAATAGATATAATATAAAAATAAACAGACAACAAATAAAAAGTATAAAAATATAGGATCTTCTTAACTCGACGTTTCGCCATTAATGTAAATGTATTCATCCAGAGTAGGTATTGGGTGAAGGACGCCAGAAGGTATCTTAAGTCGATATTTAAACCATGCTAGAGAAGAGTAAAAATGCTTTCGAGTTCAGAGTTACCCTGACGTTTTGGCGCCTATTACTTGGTTTTTGCTCCCAAGGAAGCCACTTAAGTTAGTTACGAAACATTGTGTTTAGTAGATTTTGTATTTTTATAGTTGAACACTAAACACTTTACACCAAACAAGCTTTAACTAAAATACCGACGCCGATGCGTTTCAACAGCAATGCTGGCATTATCAAGGCAATAATAAAAGTGACGCGTCTCAACAGCAATGCTGTCTTTATCAAGGCGATAATAAAACTAAATTAAAATAAAACCTACAAATAACAGGTAACCTAAATGTTATGCACGGTCAATCCGTTACGCATCATTAATTTCCGATTAACGAAAACAATGACGAATGCGGAATAGGGCCGTTCTCACAGTGACTTATTTTTGTATATTTCTAAACTTTCGAAAACATTTAGAAACTTACAATTGTTTATTTGTCTAATTAATTTAACATTCGTATCATCGATTTTGTGATCTGTTTCAATCTAAGATTAGCCATGTGCTCTTTAATCTAATTGAGACTGCTCTCCTGGTTTGCCCAATATATTTTTGATTACAATCTTTACAACTGGTTTCGTTAATACCTGACTTTTCTAAAGGTTGTATTTTATCTTTAGGGTAACCGATGAGACTTCGTAAACTAGTCCCAGAACTGTAAACTATTCTGAGATCTAGCTCTGAAGATTTTTTCAAACCTTTAGTGATAAAGAGCGCGGAAGGGAAGTCCACGAGGGGTGAAGTTTTAACATCCTCTCTAAAAGTCGTAGATTCTTTCACAGTTTTCTTATAATTAAACTTCCTAATTAACGTATAGATATGCTGAGGCTGGAAACCATTACACTTGGCCGCATCTTTTACAACTTTAAGATCTCTCATACCTCGCCTTGTTCAAGGGAAAAGTGAGAAGTCTGTGGACGAAAAAATTGAGGCTTGCCAGTTCCCGTTCACTAAAAATTTGGGAGGAATGATTTTCTACTATGTTATTCATCGGAACATGATGTTTATTTTTTTAAAAACAACCTAACTTTCTTAATTTCCTATCATGAGAGAATTTCTTATTCTGAACTTTCCTATCGATTGAAATAAACATGTTCCGTTGAAAATCACACCATAGTTGATATTCAACATCATTAAGGTCTAATGTTAAAAATTTCCAAAGAAAGTAAGCTTGAATCTCAAGTTTACTGCGTTTGGCAAAAAGATATTCGATTTCTGAAGGCAACCATTTTTTCTGCGTAACGAACGACTTTATCACTTTTGCAATTATTCGAAACAGTAAAATTAATAAAGTTTGGAAAAACAGAAAAACGTTTACGTTTTCAGAAATCTAATATCTTCGCTATTAATTTTAGTTTTATTATCGCTTTGATAATGACAGCATTGCTGTTGAAACGCATCGGTGTTTTAGTTAAAACTTGTTTGGTGTTTAGTGGGTTAATGTGTTTAGTGTTCTACTTCTGCCCCAAGAGATCCAGTGAAGAACTTCGCAATTTTTATAGTTTTTGTTTATTTTTGTAATGTGCTATTATTTCACGTCCGAAGGTAAATTTGGTGTAAATTGGAAACATTTTTTCGAGCAATTACCGTTTGATATTTTCGTGATATTTCGGTGACATTCTATCAAGATTTGATGCAAGTAGATTTTAGTTTAATCGAGATAAAATAATTCAACATCTTTAAGTTTATTGATTTAAAACTATTCCTCAGTATACACAGTTCGAAAACAGAGCCGTGTAAAGTGTCTAGTGTTACTGGTAAATGTTTTAGAGTTAAATATTTAGAGTATATATCTATTTTAAATTGCCTCTAATAGTAAATTCACGTGAAAACATTGAAAAATGCCAATATACCATTAGCGCCTATCATAGTAATTTCACAGTAAATCGAGCAGTAAAGGATAGCAAGCATGCATCCAAACAAAGACGGTAGAAGATAGCGTAATTTTTTTTATGAAAACGGTATTAACTCCACCCCTTCACCTCAACGTGTAAAAGTAGTGTAAATGTGTTTACACTACGTAGAGAGATGTTTACTCTGAAATTTACTGTGCACTCCGTGTTAATATTTAACTCTAGAAAGAGTGTAACTATATAAATACCGGCTAGTGTTAATTATTTACACTAAATTTCTAACTGTGTAGATTGCTGCTAATTTGTTTTTCTTCAAACGTCTATATGAAATGTTTATTCATTTAATGGGTAACATTATCGATTCTTTTTTTGCAATTAATGAAATTGTAATAGAATAATCAACAGAGTGTGCTAGAATTAAAAAATCGGATCGCTGTGAAGTTTCAATAAGTATGAACTCCAATTACTCGAACAAACGTATATAGTCGTTGAGGTATCATGTGTAGGCCCTCAAAATTATTTTGCTGAAAGATTTGGTATATCATGACCGGTATATTACATACTTGGCATGTAACGCTTTGCTTCACTTACAGTTGCATGTGTGGCACATCAAAATTATGTTTCCTTGTTTTGACAGCGTGCATAGCATCGCAATACACATTGAAGTACAAGATTGATCCACAATAACAGATATAACACGTCATAAACCGACTTTTAGCACCATATAAGTATGTAGCTAGTTGGCGAATGGTACCGATGCTCACGTGATACAGGAATATGCCTAGTGCACTGATTTTATAGTCTGGTTTTCTTCATTAAATCTTGCGATTGTTATACATTTACTGAGTAAATTGATATATTCTCCACTCACACATTTTGAAGCAGAAAACTACTTATTCTACGAAAACGGGAATACGAAGCTCCAATAAACAAAATACCCTCCGGACTTTCACCACATTTTCAAATTTACTACTGTAATACTGTGACGATGTTAGTGCGAACAGTTATTTTTAAGTTAACAAATTAAAGTCGTTCCCATTTAAACCTAATTAACGTCACGTTGTATTTAGTGTTCGTCCGGGAAATGCCTCGAAACTCTAGCGCGCCCTAGTAATGCGTTCCGCAGAAGTATTGAACTTGATCTGAGGATCTACTGTAGTAATTAAAAGTTATGTTCGAAGTTGTGCTGATGTATAAAACTCGCAGATATTGATCACATCTATATAATACCACCTAAGCTCAACTTGTTCGCAGCGTTATAAGTTATTTATCAAGACAACGTGAGTGTTTCATTGGGAGTTAATTACTTAAACATGCAAATTCTTGTCAACTTTAACAACTACTCGAGAATTATCCAATATAAATTATATTCACATGCTGTTTTAACCACGATATTTTTGTTGTCAAAACATTTGCATATAGCTTTATCAGAATGTACTTAAAAAAAAGGTGGTACAAAATGCAAAAGACATATTCTACTTCTTTATTTAAATATTGAAAAAATGTTTTTAGATATTTATAAATATCATATCTGTTGTAAGAAATAATTAACATACTTATTACTGAACATTACACTTGTTTAAATTACCAATTAATTTTCTCATGGATATTCTTATTCGTTCATCTCAACAATTTAGCTAAAGCTTGTTCATCATAAGTATAAACATTAGAAGCAGTGTCTTTTAAATGTCGCGATAAATAATAATCTAATGGATTGAGGTCAGGGAAACCACTATGCCACGCCCTTGGCTCTCCAAGACTTTTATTTATTTTAGTACATTTCATTAACATCCTTACTTTTCACGCAAAGTAAACTAAGGCTCCATCATAAATCCCATGTGCTGCAATCTTTCAATAGGTATTTCTTCTAATAAAAATTGTACACTATTTAGAAGAAACTCAAATATGATAACCGGTTTGATTCATTTGGTACTACATGACAAAATAACCATTGATAAAAAATCATGCTGATGCCAAAGTTATTATGAAATTTTACTATACCGTTTCTTGAAAATGCAACATACCACACTTATTATTAGATATTATTATTATTAGATATGTGGGCAATAGCACTGCTGCCTTTAGTCACTGCGCACTGCATGGATCTATTATAACATTGCCCTTCTAGTTGTCAGACTAGTTGGAGGCTTCTGATGAACTTTAAAATTAGTCTTGTATTTCCGTCCTGGATGTCAGTAGGCGTTAGAAACGGCCTACTGGAATGTTGTTGTCGGGTATGACTGGCAGCAACACATTTAGACAAAATGTGTTCTACCATCTGTAGATCTTCTTGACATAGATGGCAGATTTGATTTTCAGCTTTTCCGAGTTTATATAGGCGGTACTTCAGGCCCACATGACCTGTGAGAAACAGGTCATGTGGGCCTGAAGTACATAACACACTTACTTCCACATTTACTTAAAAGCCAGATACAAAATCTGAAAAGTGAAATAACGGTAATAATACAATACATTATGACATAGAGTTTGTTAGACTGTCTATATGGCTCATCCGCTCTGTTCTTCTAAACCTTCTAGTACTAAATTCAGAATTTGCCTCGAAAATGTTGGGGATTTGTGTTTCAACCTAGGCTGTTCTTGCACTTTGAAGTTTTCAAGTTTTCAGTTGAAGGTACAAAGTCCTAACGAGTCGATTTAATGTAAATGAGCGAGAATTCTTTAGGAAGTCAACCTATTTGGGTCGCGTCGATTAGGAAGATGTTCATTATGCAGACGCAAGGCTAAGGCTGCATTGCTGCTAGCAGAGATATAAACAAAATGCATATCTTAATTCATCAACTGAGTAACTCATTGTTAAGATGTGTATTCTGTTAGTTAATCAAATCACGAATGTTTGAGGGAAGCTAAATTGAATCGATAATGACGTTTAAGGGAAACATTATGGTCAAAGTACAAGTACCTGATTATAATTTTGTTACCTACATTTTCAATTGTAACTAAGAGCTCATTTCGTTGCATTATCTTGTAGTGTTTCAAAGTTATTAAACAAAAGCAAACATTTTTGATATTTTTTAATTTCATATAACTTGGAATCGAGAATTCGTGGAGCATAATTTCATATGAAAACGCAATATCCGTTGTTACTAAGATACCTATAATTGGCTGATTTACCGGTTACTCAACTAAAGTCTCCCTCATGTTTTTCTGGTAGACTTTTATTGAAAAGCTGTTTCATACGCAGCATTCTCAGTTCTCTCAGAAAGTGTTTTAATAACCGCTTCGCAGGTGTTGTGATCGTATGATAGTATTTACACTCTTGTGTGATTAATTTACCGAATTTTAATTCAGGCATCATTTATATCACCGTGGCCACCGATGGCAAGTTAACCATTATCGGATTTATGTAGCACCGCAGTCGAGTTTACAAGAGCATGCAGATGTTCCTCATAGTATCGAGTTTTTAACTAGCCACTTCCCAAGCGTCAATATTTTGTGACAATAATTTGTAATTTCGGGTATTCAACAGGATAATTTCGACGTTAAATTTCATATTAGAACATTAAACATGAGTTCGTATGCAGCCAACTGAATCGTAAAAGCACTTAGCTAGTGAAATATTCGTAAATGCTAACTCTGCTATATCATCTGTGTCATTTGGGGTTTAATTTAACTTTGTTTATTAGGATAGTGTCATACGTCTGGGTCTGGCGTACATATGAGCATAATGTAATTTCAGTCGTCAACTTCACTTATTTAAATTATTACAATGGTCACAAGATTGTAATTTTTGCGATTTGACATCGCTGATGCAAAAGTATTATTCTTATACGTAAAGTCGAGAGATTTTGCTCAGTATCTGCCAGATGTGGAAGGAGAGGGTACCTTATCGGTGGCCCTAAACTAACTCCAGCTAACAGCATGTATAAAGGCATCCACAATTCACTAACTCTGTTAGAATGTATGTATTTAGGTACGTTTACACTTCGAAAAATTTCTATAACAAACTAAGGCGTAAAGAACAATGTTTTAAAGATGAAAAATATAGGTGTTAATGTTTTCCTGTATAAACTTGAGTAAAATTAAGAAATCGTTTTCATATAATTTTGTAAACGGGTGTCTGCATTATTTGTGCGGAGATGAGAATCCGTACGATTAATTTCTGAGCAGGCTGTAGATAGAAAATTCGCAAACCCTAAGTTTTATTTTGATTATAAAATTTTGATTTTCATTGTATTTATCACATTGAGATGTAACAGGTGATTTCATTTGTTTATATATTACTTATAATAATACCAATAAATTTTAGCGGTTTTTCTTAGGGCTGGTTCTTTTCTGTTTGAGTGTTGCCTTTCACAGCAGGCGGGATGTCCCAGTAGACCTAAGAAAAGCAAGAAATCTCAATATTGTTTTAAAAATAATATCTTCTTTCTACTTTCTCTCATATGCTTTCTTCAAACCATTTCTATTACACATCCTTAAAATAAACTAAATTACAAAGCCACTAACGCAGCTTGAGATGTTTTGTACTCACACAAACTTTTCAGACGCACAAGATAAATTCAAACAGATTCGTATAGATTAGCCGGTATTATAGATTAAATATTCTCAAGTTATAACTTTACGTTTCTTCAACTATAATTGCTGCAGCACAGCTTTAAGCACAAAACTTTTGGTATGCTTTTATGTCTAAAGGTAGTTAACCTTTCAGTGGTCGGTGTTGGTCTCTGAGACCGAATATTTAAAAATCTCCAATAACTTTCGATGTAGGGGGTGTGTGTTCTTTGCGCGTCAGTTATTCCTCAAATAAGCTTGAATGTATTAGCAGTAACCGTTGCACTTCCGATAAGTAAACAATATTTGAAATATTTGAAAAAAACGGTCTCACAGACCGACGCGACCAGATAAGCATACAATCTGTAAAACCGTGGCATTGATTCAAATCCACAAGAACATATACCGAATCATGTACCTGTCAGATGCTTTTATTGTAGAACTAAGAAAAATCCGAAAACTCGATTTTCTTATTACAAACTTACATGTGTTCAGAGCGCATTTGCTGTATTTGCAATCAATGTAAAAAAAATCATAGCTAACTAAATTTAGTTGTTATATTATATTTGGTTTATAATAAGTTGAAAAATGATTTATTTTTTAGTTAGATCTGTCGAAGCTCTCGACACTTGATTTTAAAAAAGGCGCCATTGCGCATGGTCACAAAAAATAGTAAGAGAATGAATCTTTTTGTAGAATAGTTGTTGTTGTGTTATAATATATTTATACTAGAAACAAACCGAAATCTTTCATTAAAAACTACCTTAAGAACCATACATATTTTGGTCACATCGAGCCGAATTATAAATCGATAACCTGTGAAGTGTACAGTTGATTTACATAAAGCTTACGAAGAATATCGAAAAAAGCATCATTGCGACCATTAATAGACTCTCTTCTTTTCTAGAGCTAGTAGGTCTATCGGAGTTACTCCTGCGATCACGAGCACCGCCGGTTCGGATCACGAACCGCCGGTCCCTACACCTTCGGAAACCGTACGGTATGCGCTGGCGATCCTGAGTGCTCCCCGTCGCTGTACTGAAGCGATCCGCTTTCTGTACTTGTTCTGCTGTAAAGCATCAGCCCAGATCTCGCTTCCATACAACAGTATGGAATGGGTGACGGTCATTAGCAGCCGGCGTTTACTCGCCGTCGGTCCTCCTACGTTGGCCATTAGTCGGCTCAACATCGTCGTTACTTTAGCGGCCTTATCGCTCGACGACTGAATCTGTTGCCAGAAGGTCATCTTGCTGTCGAGCCGCAGTCCGAGGTACTTCACGGAAGTTGTAGTGGTTATGACTTCCGTATCCACCGTCATTTCGATCTCCCTAGGGATTCTTCTCCTGGTCAGTAGAACGACCTCGGTCTTTTCCGTTGCCAGGGTCAGGCCGTGTTCGTCCATCCATGTGGTGACTCTTCTAATTACCTGGTTGAGCCTTCTCTGGGCCAGTAGGTCTGTCTGTCGGGTTACTCGGAAGTTGTAGTGGTTATGACTTCCGCCTCGTCACGCGCTAGGATGACTGCCGCTACGTCGTCTGCGTATCCTATCAGATACGCATCTTGCAGCAGCTCCATTCGGAGGATCCCGTCGTAGGACACATTCCATAAGTCGGGGCCGAGTATGGAACCCTGCGCCGCTCCCGCTGTTATCTTCTTCGTACACGGCACCCCTGCGGTGTCGTAGACCAGCTTCCTGTCGCTAAGGTAGCTGCGTATCATCCTAAGTAAATAGGATGGCGTGTCGAACGTGTTCTGCAAGGCGTCCAACATGACGTCCCATCACGCCGAGTTGAAGGCGTTTCTTATGTCCAATGTGACGAGCATCACCAGGGGTCTCGAGTAATGATTTCCCGGTTGAGCGGCTTCGAAGGTTTCCACTACCTGCGCTACGGCGCCGACGGTGGAGTGTCCCTTCCTGAAGCCATGCTGTCTCTCGGACAGGCCTCCCGCGTCGTCTATACTGTTTTCCAGTTGCGTTTTCAGCAGTCTTTCTAGTAGTTTTCCAGCCGTGTCCAGCATACACAGCGGTCTGTATGCCGATGCCGTGGTCGGATCGCCCTTGCCTTTGCTTATCGGCACTAGTCGCTGTACCTTTTATCTCTTGCAGAACGCTCCTTCTGTTAAACAGCGGTTGTACATGTTCAGAAGCAGATCTGGGCAGACGCGCGCCACAGTCTTCAGAGCTTCCGTCGGAATTCCATCGGGTCCAGCTGCCTTGCGGTTTTGTAGGGAGTTCGCCGCCCTTGACAGTTCATCTCCACTAAAAAGCGGGATGTCGTTCAGTAACTCGTCCTTAATTTCCGCAGTTCTCTCCGGATGGGTAGGAAACAACGTGTCAACGATGTTCCGCATCCGATCTCGTTCGAGGACTGGATTCGCCGTCTTCGTCGTAAGCTTCTGCATGACGACCTTGTACCCAAGGCCCCATGGGTCGTTGTCAACGTCCTGCCGCAGCTCCTCCCACTTACGTTTCTTGCTACTGTAGATGGCGTTCTTAAGATCTCTCTTGGTGTTCCTAAAGTCCTTGGACTCCAGTTCTGCCGCGTTCGGATCTCGTCATCTCACTCTGGTTATTCTCCGCCTAATCTGTAAGCATCTTTTCCGGAGGGTCGCGATCTCGTCGTTCCACCAATACGCAGTACTTCTGTTGTGTTTCCTTCTCCGCGGCATAGACGCGTCGCAGGCGCGAGGTATGAGGACCATGGTCGCGTCCGCAATTGTCTCCGCCGAACCGGAACATTCCATGACGGCATCCTTTCCCCGAGCGATTACATAAGCCAGGGCGTCTTCATCCAGCTTCGCTACGTTCCATCGAGGACCGGGCTGAGCAGGATTTCGCCTGATCGGCTGCCGCCTCGTCACGTTGTAGCTTATGTGCTGGTGGTCACTTCCGGTGTAGTCCTCCATGACTCGCCAGTCCACGATGTCCCGCACAATGTCCTCCGAGGCCAGTGTGATGTCTGGTATCGTCTCTCCGTACCCTGGTCTTCTGAACGTGGTAGTGTTTCCGACATTTACCACGCTGAGTCCGAGTCTGGCCGCCATGTCCAGTATACGTCTCCCTCGCGAGTCGGTGTATTCCATACCCCATTCCACGGCTTTGGCGTTGACGTCTCCTCCTAGAATAATGGACGCTGCCATTTCTCGAAGGTAGTCTTCCAGGTTGTCGAGCTTGCCCTGAAAGTCCGCTATCGGCTCGTTGGGTGTGAGATAGCAGCTCACGTAGGTGATGGTGCCGCTCTTTACCCACACGTATCCGTTTCGGCCTCCGTGGTTGTCGACGATGACGCTGTTCGTGTCCGGAATCCATATAGCTGCAGTGCCGAGTATGTCCCTGTACCACCCGGTGCATTCCTTATCCCGGTATTGCTCACTGATAAGCAGCAGATCTACTCCGGTGTCCAGTTGTAGTTGGATCAGGAGATCGTCTGCAGTTCTGCTTCGGTGAATGTTGCCTTGTAGGATTCTGGTCATTGGCTCTTCTTTGCCTGATCTAATGCCTTTCTGAAAGAGGGACATGCGCCGGAACCAGGGACATGGCTGCGTGTCGTGGTGTCTCCCGTGCAGAGGAAGCATTTTGCTTTGTTTTTGCAGTCTTTCCGTTGGTGGCCTTTTTCTCCGCAATTGATGCAAAGGCGTTGTGTTCTTCTGTCTGGTCCGGGACAAGTAGCCTGTCGATGTCCGTAGCCGAAGCAGCGGAAGCACCTGACGACTTCTACCCTGCATCTTATTCTGCTGTTTATCCAGCCGATCTTTATTCTTGGTGTTTCCAGCAGCTTCAGGGCTTGACGCTGACTCAGTTGGACGATAGCCAGTCTCAGCCGTCTGCTGTTCGCGTTGGTGAGGCTGATCTTCACATCGCCGTCACTGATTCCTAACTTCGCTTTGACTGCTGCGCAGACTTCCTCCGTTGTCGTTAAGCAGTCTAGATATCTGAATTCTAGCGTCTCCTTGGGCTCTAGGGTGCTGATATTCGCCTTCTCGCCCAGGATATTCTTCAATGCGCTGCTGAAGCCTGCTGTGTCTTTGGTGCCGGGTCCTAGTTCCAACAGCATATCTCCCGCGCGTGTTTTCCGCACCGCCTTAATCTCGGTGCCTGTCTCTTCCGGTTTCGCGTTGCTGCGCAGCTCTCGCAGTACGTCAGCATACGACTTCCCTTGCGCAGGCTTTACTAGAAGCGCATCCAATCGAGGCTTCGTGTTCCGTTTCTTCTGCTTGTTCTTCTTTAGCTGTTTCTGGTCGGTACCGTCATCCTTTCTCTGACCACCGGCTATCTTTTGCTGTTGTTTGCTCTCAGAAGCTTTTGCAGCTGCCTTCTTCTCTTCTTGAGCTTGCTTTCTCCTGCCTGCTCGGTCTTTCATCCACACGTTCTCGGAGGCATGCGCTTCCTTCTTCTCCACGTTCTTGTTGCGCGCTTCCATCTCCTCCTGCAGTCAGAGATCATATCCACTGCTTCTTCTAGCTCCTTCAAGCCGTTCTTTACATCCATCGAGACGTACTTCTGCCTGCCGATAGCTGCCTTCATGGTCTTGATGGCACCTATGCACTTCTGCAATTGCTCGTCTTCGCGGCATCGCAGTTTGCAGATAACCTCTTTTGTAGACGACATATCTGGAGCTGATGTGGTGTTAAATGCGATGTTAAATGTCGTCAGAACTATCGTAATCGGCGACCTAACGTGCTGCGCCGTTGGTGTCCTGAAGGCACCGTTGGGGCTCTCTGGAACGCAATAGTAGTACCTATCATTACCTCAAAACTAGATTTCTTTACAAAAAAAGAGGATTCGACTCAAATCTAAATTCCGATATTGCAAAAGCGATTTATTAACCTTTCTGGAAAAGAAATGTCAAATTTTAGAGTCACTAGATGTAATGAATAATATATCGTTAAATTCTAACAATAAACGCTACAATAAATCCGATAAATAATAAATAAATAATAAATAAACGTTTTACTACCTTAGTCAATCCATGTAACAATAATCAGTCATCTCAACAATGTGTCATTTGTAAACTTGTAGGGCATGCAATTTATCAATGCGACAAACTTGTAGGGAAATCAATATCGGATAGATTTAATACGTTAAACAATTTAAATTATATACCAATTGTCTTCGGGCTAATCACCACGTGCAGAATTGTAGATCGACCATGAGATGTAGATAATGTCAGAAGCAACATCACACTCTTCTGCATAAAGATAATTGTAATCCTTCATCGATTATTAATAAAAATGATAGTGTGAAAGATGCAGAGAAGATTACTGCACAAACAATGGTGCATCACGTACTGCAAAAGAATACTCAAATTTTGTTATCTACTGCAGTAATTAATGTTCCAGACAAATTAGGCAATTTAATTAAATGTAGGGCACTTTTAGACTATGCAGTGAAACTACCATTCAAAGATAATAAAAATGAATTAAGATGCTCAAAATCTCTTGCAATTAAACGATTCCAAAATTTAGAAAACAGGTTACAAAGCAATTCCACTCTAAAGTTAGAGTATTCGAATTTTCTTTCCGAGTATTGTCGTCTGGGTCACATGGAATTAGTAACAAATCTCGATTCTATAGGATCCAACAATCATTTTATTTACCAACACATGCGGTATTTACACACACAGGATAAATTCGGCAATTATCATACGCAGCTTTTGTGCGCGAAACGTATGTGTGTTGCACCATTGAAAGTGTTGTCCATACTATGTTTAGAACTATGTGGGGCGGTACGTTTAGCTGAATTAGTAACCAAGGTTTTGAAATGCTTGAGTTTACCTGATGTAAGGCTATTTTTGTGGACCGATTCGACAATTGTCTTAGCCTGGTTGTCGAGTCCTGTAAGCAACTGGACACGTTCGTTGCTAATAGAGTGTCTATTATTCTAACACTAACGAACCCAAGAGATTAGCATCATGTAGACACAAAGGAGAATCCAGCTGACGTTGTGTCCAGGGGATTACAACCTGAACAGTTGCTAACCAGCAATTTATGGTGGTCTGGTTCCGAGTTTCTAAATTCTCCAGATGACACCTAGTCGAAAAATAGTAATACAGATAATAGCACTCTTCAAGCAGACAATACACTTGAAAAACAAAAGACGTGCTTTTTGAATATTGCCAATAATGATATTTCTTTAAAATTTTTAGAAAATTACTCCACCTTTACGAAACTGCAACGCATTACAGCTTTGATACTTAGATTTATCCATAATTGCAAAAATTCAATTGAAAGAAGAACAGGTTTTATAATGCCTTGCAAAATCGATGAAGCTACAATAAAATTATTAAATTTAATTCAAATTAGTTGTTTCCCATGGAGCACAAACTCAAACTTTTAAGCAAAAAAACAGAAATTCTCAAGACAAGCCCATTATTACTACTTAATTCTTTTATGGATAAAAATGGCTAAATTGGAGTAGGTGGCCGTATAAAATTTTCGAACGCAACATTTGATTCAAAATATCCAATTATTATACCAAAAAATCATCTCGCCACAGAACTAATTATAAGACATTAACACATTAAACAATTGCATGCAGGAATACAAGATATATTCGCAGCCATACGTCACACTGCTGGCTAATAGGAGGGCGTAGTATTGTCAGGAAAATAATTCACAAATGTATAAACTGTTTTAAAAATAATCCTGTCGCGTATAATCAACTAATGTAATAAAATTAATTGGCACTTTATACCAGCAAAAAGTCCGAATTTTGGCGGTTTGTGGTAGGCTGCAGTTAAATCCACAAAATTTCATCTTAAGCGGATTATTGATGAAACAATTTTAAATTATGAGGAATTGTATACCTTATTAACTATGATAGAGGCGGTATTAAATTACCGACCACTTTTGCCTCTTACGCAAGACCCAAACGAGCTAGAAATCTTCAGAACTTTAAGAGGTTCCTTTTAACCGTTTGTGGAGGTTTCACCCTCTCGAAAGAATGAAACAGCGTTTTTGGAAACGTTTTTCATTGGAGTACCTCACAGAACTACAACGGCGATCAAAGTGGCAACAACGCAGTCCAAAGACACCGAGCACGTTGGCTGTACTAGAAGCAA
This sequence comes from Holotrichia oblita, assembly GCA_023690525.1. Classification (NCBI taxonomy): domain Eukaryota; kingdom Metazoa; phylum Arthropoda; class Insecta; order Coleoptera; family Scarabaeidae; genus Holotrichia; species Holotrichia oblita. The sequence continues at coordinate 59,980,413 of CM043021.1, forward strand.
AGTCACCACGTCTACGCTGGCAACGAGGGCGCAACACCGAGTTTCACCCAGGTAGTGATGGTATTGTGCGCGTAGTGTCCGTGCGATTATACGATGGAAATATATACAAAAGAGCTATACGAAACTTGTGTCCATTGCCAATAGACAACTAAATGAGCAACTAATGTGTACATATTTGTTTTAAACAATTTTTGTAATTGTCAATTGTTTTCATATTTTCGATGTAGCAATGGGCTCTAAAGCACCTAATGTAGTTTGTAAGAGAATAATTATTTTCTACCATAAAGCGGTCCAATAATCACTAATTAAGGAAAAAGTGATTAAACACATTTGATAGGGATTTCCTCTTATTTTTAAATAAAAAGTATAGAGAAAAATACCTGAGATAGTCTGGAACAGAAGGTGAGATACCTGTTCTTACCTTTTGTAATACTGTTGCGCTTCTGTGATAAACCGTATGATTTCAGATATTTTTCATTATTTTTATTTGTATGAGGTGTTGTATAGTCTGTTCGTAAATGATTGAGAGCAATAAACTGCAAATGCCATACACATGCTACTTCAAGGAGGAAGGAGACGAAATGTAAAGAAATATATATACTTTAGTTTAGTATGTTGCCGTGCTTTAAAATTTGTTTCGTGTGTCAACGCAGTTTGAATAAAATATCAGGGTCAGGTACTCCCAATCTTAAACAAACTACAGATCCGGATAATCTGATTAGAAAGGCAAGCTAATGACATTATTATCTTTTTTAAGTGAAGCATGGAACAGTTAAATACTAAAGCCTTTAAGCTGAGTACCATGGACAACATTGGAAGTTAGGTTTTTTAATACTTTTTCGGAATGCTTTAGAGCTTCAATTATAACAAAATAGTCAGTAGGATGTAGTATACTATATATCACTTCTCTGGTACTTCAGCTTTTTCTTGTCTTCTCCTTCAAAGTTTAGTATTTGTACACCTGTGTACATTTTAGCGGTAGCTGGGATAGTGAAGTAATTCAATTTGAATGAAACAATAAAAAATATAAATACAGGATTTCTGTTTTGGCTCGTGCAACTATCAGGAAAAATATAACTGTCGTGGTTGTTTTTCATTTTATGCACGTTAAAGTAGTTTCATAACTTTTTTTCTGACTTTAATTTGGCAGCAAGCTTTCTACATGTTGTAGCAGTTTCAGGTCTATCGGAACCAGAGGGATAATAGGTTTATTAATTAGCACTAGAATTCGATTCAGGCAGACTACTATGCACCAGATTGTCTCTTCAGTTAAATAGTTTTTTCCGACGGTTCTAAATAGAATTTTGTTATTTTAATATTCTTTTTCATTTCTTGGCTTCTTTGCACAGTTTATTTTCTGAACCCCTGCACATAACTTATTATTGTCTTGGTAAGATAACCATCTCTCAATAGCAGTCTAACTATCGTTAAAAATTTGGAGAGCAAAATCTATTAATAATACCAAAACCGACAGGTTTATGGGCGATAAGCGTTTTTGTGTTGTATAAATGTGTAAGTATCTTGTTTCAATTTTATCAATCGGATATAGAAGAAAAGTCTTCTTCAAATAGCGGCACTCAATCAAGGAATCAATTTTAAACAATATATCTCAAATTTCTTAACGTAACATCTAACAAAGGCATTTCGAATAAGCTACGGTTTATTACTATGGTGTTCCAATATTTCGTTTAGACACAAAACTTACCACCACCAACTAGATATCGATACAACGTCATATACAATTTTAATATGATGCCAAAGGTCCGTCGTGATTCTATAAGATTTCTACAGTATCCTAGTAGACGCTTGTAGCTACATGCTACGCGCATCTTAATGTAAAATAAAACTGAAACCAGACTCTATTACAGAAGTTGGTACATACTACTATTGGGCAATATCGACGCCGCCTTTGGAGAATTCACAAACTCCCACCAGTTTGTAATAATGGTGTTAAATTTAAACCACTGAGCAATATTACAAACTTAAATTAAATCGACGTCACCTCTTCAACGGCATACTTTAACGTGTGATACTCAGAACTACTTTAATTAATCCTGCCAGTTCAGTAGTTTGAATTAATCATGTTTCAATCTTATCTCTATTCTCTGTCTATATAAATGAGTAGTAAATCTACGGGAACTCAATTAACAGAAATTACGAGTGATTACCGAAGCCGAGGGTGGTGGAGTTTCTGAATTTTTATGAGCCTTTTATCTCAGTATTTTTACGATGCCTGCTTTTCTAAGGTGGAGTTTTATTTCGAGAAGAAGATCGGCGAACAAATTTTTATTTGGACATAAAATTTTACAATGACATAACCATCTAATTGTTGATAGATTGCAGTATATTACCAACGTTTCAAGGTAATCTTCCTTAAATTGGATTTATATTATATTTACGTAGTTCAAGCGAGACTACACCGGAACTAATTTAGTTTTCCGTGATTGTAACCACACACCACTTGCTTATTACCAGCAGGGATAATGATAATATTTATTCCATCTTGAATTGAATTTGAATGATTTTTATAATCTTCTGCAGCGTAGCGTGTTTCATGTAAGTACGTGAAGTCTCGATAGCAGCTGTAGGTGTAAAACAAAAATTGAAGTAGGTAGTTCAATTAATTGGGAAAATAAAAAATATTGAGTATTATAGCATGCCACAATTAGAATAAAAAAATGGGTGAGCATTTAGAGTCGTGGCACTTCAAAGTTACATTTTTTTAAACGGAACTACCTGTATATTATTAGATAATTCAATTCTTTCTTCAATTTTAGGTAAAAGTTGCAATACAGATAATGTAGCTAAATCCAACCGTTTCCGAGTTATCGATTTTTGAAAATATTTACTTAAATAAAATCTAGGTACTAACTAGGCTAAGACGCACCTTTGAAATGTCATAGCAGCTTATAAAATACAATTACATACTTGTTTTATTAACAACTTTTTTTTTCAAATACAAACTATACCTAGATTTTATTTAAGCAATATATGTATATAGTAATATACAGTGTGTAAAAGCCAAATGGAATAAATTCATTATTTCGGTTACTGTACATATTTATAAAATTTTCCGAAACACGTCGAATTTAAATTATAAATTGACATTCTTCAACGTGAAAATGCGATCCCTTCCTTCAACCCCCTTCGAATGAGCGGTACAAGCCCCATTTTTTTTAATAGGAAGTATAGGCTTGTCATACATCGTTTGAAAGGTCTCTATGTTTTCTATTCAAAAATGTTATCGTTTTTAAGTTTGTTGTAACAATTAAGATAAAATAAAATCACGTTGTTATCGAAATTTGCTACAATATACGCAAAAAATGAAATGTAATGCAAAATGCAAAAAAAATGCAAAACACCAAAAAGAACTATGAATGTCAATGAAGTAGATGTTCAAAATGTTCACCATGAACATAACATTTTTGAACAGAGAATAAAATGTTCAAACGATGTATCATAAGCCTATACTTCCATTAAAAAAAACGGGGGTTGTACTTGTCATTCGAAGGGAGTTGAAGGTAGGGATCGCATTTTCACGTTGAAGAATGTCAATTTATAATTAAAATTTTACGTGTTTCGGGATTTTTTATAAATATTTGCAATAACCGAAATAATGAGTTTATTCCATTTGGGTTTTACACACTGTATAACAGGTCACGATAACTCGATATGCCAACCACACTAGTGGCGAAAACCTTCTGTCAGAAGGTCGGTACTGATGACTTCCATTAATTTCTGCACCCGCTCTTTCTCGCTCTTATACGTGTCAATTATATAAAATATTTCAGAGATAGTATATTAATTCTGTTGAGCCTTGAGTCCCACTTTCAGGAGCGTGCTCCTAATCGAAAGTACTAACAAACCTCAATGTCAATCTCATGTATAACGACTTTAAACCTAAAAATAAAGATTTTTAGTGTTCCTCTGAATTATATATAGAAAAGCATTGAAAGAAATGCACATTTCCTCCGTGAGATTGTACTATGAAGAAGTTTATACCTACCTACATTTTTTTCCATAAAAGAAGAAAAGAGTAATAAAGCTATGGCAGATACTACTCGGATTGTATATGAGTAAGATAAGATTCGTAATCCAAGATGCAGTATATTCTGCAGCTCCGCGGAAGGTATTGTTGAGTTTTATTGAAGTATTTTGGTGGTTGTTATTATTATATTTAATACTGTCCAGATATGAGTCATTGGGAAGTAATTTTTACTGGTAGGATAATCGTCTTCAATGAATCCTTCGTCCCAGTGGGCACAAAACAGAAACAGAAAAAGCCTTTGTTTCTCATATGCTTTGGGGAGTGACCGGTTGCTTTAAGATAGATTTTCAATATATTTTTTCACCAACTAAGAGATAACGACACTTGTTTATAGCTACATCATTGCTCAACTGAGTGCTTTCTTTATATGTGCTTCATATAAATTAATTAAAATTAATAAAAATGTTCCATTTTAATGATTTTGAGAAATTAAAAGTAGTTATCCCAAAATCTTACCTTCGTGATGTAGTGACCAATAAGTAAATGTGTTCATGGTTAATGTAATTTTTAATATAAGACCGATTTTGACGTCGATTACCTGAAAACCATTAGATTTGGCCATATCTTTTATAAATTCGAGTTTGTTCTCATATATCTCGCCATTTATGGAAAGCGTGAGAATTCTGCGACTATTGATGTTTCATGTCGTTCCATTAAAATGTGGTTTGTGAATATCTCGGAAAGAGAATATTCTATTGTTTTCTATTTTCACCAACTCAATCAGAATAACAAATATCAACAACGTGTCAATTCAATCTACTACATTTGCAAAAGTTTGCAGTATTGCTTACATGCTCTTAACAATACAGATTTATTTTGTTACAGTTCACCCTGTAATATGGATACAGTATCAGTTAATCGGGGCATACGACGGACAAGAAATCATATTAGAATGCCAATCAGAAGCCTTTCCCAAATCAATAAATTATTGGACAAGAGATAAAGGCGAAATTGTTCCGAGAAGTACGTTCTTTATATCATTTTGATTATAAGAAGCTTCAGGAAGCTTTTGGTATTACAAGATAATATCTCTTTTCCAGATGAGAAATATGATCCGATTATTAAGTATGACAGCTACAAAGTACACATGAGACTAATAATTCGGAGAATCAATCAGAGCACGTACGGAATCTACAAGTGCGTTTCTAAGAATTCCCTGGGGGAGACCGATGGTACAATAAATGTATACCGTAAGTATTATGACCGCAAATCAAAGCAGGTCACATCCTATATTTGTTTTCTGTCTTCCCTCTAGGTATTCCAAAGCCTGCTATTCCCAAACTGATGAACAGAAGTAAGTCTATATTCAATGTTATCTTAATATTCTATAGGTTTGCTAGAATAAGTATGGTATATGTAAAATGCTTCGTTTATCGTTTGCTAAGTATGAACACGTAAAGGATCGGAGAAATATTCACCTATAATATGGATTTGTACATAACACAAGAACTTAAATATCTAATAGCATTTGTCCATTGCATTTGAATTGATTATTAGTCAAACAGAAACACTGCTGTGTTTATAATAAAAAATTGGGCAGGTTTTTCCTCGAGTAAAGCAACCTTAGCATAGAGTAAACCATAATCTACAAATCTATTTCTGTTGCGGATTTAATTCGAATATGTGCCGTGTAATAGACAGTTATGCACCATATTCTAGTGTTTACTCTATAAGACACATCAAAACTAAAACTATAAAAAGTAGTTATCATCACAGACTTCCAATATGAAAAAATGTAGAATTGTACTTTATTCAGTTTAAAGAAGTAGCGTTGGACGAGATAGAGATTGAAACAACCGTTTATGTTTGGTTGAAATCTAACGTGAATTTAGACAGACGAAAATATTACGTGGATTAACTTGACATTTTAATAACTTACCGAATCTCATTGCTGTCAGCTTGTTACTGCAATTTGCGGAATTAAGTCTTTACTAGGTTACTGATACGCATTTATTGTTACTAAGTCCAAATCAGGTACCAATTCAGCATCATACCCATACGTTTGAGGAGAATCAGGTTATTCAAGGTTTACAGTTCGAACATTAAATACAATGATCTTAACTATTTCCTATCTTTGTAAATTTTCTGCATTTTATTATTTTTGGTTGATATTCTGTCAAAATGTGAATTAAACGGTGCATCTTTGTGTCAGCGCAATTACTGAGATCATTCTTAAATAAAATAATTCTTAGTTTGAATGAAACGTAGTAATATTTTTTCTTAATTTTTTTGTGGGGATTCACCTCAAACAAACAAAGCAGATTAAAAAAGAAACATAAACATCTCAATATTGATGCAGAATTCAGACACAATCGCACACACAGAAACACTGTAAAGTTTCAAAAATGTAAAAATAAACAGGATGTTTAATTTGAAGAAAGCAAGATGAATTATAACACGAGTCCCATGTAGATGAGATGTAATTTTGATTAAAAAAGTTTTTGACAATCAATACGATTTAATAATTATTTAGATATGCCATTACTTTTGAATAACTCTCTATATCTGAATAACCTGTATATGTGCCTGTTTATAATAGAAAATACAACTTACAACAAAAAACCCTAGGTAAATATTAAAAGATCAACAAATATAAGATCTCTCTTGGTTGCAAACAGTTCCCGGCGAAATTTGTCTGGTTAAATTGACATCCCTACCGGTACGCCTGACTTTTTCGAGAAAAAACTTTCTTTATTCTCTAGGCGACTCTGTTGCTGGCGAGTGTAATATTACTATTACAATTTCTAAAACAACAAAAATCTAAGTACGGATAGTTATTGAATGTGAGAAGTATGCTTTTTTATATATTGTTGTAGTAGTAAAAGTATTATGTACGGGTATTAGTAAAGTAATAATCAATTAGGCAATAATTATATAGTTATATATCTAAGTATTATGAGGTAACTTTAATATTACAGTACTTACCGATGTAATATACATATAACTAGTTGCACATAGTCCACCAGAAACTGTATAGTACGTGGAATGATAGTCGACTACTTGGTGCAGATTTGCATTAGATAACATCCTAGGCATATTTGATTGGATTCAGATCTGAATAACGAATAAACCAGGAAGACACTCATATATAATACTTGCGTAGAGGTTCGTACAACACGAGATACGTATGATCGTGCGTTGTCATGTATGCGCCATTCCACCAAATTTGCGAAAGTAGAACAATATACAGCTCTCCGTCTATATAACGGCTGCCCTTCATTGCCTGTTCTACATGTACTAGACATATGCGTATGCAATATGCAATCGCACTTGACGTCGGCGGTGGGCCCAGCGTCGTTGACGTCCATTAGGCGTTTACCATATTTTCAACGGACCAAAAATCGCCTGTCACTCACAAATTTGCATTCTTTGTGTGTCTGATTAGTATCACCAATCACCTATTTTGCTGAGTGCAGATAACGATTTAATCTCTGATTTATTATTTGATTGGTCAACTGTACGTCTAAGGTATACGGCTTTACATATGTATAAAATACGCTAAAGTTTATATATGTGTATCACTTTTAAGCCTTAACGTATCACTTATAAGCCTCTTGCATTTGCACAACAATTTGTGTACATATTTAAAATTAATTATTATTATTAATAATTAAATTAATTTCTATTCAATAAGTCAATCAATATTTCCTGATATAGGGTAACGCACCCAGTTATTGGCACTTTAAGGCTGCGACTCGATAAAAATATCTCTGATTTTCACAAGCAAAAGATAAAAATTTCGGAAACTTTTATTCTGGGAGATGTAATGTTCTCCCTTTCCTTTGATACAAATATTGTTAATTGTACTTTGCGTGTTTATACGCAAAATTGGTTTTAATTAAAAAACATGGAAAGTACTAGTTATTGGCACTTGCCTGTAGTTATTGGCACCCGCATGGCTGTAGTCATTGGCACCCAACTGCAGTTATTGGCCCGCGTCTTGCTGTAATTATTGGCATCCCTTTCAGAGTAATGGAATAAATAAAAAATGGTCAAAATCACTTGAAATAAATGCTTTAATAATAACAGTTTTAAATAAAAATATTTATCATATGAGCGAAGGTGTCTTAGGCTTTCTTTGGCATACATTGCACAAATAATGAGGTGTGTACAAATCTTTTTGCAGAAGGCATTTGTAATGGTACATTCTCCTACAATTTCTACATTGAACTCCAAAATTTGCTAGTGTTGCATTTTTAGTGCACATAAAGCACAAACCCTTATTCGAATGATGTTATCCTTAGGAAGGCACATTTGGGTTTTGCGTATTATCCCTTTGCTTACGTTACTTGCACTTGGAGAATCAGGTTGGGTTGGTGTAGTGGAAGTTTTGACTTGCAAAAAGCTTCTTCGTCTTCTGTTAATAACACTGTTAAGTTTCTGACGTGTGTTGGCCTCTTAGTTGCTTTAGTTACTTTGCTCTTCATTTCCCTCTTTATTCTATTTTCTTCTTTCTTCTTCTCTTTTTCTCGCTTAACTTCTTCCTTTTCTTCATGAATTTTTTCCATCCACTGGATGTTATCACGTATGGCATTCTTTCGGTTTTGCGCTGAAACTTTCGTTCTGGTGACAGTTGCCATACCAATGCCTCCCGTAACCCGCGATCTACACCTTCCACGATAGAATCATCTTTGTTTGTTGTGGTATATTGTACATGGGAAGCGCTGCCTACCTTCAAAGATTCATTGCTTTCGTCTATATAAGGTACCGTTGGATCAGCATTTTTTTCATTCTCGGAAATATGGTGCTGTGCATTCTCAAATTCTAGGTTTTCTGTGAATGTCGCAAGATCATTATCGTCGGAATTTGGTTTTGTTAAAGTGTGGCTTACTTTTTCAACTTGATCTTGTGTTAGTAGACTATCCCCGAATACTATTTCCATACCCCGAATATTTTCTTCAGTGAAATATGGTACAGGCGCTTCATAGCCACCTGCACATCTCGCTTCGCAATGAGGGTTATTATTCTGATGTGACTCACAGTCTTCATCATCACACTGCACAGTAATATGAGAATCATCTATGCCAGAACTCCATGATTCAGCAGCTTCCAATTTTGTGATTTTTTGAAATATTTTCACAAGCAACTGAAAATCTTCACTTTTATCATTTTTTTCCCTGTATTCGATAAACCGTTTTATTTGGTTTAATTTTTCTGGCCCAACAATAGAAACAAAGTCATCATATGCCAGTTCGCAACTTTCCATTACATTTCCGGTACCGACAGCTGTAGCTGGCCCTGATGTTTGTTTCTTTCCAATACATTTTGAAAAGTCAATGGATTTGTCATTCCAGGGGTATATTCCGCATGCTTCGAAGCCGTTACGAATTGAAGAACTGTGTAGTGACCCCAAGGCATCTTTTAGTATTGGCGCAAAATGAACTTTTGTCAATCCAATGAATGGATTATTCCTTCGCCATTTCAGAACTGCACGTTTCCACGCATTCTTCAGAGGTTTAAAGCAGGAAACATCTGCTGGTTGAAGAATTCGGGTAGCATTTGGATATAATGCAACGAGTATTATTTGAAGCCTGGTACAAATGGTACTTAGTTCATAGGTCATATGAGTTTTGTGACCATCTACAAAAAGAATGATGGGAAACTGAATTCCGATTTTGCAAAGATGGGGATGAAGGATGTTTGAAATATATTCCGAAAATAATTCGGATTTCATCCAGCCATTATCGCTTGTGCCTATGCCCCACTCGCCAGGGACACTTTTAGCAACAGCAGCAGGAAGCCTCTTATAGGGGTAAATAATCATCGGTGGAGTAACTGAGCCGGCCGCTGAGAAAGTGAACATCACAGTAATATTGGCCTTTGCTGTTCCTTGATCCACTTGATAAACATTTTTAGCTCCACGGGGAGCGACAACCTTATCTTCCTTAGGACAAAATAGAAAACAAGTTTCATCCCCATTCAACACTCTGGTTGGATCCCGCAATATATCAAAATAATGTTTCTCCTTCAAATAGTTTTCGATGTTGGAAAACCAGTTTTTTATGTCTCTTTCAGAAACGCAGCTGCTAGCTTTAGTTACCGCTTCTGGAGTTCTCAGTGTCAAGTTGGGATGACGCTTAAAGAAAGCTTCATACCAATGCCTTCCAGGTTGGTTTTCCTTGAAAGGAGTCTTTCGTGGATTGGCATCTAAGAAAGTTTTCACTGAAGACTGAATATCATCCCTCCTCCTCGGGAAACCTTTTCTGTAGCTATCAATGATCCACTCCTCCAAGACAGCTTCCTCATGTCTTGTCAAATATGTTGATGGCCCGTGTCCTATTTTTTTGAATTTGTCACTTAATCTATGTTGAAGGGTTTGTCTTGGAATTCCATATTTTTTTGCGGCTTGTTTCTTGGGCATTCCATTCTCAATGTCCGTTACAGCACTCTGGAGGGCTTCCTCTGTATATCTTTTTTTGTATTTACTATCACTTTTGACTTTTGGCATTGTAAACAATCTGAAAGTGAACAATACAATGTACACTTCACACAATACCCATTGCTATTCATAATTCTTCGCGAAAGTTTCATCATTAATTTTTAGATAGATACGTACCACCACTGGTGCCAATAACTACATCTCACGAATAATTCAGAAGTTTTAGTTGTTGGCACCAGTGCCAATAATTGCTCGCGGCACTTCTCCAGGGCCTAGTAATCGGCACCCTTGTATTTGAAAAAACCGATGCAAATAATACGCATAAAGAAGAGATACATTGACTAGACAGTATTCTTTTATGAGGCATTACAGAAAATAGCGGTTTTAATGGGAGAATCACTAGTAACACACGTCAAAATCTTGCTACCACTCTTAAGAAAACGTTAAGAAACTTACCTTAAACGATGTAGTCAACAGTCACAAACTAACTTCTGCAGCAATTTGCAAATATAAAACCGACGCTTACATTACCCACAAGCAATAGTACGCCATCTATCAAATAACGATTGATTTATAACTGATAGTTACCTCCTTTTCTTATAAAACAGTGAAAATATTCACAGTGCCAATAACTGGGCCTGTGCCAACTACTGGGACACTTACCCTACATACAATACGTATATAAGTAGTGTTATTGTATCATATAAAGTAATTCGCTATAGTGCGTGAAAAAGGGACGAAGTCAAATATAATACTATGAAGAAACAATAGAAGCAATTTAATCTGAAAATTGATTATTTATCTACGACGACAAAATACATGATTAAGTAGTTTGCAATACTTAATAATTCAAAAACATATTTTCTATCTATTGTGTTTTGAATGTTGTAGTTAAACCTAGAATAGCAATAAACGGTAAAGGTATACTGTAAATAAGTATATATTTTAAAATAACACATGGGCTGAAGGGTACAAATTAAACCAAACAACCAAAGAAGAAATATTCTATTTCGAAGACACAGTATAAAGTCAAATCATAAAATTTCACAAAATTAACAATTAGCAATAAAGGTTAACTAAAACAAAAAAAATCTACTTAACATAACATTTCAGGAAAATGTCGAAGATTATAATGCGATAAGACATTTATACTTCGAAAGGATCATCATTTTCTATAGCCACATCTGTAATCATGTGTAATCACCCTAGTAATCTATCAATCGATCAGATAAACGAATACATGCATACAATATAATAATACAATCATTGTAAAATAAAAGTATTTAATTAGTTGTATTAGCAAATCTCTTTCGTCTTTGTCTTTTGCTGGCTATTTTTCAGCCCTGCCACGGGTTCCTCCCGAATCTGAAATGTAGGGTACATCCCTTTGCCAGGATCGCCTCACATGATTTGGGGTCAATCCCAATAGTGAGAATCTGGCCGTGCCCTTCTTCTTTACTGTTCCTAACTTTCCAGACATTTTTCTGGAGTTAAGGGTTCTGGCTATCAGCCAGTTTTAGGAGCTTGCCTGCCTCCTGGCCCTTGCTTCTCAGGAAGAATACCGTCATAATGGGGGGTTTAGGGAGGTCGTCTCCTTTCCTCGTCACTAACTTGGGTCCCTTCCATAACCGAAGACCACCAGTGGCCAAGCCACCTGACCGTTTCCTCGGTTTCACAGTCCACCAGCACCATTCCTTGACGGAAGTGAATCCCGGCGAACTGCGGACTTCGTACTATGCTTTATAACCATTGCCTCGACTAGAGTTTCTTGCAGCAAAGACAACTGAGCACTGTCTAATATTATTTGAGGGTATTCCTCTGGTAGTATCCCTACCTTGGTAATTTTGTCTAAAATACTTTACAGCATACAGCTGCTGGCCTGCAATTGACCAAGGTGTTAGTCTGTTTTATTTCGCTACCTGATTTAGTCCCGAGGAAATTTGATGGCTTTTCGATTCAATTTATTTGTCTCTTATAGTACATACATGTAATCCACCGAAGCTCCATGTTGAACACGACATTGTCTGCAGTTGTCAGATAACTTTGTAAATTTCATAGATAGCTTAAACTTCTTCTAGTAATCGGACCGGATTTCTGTTAACACCACCATGGTTTTAAGAAAATTTTTGAAAAACGTCCAATCTCTTACACCGCTATTATCAAAATCTTTTACACCACCATTCTCAAAAACACTACAAACTCTCAAACCTTGCTAATACTTATCCAACCGATGAACTAAACCCATTTAATTAAGAGGAATCTGATTTGCCTACATTTTATAATCATCAAGGTCTGGATTAATCAACGCCTTGCCTAATCATCCATTAGACTTTCAACGGCATTTATAGATCAGGAAGAAGGATTTGAAATCAAAGATTTATTTGATCAATAGGTTGTCGTCGAAGTAATAACTTTCGACTTGCCTTCAGTTGCAGTTAACGTATTGTTTATTCATTCAAGGCCCTTTAAATGTATTACTTATATCGTTAATTTGGAGGTTTTTTTACTTTGGATTTTGCTGTTGTCATCAAAGATCTGTTATGAGCAGTACTTCTAAGAAAACAAATTTCCTACAAAGAGTATGATATAATGCATTCATAAATGTTAACATCATTGATAGGCTGTAGTATATTTTATTTAGATTTTAGGCAAGTTGTTCTTTATAAGATGCAATTGTCACAGTGATTGTGACAATTGTATGGTCTAAAAAATAAACGGAACATGTGTGCAAATTCACTTTGATTTTACTGCTTTCAATATTATTTTAAAAATGCAACTGCTATAATTTTCCTTATCAGTATGTAACGAACTTAAGCCATAAAATCCTTCATCTTCTCGGTAAATTAAATAATTTACCAAAATGCCGTTCATCCGTAGATCAGAAACATCAGCTTAACTTTATTGACACTTAAGCTCCTTCAACCTTAATATTTTTTTCCTTCTTCTTAGCGGTTTCGCCTAACTACACTCCCAGATTTCCATTGCTTTTCCTTCGCCACTAGTGTAAATAAAGGGGCGAAGAATTGAACGGGATCTCCCGTAGCGCGCTGACTAAGCGAAATCAGGGTGCCACGCTGATTCCGTGGTAAATTGCAAAACACTTATTGCCCGATTTCGCAAGAGTTAATTTGGGGAATTGCTTTTGTCTCATTAAATGGGGCACCCTTTGCAAGAGAACTGACTGGGCACGATCTTAATGTATTCGGGTAATGAGGATTACTTCTTGCATTTGCTGATTGCCAAATAAGAAAGCATCAGACATAGGCAGCTAGGTAGCGTCCCTTTGGAATTTCTCGAGATCTAGATAAATTCTTTCGTTAGCAAAAATTACCTTTTATGGTAAGGTGCTCTTAATACGTTAATTTAACTGATTTTAATTCAGTCATAAGACTGCATTAGATTGTCCTCTCTCTCACCCACTCTTTTCACACATATTTTAAGTTGATTGTAGAATTAACGCGAAAAAATTTATAATGCAATTAGCGAGCGCCTACCACTTTGAATTACACAATGAGGAACAAGATGAATTATTTCTAAAATAATTTGTTTATATGAATATATTATGAACACTGAAAAAAATGTATTCAAATAGGTCCAGACGGTAAAATATAAAAAAGCATATGGTCAAACTACAATTTCAATCAAGTACACCCTTGCTTACTTTATTCATGAAGGTAGGTACCACATGAAAGCAGGTCACATTAGGTATCTAATATTCATGCTCTACAAGTATTGTGTTGTAGACTACTCTTAAGTCATTTATTATCAGTTGGCTTCCCAACTGCTATACTATAGTTTCCTTAACTGATTTTACTGCAACTTTACCATGCGATATGTCATGTTGGCCTAGTCTGGCAAAATTTATATGCTGATCCTCAAAACTATTGTAAGTAGCTAGTAGTAAAGGATATCGTCAAGTACGTGGTAAATTAATTTATGAAAAGTGGATTTATGTTTTACCGAGACCTCATTGGAACCTCCTTTTCAAAACAATCTTTAATCACTGATGTTTTGGTAATCATAGCGGTTTTATAATAAATCCTCAAAAATACCGCTATTCAACTCTAAAGATATTTTACTTCTTTTACGAAGAGCGGCTGGTGCTTTCTTGATTGAGTCGTCTTTTTACTCCGAATGCCCATGTCATCTTTGAACCAACTTTATAAACAATAATCCAGTGCTATGAGGTCTGGAAATTTTAAAGGCTAACTAATAGGACCATCGTGACCAACGCAATGCTCTAGAAATATTTCGCCCAAATGTACACGAGCTCCACTGATTTTCCAATGTGTACGAGCTTAAATAAGCTTCGACCACAGCGCACGTTACAGAGAATTTTCATTGAAAATTACTTTCGATTGTTGCATAGAGATTTTCGTTTGAACGCACACGACAGGTGTAAGTATTCTTAATGCCCTTACGGTTAAATATTACTTGATCTATAGAAAAGGTACGCGCCATAAACCACGATGATTCTTATTTATCCACTAATAAAATTCCGTGCGCTTGATTTAATATGTGTGGCAGGTATAATATAATTGTGTTCTGGAATAAAATATTTTTAATTCATTCACTTTTTTCATTGATCTACAAGTGAAAAGATTTCTCGAATCAAATTAATATGGGCTTGATTCAAAGTAGAATGCTTCCTTCGAAATTCAAATGGTACTGAATCGCCATTTCCTATGATCGGTTTTAATCTCTTTACTACCTACCAGATTTTGTTTACAGTTTCTTGGTCGCTCATAAGCATCTTTACATTTATACAGTTTTGGGACATAGTTCAATGGTATCCTAGCATTCAATAAATGAGTAAGATTTCTTATTGCTTTGTTCCGAAGATCTATTAATATACCTCCATTAATAATTAAGTCAAATCCAGAAGTTTTCTTAGGGTTGTTATTTATTTTGACACTAGAATGCTAACGTAGAAGTATAATTCGTTACTGGTAACATGGTATCGTATACAACACAAATTCAAAGTAACAAATTAAACGAAAAAATAATAATTCGTTATATGTATAAATGTATTAACACAAATCATATCTACACATATCATTACAATTTTAATGAGAGTGTGGTTTAAATGTCTAATTCTTCTTCAGTGGGAGAATAGAGGTCTTCGATGTTCTGTACATAGTGCTTATGAACAACCAATACATCTTTCACGTTCCTTTTTATTTGCTGATCTGGGACAAATTTCACAACTTTTATGCGTAGCTGCTTGATGTGAAATTCAAGTTTGCATCACCTCTCTACCAATAACTGATATCATCAATGAGCGTAATGATCGGGGTAAGTTTTTCTTACGCAACTATATGAGAAAGTACTCATCGATAAACTAAATTCTTTAAAAATTCTTTACGTGGACATTGTCTATAATTCTTATGAAGTCGGGAATTATTTGCGTTAAAAATTACATTTGTATTTGTTGGCCTACCATCTAATATGCCGTAGTGGCTATCGACAAATTGTACGTGCCACAATGTAAGAATGGCGTAGTTGAGAATATCTACACCAGCCTTTGTGCTATTATAAAATTCAAGTACATATTTCAGATTTTTTAGTTTTGTTATTAACACAACGATATGATTGAAATGACAATCGGAGCAAAACAACGTTTTCCTTCTTGGGTGCAAATGAAACTAAAACTATATTTTCATCGTATGCAAAATCAGAATGAGGTATGTACAATCTCCTTTGCTTGTTTGCGGGCCTAACTTCAGGACACTGAATTATTGAAGTCGCGGGCCTTAGGTAGATAATAAGTAGTAATAAATAAAAAGGGATAAAAGTTCACACATTTATTTATAATACATAAATAATGCAAGAGATACTCAATGAAAAAAAAAACAATCAGAACAATCGGCCCGCGGGCCGGAGGTTGCCCATATATAGTTTAGAATATACTGATTAGAGCAGACATCTCTTCTGATATAGTGGCATGGACAAATCTTTCATTCTCCTTATATTTACCATGTTCTCACTCAATTTCTTATAAATTGTCTCTAGTGATCCGCTTTGTACCAGACAAATATAGCATAATATTTTTTTGCAGCGTACAAGTATTTTTCGAGCGAAATGTCGCAATATACTATTTGTATCTGTACCATATGCACATAACCTTCCTGTTATTTTGGCTAGAATCATCATCAGAGTCACTACATGAATCTTCTAATGTTACAAATCATCTTGCACACTTTCTCGCTCAGAAGAGCCGTCCTGTATTCAGCATTAGTTTCAGCATGAAAGTCATCCAAATCGGCTCACAATCTTCCTACTGACGTGTAATTGCTTCAAGTTCCGTCTGAGTTAGCGTTTTACTGCTGGATGCCATTTTTTACAATTCGGTATTGTAACATAAATACTAATATGGTGTCGCCAGTGAAATACACATTATTTTCTCTTGAAATAAAATAAACATGATCTACCTGATTTCCACTATAAACGCATCGCAAAGTAAACTAAAGGTACCGACAAACACGACCTCTGAACTATGCGTGCGCAGGATTTATGACCGGCTAGTTATATCGTGTACCACCACCATATTAGTGTTCTAGCGTTAAACATACAAACTAAACCAATAATAGAAAAACTTTGTATAAAACACACCATAAAACACCTTTATTTTCGAAAGGAAAGGGAAGTAACAATCGCCTTATACTTTTGAAAAAGAGTTTAGTTGGAATATTTATGTCATCTTCAAATGACCAAAATAATGCTGAAAGTCCAGTTAAATACTCGATAAAAAGATGTTGTACATAGTAATCTACATACAGTATATGTATTGTGTAGTAGCTTTCATCTTTTGCTACCAAGAATTTTAGCATTTGTTTTGAATGTTAACAATTAATCTCGTGATACTGTACGTGATAAGACAATAATAATTACACCGATGGAATATATGTACACAAACTCTAATCTTTTGTTCAATATTACGACATTATAACAATTGGCGTTACCCATTTCAAGCTAATTTATGTGACACATGTTGTTTCCGTTAAATCCCGTATACAAACTTATAGTAAGCTTTTGTGTACATGTTGCATAATACATATACGTTCACATGTATGACTAACATTAAAATACACTAGCGTCTCAGACTAGATTACGTTTTCCGTAATATGACAACTCAAACTTGGACCAGCTTGATTTAATATTTATTCAGTGGTTTTATAGCGAGTATGCGAGACTTGAGAATACTGTAACTTTATGTTATGAGTATCTGGAAAAAGTAACGTTGGTAGTTTAGTTTCGGTTGATTCTAACTGATGTGTTTACATAGCTACTCTAGAGTACAGCAACTTAATAGCAAACTGTATTTACTTCTATATACATAACTATATATCACAAAACAGTAAATATTATATATAATACTTACTGTTTTTATTAGAAATATATACAAGCAACAATATACATTTTATGCAGTATTTCGCTTAAGTAATGCTGCAGTTATTAGAATTAATTTGTGTTCAAGCAATCGGCGGATAAAAATATACTGCCGGGATAGCATACATACAACCTTGGCCCTCATTAGACAAATACAGTATTCTGGGTCACCATTGACTATGGAGATTTTTTGAATGCTACTAACGTCGTTCATACAACCTCCGATAATTTTTAACTTTTATTTAGTTTTTTATTAATTTTTATTTTTATTTTTTCTAATTTTTTTTTGAATACATAGTTATCAACATAAATGTCTTTTATATTAAAATAAAACAAAATTTAAAAAAATAAAAAATAAAAGTTAAAAATTATCGGAGATAGTATAACCGATTTTAGTACCATTCAAAGAATGCCTAAAACAATTTTAGTCCATATTTAAAAAAATTAATTTGATGGTGATTACTCAGAAACGAAACGTCGGATTACAAAAATTTAGACACCGTTGGATAGAGCGGAAAAAGTGGCAATGGAAATGTGCAATGTGTTTTGGGATTCCATCAAAAATAAAGTAAGGAAAAAAATAAAACGATTTTTCGAAATTTCGGTTTTTCTCGGATATATCTGGGACTACTCGGAATATTAAAACTTTCTAAATGGCAAATTATTAGCCAGGTAAATGCGCTACTTTACCATAATTTAATCGACCGCGTATCTCTTACCGTTTCCGAGATCCTCATGCTGTTCATTCTTATCTTGGACACACTGTATATATTGAAATATATACAGGGTGCAGTTAAAGTATTGCACCAAGTGGAATAACAGGCAAACGCATAGAAATTTAGATTTGATATTTGATAGCGTTAAATTGTATATTATAGCCAAGATATTGACATAAATTTCACTTGTTTTGTGCAATTGAAGTGGGCAGGACGACGCCATCTCGCTTTTTTAAAATAGGAACAAGGGTTTAACTTTAGAGCATTTGAGAACTACTTACTCTCAAAATTCAAAGACATACATTGTAAAGTTGTTTATTGAGAAATAATTTTAAAAAATCGTGATAAATTAATAATGAAATAGAAATATAGATAAATAAACAAACTCATAATAAATGTTCAATATGCTGCTCGTTCACTTCTTGACACAAAGAAAGACGTCTTATAAAAGCGTTTAATGAATGATGCAGGTGTTCTGCGGGAATATTTGCTGTCAAAAACGACATCAATAGACGTTATATTAATCCCACTTGACAGAAAAAATTTTTGCTTAACGTTATAAAGTGACAATTTTGAATTTGTAGCACTCATTAAAATAAATTTAACTGAAATTGAACGTATTGAATTACTAATTATTGTTGGTTTCGGTGACCGCAAAAAAAACTCAGTCGGAGGCCTGTCATGTATTTAATGACACTCATGCAAACCGATCTCCGATTAGTAGATCGACAGTATCTACATAAAACAGTCCAGCGATTTGAAGAGTTGCAAACCGTAAAGAATCGCCTAAATGCTGGAAGACCAAAGACAGCAACTAACGAAGAAAATCCATTAGACGTTTTACTTGATGGTTATGATAAACCACAAACATCCACCAGACAACTTGCTGCTGATCATCATATTTCAGAAAAATCAGTAAGAAAAATACTAAAGCGGTCCAAACTGTACCCCTACAAACTACATTTAGTGCACGAACTATCAGAAGATTACTTTGACCGCAGGGTGCAATTTTCGGAAATAGTGACTGGCAAAATAGAAATAAATCAAAGTTTTGTTAATAACATTGTTTTTTCGGTTGAAGCTACGTTTGTGTTAAACGGTTATGTAAATAGGCACAATTGTAGATATTGGCACGCTAATTATCCACATGTAAGCCTCGAAATTTGTCCACAACATCCGCAAAAGATTAATGTTTGGTGTGGTAAATTAAATGGAAACATCATTGGCCCATTCTTTTTACGTGGAACTCTAACATCAACTGTCTACTTGGAACTACTACAAAAATGAAGTTGTACCACGAATACAGGAAATTAAACCTAATCCAGTGCATAAAACGTGCATTCAGACATCTGGTTCCAACAAGACGCCTCCCCACCTCATTTTGGCCAGCAAGTCAGTGATTACTCGAACCTGACGTTTCCCGAAAAATGGATTGGGCGGAGAGGTCAGATTGAATGGCCTCCTCGATCGCCAGACATGACTCCAATGGACTTTTTCTTCTGAGGACACTTGAAAAGTTTGGTGTATGTTAATAAACCAACATCATTAGATGATTTAGAAGGCCAACTTAAAAATGTGACAGCAAATAATCCCGCAGAACACATGCATCATTCATTAGACCCTCCTGTAAGACGACTCTATTTGTGTCAAGAAGTGAACGGGCAGCATTTTGAACATTTATTATGAGTTTGTTTATCTATCTATATTTCTATTTCATTATTAATTTTTCACGATTTTTTTAAATAATTTCTCAATAAACAACTTTATAATGTATCTTTGTATTTTGGGAGGAAGTATCTCTCAAATGCTCTAAGGTTAATCCCTTGTTGCTATTTTAAAGAAGCAAGATGGCGTCGTCCTGCCCACATCAATTGCACAAAATAAGTGAAATTTATGTCAAAATCTTGGCTATAATATACAGTTTAACGCTACGAAATATCAAATCTAAATTTCTAATCGTTTGCCTGTTATTCCACTTGGTGCAATACTTTAGCCGCACCCTGTATATTGAAATGGTGGTCTGTTAATATGTCTAAGGAGAGATCTGTTGTCAAATTTTTACCGTATAATTTATAACGTAATCAACCGTTCTTCATTATTGGGAAACCATGGGTGCCAATAAATGCATGTGTATAAATTAGAGCCTAAACGACATGTGGATAATCTGTTGCGCAATGATGTAAATTTTGTCTATTGATCAAGAATTCCCGTGTAAATTTGGATTCATCAGGCCAAATAATTTTTTCTTAACTTCTTCTTTTTACGGAATTTTTATTACCATAAAATTCTAGTGTAGTTCTTGTAATGACTAAAACGAATATGGTCGCATTTCTTTCTAATATTCGAAAAATGGAACTTTCTGACAATCCGAGATCAATTGTGGTCGAAGCGAGTGAACATGGTTCACACTAAATAAGATTTGGGGTAAATTACGTGTAAATGTAAAGGAAGAAATATGGAACCAATAATCTCTAATACTTAAAAACGAATAAATGTAGGTTACCAGACCCTAATTCGAATCGATGTAGAATTTCTTGGTGAATTAAATGCTACAACAAAGACTACTATGTGTCGTTTGGAAAACAAAAGGGTTCTTAAAGTTTTAAGATATTTGAATTGGTTACTAATTTCTGCACTGCCTGCATAAATTTTGTTGAAAGTTATGACAGCTTTGAGAATCTAGGATCCTTTACTTTTTTTGCAAGACTTTGGCACTTTATGGTTCAAAACAGAAGAGTTAAATTTAGCTATAGGATACCCTAATTTGGTTGTAAATATTTTAATACAATAGAACCAATAGTACAAATGCAAATTTCAAAACTTCAGAATTGTACTAACAATAGAGATCTTAAACCTTCTAGCTAAAGGGTTTTGTGAGAGACCCTGTATATGTTGTAATATACAATATAAATACTATATAATATATAAACACCTAATAATTCACCAAATGCAAATTAACTGTGAATTCACAAATGCACTTAAGGTATGTTCTCATGCGGTGTGGTTTTCTTTGTCAAAACTTGCAAACAATAATGAAGTTTTATCTGGTTAAGAGTTGAACAATAACAATATTCTTTTACGTTCGCGATGCCTGTCTATCTTCATCTTTCTGATAGTAGTGACAAGAAATCTGTTTCGTTTCAATCGTGCGTAGAACTAAGGTAAGGGTTAGCCAGTTAATAATTACCTCTCACTAAGCTATCAATAAATACTGGCTCTGATATTCTCGGTATTACATGGCTCACCATGCTGGACAGACGAACATTTCCGTGGATTTTAAATTGCCAACATATAATCCAGTGCTTCATTTCTTTTATAGTTGCTTTTGTAATTGAAGTGAGTTATATTTCACATATCTTCATCAACGGAAAAAGGCGGAACCGCCAGATGGTTGGTCCATATCTTATTTGACATGTTCGCGGTTCCTCAGTTGAGCGCGTATTATGTTTTATGGTATTGTCAAGATCGCACTGTGAGCGCTAAACGACGACAAGTACCTGTAACAAGCTAACAGTCAGGTCCTAAACAACGGACTGGACGGATTCCCAATCATAGGTATGTTTATTGGTTGTGGGCTACAGTGATCTACCAAAGATATGTCTGCCGATAAATTCTTGTGCATCAGCAGTGGTTTGTGGATAAAATAAGGCCAATCAAGAATAATATATCGAAAAGAAAGTCTTCAAAATTGTTATCATCGCTATATCATGAATTGAGAATTTTCTGCCTTACGGAGTAGCTAGAATGATCTCCTTTTTGTCAATGTGGATATCTGTGGAGACATGTAAAATTTACCTGTACAAGCAATTAAATATTTGTATACTGTAGAATGTGAAACAAGTTCCGGAGACTATTTGGCAGTAAGGAATGTTTATCTAACCTTTAATACTCATTTCAGGTCTTGTTGTCCATGTACATTTGTACAAAAGAGATTCGTCATTGATTGGAATCGTGCTTATATTATAAACTCAACTATTGAACAAAACTCAAGGAAATCCAATGCATTCAACTAACCATTATTTGGGTGATACCTGTATACGTGTAAACAAACTTAATAAATGAGGAAAATATGAAAACTTAGATCGACAGCAAAGCATCAGCTAAAATATGAAAGTTGCATTATAAATAAATAATAATGTATTGTAAATAATAAATATAAGAGAGAATCTAAATAATTTGATATAGTCTATGCATCACGTACTATCTCTGACAAAAGAAATGAATCACCTATTTTTGGGGTGCCGATAGCGATTTAATCGCTGATTTACTATTTGTTTGGTCAACTGTATGTCTCAGGTATACGGCTTTACATATTTATGTATAAAATACGCTTCAGTTTATATCTGCATATATGTATATGTATATTAAAATAGGAAAAAGGGTAAATTAAAATAGACAATGTATACTTTTAAGCCTTAACGTATCACTTACAACCCTCTTGCATTTGCACAACAATTAGTATACATATTTAAAATTTATTATTATTATTAATATAATTAAAGTATTTTTTATTCAATACGTCAATCAATATTTCCTGATATACATGCAATATGTATATAGTACCATTATATCATATAAAGCAATTCGCTATAGTGCGTGCAAAGAGACGAAGTCAAATAAAATACTAGGAAAAACCAATAGAAACAATTTAATCTGAAAAATGATTATTTATCTACGACGACAAAATACATGATGAAGAAGTTTGCAATACTTAAGAGGGTCGTCTACCAGCTGATTATTTTACAGCGGTGCCATATTTACATAATTCTATAAATCGTTTGCTTGATTTTATTGCAATATAATTTGAAAATTGGGTTTCATACACATATTTCTACAAATATTTTATATTATTTTATATATATTTTATATATACATATTTTATATTATTATATACAATTTTGTCCATTAATATTCGATATTAACTTCACAATCTCTATTCCCGTTTACCTTGATAGGGAAATACAGATTATTCAATTAATTTTTAGATTTAATTATTGAAATTTGCCATGAGCATGCAAAATACGGTAACACATGTGTGTATAAAGCCCAATTTTAAAATACGGTTTAAATAAATTATAAAAACTTTATATCATGAGAAAATTTAATTGTGGCAACATCGCTAACTGTCAAACGGTAATCGGCCCTCTTAATAATTCAAAAAGATATTTTCTATTATTGTTTTTTGAATGTTGTAGTTAAACTTAGAACAGTATTAAACGGTAAAGATTTTCTGCAAATAAGTAGACAGGGTGACTGGTAATGAAACCGTCATACTTTATAGCGTGTTAGTAAAGATCATTTGCAATAATTGACCCAATTTCCCTTATCCAAAAGGCGCCCGTTTGTGACATATTGTTTTTTTCGAAGTTCACTAATTACGCTCACTCAAACTTAAAATTTACGAAAATAATGGAGCTTTTTCTCAATTTTTCAATTTGTCTGCGTAAAGGACATCTCAACACACATTATTTATCGGTGACAATTACGTTAAATACTTGGAAAATTAAAACTTCCGTTTTTGATGAAACTGTAGACACAACCGCAAAAGCGAAAGTTTTAATTTTTTTAAATTTTCCAACAATTAACAATAAAGGTTAACTAACACAAAAAAAATCTACTTAACATAACATTTCAGGAAAATGTTGAAGATGATAATGAGATAAGACATTAACACTTCGAAAGGATCATCATTTTCTATAGCCACATCTATAATCATTTGTAATCACCCTAATAATCTACAAATCGATCAGATAAACGAATATAAGCATACAATATAATAATACAATCATTGTAAAATAAAAGTATTAATTATTTGTATTACCAAATCCGTAACTACATTAGAAACTCTTTCTAAGAAGTAAATATCCATCTATTAGTATAATTAAGGATCGAGCGCAGTGCTCT
The DNA here is from genome assembly GCA_023690525.1 of Holotrichia oblita. NCBI lineage: Eukaryota > Metazoa > Arthropoda > Insecta > Coleoptera > Scarabaeidae > Holotrichia > Holotrichia oblita. The sequence goes on from CM043021.1 coordinate 60,004,849, forward strand.
AATTCTGTAAAAAAATATTTTTCTGTGGCATAATTATATGGCAAATTATGTGTATACGACGACTAACACATACTATTGATAAATATTACAGCGGACACTGTGATAATGCTATTTGTAGGTGTATTAAATTTACAGTGCATTTATTGCGGAAAATATTACTACCTAATGTCTTTCTACTTATATCTAAAATATTTTACAGCATACAGCCTCTGGCACTTTACAGTTGACCAAGTTGTTTGTCTGTTTATATTTCGCTACCTGATTTAGTCCCGAGGAAATTTTATGGCTTTTCGATTCAATTCTTGTGTCTTTTATAGTACATATGAAATCGAAGACACTGTATACCTGCATAAGGATATAACGCCTTATGCATTTATACGAACTGTCACAACGGTGAAACTGGCAAAAGGTATGGCATTAATCTACGGCCTTGAATGGAAGTTGTAATTTATCATGTAATTAGTTTGCTGACACACCAGTTACCTACTGCCTCACCGTACATTGAATTCAAGCCATATTTTATGCTGTATCAGACGCAAATCTAATTATAAATTTATGTTGGTGTACACTGCTACCGAAGTTAATATCTGGAGGAGGATGTGGTTTAGTACGTAACATTAAGTCAACTAAGTTCCTAGTTACAGCAGATGTTACACAAAGTTCAACATTTTTATTTTATCGGATATCTTAGCTAGATTAAGTTTACCTAAACAAATTTTTATTTCAAATAAGATATCCACTGTAAACATATCAATTAATGGTCACCTTTTACTAGAGGTTAACCAGAGTTATACATATATGTAGTCGTAATAATAACGTTTAAAATTTATTAGATCGATATAATAGCTAAATTCAGATCATGAAAGATACATTTTCGTAGCAACTATAGCAGATATTTGTCCTCACAGTTCTATCCACACTGCTTACAGGCTGTTTAAGTGCTATAATAAAAACTACTAAGTGCCGTTTGAAAAAAGAGAATTTTTAATGTTTGAAGATATCTAAATTGGTTGCTAATTTCTGCACACTCTGTATAAATTTTGTTGATGGTTATGACAGTTCTCAGTTACCCACTACTTACTACTTTCTATGACCCCTTACTTTCGTTTGCAGAAGTTAGGTACCTTACGCGTTACAATATTAATTTGGTGCATTGTAAATATCTTAGAAACAGTTGAATTTAGAGATGGGGTAACCTAATACAAAATATTTGCAAATAATGCATACAATCGATTGCATTAAAAAAATTATACCATTGTATTTAAAATAACAAAGCTGCTATTTACTTTCGGTATGACCGGAAGTTAGATTTCGTTGAAAATATTTTAAAACAGTAGAACCAATACCACAAATGCAAGTGTCGAAATTTCAGAATTGTAATCAGACTATATTTCCACAAGTTTCTTACTAACGGGTTTTCTGAAAGACCCTGTATAGGTTGTAGCATTCGATGAAAATTACTTAATTAATAGCTCAGACAGGTCGATCTAGTCCAAAAAAGGACAGATTTGCACGAAAGTTCAGCAACACTTAATGTTACTGACCTTCTGACTCTCTACATGATCTTGATTCTTCAATATGTAAATTTATTTTAACAAAAATTGTGTACGAAAACGTCTAGAAATGCCGGAATATAAAAACCAAAAAATGCCTATAATAGGCGCTGATGGTATATTGTTGGAGTTCACCCAGTGTGAGTGCAATGAAAATAGATTAAGCATTAGAAGCGGACCACGTGGTTTCAACCTTCTAGGTCTCGTCAGCGTAAGTACGAATTCAAGATCTATTTTCATCGGCGTTCATATCACAAGTTTAACTGTGTAATACCTCCGACAATGAACTAATTCCAACCCAATTTCCTCTAGTGGGAAGGGTGGGAAGTAGCACACTGCAGGGCATCACACAACACAAGTCGGTGCAGCAGATACTGATCTAGCTCGCAGATCTAGCTCGCACAATTCGTGGATTGTCATTCCCGCTAGATGTCTCGATCAGCTAAGCAGTCAATGGTGAATTCCATATACAGCTTACTATGAAGTAACATATGAAAACGTCGAGAAATGCCTGAATATAAAAACCAAAAAATTGTGTCAATAGATATTGTAAAAGTAGACAAAAATAAAACTTCTAGGAGTTACAGTATGTAATATTATAATGATAAAGTTTCTGTTTGAAACGTCAAGTTGGACAATATCGGCAACTCATTTTTGAGGGACTGAAGCTATAATTCGTTATGATTCTGCAGCAATACAAAGCGATGAAATTTAAATCTTTTTAGGTAAAAAAAAGTTTAATGGTTTAGGGAATGTAAACCCTAGAAAGCATTTTGAGGAAAGGCAATTTGGCAATGCGCACTGGATAAAGGCGCTCAGCTCAAAATTCACCTTCAAAATTCCAAGAACAACCAGGGCTAGGATCCGAACAGATATTTTATCATTCTTCAGTGATCTTTTCTATCCAAATTTCACTAGCTGACCATGCATTGCTTGAGCATAGAGTGCAATAATGGAGACTGGTATTGGTTTAGCAAACGCCATTGCATTTTTAAAATAATGTTCTTCCCCTGGTGATTGCAATAAACATCGAGAGGCTGCATGAACAATGTGGCTTCTGCAGTGGAGTCATAGGTTTGTAGTCAACATGTTGTCATTCTTCTGCCAAGACCAATAATCAAGGCAGACTTTTGTTTCATATAAAACAGTGCAAAACTTTCGTCATAAATTCACTCATCATCTCTCTTGATATTTTTCCTGATTTATAACAGTGAATGAAGATTTTCCTGGATTTTATCACTCAATCTGATTTCCGTAAGCAAAGAACAAAAGGTATCTTGTCGTTGTGAAATTTGGTATAAGATGTCATAAGTGTAATTTTCTTTTCATGATAAGAAAATTTGCTCCGTCCAAATAACTTTAATCAATGTTGTAAAGTTTAGGTAATGGAAAATGTAATACTATTATTCTGAACCTTAATGCAAGTGAACAACTATCCCAACGTTTCCAATCTAATTCTGATGTGTTCGATAGGCCTAGTAATAAATTTGATAATGTTATGAGAAATAATTATTATTTATTCTACAGCATTTGGTCCAAGAATCCGAGGCGTTAAACATTGTGAAATTCGGAAGTCTTGCTTTGAGTAACCGCCATCTTTATATGTACCATGTGAAATTATTAGTCAGAGATTTTTCAAATTCATTATTCACGTAATTTGAAATTTAAGTGTATTTGTTTCTTACAAGCGAAAGTGTTTTTAAACATTTTAAAATGGGAATCTTGCAGATAATAATCGGTAACAATAGATACCTCAAGACTTAATTGCCTCCGGACACGTCTTTCGATGACTTATGGGTCATCATAATCAACCGAATATGGTCACTCATGAGTCGACAAAACAGGTGTCCCGAGTTAATTAAGCATTGAGATGGGAGATGGTATTCCAAACTATTATCGCCATAGGAACCCACAGTCCTTTAAATCACAGTGATATGACTTACTTTTGTTCAATGACAGTAGTGTTGAAGTTTCTTGAGTGGTAAACTTTCTCCTTTTATATGCATAATTGATTGAATGTGTTCCGACTCAAACTTACATCATGCTACTATGTAACACGTCCAAACTTTCTTGCTCCTTATAGCCTACTTGAGCTATTTCGCCAAAATCCAGTATGATCGCGATTACAGTATATCCTGATATTACCGTGTAGTATAGCCATTGTGCTGACACCAACACTTTACACAGTACTAATGTTTCAAAGTATTTTATCAAATAATTCACTAAAATATCTTTTGATGTAACATTAATACTATAACGAAATAAACGACAGCAATCATACGACTTAATAATTGTATGAGGCAGTTTATTCTATAAAAGTGCAACGTCTGCAATTTTCTTATCGACGCCGCAGCCCTCCGCTGCTGTAAAACACATCTGTTTGTATAAAGTTATGGTAGGAAGGTCATGTTTCAGCGTTGCCAAAGCTATAGACATTTTACATGTACTTCGATTTCTATTTTTTTAACCTTACCTTAGATTGTGGAACAAACTTCAAACTTGTCGGGCTCGTGGCCTAGTGGCTTGCACACTTGCCTCGTAGTCCAGCAGTACCGGGTTCGAACCCCGGTGCTTCCTTTCTGAGTTTGGTTTTCTGTAGTTTTCCAAATTCCACGGCAAATGCGGAAAGGTTACATCTTAAGTCGGTCTACAGCCGCAGGCGTAATAATAACTCATGGCCAGCCGATGCCCCCTGTAATTGGCGCAAGCTGTTGGGGGATGCTAAGGCATGAATTATTATTTTTTTTTTTCGGACGTAGTCAGCCCAAGAGCTGACAAGTGGCCCTGTGAACCGCCCCTCTAGAGATTTTGGTCACCCCGGAATCGTCTTGATGACATGCGTCAGGGTGATTAGGCTGTCTTTTCTTCGTCTTGTGCTGCCCTACTTTTCCCCTCCCCGGCACGAGGTGCCGGGATTAGGTGTTCGGGGGATATCTGGCCTCCGCTTGGCGTGCCCGCTCTTGCTCCTCTTTGTTCTTCATGATTTTGCTAAACATGCTCTGTATAGCCCTCCATTTTCCTTCTGCAGATGTCATTTCTTCTACGAGATTTTCCGGTGTCAGTTTTATGCCGAGCATGTTATTTGTCTCTTCTCGCAGGTATTCCCATTTTCGACACTGGAAGGCTGTGTGTTCAGCCGTATCCTCTTCCCCACAGTATATGCAGCTGGCATCCCTATCCTTTCGGAAGCGTAGAGCGTACGCTCTAAACACCCCATGCCCTGTTAGGACTTGCGTGAGGTAGTAGTCTATCTTCCTAAATCCACAATTGACCCACGGTTTAAGGCGGGGGATGAGCCTCTTCGTCCATTGTGCCTTGGTGTTGTTGTCGTCCCATCGGCGCTGCCATTTATCTAAGGTTATGTCTCTCGCAGCTGTCCGGCACTCCGGCCCCCATTTAGGTGCAAATATCTCCGTTCTGATGCTAATAGGTCAAGTGGGGATATACCAGATACAACTTGTAGCGCCACCGTAGAAGTCGTACGGAATGCTGATGCCATTCGGATGAGCGTCTTCCTCTGAAGCTTATCGCATATATTGCAATATACATTTTTATCCAGTATGCTATGCCAGATTGGCATAGCAAGGCATGAATTATTATTATTATTATTATAACAATTTTTTCTTTGTATTTACGTGATGAGTCCATTGTAAAATTCAAACTTTAAAATACTTATAGCTACCTAAAATAGGGCGATTTTAAAGTTGGAATTTTGCTTTTGTTTTTCTGGAAAACTATTTATTTTAACGCCTACTTCATAATAAACTTTTTAATCCTATTTACTTGCTCTATATGCTGGCAAAATTGTGGCAGTCAAACTGCTTACAGCCTGTATATACATGTTCATCGTCAGATAATAGAAGTACTGAATTGCTGACAAATAAGTTCATTACAAAAGTAAGTATTGTCAATCTCAGGAACATTTTAATGGTGCTACAGATTTTATATTGAAAATACAGGACCATTTAGAGAATGAGGAGACTGTTTACATGAGGTATTATTAAATTTCGCCACCTATATCAAAAAAGTTAACTGTATAACGGAAAATATAGAAGTCAGTATTTAAATTTTATCCTAAAACGTGTTTTGAAACTATTGCAACCAAATCGACCTTTTATTTGGACATTCAGTAACACCTGTTAACTTCAAAATCGAGCGAGATATATATTAAAAACCCTAATCTTAACTTTTGATGTACTTCTTAGAAAATATAATATTCATGTCGATTCTGCTCTTGCAGTTATGATCCTTAGTTAAATGTCAACACAATGATCACCCCTCTTACACAGTTTGTATCCAAACAACTTTTGTCGATCTACTACTATCATGACTATGTCTGGCGGTGATGTTCACACTCATTAATCTGTAAGTAAGGTAAGATCTGAAATAGTTTCAAAATATAGTAATAATTACGTGCCAGTATCTAAGCGCCAGAAAATAGTCTTAACATGATTTGCTGGAATGTGCATTTAACACAAAAGAAATATTTATCGTGCCATATTTGTAAACTAGAGATATTGGTTGTTTTCTAATTTGATACTATTAAATTCTTAGGTGTAAAATCTGATGAACATGATCAGCTAAGGACTCCAGAATAAATCCCAGAGCTGTTGAAGTCCAAGCTGCTTATATCTTTAATCAGCTATGTATGAATTTCATAAGAAAATTTAAAACTATCTTAGTTGTTGTAAATATTATGATTTGTAGCACCTCTTGAACCATTTATGTCAACTACATAAGCTGCCCTTCTAGCTTTATCTTTTATCTAAATTTTATATATAATAAGATGTTTGACATTGGATTTTCTTTACAGGCTATCCAAATGAATTACTGGACAATAACGTTCTCACATATCAAATAGGATCATCACGTAGAGGTAACAATCTTTAAACTTATTTATTTTCAAAAACTCATAATATCTAGGTATTGCAGATTCCTTGTCCTTAGAAGAAGGTTTCAAGAACACATCTCCTTTATACTCGAAACGAACTCTACCGTATCGACTGTGCCCGCTTCTCCTAACTTGTATATTTTGGCTTGCATAATTCGAACATTCCGAAAGATTGAAAAAGTATAAAAGATAAATCGTGAAGATTTTACTGTACATTAACTTATGTATAAAAATATATAATGTAGCGCGTTATATAATGAAATTAATAGCGAGTATATTTTTTTCGAACCAATCTTCTTTCCTCCGACCCTGTTTGTATGATAGTACGTACCATTTAAATGCTATTTTTGTACGCTTTTCAATGTATATTTGGGAAATAAATTATTGGATGAACGTTCTAAGTGTTGGGGTTTATTGTGTTTCATTTATAATTTATGACTGCTGCCAAATATATTACCGAGACGGCCAAACTAAGTTTGGCGCAACGGAAGATTTGTATCGGCAGAAAAATTCGTAGATGTACGCCTTATAATCGAAAAATAAAGATATGAAAACTTCTACTTTGAATTTATATGACTATAGAAATTGGAATCAATAATTCTTCTTCGCCTTTGAAAGTAACCATCGACGACGATCAGATGCTACATATCGTCTTGAGAATTACAGAAGTAGGAAAGTGTAATATATTGCTTTTTTATCAACTGGAAATGCAACCATCTCAATAAATTTTAGAGTATATAATTTATTGTAGTAGTTTTCGCTTTAATAATATGGTAACTGTTATCTGTTAATTTAAGAAGATACATAATACACCCTATACAAAGGTTATTAGAAACTGCACGACTAACTAACCAGATGCTTTTTTAAACACTCCAGTTTTATTACTGACGATTATGCCTGTAAGTATTTCCAGTATTTTAATTTCAAACGAGTATGTTGCCAACTGGAGACTGACCTATAGCTTAGGAAATATCCTAATTGATTGCCAATTTGATTGAAAGTAAATTTTTTGCTAACGAAATTCGGAAAATATTATTATTAACGATGTTAAGTTTATTTTTATTTAGCACAACTTGACCAAAATTCAAAAGACAACTAACCATATATAAATTACTAAAATTTCTTATAAATTGTATTACCTTATGCAAAAAAGGTAAATTATTTATTTAGCGTTAGCTATTAGCATATACATAGATCAATACATATATAAATTACTAAATATTTCTTACTAAATTGTATTCACCTTATGCTAGTATATCATGCCTAATAGATATAGTTTACATTAGAGCACTGTAAATCTTTGAATAAATTGGAGATACTTTAAATTCGGTTTACAATATCGTAACTAATGATAAAACGACTCGTGAAAGTAAATGTCAACTAGATGTAGCGCTGGATGAACCTACAGTTGCAACGTACTTTACTTTGTTGGGGCTGCATTTCATTTTCAAGCTGTAAAATCTGCCAGCTTGAACTTTCGAAGCGTTTTGGAACGATCCATCAAACAAAAGCACATTCTAGGATGTGCTTTTGTTTGCTTAGCACCAAAAACGTGTGAGGAAAAAGACTCCAAGTGAGTGTATTTACATTACTGGTTCCTCAGTTTTTTTTTCTGTTAGATAAATTACATATGGCAGAATATTAACTAAATCAGCGTCCAGGTAAGTATCTGTACTACCTTTCCAAGCAACGGCCCGGATTTTTAGCGACAAGCGACGGAGAATCAATTCAGGAAAGTTACTGAATCTGACAGGTGAGTTGGTGGATTGATAAAAAGAGGAAGCAAAATGATTTGGAATTTTGTGAATTGAGTGCAGATTTAGAGTTTATAATAGAGAACTCAAACAAGTAAATGATATACTCCAATTGGCATCTTTTATGCTGAAAATCAAAAATGTAATACTATTTGAAGTTTTGTATTGAATACTAGACATCCTTACTTTACTATATTGGCTATTTAGAAATCGAAAATAAAAATATAGCATACTTAATTTTATGCTAACTGTTGCAAATTTATTATTATTTCTGATTACATATGTACATGTTGTATTCCGCACACTCAACATTATGTAAGTTGAGTTATAAGCTATTTTTATAATAATACCGAAAAATTGTTTAATGCGGTATATAAAAGGCCACACTCAATTTTTCAGTACTAAATTATGTTTTTGACTTTAGAATTAAATATCCTGAAAACTACTAGGCTTTAGCGCAGAGTGTGTTAGTTAAAATTGCCTTATCAGAGATTTCAAAAATTTAATAACATCTCAGGTGCTTAAAAAACAAAGCATGCTATTATACGGCCAAATTGAATATTCCTGTATATAACAAATTATTTTTCTAGAAAAGCCATATGCGGTCGATTCCGAGGTGTCACACTCTATATGTGTGTATTGTGAAAATTTGGAAGAGATAATCATTTGTCAATAGTTTATCTACTGTCCATCAATATATTTAATCATGTAAATAATTTCCAATCACATTAATAAAATGAATTTTCACATGTTCCTAACGGACGGATAGGATGCTAACGCGAATTAAAAAGGGCTTATACAAAATTGGAGATAAAATCATAATTTAACGAAACTAAAACTAGCCAACGGGTTTAGTTTCGAATGAATTTATGCAATCGATGACAATTTAAATTTTATTCTATTAAAATTTCCTAAAATGTTACATGTATTTAACATTTCAAAATTTAAATTGAAAGCCTTTAACATTTCTAATTTAAGACCAAGCTCAGTAGAATATTGAAAGGAGTTTAGAACATACACAATGATAATGTAGTCAGTGCAGAGGCGTTCTTGTAGTTTCTCTTAGTACAAGAACGCCTCTGCACTTCAAAAACCACACATTTTAACATGTATTAATTGTATCGTTTCACAATATTTTCTTGAAATCCTTTGCCATGTACCTATACATAACAGCGAATAATTACTTATTATATATTAATACTATTCTATATAATACACTTAAACGCGTAAATATTTAAACACTATACTTACCAGTAAAAGAAAATCTAGCTGCTACACAGCTAACAATAACTTCAAACAATATACGATTTCTGCATGTCAAAAACGATATAAAAAAAAATTATTTGGTCCACAATGTCAAGAGAAAGATGATTAATCTAAAAATGATGGAGCGGTTTGTAACATTTTACCAAACAAATGGAATTTCAGAAAACTTTTTGTACTAACATAGCAGTGGTAGCCCCACTTTTGAATAGGTAAGTAGCGCACTGGTGATATTAGTGAAGTATTGCGTTTGTTTTGTGTTACATCGAATAACAAATAAATCTGCTGGCATTAATAGAATTAAAATTGAGGCTGAACTAAGGTATTTTCCTGTTTTAACTCTTGTGTTTCACATGTTCTACTTTTCACGCAATAAGCCATTTTTCATATACCTCAATTTTATTGTTTTACCTCAGTAGTATCGTTTGTTTATAATATAAAGGCATCTATTGTGCTTTACCACTTAATCCTTTGCTTATTTGCTCATATCATGCTCCACTAGGTTTCATTCCAGGTTTTTTGTTTGACACGTTGGCACTGCAAAATTAATTCTTTATCTAAGTTAACAATTTTGTCAAATATTTTTCATAAATTCATGAATAGATATTACGTTTCCCGAAAATTTCAGTATAAATTATTGCTGCTTTGTTACATCTTTGTCAAGCTTTAAACATACTGTTATCGAGACATGTGTGTATTTCTAACTAATACTTTTAATGTATTTTCTGATCGTTTAGCTACTACTGTTTCTAAATAAACTTTTACAATATATAGTAGTTTATATTCGAAATAGTTTCCGCTAATATCTCATGAAAGCAAATTGAACTATGTAGAAGATGAAAATTATCTTATTCTCCAATGTCAGATGTGGTAAGAATGTAAATCTAATTGTATTATGAATGGAGGCGCCTGTTTCAAAGTGTATAACGAAGTATATTCACTGTCTAGAATGCACCGTTAACTTGACTTCGCATCTGCTTCCTTGCAACTACAACAAGATTGAGGCGAAATTTCATGCCTGGTAGGTGCTATCATTGTGCTCTACTACATACTATGCCGCCGCCGGTACACTTTCAGTGTTACATGTCTTATTTTCTACTTGCATCGGAGAAAACTCGATTCCACTCACACTTTGAGAGCGACAGAAATATCCAAGACAGATAAGTTAAGGTTTGTGTTATATAATTGACAACTCTGTTGTATACGATACACAGTCTCGCGTATTACATTTTACAATTTCAACAGCAGCCGTACTACAAAGATTATCAATCAAGCTGGATAGCTTCAATACACTTTTGCGTACGTTTTATCCTATCAAATAGGTTTTTTTGGGATAATAAGAGTTTATGTGTGAGTTAATTACTAGCCTAAAGTGAGAGAAAAATGTTATACCCTGTGTAATGAAAAATATATGCTTTAGTTAATTAAAACACATATTATATTTGGTAAATATTACATCACAAACATTTTGTGGGAGGAGATACCAGGAAAATATAACAATTTATTCTAGAATTACCAGCACTGAGCTACAATTAAACGAAGATAGTATATATAGAGCTAGGTTGTGTGCGACAAGCGAGCTAGAAGTGTATATCGCACGTTCGAGTAGGGCTACACGTCTGATAATATCACCTCAGGAAACAAAATATTGAGTATTTGCCAAGTAAAGAAGGGATATAGTGGGAGAAGAAGGAATAATAACCTATATAAGTCTATAATCTAGTAAATATATTAAACTATTGAGTAGATTATTTCAGCCAAACCTAAAGTCTAGACATAGTCATAACCCATCAAGGTTTTGAAAGCTGTAACTACCTATGTTGGAACACTATTCTACTATTATTCTTACATTTTTGTTGTAATAAATAACTTTTCCGCTTCAGTTACTATTCATTTTTTATTGATTTGCAACCCACTTCAGTTATAGAACGTCTATGCGGTAATCAATTTCACTCAAGTCATGGCAGTGGTTTCATTGAACTCGTAAATTAATATTGTCTCCTAGATAATAAGCAATAACGATATGATACCCGCAACAGATACTGGAGAATATAAATATTACTCTAAATTGATACGAAGATTCAAATATTGGTTTTGTTTTAATTTCCTCTTATCTGGAAGCGAAAGCATAGAAACCGAGAAGCTGAGAAGAGCTAACAGGAAATTAAGGACTTAAACTTAATAGCATTGCGCTGCTAGCGGCATAATCGCCTACGCCTTTATAGACAATTAACTTTACTCTCTCCACATATTGAAATTTACGCATTAAAAAAAGAAACAAAATAGGAATTCAAAGTATATCTCACGCAAACAATGAAATGTTTTTAAATAACTAAGAACTGTCAATGGTTCTATAATTTTAATATTCTCTTTCTAGAAAACATTCTACATTATAAAAGAACGAATGTATGACGAACGTTTGCTTAAAAGTCGATAGGATTATTAATGTGATTGCCCGGATAAAATCGACGATGATTATACTTCTTAACTCTCGCCTAAAATAGATTGAAGCAAACTCATAATTTGGAGAAAAACTTTTACGTCAATACTTGGAATATATGTATATCCAATTTGTTCTTCCAATATTTTCTTAGGTCGACGCTAAAAAATGTTTAATCTGCAATATTCCTTTAATGACTTCTTTTCCATCGCATTCTGAGCTGATAAATTTGTTCGATTCTGGCACAGTTTTACGAACCACACATATTGACCTAGATATGTATGTACATATATCATAGTTGCGAACGAATAATAATAAATTAAGATAGCAACTTTTGACAAGTCATTCAAAAACAGAGACAATACTTCTAATAAAGTGAAGATTATTCGTCAATATTGGTAATAAAAAGTGTGAATAGAAATTACAATAAAATAAGAGAACAAAAAAATCGCTTGGAATAGCTATTATTACAAATAAAGTATCTAAATACATATATGGTACCCGGTATAACGGAATTGATTTGTTTTACATTAATCAAGGCAATGGAAATCAGTACGAAATGTATTTTTTAGCATGTAAGCAGGCCATGCTGTATAACATATATGATACATAATATACCTACACCTCGGCAAAATAAACCCTACAATTTGTATACTCATAAATCTGCTTTTAATACATATGTATGTATAATGGAATAAGTTGTTTCTACAGATGTACAGTTACCTACAAATTGAGCCGGACATGTCTATGTAGATAGAAAAATACATTGCGCCCATCTTGTTCTGAAAAACCAGAGGACCGCTACTACCTCCCTGAGTAAACATCGAAATGGCTGTAGTTTATCGTAATAATCTATTTATGTGTATAATATCTAATAATATTAGACATACAGAATTCAAGCTTATGTAGCGCCAAGTGGGTGAAATGGCTTTTCCGTATCGTACTATTACATAATTATGAAGATGAATAATATTTGCTATAATGTTTTCGACGATGGTTCTATATTTATATGATTCCATAAAAATACTTTTTCAACTTTTGAGTGAAAGTCTTTGGTGTTTTTCTTCACTAATTTACCTCTATAAATAATTAATACCTGACTGTAAGTACAAGCATTCTAAAATATAAGTGTAGTACTCTATTGAATATTATTTATGTCTTATATGAACTATAATATGCAACTACATTCATAATTTTATTTTCTCTGTATTTTACTTTAATAAATTAGTATACATATTTTATTAACTTTTTTCTAATCTTTTATTTTCTATTAAACAACGAATTAATTACTAATCAAATTAATTGTAGGTCACGTAAACGATCTTCGATATAACAAATACTGTCAAAATTTACAACAATCAACAACAATGTCTAACAAAAAAAATCATTTGTATATAGAACCATTAATGAGAACAATATCTACATGTTATAGGATTCTTACTTTAAATACGTAGACCTTTGTTAAACAGAATTGAATTATGTCTAGATGACAATCTTCACAAAACTGTGTGCATTGGAAATAAAAATAATTAGAGACCTTAAAGTCTTGAGATATAATAGATTTTATTTTAATTTATTTTCTCGTGTGTTAACGTTTCACGTACTTGCACCCTTTAACCGAAGATGCCTAAGCACTTTTCACTCACCTGAGTAAGATATATAATGCAAACACATATTATTTTGTGTTTTTACTCTATATGACTAGTATGGTTATACGAGATATTATATGAATTTGTATGATTCAAGGACAAGAAATCTATTTTTTTGAGTGTATGCTCTTGCAGTTCAAATATTTTAATTTATGTTATACATATGTATGCTCCCAACGCAATGCTATTGCAAGAACTACGGCTACTATGATGTTTACACACTTTACGAGGGGCTCTCATGCTATTTAGAACAAAATTCTGAGCGCAAGGTATTTCTGTTTCTAGACATGCTCGAATTAAATTGTGGGTAACTGTATACTGTTAGCAGCTTCGCAGCTAACGACTGCTGAAAATTTTTTGTGGGCTGCCCTATAACTAGTTTTATGTACTATAATTATCTACTTCTAAATCTTAGTAGTCACCTTGACTTACATGTTAATAAAAGCTGGATTTTTAAATGATGATCATGGAATGGTTGTGAAAACGGCAAACCAAACCCATTGGCCTGGCTCTATTTTAACAGCGAACCAATGTATTTGTAATTCTGGGCTCAAAAAATTATGCAAATGTCGATTTGTGGAAAACCCACATGAAAACTCCCATGAAGATATCTTCCAGTAATCCCACGACGCTCCAGTATATGTAAATGTGTGCTATAAAACGCTATATAAAGCCAATGCACAGTTGTGGTAGATTTTTAGTAAATGCGTGGATTTGGATCAGTTTATTGGTGCTTGGTGTTTGGAAGGAAGGTTAACTGAAAACTATCGGAGAGATCCCCTGAAAAATGTTAGGTTACTTTCTGTAAAGCAGCTCTTTGGCAACAATTTCATTTTTCAGCACAATTCTCCTACGTTGCTACCAACAACAACTGCTATTTTTCCATAGTCATCAAAGGGCTCTAATCTTAACATTACTGACTATATTTGACGACAAATGGCATAATCGTTGTACAGAAATAATTTTAGACTAGCAAATCGAGCTGAACTTTGAGAAAGCATGGAAAAAAATATATTCAATGAAAAATATTACAATAGGTAGAGTAGAAGTACTGGCTGTACAACGCTAAGATCCAAAACAAGGAAGAGATACTGGGATAGCAGCCGTTTAGAATAAAACAGTCCTTCTTACAATCTAAGTTTTCGTAAATTTATTATTTACTTCTTCAGAGATCATATGTGGATGAAGGAGGCAAAATATAAGTTACAGAGTCGATTACACATCCTATTATTACTCAAATCAACAATATCTCTGTTTAAACTGTTAAAATAGTCATAATTAAAATTATGATGGAATTTAATCGCACAAACTTCAAATAAAATTGTTAAAAAGTTATAACCTTAATCACTAATAATCCCGAACATGTGACAAAAGTGCGGGAAAGGTCTGTAACTTATATTTTGCCTCCTTCATCCACATATGATCTCTGAAGAAGTAAATAATAAATTTACGAAAGCTTAGATTGTAAAAAGGATTGTTTTATTCTAAACGGCTGCTATCCTAGTATCTTTTCCCTGTTTTGAATATTACAATAATTCAGATCGATTTTCATTCTAAATTAAAAAATAAGTTCATTATTTGTACGCGTGCGCATTGGTTATATTAGAATTCAATATTTATCATTGTAGGCACTACATATTTTCAAAATTTTTAGTTAAAAATATAGGTATTAAATTTCGTTTGAATGCAGAAAATCTAAAGAAACGTGTATGTTAAGAGTTGTTGACGGAGAACAGATCCAATACCGTCTTCCAACTCTATCATTGAGACCTGGTTTTTACCTTTCTGATATTTTTTTAAATCGTTTGGTGAGATAGCAAATCACTCATTTAAACTGCAACGGTGTGTGCAAAAGTAGTGGAAAAGTGGAGGGCAGTTTTAAAAAAATATATAATTGCGTGGAGGATTAAATAATTTAAACGAATTTTCTTGAAAACAATAAACACAATACCCATGAATTTTGTTCCCCAGTTTATCATAATGCCGCATTGTATAAGACAATGTGTTGACATTTTTAACAAACTAAATTTTCATGCTAATTTAGAATAAGAGAACTTAAGATCCTATTAAATCTCCTTTTGCGGCGTTAGTGCTGTACAGGCACGAAAGTAACACCTCGCTAATCGATATCTGTTTTTGCTTTTACTTATACAGCTACCAGCAAAATTTTACAAGATATGAATAATAACAACAGTGACTATTATATCTTTTTGAATATACATATAGCTTGCACATTTTAAATGTAATTAGATTGTTATTTCAGATTCGCTAAAGAGAATTGGTATTTGGAAAACAATGGCACTATGGTGGGGTTAGGGGATGAATACCTGTTTATACGAAATTGTGGCAGTGGTGACAGCTGGTAGATAGCGTGTTATCACGATATAGTCCCACGGAATCCTTCACAACTAGCTTAATCGAAGCATGTTGTTAGGAGCTACGCCTCGCGGGGCGGATGTGTTTGGGGAAGCTATTGTATGAGAATGTGTTTGTGCAGTACGATTGTTGAATCAGATATGCACGTATACATCGATGAAAACAGGCGAAAGTAGGATCGAAAATATTAAGCTAATTTTTAAATAATTAATATTGAATATGGTACGCCGTAATTGTATTAAAGATCCAGAACAAGTCTGTTTGTAATATAAGGATGGTTTAGTATTATACATATACAGGGTGTCTCAGCGAGACCGTTCATTAGAAGTTTATGGGGTTCTGGCCAAAATATAATATATAATACAGCAAATTTTTTTAGAAAAAAATCGAATAACTACAAAATGCCCAAATCAAATTAAAAAAACTAAAGATATTTCTAAAGCTTAAAAACAGGTAAATCCAAAAAATGTAAAGATATACAGGGTGTTCCATTAAAAATAACAAAGTAGATAGCGACTTCCGGTATAACCGGAAGCGCTAGAAATCTACATAATAATATTTTCATAAAAGAGAACATAGTCGACTATATATAATTCTGAATTTTCAAATTTATATTTTGGCCAGAACCCTATAAACTGCTAATGAACAGTCTCGCTGAGACACCCTCTATGACGGTAATGTAATTTTGATTAATTACATAAATGAGTTGTACAATGCTCATACAACTGGTTGTAACAACATATTGTAAAATACTTAACACTTACTTAACTACCATTTAACTGTGCCAAGATAATAAATTAAAATTCTATTACATTTCCAATAAAGACTATCGCTACCCACTATCGCGAGTAACAACTAAATTTCGCTTGGTTCTACCAATTTTGCATGGTCCCGTTTCATAGTCTCTTTAGCAGAATGCTCTGATGTTACATAGTAGATTTTCCAAACTTGGCCATTTTTTGTGAAAATGTGCATTCCTACATTATCTCAGTTAATTTGGCAAAAAGTGACATAAGCTTAACTTTATTATAAATAATAGTAAATCTACTAGCTTGACTGTATAGGACAATATTCTTTATGCATAAAATATTTCTAAGCTTAGACTCTCTAGGGAACGATAATATACTTTGATTCAGTTTTAGTACCACTATCTGAATACCTTACCTAATAGATGATCCAGATGGAAATAGCTACCTAAAAATGCCGTATTTTAAACTACGATTTTAATAATATCATGCATTTGTGACAAAATATCTGCAATAATGATACGTGATACACCTTTGATCTGCCCCCCATTAATCCAAGGTTTCTGAATCATTATAAGTCCCAGGCTGTGTTTTGCTCCCCTCTCGTGCTATAAGTTGATTCGCATCAACCTGGTGAAGACGGCTAGTCGGATGGAGGGCCAAGTGCCTCCAGTTCTACAGATGACTGCGGGGTTGGAATGTTTTCTCCTTCTAACCCGAACTCGATCCTGACGTCATCTAGGTTGATGTCCTCAAATATACCTCAAGAGGCGGGCAAGCTTTGCTCGCTGGTCTCCCATTGTTCCATTATGGTCTCAGAGGTATCAGTAGTAGTCACTTTCATATCCGGTTATTCTTGACTCCTCTTGAGCCTCGACACGGTGATACTATCAAACCTATAATCATAACCTGTCTGTGCTACTTTTCTGAGGCGTTTATGGCCTTCCAGAGATCTGTTTAGAGTTCCGGCTTCTAGACGCCAACCAGTTTGAGCAGGTTGTTTACTTCCTGACTCTTGCTCTTCGGTAGGACTACCGTTATGACGGGAACCTTCGGAAGGTCATCTTCTTCTACCGCGAATGGAATCAAATTCTAAGTGATAGTCATGGTAGATTTGGTTCACAACATCTGAGCTCAATACTAGCAGATAATTTTCAAATTTCAACTATAATAAAACCAAATGCTGGCGTGGATAATGTCGTTAAAGACAGTTCCCAACTATGCAGGAGCTTTGGAAAAAACGATTGGATTATGATTATAGCAGGTACTAACGATTGCTTACAAGGAAAAGGTCTTCGCAGGAAAAGCTTTGAGTCTGTTTTATCAAATCTTTGACAGACTAATGTTATCGTCGTGTCCGTTCCTTATTTAAGAAACAACAGTTTTTATAACTCAAAAATATAGTAACTTATATAATAGCATTTGTAGATTAAGTTGTGCAAACATTTATTTCCTCGATGTAAATTCTAGTTTGCGTGATGATCATAAGGTAAATCGCGGCATACATCTTTCAAAGAGGGGACAGTATTGTTTGTTTGAAACTATAGGGGAAGTGAATCTTTGGCTTGCAATAACAACGACGCTAGTGGTTTAACTACTTCGTGTGTCAATCATGACAACTTGATCGACTGTAATTCTTTGAAACCAAATATGGATAGTTTTTGCCCTCAGTTAGACACAAATTCAACAGTTAATAGTGTTAGTAACTTTAGATTAATTCATTGTAATGTTCAATGTATTAGGAATAAGGTTGATAAGTTGGATGTATTTTTGCGTGAACATTACCCAGATGTCCTATGTATAAGTGAACGTTGGTTAAGTGTTGATGAATTCAAATATTTAGTTCTTAACAATTATAATTTATCTTCTTGTTTTACCCGAACTAATTTTAAACATGGTGGTGTTGCCATATTTGTAAAAAAATTCTATGGTGCTGTGTCTAAGGAATTTATGACCAAATCAGTCGAGAAGGATTTTGAATTTGGTGCCGCAGAAGTCTCTTTTGTTAATATTAAAATAGTCATGATATGTATTTATAGAGCCACGTCGGGAGACAGCGACATCTTTTTTGAAAACTTGTATGTTCTGGATGAACTGGCGTCATTGAAGAGGGTGGTTTTTGTGTCCGGCGACTTTAATATAGATATGTCATTGTGTAGTGCGTTATCACAAAGACTATCCGATACGTTAATCTCATATAATTTAACTATTTTAATTAAAGATTTTACAAGAGTAACTAGTCACTTTCAATCGTTGATTGATAATATAGCCACCAATGTTGAATATCATTTATGTGATGTCTCTGTTATCAACCCGGAATTTTCTGATCATTATGCGCAATTAGTTTGCTTTAAAATTATAAATAATAATATACAAAATAACTATCTGGGTAAAAAACGCTATTTTACAGAGAGTAATATATGTAGATAAATTCAAAAAGGCATTGGAATCTGAGAGTTGGGACTGTATGTTGAGGGAAAATAATGTAGATGATTGTTTCCTTTGTTTTTCCCGTGTTTTCTTTTATCACTTTGACATGGCCTTCCAATTGAAAAGAGTATCTCGTCGGAGTCATAGTAACAATTGCATAAACGTAGCCAAACTGTAGTTATCAAACGGAATGGTATTGCAGCATATTCACAACCAAACTGATTTAATATTGGTGTACCGCAGGGGTCGGTTTTGGGGCCACTGCTGTTTGTGGCTTACGTTAAGAACCTCCAATACAGCTTCGAGAATTTGAAAGACATATGTCAATTCGCTGATGATACATTTGGTACGGTGCATGGAATGGATTATAGCTTACTACCGGTCGCTGGTCATAAATCCGCCTCACTGATTTCTGAGTGGACAGAATCAATTTCTTTGCAATTAAATAAATCCAAATCTAAGGTAATGGGTTTTTGATTCACATAAACGGTTCGACCGTTCAGTTTTAATTCGTATTGATGGCGCTGCAATACCGGAATATAATTCAAGTAAGTTTCTCGGATTAACTTTGGACAAACAGTTATCATGGAAATGTCACATTGATTATATAAGTAAAGCTCTTAACTCTTTGGCATACGCCGTGCGAATGTTATGGCAGAATGTCGAGTTCTAATGACCTCTTATCGGGCTTGTATTGAGTCTAGACTTCGATATGGCATAATTATATGGGGACGTTCCAGTCATACGAGAAGGTTATTTATTCTCCAGAAGGGAGTTATGCGCATTATTTTTTCTTTTAGAATCTCGAGATTCTTGTAAACAACACTTCATTCATACAATACTGACACTGCCGTCACTTTACATGTATGAATGTAATTGTTAATTTTGCAAAGCAAAATCAATCTCAATTTGTAAAAAACGGGGACTATATGTTCTCTCAGCATACCTGCGCACAGCTCTCAGACATACGAAAAATCTCCATATTATAATTGTGCTAAAATTTATAATAAACTACCCGTTGAGATGAGGGAGACATTATCCAACAATAAATTTAAAACGGCCGTCAAGGAATATTTTGTTTGTGGTGGCTATTATTCTGTCAACGAATTTTTACAATGATGTGCATACATTATATTTTGTAGGTAAATAATAGATTTAATGTAATACTACACCCTGTTCCCCACTTTTAGCGAATTTCTGTATTACTATATTTTGTTATATTATTATTTATATTTGTGAACACTATTTGTATTATGTATTTGTATGAAATGCCTATGCACGTCAAATGCTATAATACAATTATTATTAATATTTATCCTAGTTTTGTGGAAATTTTTAGCTAATTTTATGTACATACAAGACATACATCTGCTACGTATTTATAGTCTCATATACATAGGTACATACATATATATATAATATTAACACAGGTTTCTGCGACTGTAGAAATAAGCGCATTTTAATACGCAAACAATTTATGGCTTCAAACGTGTTGAAGTACAACAGTTTCGTAAAATCTTCTGTCGTGCTTCCACTTGACATATTAACTGTGAAGATACTTTTTCTCTTATTTTTCCTTTTCTTTTCTGAATCTCCTCTTCGTGCGAAGATTGCATGGGGCGCAAATATCATCATTTTGGCAATTGCGTCTCCCAAACGGTTACAATAATAAAAATCCTCACGTAGGTCCAATAAAATTTGGAGTGAATATCGCTTATAACCGAGCATTAAGGCAGAACAACAAAAAAGGAAGACTTCGGAATCGTCTGCCGACCTATTGTACGCAATATCTGTCTTAAATGCGAGGATAAAGTTCAGCCTAGTGTGTAAGTCAATTATTTGCTTCGCTCTTTTTATTCGATACAACTCACTGGCGTGCTTGTATTCTTCGCTGTATTGTGTGGGTTATTTGTTGTGTTTTATGCGTCCTCTCTTTTTCCACCCGGTTTTGTTGTTTTGTTCCGTTCATTACCAGGAGCGTATCCTTCCAAGCTGCGCCCGCGTCGGTATTAACAGTAGGTACAACCCCACAATAAACCAATTTATATGTAAAGGTTACGAGGGGTGGATAAATTTCATTAGCACTTTTGTAAATGTCCCACTTGCAACCCACGGCACGCTCATAATCCTAAAGCGAGAGAGATAACGCTTCCGGTTGGCCACAGGCATAGTCGACTCCGGTAGACAATAGCGAGTCAGGAGACTCTTTTTGTTTTGTTTCCAGATGTTCTGCGGGATCTCCTGTTGATCGTGTACCCCTTCTAAATCGGACGGGCAGCGAAGACGGTGAAACTTCCAACAGAATCCGAACCGGAGATGTTAGCGAGACGCTACTTTGTAAGTTCCGTCATTGTATACGGTCAATGCAATAAAGAATGATCCTTCTCCGACGTATTTTTATATTGTTTTGTATTATACTTGAAGTAATTTGAAAGTTCCATTATAATTACGTTGATGCGAAAGTTTTCTATAAAGGAAACGTTTTCTGTAACAATAGGCTATTTTGATTCCGAGATATACCAGATTGAAAATTACTTAAATACGAAATCTTTCTTGATGTCTTTAAAGGTAATATTTATGTTTATAAAGTTTATAATTATATAACTTTTCATCTTTTCTATCAGAATGTCTATTGTAAAAAGCAAAGTTTGATGGAATTATGGCAAAGCGCCTATGCTGGTGTTTGTGTTTTATCTAGTTAGATTTGTAAAAGCCTTTGAACTTTTAGCTAATACTTTATTATATAGGATTTCGGTCCAACACTGTGAGTAATTTACTTTAGGGATAATTTCGTCTTAAAAGCATAGCCTCTATTCTGATGACCTAATTTACTTTTAATTTTGTGGTTATAGTACAGGACATTTTTTTAAAAGGGTATCCATTGTTCTTGTGGCAGTAAATAAAAATTTATTTCTATTTGTTTTGAATTTTAATCTACTAAATTTGCCCTTTGTACTCAGTTTCCAGATGGCGGAAAAATAATTACGCAGATCATTCAGTGATTGAAAATTGCATGACAATGTTTGCTACTACCCTGAAAGAGTTTCGAAGATGTGAGCACAAAATGTTTTTATATAGTTCTACAGAATTACGTATTCGTCATTTGTGTGGCCACAGTTGCACAAGCTTCAGAATCTCCAATGCTGGTGATCATTACTGCTACGGCTTTCGTTGTGTAATTCGGCGTGTGTAAAGTTTTCGATTACTTTTGTACATGTCTTGCTGCAAGCGATGTGGCGCTTATTAATGGTATCGTTAGAGGGAATGGTAGCTTTAGTGTCTACCATGCCCCACCTTCCCTTCCCAATCGAACTCTAGCATTGTTCTGACAGTTTCTTTCGAGTATGGGTCAACCGATCTCGACACTTCAATTGTGAAAACGTGTACCAACGAATTAGCAGTATGATATTCACTAAAAAGCTCCTGAGTTACAAAATTTTAAAGAAACCACCGTGTCAACACCAAATAAATTTTAGCTACAATTTGACGTAATAATGAATGGACTTCTAGCGACTTATAAAACCAAGTGTGATCACATTAATACAATATTTAAACTGGCTTCATCAGGGTGTCCACATATTGTGCTAAAGGGAACATTGTGATGTCGATGAAACTGTTCCCGCCACCTCTTGAAGCTTACACAGTACAGGCCTAAAATAGGAAAATTGTGTTTATAAATTCATAATCTTATTTTTTAATGTACTGAATGCGAAAATGACATGCTTTTCTTTCCATCACCTAGGACTATTTCACAAACCGTACTTTTTAGTTATTTTCTCATCAGAAAGCTGTGTAAGTATTGTAACGGGATTTTAATCTACATCTCAACGAAATAAGGAAGACTAGTACTTATGACGTATATTTAAGAAATGTTGATTTAATTTAATTATTGTAATTCACCTAGCTGTATATTTCCGTAACTCTATGTATAATTTTACTTTGTTAAAATTTACTCTTGTTAAAATTTCATGTATTCTCAATAGTTAAAAATGTAACAGTTTTAAGCAAAAACTAGAGACCATATGCAAATCGACACGACTACGAATAGGAGTTCGCTAGAACGCCAAAGAGTCTAGTCCGCTTTGCAATTAGTGTTAAAATTTGTCAAGTTAGGCCCAAGTTAGTGATCTTGTGGAATATATTTATACATATTTAAATAATCAGTATAAAAAAGCCGTGTTTTTTTGGTGAAAAGCCAGCACGCAGCTAATAAAGTAAAATACTGGTACAATAAATTACAACACAAGAATACGCCCGAGCCTCTAGACAAATCACCAAAAGCAGCGGACATTCAGCGGGGAGAACCAGCATCGACGAGGTATTTGGCCAAGAAACTATTATAGTTTATAGATACGAGCTCATAAAAATTAAAGATATTAACTACTGTTTTTTATATAAAGTTTACCGTTGTTGTTATTCTTAATTTTTTAAATATATTTAGCTCTGTTGTTTTTAGGTCTGAGTCTGTTAAAATATTCAAAATTCTCCATAAACCACACGTCTTGGGAACGTATAAAGAACAAAATATAAGAAAATCTGTAAAGTAAGTACATGTTCTTCTTTATTACGTTAAGCGCTATTGCGACCGACATTTTGCTAGTCAGGGGAATAATTTCTTTATTTCGGTATCAGTAACATTCGTCATTGTGGGTTCACGTGGGGAATTGTTCATATACCGTGGCGCCCAAGATCTTAAAAACATATGAAAAAAAAACATGAAATAAGAGTAGACAAGAAATCGTCCTATCACAGTATCTACATAACTTTGTAAAAGGACGTGCACTCTGAACTCAAGACAATTTTGCAAAAGTGAAAAATGCAGGCTTGTACAATCAAACTACAGCTTTTCCATTATCCTCACTCTCGCGAAACAGCTCAAACACTTGCACCCATACTATATTTCTGTAAGTCCCAAACACATTTGAGTAATTCAATAATTATTAGCTTTTTGAAGAAAGTTATGAAATTTCGACGTATGTGTACCAACTAGATGCTTAAACATAAAGTAGCATGAAAGTTTAGAGGGAACTAGATATGTACATACGAATATCATCTTCTTTTATAGTTTGTTATGTTACACAAGGATGACTTTATTAACAAAATTTCCGTCGATTGAATAGAACGAGACGTAAATTAAATAAATTTAATAATCTATGTGATAATTGTTGCACAGAGTGGTATTAAATTTATGGGAAAAATATGTATCGAGTTTGATTAATTAAATTGAGTTTGGTATACGTCGGCATATATACGAGAAATATATTACAGTTTAAATATCAGCATGTAATAATTATTATTGTTTATGATTAATGGTTTCATAAATAGAGATCATTTATTATATATATTGGCTGCATATCTAATTGATTAAATAATCACCATTATTTCAACAAACCACAGATATTAGCCGGAATATTATTCTGACCGATCTTCATTGTATTCAATCTAGTATTCATATCTATTTGGTAGTTGAGAACCCCTATATTGATGCATTTATACACTACTTGATAGTACAAGGAAAGGCAGATACTATTTGTACATAATGCCGAGAACGGTTAAAATATTCATCCAGATACTACATAATGGTTTACTCATGTTACTTTTCCCAAGAACATCAAAAGTTCTTCTTCACTTAATAAGCATCAGAAAACGTAAATATTTATCGGAATCTTGGTTCTGAGTTCCTAGTATTCTGATTCGAAAATAACGAGTTCTCTTTAAATAAAAAAATTGGGAGGTATTATATATTTCTATCTACCAGCAGAAAAATAAAATGAAAACGCTAATAAATGACGTATTAGTCATTCAAGGAATTATGCTGGAGGAAGTCAACAACACTTTTAAATTCTAAAAAACATACATTATATATGATTTCCTAAATTGACAATAGCGAGGCTCGTTCCTTCATTGAGAATAAAAAAAAATTTACATAAATTTTGATACGACTCTTGCTTTTTTGTTGTATTTAGATGGAAAACGCGTAAGTTAAGATCTTTAAGAAAACCTTCAAATATAGATAAAAAACATATCATTATAAATACGGCATAAAAGTCTCAATTCCGAGATACACAGCAACCATTAGAGCCAAACTCTATACACAATCATCTGGATTTACAATTACATCATAACCTGACATAGGAAAAGCTTAGGTCTAATGATTTTATTATATATTAAAAATAGATAAAGATAGTATAAATATGTATACAGTGGTGACGCGATAATCCGAATCTTCCTTTTCCGGATTCCTCGGTTTTTCGCACCTATTTTTTTGTTCATTGTGTATTCTGTAATCCGGATTTTTGCTGTTTCGGAAATCCGGATTCGATAACATTCGAATTGCGTACGAGAAATTACGAACTTTTTCTCAAACAAGTTCCAACATGCACAGCTGCATTCATTTATTCTTCTATAAACCAACACCTACAGAAGTTGCAATGGCTCCAACACGAAAGCATATAGCTTTAACAATTAAACAAAAGTATGATATACCAACTTGAAAAACTTAAAAGAGGACATTCAGGAAAAGATTTATCACAGGAATATAATGTTGGAACATCAACAATTTCAGATGTTCCGAAAAATAAAAAGGTGTGTATAAATCAATTTTGAAATTATCTTTATCATTAATTTCTTTCCTTTTTTTACGCAAGCCGGAATATCCGAAAATGGAATCGGAGTTATATGATTGGTTAAAAAAAGAGTTGGTATACGGTCCCTGAAAGTTAGTAGTGAAAAGTTAAGCAATGATCAAGAAGCAGTTGTGCCTTTTATAATGAAATTAAATGATAAAATTAAGGAACTATGTTTATTACCATATCAAATTTACAACGCCGATGAGTCTGGACTGTTCGGGAAGATGTTACCTGACAGAACATTAGTTCATGCTCGGGAAAAAATCTGCACCAAGCCGTAAAATTTCTAAAGAGAAAATAACTTTTCTAGTGTGCTCCAATGCAAATGGCAGACATAAACTAAACTTATTAGTTATTGGAAAGGCTCAAAAACCTAGATGTTTTACGAATCTGCAGATACCCGTTGAATATAGATCAACTAAAAAGCATGCTTTGATAATCCGGATTTTCTAGTAATCCGGATCGTCCTGGTTTTTATTATTCCGGATTAACGCGTCATCACTGTATTTACCCTATGTGTCTATGATTTCATGGTTACTATAAATACTGTACATTTTAATGTTATTGTCACTTTATTCCGATGAAGGAGTTTTAAACAAAAACACCTTATATGTACTATGGAATAATAGTTATTTACGATACAAGTGCTAAAAGAGCGATTTTTAACACGTGTATCGAACACTATTTTTTATACAACTGTTTATATGTAATTAAATGAATTAGGATTTCTACAAAATTGTTTGACATTTTATCACAAAAATTAAATGTATCACAAGTCAGAGGTGCCAGTCATGGTAACGCAGTGATATTTGAGAATTAGAAAAGTCAAGAAAGTATCGTTGACGTCTTTTATTCCCATTACAATAATAAAACTGGATCTTGACGAGATTGATTGAAACATGATGATGCCTAACGAATCCATAGTATATAGTAATTGTTGGAATGCAAATGTATGTACATATATATCAATATTTACATCAATAAATTAACTATCATTAGCGTTATAAACATTTTTGCACTAGTGTTAATAGTATATTATTTTATACGGAGGAAAAGTGATACTTTTCATGGTGCGCTCGTGTTTAGCAGCCGAACGAAGTGAGTTGCTGAGAGCAAGCCATGAACAGTAACTTTTCCTCCACATAAAAT
Organism: Holotrichia oblita; assembly: GCA_023690525.1. Lineage (NCBI taxonomy): Eukaryota > Metazoa > Arthropoda > Insecta > Coleoptera > Scarabaeidae > Holotrichia > Holotrichia oblita. The sequence continues at coordinate 60,031,729 of CM043021.1, forward strand.
ATGCAATTTTTTCTTTAAACGTCGGCAAATTTATGCAAAAATATCTGTTTTTATTAAAGATAAGGGGGTCTGGTAGGATGTTTGGACGTTTAGACCGATGATTAAGTACGATCTATTTCTCTCGTAACTCATCATAAACCTGTCAAGTGGACACTGTCAACATTAAAATTATGTGTTTGTATTGGTTTGTACATTGTCGTAATAACACTTTTCCCTCCGGCGGCGGAAAAGTGAAAAGTAAACCTCCGGCGGAGGAAAAGTGACACTTTGCGGCCGACTACTCAGTCGAGAAATGTCAGTTTTATTGACGCTTGAAGAAAATAGTATTTTATAACACGCTTATATCAGTTTATTATGTTATACATATGTATGCTCCCAACGCAATGCTATTGCAAGAACTACGGCTACTATGATGTTTACACACTTTACGAGGGGCTCTCATGCTATTTAGAACAAAATTCTGAGCGCAAGGTATTTCTGTTTCTAGACATGCTCGAATTAAATTGTGGGTAACTGTATACTGTTAGCAGCTTCGCAGCTAACGACTGCTGAAAATTTTTTGTGGGCTGCCCTATAACTAGTTTTATGTACTATAATTATCTACTTCTAAATCTTAGTAGTCACCTTGACTTACATGTTAATAAAAGCTGGATTTTTAAATGATGATCATGGAATGGTTGTGAAAACGGCAAACCAAACCCATTGGCCTGGCTCTATTTTAACAGCGAACCAATGTATTTGTAATTCTGGGCTAAAAAATTATGCAAATGTCGATTTGTGGAAAACCCACATGAAAACTCCCATGAAGATATCTTCCAGTAATCCCACGACGCTCCAGTATATGTAAATGTGTGCTATAAAACGCTATATAAAGCCAATGCACAGTTGTGGTAGATTTTTAGTAAATGCGTGGATTTGGATCAGTTTATTGGTGCTTGGTGTTTGGAAGGAAGGTTAACTGAAAACTATCGGAGAGATCCCCTGAAAAATGTTAGGTTACTTTCTGTAAAGCAGCTCTTTGGCAACAATTTCATTTTTCAGCACAATTCTCCTACGTTGCTACCAACAACAACTGCTATTTTTCCATAGTCATCAAAGGGCTCTAATCTTAACATTACTGACTATATTTGACGACAAATGGCATAATCGTTGTACAGAAATAATTTTAGACTAGCAAATCGAGCTGAACTTTGAGAAAGCATGGAAAAAAATATATTCAATGAAAAATATTACAATAGGTAGAGTAGAAGTACTGGCTGTACAACGCTAAGATCCAAAACAAGGAAGAGATACTGGGATAGCAGCCGTTTAGAATAAAACAGTCCTTCTTACAATCTAAGTTTTCGTAAATTTATTATTTACTTCTTCAGAGATCATATGTGGATGAAGGAGGCAAAATATAAGTTACAGAGTCGATTACACATCCTATTATTACTCAAATCAACAATATCTCTGTTTAAACTGTTAAAATAGTCATAATTAAAATTATGATGGAATTTAATCGCACAAACTTCAAATAAAATTGTTAAAAAGTTATAACCTTAATCACTAATAATCCCGAACATGTGACAAAAGTGCGGGAAAGGTCTGTAACTTATATTTTGCCTCCTTCATCCACATATGATCTCTGAAGAAGTAAATAATAAATTTACGAAAGCTTAGATTGTAAAAAGGATTGTTTTATTCTAAACGGCTGCTATCCTAGTATCTTTTCCCTGTTTTGAATATTACAATAATTCAGATCGATTTTCATTCTAAATTAAAAAATAAGTTCATTATTTGTACGCGTGCGCATTGGTTATATTAGAATTCAATATTTATCATTGTAGGCACTACATATTTTCAAAATTTTTAGTTAAAAATATAGGTATTAAATTTCGTTTGAATGCAGAAAATCTAAAGAAACGTGTATGTTAAGAGTTGTTGACGGAGAACAGATCCAATACCGTCTTCCAACTCTATCATTGAGACCTGGTTTTTACCTTTCTGATATTTTTTAAATCGTTTGGTGAGATAGCAAATCACTCATTTAAACTGCAACGGTGTGTGCAAAAGTAGTGGAAAAGTGGAGGGCAGTTTTAAAAAAATATATAATTGCGTGGAGGATTAAATAATTTAAACGAATTTTCTTGAAAACAATAAACACAATACCCATGAATTTTGTTCCCCAGTTTATCATAATGCCGCATTGTATAAGACAATGTGTTGACATTTTTAACAAACTAAATTTTCATGCTAATTTAGAATAAGAGAACTTAAGATCCTATTAAATCTCCTTTTGCGGCGTTAGTGCTGTACAGGCACGAAAGTAACACCTCGCTAATCGATATCTGTTTTTGCTTTTACTTATACAGCTACCAGCAAAATTTTACAAGATATGAATAATAACAACAGTGACTATTATATCTTTTTGAATATACATATAGCTTGCACATTTTAAATGTAATTAGATTGTTATTTCAGATTCGCTAAAGAGAATTGGTATTTGGAAAACAATGGCACTATGGTGGGGTTAGGGGATGAATACCTGTTTATACGAAATTGTGGCAGTGGTGACAGCTGGTAGATAGCGTGTTATCACGATATAGTCCCACGGAATCCTTCACAACTAGCTTAATCGAAGCATGTTGTTAGGAGCTACGCCTCGCGGGGCGGATGTGTTTGGGGAAGCTATTGTATGAGAATGTGTTTGTGCAGTACGATTGTTGAATCAGATATGCACGTATACATCGATGAAAACAGGCGAAAGTAGGATCGAAAATATTAAGCTAATTTTTAAATAATTAATATTGAATATGGTACGCCGTAATTGTATTAAAGATCCAGAACAAGTCTGTTTGTAATATAAGGATGGTTTAGTATTATACATATACAGGGTGTCTCAGCGAGACCGTTCATTAGAAGTTTATGGGGTTCTGGCCAAAATATAATATATAATACAGCAAATTTTTTTAGAAAAAATCGAATAACTACAAAATGCCCAAATCAAATTAAAAAAACTAAAGATATTTCTAAAGCTTAAAAACAGGTAAATCCAAAAAATGTAAAGATATACAGGGTGTTCCATTAAAAATAACAAAGTAGATAGCGACTTCCGGTATAACCGGAAGCGCTAGAAATCTACATAATAATATTTTCATAAAAGAGAACATAGTCGACTATATATAATTCTGAATTTTCAAATTTATATTTTGGCCAGAACCCTATAAACTGCTAATGAACAGTCTCGCTGAGACACCCTCTATGACGGTAATGTAATTTTGATTAATTACATAAATGAGTTGTACAATGCTCATACAACTGGTTGTAACAACATATTGTAAAATACTTAACACTTACTTAACTACCATTTAACTGTGCCAAGATAATAAATTAAAATTCTATTACATTTCCAATAAAGACTATCGCTACCCACTATCGCGAGTAACAACTAAATTTCGCTTGGTTCTACCAATTTTGCATGGTCCCGTTTCATAGTCTCTTTAGCAGAATGCTCTGATGTTACATAGTAGATTTTCCAAACTTGGCCATTTTTTGTGAAAATGTGCATTCCTACATTATCTCAGTTAATTTGGCAAAAAGTGACATAAGCTTAACTTTATTATAAATAATAGTAAATCTACTAGCTTGACTGTATAGGACAATATTCTTTATGCATAAAATTTTTCTAAGCTTAGACTCTCTAGGGAACGATAATATACTTTGATTCAGTTTTAGTACCACTATCTGAATACCTTACCTAATAGATGATCCAGATGGAAATAGCTACCTAAAAATGCCGTATTTTAAACTACGATTTTAATAATATCATGCATTTGTGACAAAATATCTGCAATAATGATACGTGATACACCTTTGATCTGCCCCCATTAATCCAAGGTTTCTGAATCATTATAAGTCCCAGGCTGTGTTTTGCTCCCCTCTCGTGCTATAAGTTGATTCGCATCAACCTGGTGAAGACGGCTAGTCGGATGGAGGGCCAAGTGCCTCCAGTTCTACAGATGACTGCGGGGTTGGAATGTTTTCTCCTTCTAACCCGAACTCGATCCTGACGTCATCTAGGTTGATGTCCTCAAATATACCTCAAGAGGCGGGCAAGCTTTGCTCGCTGGTCTCCCATTGTTCCATTATGGTCTCAGAGGTATCAGTAGTAGTCACTTTCATATCCGGTTATTCTTGACTCCTCTTGAGCCTCGACACGGTGATACTATCAAACCTATAATCATAACCTGTCTGTGCTACTTTTCTGAGGCGTTTATGGCCTTCCAGAGATCTGTTTAGAGTTCCGGCTTCTAGACGCCAACCAGTTTGAGCAGGTTGTTTACTTCCTGACTCTTGCTCTTCGGTAGGACTACCGTTATGACGGGAACCTTCGGAAGGTCATCTTCTTCTACCGCGAATGGAATCAAATTCTAAGTGATAGTCATGGTAGATTTGGTTCACAACATCTGAGCTCAATACTAGCAGATAATTTTCAAATTTCAACTATAATAAAACCAAATGCTGGCGTGGATAATGTCGTTAAAGACAGTTCCCAACTATGCAGGAGCTTTGGAAAAAACGATTGGATTATGATTATAGCAGGTACTAACGATTGCTTACAAGGAAAAGGTCTTCGCAGGAAAAGCTTTGAGTCTGTTTTATCAAATCTTTGACAGACTAATGTTATCGTCGTGTCCGTTCCTTATTTAAGAAACAACAGTTTTTATAACTCAAAAATATAGTAACTTATATAATAGCATTTGTAGATTAAGTTGTGCAAACATTTATTTCCTCGATGTAAATTCTAGTTTGCGTGATGATCATAAGGTAAATCGCGGCATACATCTTTCAAAGAGGGACAGTATTGTTTGTTTGAAACTATAGGGGAAGTGAATCTTTGGCTTGCATTAACAACGACGCTAGTGGTTTAACTACTTCGTGTGTCAATCATGACAACTTGATCGACTGTAATTCTTTGAAACCAAATATGGATAGTTTTTGCCCTCAGTTAGACACAAATTCAACAGTTAATAGTGTTAGTAACTTTAGATTAATTCATTGTAATGTTCAATGTATTAGGAATAAGGTTGATAAGTTGGATGTATTTTTGCGTGAACATTACCCAGATGTCCTATGTATAAGTGAACGTTGGTTAAGTGTTGATGAATTCAAATATTTAGTTCTTAACAATTATAATTTATCTTCTTGTTTTACCCGAACTAATTTTAAACATGGTGGTGTTGCCATATTTGTAAAAAAATTCTATGGTGCTGTGTCTAAGGAATTTATGACCAAATCAGTCGAGAAGGATTTTGAATTTGGTGCCGCAGAAGTCTCTTTTGTTAATATTAAAATAGTCATGATATGTATTTATAGAGCCACGTCGGGAGACAGCGACATCTTTTTTGAAAACTTGTATGTTCTGGATGAACTGGCGTCATTGAAGAGGGTGGTTTTTGTGTCCGGCGACTTTAATATAGATATGTCATTGTGTAGTGCGTTATCACAAAGACTATCCGATACGTTAATCTCATATAATTTAACTATTTTAATTAAAGATTTTACAAGAGTAACTAGTCACTTTCAATCGTTGATTGATAATATAGCCACCAATGTTGAATATCATTTATGTGATGTCTCTGTTATCAACCCGGAATTTTCTGATCATTATGCGCAATTAGTTTGCTTTAAAATTATAAATAATAATATACAAAATAACTATCTGGGTAAAAAACGCTATTTTACAGAGAGTAATATATGTAGATAAATTCAAAAAGGCATTGGAATCTGAGAGTTGGGACTGTATGTTGAGGGAAAATAATGTAGATGATTGTTTCCTTTGTTTTTCCCGTGTTTTCTTTTATCACTTTGACATGGCCTTCCAATTGAAAAGAGTATCTCGTCGGAGTCATAGTAACAATTGCATAAACGTAGCCAAACTGTAGTTATCAAACGGAATGGTATTGCAGCATATTCACAACCAAACTGATTTAATATTGGTGTACCGCAGGGGTCGGTTTTGGGGCCACTGCTGTTTGTGGCTTACGTTAAGAACTTCCAATACAGCTTCGAGAATTTGAAAGACATATGTCAATTCGCTGATGATACATTTGGTACGGTGCATGGAATGGATTATAGCTTACTACCGGTCGCTGGTCATAAATCCGCCTCACTGATTTCTGAGTGGACAGAATCAATTTCTTTGCAATTAAATAAATCCAAATCTAAGGTAATGGGTTTTTGATTCACATAAACGGTTCGACCGTTCAGTTTTAATTCGTATTGATGGCGCTGCAATACCGGAATATAATTCAAGTAAGTTTCTCGGATTAACTTTGGACAAACAGTTATCATGGAAATGTCACATTGATTATATAAGTAAAGCTCTTAACTCTTTGGCATACGCCGTGCGAATGTTATGGCAGAATGTCGAGTTCTAATGACCTCTTATCGGGCTTGTATTGAGTCTAGACTTCGATATGGCATAATTATATGGGGACGTTCCAGTCATACGAGAAGGTTATTTATTCTCCAGAAGGGAGTTATGCGCATTATTTTTTCTTTTAGAATCTCGAGATTCTTGTAAACAACACTTCATTCATACAATACTGACACTGCCGTCACTTTACATGTATGAATGTAATTGTTAATTTTGCAAAGCAAAATCAATCTCAATTTGTAAAAAACGGGGACTATATGTTCTCTCAGCATACCTGCGCACAGCTCTCAGACATACGAAAAATCTCCATATTATAATTGTGCTAAAATTTATAATAAACTACCCGTTGAGATGAGGGAGACATTATCCAACAATAAATTTAAAACGGCCGTCAAGGAATATTTTGTTTGTGGTGGCTATTATTCTGTCAACGAATTTTTACAATGATGTGCATACATTATATTTTGTAGGTAAATAATAGATTTAATGTAATACTACACCCTGTTCCCCACTTTTAGCGAATTTCTGTATTACTATATTTTGTTATATTATTATTTATATTTGTGAACACTATTTGTATTATGTATTTGTATGAAATGCCTATGCACGTCAAATGCTATAATACAATTATTATTAATATTTATCCTAGTTTTGTGGAAATTTTTAGCTAATTTTATGTACATACAAGACATACATCTGCTACGTATTTATAGTCTCATATACATAGGTACATACATATATATATAATATTAACACAGGTTTCTGCGACTGTAGAAATAAGCGCATTTTAATACGCAAACAATTTATGGCTTCAAACGTGTTGAAGTACAACAGTTTCGTAAAATCTTCTGTCGTGCTTCCACTTGACATATTAACTGTGAAGATACTTTTTCTCTTATTTTTCCTTTTCTTTTCTGAATCTCCTCTTCGTGCGAAGATTGCATGGGGCGCAAATATCATCATTTTGGCAATTGCGTCTCCCAAACGGTTACAATAATAAAAATCCTCACGTAGGTCCAATAAAATTTGGAGTGAATATCGCTTATAACCGAGCATTAAGGCAGAACAACAAAAAAGGAAGACTTCGGAATCGTCTGCCGACCTATTGTACGCAATATCTGTCTTAAATGCGAGGATAAAGTTCAGCCTAGTGTGTAAGTCAATTATTTGCTTCGCTCTTTTTATTCGATACAACTCACTGGCGTGCTTGTATTCTTCGCTGTATTGTGTGGGTTATTTGTTGTGTTTTATGCGTCCTCTCTTTTTCCACCCGGTTTTGTTGTTTTGTTCCGTTCATTACCAGGAGCGTATCCTTCCAAGCTGCGCCCGCGTCGGTATTAACAGTAGGTACAACCCCACAATAAACCAATTTATATGTAAAGGTTACGAGGGGTGGATAAATTTCATTAGCACTTTTGTAAATGTCCCACTTGCAACCCACGGCACGCTCATAATCCTAAAGCGAGAGAGATAACGCTTCCGGTTGGCCACAGGCATAGTCGACTCCGGTAGACAATAGCGAGTCAGGAGACTCTTTTTGTTTTGTTTCCAGATGTTCTGCGGGATCTCCTGTTGATCGTGTACCCCTTCTAAATCGGACGGGCAGCGAAGACGGTGAAACTTCCAACAGAATCCGAACCGGAGATGTTAGCGAGACGCTACTTTGTAAGTTCCGTCATTGTATACGGTCAATGCAATAAAGAATGATCCTTCTCCGACGTATTTTTATATTGTTTTGTATTATACTTGAAGTAATTTGAAAGTTCCATTATAATTACGTTGATGCGAAAGTTTTCTATAAAGGAAACGTTTTCTGTAACAATAGGCTATTTTGATTCCGAGATATACCAGATTGAAAATTACTTAAATACGAAATCTTTCTTGATGTCTTTAAAGGTAATATTTATGTTTATAAAGTTTATAATTATATAACTTTTCATCTTTTCTATCAGAATGTCTATTGTAAAAAGCAAAGTTTGATGGAATTATGGCAAAGCGCCTATGCTGGTGTTTGTGTTTTATCTAGTTAGATTTGTAAAAGCCTTTGAACTTTTAGCTAATACTTTATTATATAGGATTTCGGTCCAACACTGTGAGTAATTTACTTTAGGGATAATTTCGTCTTAAAAGCATAGCCTCTATTCTGATGACCTAATTTACTTTTAATTTTGTGGTTATAGTACAGGACATTTTTTTAAAAGGGTATCCATTGTTCTTGTGGCAGTAAATAAAAATTTATTTCTATTTGTTTTGAATTTTAATCTACTAAATTTGCCCTTTGTACTCAGTTTCCAGATGGCGGAAAAATAATTACGCAGATCATTCAGTGATTGAAAATTGCATGACAATGTTTGCTACTACCCTGAAAGAGTTTCGAAGATGTGAGCACAAAATGTTTTTATATAGTTCTACAGAATTACGTATTCGTCATTTGTGCGGCCACAGTTGCACAAGCTTCAGAATCTCCAATGCTGGTGATCATTACTGCTACGGCTTTCGTTGTGTAATTCGGCGTGTGTAAAGTTTTCGATTACTTTTGTACATGTCTTGCTGCAAGCGATGTGGCGCTTATTAATGGTATCGTTAGAGGGAATGGTAGCTTTAGTGTCTACCATGCCCCACCTTCCCTTCCCAATCGAACTCTAGCATTGTTCTGACAGTTTCTTTCGAGTATGGGTCAACCGATCTCGACACTTCAATTGTGAAAACGTGTACCAACGAATTAGCAGTATGATATTCACTAAAAAGCTCCTGAGTTACAAAATTTTAAAGAAACCACCGTGTCAACACCAAATAAATTTTAGCTACAATTTGACGTAATAATGAATGGACTTCTAGCGACTTATAAAACCAAGTGTGATCACATTAATACAATATTTAAACTGGCTTCATCAGGGTGTCCACATATTGTGCTAAAGGGAACATTGTGATGTCGATGAAACTGTTCCCGCCACCTCTTGAAGCTTACACAGTACAGGCCTAAAATAGGAAAATTGTGTTTATAAATTCATAATCTTATTTTTTAATGTACTGAATGCGAAAATGACATGCTTTTCTTTCCATCACCTAGGACTATTTCACAAACCGTACTTTTTAGTTATTTTCTCATCAGAAAGCTGTGTAAGTATTGTAACGGGATTTTAATCTACATCTCAACGAAATAAGGAAGACTAGTACTTATGACGTATATTTAAGAAATGTTGATTTAATTTAATTATTGTAATTCACCTAGCTGTATATTTCCGTAACTCTATGTATAATTTTACTTTGTTAAAATTTACTCTTGTTAAAATTTCATGTATTCTCAATAGTTAAAAATGTAACAGTTTTAAGCAAAAACTAGAGACCATATGCAAATCGACACGACTACGAATAGGAGTTCGCTAGAACGCCAAAGAGTCTAGTCCGCTTTGCAATTAGTGTTAAAATTTGTCAAGTTAGGCCCAAGTTAGTGATCTTGTGGAATATATTTATACATATTTAAATAATCAGTATAAAAAAGCCGTGTTTTTTTGGTGAAAAGCCAGCACGCAGCTAATAAAGTAAAATACTGGTACAATAAATTACAACACAAGAATACGCCCGAGCCTCTAGACAAATCACCAAAAGCAGCGGACATTCAGCGGGGAGAACCAGCATCGACGAGGTATTTGGCCAAGAAACTATTATAGTTTATAGATACGAGCTCATAAAAATTAAAGATATTAACTACTGTTTTTTATATAAAGTTTACCGTTGTTGTTACTCTTAATTTTTTAAATATATTTAGCTCTGTTGTTTTTAGGTCTGAGTCTGTTAAAATAGCCAAAATTCTCCATAAACCACACGTCTTGGGAACGTATAAAGAACAAAATATAAGAAAATCTGTAAAGTAAGTACATGTTCTTCTTTATTACGTTAAGCGCTATTGCGACCGACATTTTGCTAGTCAGGGGAATAATTTCTTTATTTCGGTATCAGTAACATTCGTCATTGTGGGTTCACGTGGGGAATTGTTCATATACCGTGGCGCCCAAGATCTTAAAAACATATGAAAAAAAAAACATGAAATAAGAGTAGACAAGAAATCGTCCTATCACAGTATCTACATAACTTTGTAAAAGGACGTGCACTCTGAACTCAAGACAATTTTGCAAAAGTGAAAAATGCAGGCTTGTACAATCAAACTACAGCTTTTCCATTATCCTCACTCTCGCGAAACAGCTCAAACACTTGCACCCATACTATATTTCTGTAAGTCCCAAACACATTTGAGTAATTCAATAATTATTAGCTTTTTGAAGAAAGTTATGAAATTTCGACGTATGTGTACCAACTAGATGCTTAAACATAAGGGAACTAGATATGTACATACGAATATCATCTTCTTTTATAGTTTGTTATGTTACACAAGGATGACTTTATTAACAAAATTTCCGTCGATTGAATAGAACGAGACGTAAATTAAATAAATTTAATAATCTATGTGATAATTGTTGCACAGAGTGGTATTAAATTTATGGGAAAAATATGTATCGAGTTTGATTAATTAAATTGAGTTTGGTATACGTCGGCATATATACGAGAAATATATTACAGTTTAAATATCAGCATGTAATAATTATTATTGTTTATGATTAATGGTTTCATAAATAGAGATCATTTATTATATATATTGGCTGCATGTCTAATTGATTAAATAATCACCATTATTTCAACAAACCACAGATATTAGCCGGAATATTATTCTGACCGATCTTCATTGTATTCAATCTAGTATTCATATCTATTTGGTAGTTGAGAACCCCTATATTGATGCATTTATACACTACTTGATAGTACAAGGAAAGGCAGATACTATTTGTACATAATGCCGAGAACGGTTAAAATATTCATCCAGATACTACATAATGGTTTACTCATGTTACTTTTCCCAAGAACATCAAAAGTTCTTCTTCACTTAATAAGCATCAGAAAACGTAAATATTTATCGGAATCTTGGTTCTGAGTTCCTAGTATTCTGATTCGAAAATAACGAGTTCTCTTTAAATAAAAAAATTGGGAGGTATTATATATTTCTATCTACCAGCAGAAAAATAAAATGAAAACGCTAATAAATGACGTATTAGTCATTCAAGGAATTATGCTGGAGGAAGTCAACAACACTTTTAAATTCTAAAAAACATACATTATATATGATTTCCTAAATTGACAATAGCGAGGCTCGTTCCTTCATTGAGAATAAAAAAAAATTTACATAAATTTTGATACGACTCTTGCTTTTTTGTTGTATTTAGATGGAAAACGCGTAAGTTAAGATCTTTAAGAAAACCTTCAAATATAGATAAAAAACATATCATTATAAATACGGCATAAAAGTCTCAATTCCGAGATACACAGCAACCATTAGAGCCAAACTCTATACACAATCATCTGGATTTACAATTACATCATAACCTGACATAGGAAAAGCTTAGGTCTAATGATTTTATTATATATTAAAAATAGATAAAGATAGTATAAATATGTATACAGTGGTGACGCGATAATCCGAATCTTCCTTTTCCGGATTCCTCGGTTTTTCGCACCTATTTTTTTGTTCATTGTGTATTCTGTAATCCGGATTTTTGCTGTTTCGGAAATCCGGATTCGATAACATTCGAATTGCGTACGAGAAATTACGAACTTTTTCTCAAACAAGTTCCAACATGCACAGCTGCATTCATTTATTCTTCTATAAACCAACACCTACAGAAGTTGCAATGGCTCCAACACGAAAGCATATAGCTTTAACAATTAAACAAAAGTATGATATACCAACTTGAAAAACTTAAAAGAGGACATTCAGGAAAAGATTTATCACAGGAATATAATGTTGGAACATCAACAATTTCAGATGTTCCGAAAAAATAAAAAGGTGTGTATAAATCAATTTTGAAATTATCTTTATCATTAATTTCTTTCCTTTTTTTACGCAAGCCGGAATATCCGAAAATGGAATCGGAGTTATATGATTGGTTAAAAAAAGAGTTGGTATACGGTCCCTGAAAGTTAGTAGTGAAAAGTTAAGCAATGATCAAGAAGCAGTTGTGCCTTTTATAATGAAATTAAATGATAAAATTAAGGAACTATGTTTATTACCATATCAAATTTACAACGCCGATGAGTCTGGACTGTTCGGGAAGATGTTACCTGACAGAACATTAGTTCATGCTCGGGAAAAAATCTGCACCAAGCCGTAAAATTTCTAAAGAGAAAATAACTTTTCTAGTGTGCTCCAATGCAAATGGCAGACATAAACTAAACTTATTAGTTATTGGAAAGGCTCAAAAACCTAGATGTTTTACGAATCTGCAGATACCCGTTGAATATAGATCAACTAAAAAGCATGCTTTGATAATCCGGATTTTCTAGTAATCCGGATCGTCCTGGTTTTTATTATTCCGGATTAACGCGTCATCACTGTATTTACCCTATGTGTCTATGATTTCATGGTTACTATAAATACTGTACATTTTAATGTTATTGTCACTTTATTCCGATGAAGGAGTTTTAAACAAAAACACCTTATATGTACTATGGAATAATAGTTATTTACGATACAAGTGCTAAAAGAGCGATTTTTAACACGTGTATCGAACACTATTTTTTATACAACTGTTTATATGTAATTAAATGAATTAGGATTTCTACAAAATTGTTTGACATTTTATCACAAAAATTAAATGTATCACAAGTCAGAGGTGCCAGTCATGGTAACGCAGTGATATTTGAGAATTAGAAAAGTCAAGAAAGTATCGTTGACGTCTTTTATTCCCATTACAATAATAAAACTGGATCTTGACGAGATTGATTGAAACATGATGATGCCTAACGAATCCATAGTATATAGTAATTGTTGGAATGCAAATGTATGTACATATATATCAATATTTACATCAATAAATTAACTGTCATTAGCGTTATAAACATTTTTGCACTAGTGTTAATAGTATATTATTTTATACGGAGGAAAAGTGATACTTTTCATGGTGCGCTCGTGTTTAGCAGCCGAACGAAGTGAGTTGCTGAGAGCAAGCCATGAACAGTAACTTTTCCTCCACATAAAATATGCAATTTTTTTCTTTAAACGTCGGCAAATTTATGCAAAAATATCTGTTTTTATTAAAGATAAGGGGGTCTGGTAGGATGTTTGGACGTTTAGACCGATGATTAAGTACGATCTATTTCTCTCGTAACTCATCATAAACCTGTCAAGTGGACACTGTCAACATTAAAATTATGTGTTTGTATTGGTTTGTACATTGTCGTAATAACACTTTTCCCTCCGGCGGCGGAAAAGTGAAAAGTAAACCTCCGGCGGAGGAAAAGTGACACTTTGCGGCCGACTACTCAGTCGAGAAATGTCAGTTTTATTGACGCTTGAAGAAAATAGTATTTTATAACACGCTTATATCAGTTTATTTTATAAAACTCAATTTTTAACCCGGTTAGCTTGCGTTAAAAGTGTCACTTTTACAGACAGTTGTATAAAAAATGATTTATATACACTCCTGCAAAAAAAGTGTGGGTGTATAATCTGAACATATTACTCTAACGCAATGAAATTAGGTATGACGGTAGTACTAAAGAGCGACGCAGCCCTGGAGAGGGAATACATCAATAGTGAGAGTATCCTCCGCAAGCTGGGTGTACCATCGCTACACGATGAGACATTGAGTCAATATGGTGGTTGTATGGTAGCGGGAGGGATGGCCAAATATGCTGCTTCAACTTATTTGTTATTATTATTTACTATTTAAAATTTTTAGGTGATTATTTAGTGAATTTGCGATGTCGCAGTGCTTACAATATTGAAACATTGATATTCAATTTTTTTATCTTTGGCCTTAGTATTGTATTATTATTATTATTATTATTGTATATTTATATTTTTCCTAGTCAGCCGGCTAGTTCATAACTGCCGAACTAATACAACCCATTTGCAACTGCATTTGAGCTATCAGTAATTTTTCCTCATTATCTTACCTTACTGTTTCGAGAATAGTGCTGCACAGGCGGTAACAGTGAATGATGTAGATGCTATTGCAGAATATTAATCCTTTTTATGGCCATTGTTAGACAGAATTGGTATCGAAGCAATTTGCTTTGAGCAGGATGGCGTAACCTGTCACATGGTGCAAGAAACAATGAATTCGTTGCGAGAAAATTCTTCTTGGCATATCTTCCGCAATGCCGAGCGGAATTTAACCCCGTACGACTCTTTCTTCACAAACAGCTCCCGCTCTGAGGACGGAGCCTAGAGATGGCATTGGCAAAACTGAAGCACAATTATTTGCAAAAAGTTTTTGAGTAGTTTGTAAAGAAAGGAACAGCGTGCGAGCAACGTTGCGGGTGGCATATTATCGATATTTTGTTTCAGATGTTACCTCACTATGTAGACTTTATCTTCCCTTTTAGATATATAATTCCTTTTAATAAAAAATTAAATGTTACGGTCTTAATGGGACACTATTTAAAATAAAATTATTTCATATATATTAACTCTTAACAATAATAGTCGAGCGATCCAGTAATTAATTACTACTTTTTCAATTTTTCAATATATTGTTTCACCTCTCAATGTGATTTCTTCCTTTTACTTAACAACCCCTATGTTCTAAATATAGACTAGGGATATCACGTGGTGGATTGTTACCGTTTTAAAAATTCTTATAATTAATGTGCCACCTTACATTTTGTCTTTACGGTTGGTTTTTCGCTGTTGCCCATTACAAGATCCTTAAAGTTCTCACAACTATTGTAGGGAACTGTTTAGTAACATTCACCATTTCATATGTCGCGCAACTTTGACTTATTATCGGGTCTTGTGGTTGGTAGTAGCGGAAGATTGGTACCACTTAAATCAGCTGTTCACATGTCAATCAGTCTGATAGGTTATCATTTGCAATTTTAACGTGTATGTGTGGTGTCCATATTTTTTAAATTTTACAAATTTTACAACTTCAACATGTAAAGAAATAGTAATCCACGGTCATCCTGGGTTTTAATGTAGTTTATGTCACATATTTTTCTCTCACTGAGTTTAAGAATTGTAAGTAACAATGTTAAACTAATATTTTAATGTATTGACCATGGTTTGTCCTTTAGTGTGCCCTGATGAAGCACTGAATACAGTGCGAAATATTGGCTAAAAAAATAGAAAACTCGATTTAAAGAATTGGTTTTATTTGCTGGATTTCCCAATATTCCTTTATTTTGGTATTGAGTTCCAATGGCAAAGACTCCTTGTCTGTTTAATAATAATTTATATAAATAAATTTGAGAAAATCAGGAAGATTGGAACTGAAACCGTTGGATGGCTGTTCCATGGTTTCTATGGTGTTGCTCCAAACAAGTCAAATTGTGTTTTGTGAGCTGTCGTTTCTAGTTCTGTTTAATTCACTTACGTTCAGTGAACGGTAAGTAAATTACTTACCGTTTTGTTACACATAGCAACCAGTAATAGCAACTTACCGTCGTGGAAACAGACACGGTAACCTAATAAAAACAACCAATCGCGCAAAAAATAAGCTTAATTAGATGTCAGTGAAACAAACGTATGCATAATGTGAAATCCCTTCGTTCATCTCATTTGTTCATACATTACTTACTTTACTAAAAAACATTACTTCATAGGAACAGGAAAGTATGGTAATTTTACTCATAGCTAAGAAAGTCGTTCTATCAGAATAAAATATGATATGACCGCATATTTCTTGCTTTATATTTTTGAAACTGATTTAAGTGCACAACCATTTGTCACAGCAAGGCATTTTTATTCTTTTGGAGAAATAATTTGTTTAGTCTAATCGCAACTTTGGTTTTTGTACGTGTCAGAATATTTAATTGAACACACCAGATACTTATCTTCCTGTTAAATTAATGTCCTTAAAATTAAATTTCTCCAGCTTATCATTGAGGCAATGTTGGAGGGTAATTTATCTCTGTAGAAGTATTTTTGTATTTATACGACACAAGGTTTTATATAAATAGCGCTTTGTATAGTACAAAGTTATTTCGAATTTCGTCTTTAGAGCGTATATAAATAGGTAATGGAAATTCTTTTGTATCGCTCTCCGTCATTATTTCATCACGAGGCATATCTGCCTTTTTTCCATCAAAAAATAAGCTCGCCTGGGTATGCAATAAAGCCTACACTGGTCGTTTCTAAAGCCGAATGTTTTTTCACGGGCTTCGCTCTTACCGCTTTCGCGCTCACTTCTAACCTTCGAAAGAAGAACATTGAAAAGAAACGATTTGGCGATGTTGGAGTTTAGTTCATCTGGCTCATTCTTCCGTATAACGGAGTAGTCTAGTGACACGTATCTCAAACATCAGTTGGTATTAAATTGTTGGTTCATTAGTGTACTTTATCGCACCCTAGATGGTTAAGGTAATTTATTATTCTTGCGGCAAGGAGAATTTAGATAGGGAATAATAAGTCTCTCACGTGTAATATCTGCAATTTCAAGATTTATTTGGTGCAATCCATAACATAATATACCGCTCTTAATTTCTATATTGACACTGTTTCTTAAATCGATAGAAAATTTATTGCAGTAATAACCTTATGCTGTCCCAAAGTGGAACGCAGCAGTAAGGTAATTTCATAACAAAAGATAATATGATGGTAACATCAGTCTTTAGCGAGTTGAAGGTCTTACTAACCGATTACTTCGAAAATGGACAAATAAGGTTTTTCTTCACTGGATCTCTTGGTGCCTTTACCATCTCTTGGGGACTTACCTATTGATATTAGCGTATTGTGGTGTCTTCTAAGCTATCCGCGTGTTCTATCACGTATATTCAGAAAAGTGTGTTGCCATAATATACGCTACTTTTTGTTGAATTTTGTTTTGTGAGACAATGAGGCTTCTACTAATGCGTTTCATTTGAATAAATTTATACGAATGTTTATTTTTATCATTTAGAGAATAAAATTGTTTAAAGATATCTCAGTTAAGGGGAGTAGGAAGCATGTAAATGCATTTATTTTTGCAGCTTAAGGGCAGGTTAAAAATATTATCAAAAGAAACTGACAACCATTAATTTTTTTCCATTATGAACTTTAAATTAGTATTACATGCACTACGTTAAAAATGATAGAATAGTTAATATTATTCCATTCACCTGTTTGAAAATGCAGACAGAATTATCTATTGCAATCTATATGTTATTGTCACGCCTATTGGGAAGGAGACGCGGATAGAGGTGGACTGATGGACCTTTAACTACTTCTCAGTAGTTACACATATGTATATAGTACATACCTACAAGTGGCATTATTGCATGTGTTTCTCCAGTGATGAGTAAAAACTCTTGTATGCGTAAACAAACGATTCATATTCGGTTATGTATGGGTGTTGGTTTTTTGTCAATGGAATTAATATGAATTTGGAAATTACATATTATATGCACAGAAATAGTGAAACTACTTACCAAAGCTAAGGAAGCCTAAAAATTAATTCGCTAGGTGAGTACTACCGTCAGTCTGTTCGACCGCTACCCTAAATATCTGCGGAGTAATATATCCAACACCATTGAGATGTATACCGTAGTTTTATAAACTACTTCTTGAAAGGTATCACTGGAGTAATAATGCCGTGAGGCTTTGGAGCATTCATTCCTTATTTGGCAATTTAATTAAAATCTGGCTTTGACTGCAGATTAATCTCATTAGCTCATTCTTTATTCAAAATTATAGAACAGCCTGTGTTCCTTAGATTTTCGGTTCAGTATCCGTTAAAAATATATGTTCTTAAAGACCACAAAATGCTTTTACAGGAAATATCGAAAAACTATTGGTAGACAGACTGTCCAGTGGTAGCGTTTGGTTATACTACTCCACTTCGAAAAATACAATATCCAATCCTTCACCTCTTGTGCTGTATAATCTGAGAATTGCTTAGATATATACAATATCCCTGTGCATGTCATACCAACCCAATAATATTCCTAATATCACGTTACTTAATATTATATGATTTAGTAGGTAGTGCTTCTTGATACCTACGATAGATCATCAAGAATAAAACCCACAAATTTCTTGACCTTTTCGTCATCTGCATAAGCAATTCTGATCCGATGAATTTCATATCTGGCGAAATGAACTGCATTTCAATCTAAACAAAATCATCTTTCTGGTAGTGTATGTGAAAAGGTCTCTCTCGTGAAAATAACCTAAAATTACTTATTAGATATTAATATTGACGATATGTATTAGCTTGGAAACATTACTGTTCCAAAGTTATGCAATCTGGTGTAACAAATATTTTTTATTTATGTACATACCTTGCGAATCTTACCAAACATCAATGAACAAATACAAAGAGGTAAATAAAACATCATTTGTATAAAAAACTATTTATTTCAGCATCAATATGAACTTTTTACAAAATTGGATAATTATCGATATTATAGGAACAATGGAAGATGAACCTACATTTTATAGGAATACCGTGTAGTACACAGGATATGGAACGATTATACAGTGACATAATAAATTACACACGACTGGCTACACAATTGCAATTAAATTTGGGTCGGGTATTGATTGATGGCGGTCCGCCAACAATGTTAAAATAATCGCCCAGTAATTGTGTCACGCGTAAACGTGTCCGTCAAATAAGCGTGACAAATTATTACAAGTAAATTAACATCGTGCAGCACACGTACCGCAAACGCATGCACATATACATGTAAAAGCGCAAAAGATCTACGGAGGTAGTACCTGTGAACAATGTAATTAAAAGGTATCGAACAAAACAGCACGGCTTCGAAAATGTCACGCGCCAACGGAAATACTCAAATGACTGAATGAGTTCGACAAGATGTTTGGACCCATTTTATTTTGTTTCCCTTCGGTTGTGTGCAAGCTTTTGGCAGACAAATTTAATTACCATTCTACTGCCTATCGCGAAATAAAAACAATTGTACTGAATTCGTGGTTGAATATTTGTCGTTCTGTCGTTTTCTAGTGTAGATGCCGGAAACTCAACATAAATAACAACGCTGAACACGGATGTGTAAACTTACTCTTGTAAAACAATAATAAAATGTTATTTCAAAGTTAGTTAGCTAATTTCTATAGATTCTGTTTACTCAGTTTTACTGATATGTACATTGTATGTTGTTTTAGTTGTAAACGATTATTGTCGCGAATTGTTGACGTCTTCGGATTATCTAATTATATAATTGTACTTTTTGAAAACATCAAGATTATGCCCTTGTTACCAGTATGATACAGTTTTAGTTACACTGTGTGCTTTAATAGCTAGAAAAACTCCACGGTGAAATATTTCTGAAATTATCAATAGAGAATAACAATGGCCATTTTGTCATCAGGACAAGATTTTCTGCTCTAAACAGAAGATGGAATAAGCCACACGTAAAAGAAATCATAGGAGCAAATCTAAAATATTAATATACTGCTCAAGTATAGGTTCCATGTAGTTCCGATTAGTCTCCAATTGAAACTCTGTGGCGCAAAATGAAGAAGTACAACGAAAACAACCCGTTGAAGCAAAAGCTTGAAAAAATATGGTATTCGTTAACAGCATCATTTTGCTAAGACTTGGTTAGAATTTTCGATGTTGCAAAAAAAAGAGTTAGAGATTAAACTGATTCTTTGTTAATTTCGCGTTTGTGTACAGTTTTTCTGTTTGTTGTTAGTTTCAGTTAGTTATGAATTTTAACCGGTTTTTGGAAAAATTGTACAGTAGGTCAACTGATGTGGAACAGAACCATTATACTGGAAAGCCAAGAATAAGATTTTATTTTTTCCAAACTTATTTTGTGGCTGGAAGTTTGTAACGAATATTTAACTGTTGTACTTATTTATAATATATTCTTGTATTTAGATACTAACCTTGAAGTTATTTCTAAACCTGAAAAGAGTTTCGCTGAAAGTTTATTTTCCATTTTTATTACTAAGATTTTTGGTGTGAAGTTGTACGATGAACGGTTACTGAGAGATGTCCAGTAACCAGACTTAAACGGACATCTTGCGTATTTGCCTCAATTTCAGAAATTCATTTTTGTAATTTTATTGTAGCAAACGGGAAGAAAATGTATTCTTACATGACTACGCATTATTACAGAAAGATTTGTTCATTATGTTGACTGTACTTGTGCAAATAAAGTTCAAAAGCATACCTTTAACAGTTGTATATTCTGTGACTTGATTCATTTCAGAATTCTTATATTTTCATATTGTATGTAATGAAAATATACATGAAAAATAAGCACACATTTTCCTAAGGTTTACGATTTGATTTCAAAAGAGATCACGTTGCCGGTTTCAAATCTTGTTCTGTTTGTTTTCAATTTAAACGGTATTAGAATCTTCTATTTTCTCAGTGTATATATCCGTAATTCTGCCACACTCCCGTGCACATATTCTTGCGAAAACATCAGATTCTTTAGCACAGTCGTAGTAGCTCCTTCCCACAAGTATTAAAATTTAATTGTAAGTTCCCGAATGCAAACTTTGTTAAACGAGAATTTGAAATTTAATTAACTAACAAAGGCGTACGAAATTAAACTACAACAAATATTTGTTACTCGAAAATTTATCCAATGATGCGGTTATACTCGTATATATGTACACTCAGAGAAAAAATAGTCGAGACAAACTTACACTACGCGCAGTTTACCTTCTCATTCGCACCCTCTACCGAGTTTTACATTCTCTGCGTGTGCGAATAAGACGGTAAACTGCGCGTAGGGTAAGTTTGTCTCGACTATTTTTTCTCTGACTGTACATATGTATGCAGTAACGGGTCGATGGCCGCAGTGGTTAGGCGGCTGACTATTGTTGTGAGAGGACGATAGGTGCCGGGGTTCAATTCTCTGGAGGGACGGTGACATTTTTTCAGAGAGTTTAATCCCGGAACGACTTGCCATTCGCTGTTGGGAGCAAAGTGATTAACAGCGCGGCATCATAAAAGGCGATATGATGCTGTCACAAAGCCATTTAAAACACAACTTACACACACTAAACTACACCGCAGGAGTTGCAGTGATAGCCAGACAAGTAATACAGCTTACGGAGTCACTGCAACTAAGCACCCACCACACATTAAAAAAAAAATTACATACATATGTATATACATGTATATGGTTCTATGTACATACGCAATCAAAGCTCGGGCACTAACATTGATGCATCTAATATGCAACTCTGTACGTGAAAATTACGAACGAAAAACGTAAGAAATAAATGTGAAAAACCTGAATGCATCACGTGCTTTGCATACATTATCCATAGTATGCATACGACCAACAATACACTTCTTTGTTTCGTAATGTAAAATTATATTGGTTTCCTTAAAAACACGATCGTAGAAGAGTAATTTTATTTTCTCTGCCAATTTAGCACAAGCACTTTCGAACTGCTGCTATTAACGTTTGCTGCACTCTCGTTTTGCATAGAGTTCTTCCAATGGAATTCAATCGATATTTGCGCAAATTAAAATACATATTCTCATATTAGGGAATGAGTATAGAACATTATATTCCATACTAACAATCTTATAAATTAATTAATTGCAAATGGGTATAAACTGGTCTGAGTTGCATATGAGGTCGGCACATCGTTAGTATTTAAAAAACTTTTTTATACATTATTTGAGGGTAGATAACTGAAATCATTGATTAATTGCTCTAAATTGTTTCTGAAATATTACTTAAGATTACTGAAATATTGACTTAACTATTATGCTGCAACAGCAGCATCTATACATCCATTATTTGCAGATATCATGAAAATTCTTAAGTATTATTAGACACATTTGAAATAAAGAGCTATCTGGGTCTTCCGTGCCAAGTATTTTGCTATGCATTGAGAATCGCATCCAAGAAATCATCTAGCTTATTTCGCATTACATACATTTTAAGCTCTCAAAAGTGACATCAGCATTTAAAGTCATTCATTTGAATATACAGAGTGATATAAACAAACTACACACTGTTCAAGTTTTTCTAAGACAACAAGAGCCAGATTTTTTGTGTCTTACGGAGACATGGACTAACATAAATAGTATACATACTGTGCTCTTTCAGGGTTATCAAATGGTAGCACATTTTTTTCGAACAAACCATTTACATGGGGGTTGTTTAATACTTGTGAAAATGCATATAAAATGTAAAGAAATACAAGGAGTGAGAACGTGTAGCGTAGAGATGCTGGCTGAATGCTGTGGCATATCCATATCTACAGACACAGATGAACTAGTCATTATTGGGATGTATAAACCACCAGTGGGGGATATCGATTACTTTTTGGAAACATTATCGGACATCGTGTCGTATACACATCACGATTATGATACAGTGATATTGCGTGGTGATTTGAATATCTATTGGCGAACAGACTGCTTAACCACAAGGAAACTTGGAGATTTTTTTCAAACTTAAAATTTTATAAATAAAAATGTAAAATCAACGAGAAGACAAGTGAGCAGATATGGTAGAATCGTCGAGTCTGAAATAGATTATATCATATGCAATCTACCTGAGAATACTTTCGAGATAGAGGTAATTAATCTAGGGTTGTCTGATCATTTAGCACATATATTGACGTATACTTTGGATGAACACAAACCACAAGCATTTAGTGATGAAGGTACATATTCTACGCGAAATACATGTCGGTTGAACATTGACATTCTGAGGGACTTACTGAGCAGGGATCGTTGGATCCTGACACAACATGACGTGGATTCTGCTTTCGAATATTTTCTGAGACACTTTACGTACTACTTCGATATGGTCAATAAGGAAAGTAAAACCCAAGTATAGCAGCAAATCACCTGCATGGATTAACATAGATATTAGAGAATCTAGTAAGCATCCCAAGGATATGTACGCAGAGTTGGAATTTAGAGGATATGACAAACAATTATTAGAGCACTATAGACGCAAAAAAAACAAATATTGAAAACTTATCATGGAAATTAAATAAGTTCTTTTAGTTTCCATGATAAGTTTTCAATGTTTGTTTTTTTCACGTCTATAGTGCTCTAATAATTGTTTGTCATAACCTCTAAATTTCAACCCTGAAACTAAAAGAACTTACTACAGGAATAAAATAACTTTTACGAACAATAAAAGTAAATGCGTATGGAATATAGTAAGGCGCGAAACTAAGCCAACTGGCTCAATAAGACCAATAATTCTTAATATCAAGGGTACAAAAATAGACAATCCCAGCACTGCTATAAAATTAATAACAAATTTGGAAGCACGATCAACAGTAGCTGTACTATGAGTGTAAATGTGTCGTCTGCTATGTTTATAAAACCGGTAAATGACGATGATGTCGAGCGTGCCATCGCGGAGTTAAAAAACAAACATTCCAGTGGACTAGATAATGTATCCGTATTCTGATAAAGAAATTAAGTGACGTTATAAGTACACCGTTCGCGGATTTATTGAACATGTCGTTTGAGACCGGTGTGTTTCCTGCGACTCTGAAGGTTGCGCGTGTTGTGCAAATTCACAAGAAGGGGTGTGAAGATGTCACGGAGAACTATCGCCCGGTATCTGTGCTTAGTGCGTTTTTCAAAATGATAAAATTATCCAGAATCAAGTTGTGGAATATCTAGATCGTTTCAACATCCTTAACGACTCTCAGCATGGATATCGACCCTGCAGATCAACAGAGACAGCTTGTATCGAGCTGGTGGGACACGTTAAAAGGAATATGGACGACGGGAAATATGTAGCAGGTCCCTTTTTTTATTTGACAGGCGCGTTTGACTCCGTTGTGGACGCCTTCATCCGAGGTAATGTCTTAAACTTAATTTTCTCATTTCTGCATGGCAGACATATTGTTGTTGATGTAAATGGTACACACTCAAATAGGTTCATCATGAACCTCGGGGTGACTCAAGGTTCAATTCCGGGGCCGCTGTTGTTTGTACTTTTTGTTAACGACATGAAAGACAGTATTGGTACTGGACATCTTGTAAATTATGCAGATGATACGGCTATTGTGGCAGTGGCGGAGAATTTGGACCAGTTAGAAACGCGAATAACTAACATTATATCGGCTCTTAAGGACTGGTGTTGTCGGAATAGGTTAGTCTTAAACGGCAATAAAACGGTAAGGATAAGTTTTCAGAAACCGAACCAGGTGACATGGCCCATTTCGGGCGTCGTTGAGTTTGTTAAATTTTTAGGAGTTGTTATAGTCTCCGATATGCAGTGGATGAAACAGATTGAAAATGTAATGGCAAAGGTAAATAAGAGTTATTAATACTCTATTATCAGGTTAAAACAGACTCTGGATCGTGAAGGACTGTTGCAGGTATATTATGCAATGGTATATTCTCATCTATCCTATAACATAATCGTGTGGGGTAGAGGAACTGATATAAATAGACTGTTTATTCTACAGAAAAGGATAATTCGATTAATTTATAACCTGAAGTGCCGCGAAACATATTTAAAGGGATATTTCGACAAAACGATATTTTAACATTACCTTGCATTTATTTGTTTAAATGCGCTTTTTTTATTTTCGAACATCAACATTTACGGGTGACCAACGGCCATAATCATGGATATGGCACTCGGAATTGTGCGACTTTCCAGACGGCTCTTTATAGAACGTCTGCATACGAGAGATCTCCTTATTACGTGTGTGCTAGTGTATATAACCGACTTCCAGCTCACTTGAAAGACAGTAAAATAAAAAATACCTTTAAATATAATTTAAAATGTTTTCTCGTAGAAAAATGTTATTACTCTCTACAGGAATTTCTTACCGAATTTTAAATTGTTAGTATGTTTATGGTCTTCTTGTTAATAATCTGTATTATTATTAGGGAAGAAATATGACTGGAAAAACCGGGTCTGTGGTCTGTACAGAATGTATGTAAGTAAACTCTTTGTTTAAATTCTCAAGCTTTCGTTTTTTATTGAGAACATCTTCAGGCGAAACTGTATAAAGTAAACAAAAAGGAAATTGAAATAATGTGACCAATAAATAATGAAATGAATTATAACCTACAACGTGAATAAATTAGAGATGGACAGCCTGAACCGGGAAACACATCACAGTAGGATGTAGAGTTAACATTAAATTAATATTGTCAGAAAAATTGTAATTAAAATGTATTGCTAAAATATGTATAAAATCACAAACGTTAAAACCAATAATAAACTATGTGGAATTTGTTAAAATATTTGCAAGAAATTTCAGATAGTTTATTATTGGTCAACTAAGAAGATATTGCGAAACGTATTTTAAGCGTTAGCGGAATTGCAGCGTACGAATGTCATCACAGATACTTTTTTTATAATGGCTGGTTAATGATGTGCGCAGACATTTCGTTAGAAACTCGTATTTAATTGGACTTACGTTATGTTTTAGCAACACTTTTTGACGGCTAATGCCCGTTAGAAACTCATCAGATAATATTTGGTAGGAAATACAGTAAGTAGTGTTTGAGCAGTTTATGAGCTTTAAACTGACTTCATATTTCTTGCATGATAATGAATGCTGTTTTATGTGACGGTTTCATCGCCATTCCACCTTCAACTCATCGTAACTTTAATATCAGTCCTCGCCATTTGGAAGTCTTGCAGAAGGGAATATTTAATTTGTTTGTCGAAGTTCTATCCATATTTAATTTGTTAGATGATCACCGGTATTCTATTTCTCTTGTATTTTTACTATTAATTATTTTGAGTCAGTGGTGGGGTGAAACAAAAAACCACTAGATTTAAAACTCAAAAGGTGTTTTGAAACCAAATCCGCAATAAAACGCAACTTATTTTACTGATTTTAAATTAATAAAAACTATTTGTAAGCTTCCGTTATTTTTCCGAAGCGTTGGTATCGCATGAAAAAATTAATAATTTGAGGTAAATTTAGTTCACTACATATTTGCATGCTAGGAGAGTAAGTTCGTCAACAGTTTCAATGGATTTACATATGAATCGCGTTTGAAATGGCAGGCTACTTTAGTCCTTTCGTAAAGGAAGTTGGATGTGCATGTCTTTGAAATGATGATGTATAGGAGCATCAGTGCACGTCAAGATCCTCCGTTACAATTTATATACATACTACTGCTCTCAGAGTTGCCAATAAAATATATTTTTACTTACCTCTTGTACTGATATTTGTCGATATCAGATATTTCTAAGACACAAAGATGAGCCTAGCAAATAAACAGAACAAAATAGAAACCTATTTATAAACTGCACGTCTGTGTATACTTTATTAGTGTAAAGCTACACTAGATTTTGTAAGCGGAACTTGCCGAGAAAATTCCTACGGAAATAGTCTTGATGGAGGAAACTATATGAAACCGGAACTTCCTAAACTAATGGCACTTGTAGATCAATCAACCAGCTCTATGGTGCATGAAAATTATATCTGCAGGTAAATATCTAAAAATATATAGGCTGTTCCATTTAAAGGAAATGAGTTCTTTAAGTTTGCGTGTATCTCTTTGCTTCCTTATTTGTATTTCCAATTTCATCGTTTTGTGTATCTCACTTGTTAATTGTTACTGCCAGAGTTCAAGTATCTCTACTTGTTTCATGCTTGTTTACGTTCTATTTTAATATACATACATATATATGCAAGAGTAAGATTGTAAACTGTTCAGGTGTATGTATCTCCTAGTTAACAAGAGTAGAAACATGTAGGAAAGTGACTTCCATGAATTCATTAATTAGAGTTGTTATTACGCCAAGCGCACTGCTACAATTGTTTTTTGTTTATTTTATTTTGCTGCTTTTCTTAAAATGATGAAAATGGCTTGCAAATTATTTCAGATTATGGCAAAGTTTTAGTTAGCTATATTACGGTTCAAACTAAATTAAAGCTGAATTTTTATTTTATTATGATTCATATTGTCTTTGTTAAGATTTTATTTACACTTGACACAATTCTTGTAGATTTAGGTAAGTACATACTTTTATTCTTGTTTATTTTTGCAGTCATTAGGGAATGCGTCCGGAGTCATTTATTGAAGTCAAAGTACGAATATAATATGCATCAGCGAAAGATGTTCAAAAGATTTTTATGACTACAAATAAGTATAGTCCACATCAGTTCTAGCTTCATATGCTGATCATAATTGTATGTGTTTGAGAACAATTTTTTTGTGAGCTGAAGAGCACACAAGATCAAAGTTTGATTTCCGAGGCATTTATCATAAGATAATCAATCTAAAATGACCGAAATTCAACTAACATCTACGTTGTTTCGTATTCAGTTTATTAGTTTTTTTAATACGATATTCAACTTAATTTTACGTTTATGTACTTTTAATTCTATATTCTCCTTTATTTTTCCTTTTCATAGTCAATATTAGTATTCATCTTTCAATTAGTTTATTAATGTTTTCTTTAACACCAAATAGTTTAATTGTCAACAGTTTTCACTTGTCTACTAGACAGTAGCATTCTACGTATGTTATAGCAGATGAGATTTTAATTAGGTAGACGACGATTTCGATTATATTTTATGGACGTGCTTTATTTGATTTCTCTTAGGTTATCTTCGGTCAGGTACCTTTGATATCCTGCGGCAGTGCGTTTAGTCTGCTAATATTATGCTTAAATATTTTATCTAATTGGCGTGCAACTAGAATCACCGGTACCTTCCTTAATTTATATATCTGTGAATATTATTTGTCTCTCGTTGTTTGTGTCTTTGCGTTGCTTAATTTAGTAGATCATTCTAATCCATTTGAATTTTCACAAAATTTCAGGTTGTTATGTCTACAACGAACAAGGATTTTAAGCTTTGTAATGAAGATTTATTA
This sequence comes from Holotrichia oblita, assembly GCA_023690525.1. Classification (NCBI taxonomy): domain Eukaryota; kingdom Metazoa; phylum Arthropoda; class Insecta; order Coleoptera; family Scarabaeidae; genus Holotrichia; species Holotrichia oblita. The sequence goes on from CM043021.1 coordinate 60,059,956, forward strand.
CAAACTCCATATCCACTAGTAGCCAACGTGCCTTTCTAACATAAGTTATACATTTCGAAAGATAAATTATGATAATCATTGACTAAATTTTACCAAATAATATCGCAATATATTAATTAATTATTATTCTGTTCTTAGTTTAATTGGAATTTTTTTTTGAATTTTTATTGTTATTTGCTAATCCAATCAAGCAGAAAGGTCTGATAACAGAAAAAGGAAATTAAGAAACAATATTGTAATTATAAAATAAGCGAAAAATTTAAACTAAAAAAGAAAATAAGTTAGAGTTGAGTAGATTCAATGTAATCAGCAACTTCTGTAAAATCTAACACGAAGTATAAGCTTCAAGGAGTCATGTTTGGGAGTCAAGCTGCGGGAAATTCATTCCTCGATATTCTTAAATATAGCATCAAAATAGCTTTCTTATCCTGAAATAGAATATTCCAAAAATATTTTCGCTCTCTAAGTATAGACAATTTACATACGACCATTAAGAGTTAAATGAAATATATAAGCAAACCAAAGTATGGTTTGCTTATATACAAGATAACAACTACGAAAGCCTATTGATAGGGAAAGGTAGTGGGAGGTAAAATTAAATGTATCCATTTTTTTTTAGTATTGTCAACTGCTTGTATGACAGGAATGTTAGTGGTTATATGTCAAATACTATGGCAAATTATAAAACCACTTTATAATTTGCACTTTTTCATTAATTGTGTATTCCATTAGGATGAAGTTAGATGGTTCGGTAAAGTATTTGACATGAGCATTCCTGACATTCCTCTCTTATCAATAGGCTTTCGTAGTTCAAGTTGTTAGCGTGTATGTGGTATGGTTTTATTAACGGTTGCTCAAAACAGTATGTTTATTATAATAGCGTGTAATTATTGCAAGGTGTAGTATTTAAAACGGAGCTGAAGCAAGAATCGTACCTATTAAAATGATATGAAAAGTCGACCTCCGATGACTAAATAAATTAATTAGACAACATATTGTACCTTGTTATTTAGGGAAGGGTAAGACTGAATGGATAAAACATGAACAAGATTTACCTCAAAGCAAAACGCGTTTACATAATTTAATAACCATATTTACAGGCCTAAGGAGCATCGCTAGAAGGCTCAAACTCTACCAAACACTATTTTTTTCTGCCAAGGTCATTCATGAAGTTGTAGATTGAACGAATCAAAAACTGACAATAGATTTTGACTACTAACTTATGGTGTATTGATAGATTAGTACATAGGTAATTAATTTTATGTTGTTATGTCCTAAAGAAGATTTAATTTGCTTATGAGCTTGCTTTGAGATTTGATCATGCAATTACAATAAAATGAATAGCTGTATATAACAATTCAGCTTCTATCCGAAAAAATTTTGAAGACTCTTAAAAGGTGCTCCAATAATTACAGTGTATGTTACACCAGGCAAAATATCTGAATCGTTTCGTGGTTCAGAAACAAATTTTTCAAACGGGTAATAAACATTTTACAACTTAGTCAATCTTTAATAATGCTTCTAGAGTCATATCAATCAATGATTTGACTTCAATACCCCTTGCCAATCGTCTGTTGGTCAATTGTAAATTTATATTAGTTGGTATACGGGACAAAAATAAATGGAAAATTCTATCAGAGCGTCTCAATACATAACACCGGCTAGTATATTTGGTTCTTAATTCAGACATTTCGAAGAATAACAAGAATGTTTTACATCTTTCAACATTCCATACTGACGACGCAATTAATTCGTCTAGAAATGAGGCAAACAAACCTGAAGATAAAACTTCTTATAACTTGGCTAAAGGAAGCATTGATGTTATTGTTCGACCAAAGTCTAAGTATAGCGTCACTTAAAAAAAGAAGTCGCTAACCATTGAACAGATTTTTCCCCATTACTGAGCATATCTCCACTATATCGAGAAATAATTCACAAAAATAATCCAAATGTTATAATATCAAGAAGAAAGTATATAATTGACCCCTAAAAATAGCTAACCTAACCACTTAACACGTTGCGCGCATCAATACTTAGAATCTCTGTCGCTTCAAAAAGAAATAGCCGCTATTGCAGAAAATTTTCCAAATATGATTGACACAGCATCACAATATCAATATCCTAAAATGTGATGAAAATAGAGAAGAAAAGAAATAACAGTTTTACCATGCAATGCTGTGGCACATATATATACCCTACTTGCAAAGAGCATAATCATGACAACCATACCCAGATGCGTCTCTTGCATCACCCATAGTACCTAATGCTTCAGAAAAATTTTAATTCAAATAAGCCAGTATGTCAGCTAGTTAGTTTATTTAAGTAAACAGTGAATAACAATAAGGTCAAATCTACCACGCGACGTTCAATGTAATTGGTTTTAATGCGATGTTGTTCTGGTTAAATAAAGTTTATTATAATAAGAACTGGCAAAATTTCCTCTGAATGCGGCGAGCTTCTACAGTTTCGTATAATCTTGAAATACCTACTTCTCAGTAAAATACAACGGTACATGCTAGTGCTTAGAGATTTAATTAGCATAGCTCTTTCAATTTTTTTGTGAAATTGCGAGATATTTCTCTGCTGTGTTTAATAGATGTATAGATTCCCTGTTAATAGTTGGATATTTTTACAGCTAAATACATGAAAAAATATTCTACATTTTGAAACTTCGTTACGTACTAAACACATACACGTAATTCTTATCATATACATAGTAGCAAAACACGTTAAATGTCTTCAACATGATACATACAGATTTACTGTATATCTATACGACCATCTACGAAGTTGTACAATATACAATATACACATCTCGTTTCTCAGACCGTAAAAAGGAAACGAGGAAGAAAAGACCACACATCAGTCGGTCTGGTAAGTACACACATATCACGTATTAATAGGGCACACGGAAACACAGAACCACTTGTAGCAGGGGAAGCATATAAAAAATACCAGGATCATACAGATTCTCCTTGTAGTTACAGGCATTCAGCAGAACGCAGACCTCAAGATTTATTGTAGAAAGAAAGGCAGCGCAATAAAGAAAGCAGAGATAACGAGAACGTTTCTCTTACGGCCACTTGAATTGAAGTAGTCCTCCTCTTGAAACAAAGAATTGGGTTGATCATTGGAACCTGGAAAGAGAAAGAAAGCACACAATTAATCTTCAAGTCATTTTCTTGCTGAAAGGGATAACAGAATCAATTAATAATTTTAAGACAAAAACTTTTGATAAATTATTACCGTTATAACTTAAACCTAAGAATATTATGGTAATTAAATTTGTATTCTTAAGGTACGTTAGGGAAAGCGACACAAAAGTAGACAAGTAGAAAAGGTCGCTGTATCTTTATACTCCACAAATAAAAAAGTTATAATTGTATGAATATTTGATATTGCACACTTTTAACTTTCCACAAATCGAAGATTTCTTCATAAATATAGAAAAAAAATTTCTCAACGCGGGTTTTAACAAATTGTGGGTCAGAATGAATCAAGACCGCATCGATTTTCGAAATTCCGAAATTTGGGGAAGTAATAATTAGGATAGCAATATTTTAATGTATTCTTTATCACATATTGCAGTTTACCGTTTAATTATGAAGAATATTGAAATTAGGAAATCCAGGTAACTGGATGCACTTGAATTTTGTCAAACTTATTGCTTCCTGAAAACCAACGTGCTAGTGCTTAAAACAATGTAAAAACAAACAAGTGAATACTACGGTTACAAATATTACCCAAATTACCTTTTCATTGTAGTTTCTCTTTTCTAAATTTTGAGAAAATACATTCTCCATAGGCCACCAATTCATTTTCAGTACAGTCTATGATTTTATACTACCATTTAAATATATTAGCATAATGGACGTGCTTCATCACAAGGAACATCTGTGTCTACTAGACTTAATGCTGCTAGCGAATACATCAATGCCTAAGTGACTTATTATTACGTAACAACAACCTTCATAAGTATCTGCATACTGAAAGGCTTATTACAAAACATTACTAAATGGCACTTTCAGATACTTCAGGGATTGAAAGATAAGTACTGACAGGTCATAACATAGATATATTAATAAATTATTCTGTATCTGTAGCTATAGCAGCAATGCTAATGTAGAGATTGATTGAATTGTGTTTCTATACTTGTGATGATAAATGTTATCGGCAAACGTATTAAGGTCTACTTGATGAAGTACAACCAATCGGATAAGCCTGCTTTGTGATCAAAATCTTCATTATTCAAAATATTGCTTTGGCGCATTTGATAAGCAATTTGGAAAGCCGTAGTGATGCAGTACCACAGTTCTAATTTCGTACTGTTCAAGTAAGCGGCAGTTGTACGATAAGTGTTCTAGCTACTATGCTACTAACCTGACTGTGTATGAACAGTGTTCTTCAGTAGCTTCTAATATAGCAAAGGATCAAAATCAACATTGCATGAGACTAGAGTTTGGAAACCTAGTTCAAAGTCATATCTCATGTCAGCAGTGAGCGCCACCTTTTCAGACTTATTTGAAGTAAATATGATATTGAGCTGGATCGCTCCTGTACGACTATGTGAATCATAACTTTCATCGTAAGTACATGTATATAGTTTATACGATCTGATGTAGATTAGTATTTTTTAGTAACCAAAAAATCTTCAGAAACTTAGCTATAAAAATGTTTCGAATTGAAAAGCTTAATAATTTGAATAATCCATTACAGGCAACTTTTGTTTGGCAATGCGTCTTGAGTACGCAAATGTAGTGCCGTTCATATATTTCATTCCAGTTCATATGATTGGTTAATGAAGTGTAAACTTACACTATTGTCCTCAGCATTTTTATGTTTCAGCTGTCTACTTCTTTTTAGAATACTATTATAATTAAACTTCTGTGCGAATATAATCTTTGTAAATATTTCATTGTGATGAAATTTATATTCCTGGTCTCTTTGCTTACTTAATTCTTTTTTATTATTATACCTTTCACACAATACTATAGCAACCCACTTGCTCAATACTACTCTTTATCGTCGTGTAATCTGACACTGATCCGTTAGATTATATTTTCATTTTTTTCTCATCTCGATATATTTCGTACCTTGCTCGCTATTCATTCAAACTTTTACGTCATGCTTTTAACCTTTATGAAAATATCTTTCAATTCTCGCTTAGATTTCGTAGCGAACACAATAACACCCATGTAGGCGGTACTGACGTTTACAACTGCAAAAGTAGCCTCGCTATCTTCTTTATAATAAAGTTATATAATATGAATGGAACTGGATTAGCGCCTTTTAAATCTTCATTGACATCAGAAAGGAATCATTCTATTCTTGATGAAAATATTTTATCTTTTGTTTGCTCCTAGCTTTTTTTTTAATCTGTTTTGTCTCTTTCATATCAAAAGAAATCGCAATTTTAATGAACTTATTCATGTCTGCTTATTATAGCTTTCATTAATATTTCTATTAAACCAGTAAATGTCTAAAATAAATCACCTGACCGAGTTGTCGTGTTGTGGCTAACGGTCTGCACTAGGAGACACGGCGCCGGTCGTGCTGTGAAAAACACCACAAATGCGACTGATAGACCATCCCCTTCGGGGGTCGGGGGCCTAGGCTTAATTGCACAGACCGAAAGGAGACAACCTCATTATCAAACCTAAATCCCAAGGTGGCGGACTAGGCCGCGAGGATGCGTGGCTGGATAGTAGACCAGTTCTAACTAGTCCAACCATGAGGCCAATAGCCAATGAGCGGACCAATATTTCCCCGGCTACTCGTGGGATCAATTATGGAAGATCAAAACACAGTAAAAATGAAAAAACCCTTTCCCAAAGCTGAAAAGCAGGAGAAAAAACGCTAAAGATGGACCAAAGGCGGAAACGCCCGGGCCATCTAAGCTGCCTAAGACCAACCTGAAGGTAGGCTCCGTCGAAGACGTAGAGTTAATGTCTGACGACGAGATCCAGCTGTCGGAAATATCCAGGGCCAAAGTGCAAAAACTGGTGAAGCAGGGTTATGATTACATTGAGGCCAGAAGAGCCGTAATCAAAGATAACTTCATCCAACACGCACAAAAAGGACAAGAGGACGCTACTAAGGCGCAAGCACAAGCTAAGGAGGCAAGTAAGCCGCGATAGTCGGAAAAGGCCAAGCGGGTAAGCAAAGTACTGGAGGGGACCGAAAAACTACCACGGTCTAAAGGTAATACCCCACCCAGTCCGCCGAAGAGCAAAAAGCCAAAAACAGAGCGCTTGACCTTCAAAGAGGCAATCTCTTCGGTGAAAGTGGTGGTAGTTAGCAATGACTACCCTGCTAATCACATGGAGCCGGACAAGCTTAGAGCAGTCCAGAACGCCTTACTGGCTGCCTACGATACAATTACGGAAGAAGGACCTCCAGTCCGTTTCGTAAGATATACACATCGACCGGGCCATCTTATCGTGACCTTATCCGAACCAAAAGGCACAGTGGCCACCGCGGAGGAGGCTCCTTCCGACGACCCCAGCCCGGAAAGCCAGTCTTCCGAGAGCGGAATTATTCCCTTCAAAAGGTATTCTGCCCCGGTGGAGCTGCTTCAATGGAGGAGAACGAGGCTGCCGGGGGAACGACCGTCGAGAAACCCTCTTCATAAAAATGAAGAGGGAGATCCAGGTCCTTCAGGCGAACCTACAGCATTCGAAAGTTGCCTCAGCAACGCTTGTTAAGAGGTTCGACAATGAAAGTCTAGACGTGGCACTACTAGAGGAACCATGGCTTATAAAAGGAAAAGTTGCGGGTCTAACGCCACAACAAGGTAAGGTACTATACAACCCTTGGTCAGTAAGGCCAAGAGCTTGTATACTACACAGCTCAAGGGTGACTTTTACAGTAATCCCGGTCCTAGCAATTGTTTTGGGAGAACGTTCCATGTTATAATATGTATTTACATTTATTCTGTTTTAAATGCTTTAGAGTAGTACACACATATGTCACACACATACACGTCTTTACGTGCACATTTTTCGTTGTATCTCAGTCGCTCTGCTAACACTGTATATTAGGAGTATTTGTACGTGTGATGTGTTTTTTACATACGTTGACATCAATGTTTTTCTGTATACTTGCATGCAAATATTTGATGTATTTATATTTTAAATGTCTGTCTAGTAACATCCTCTTTCAAATAAGTTGGATATACTATTGGTATTGCAATTTTTGTTATAATGCTGGTGTTATTTGTAATATTTTCATATGTAAAACTCGACATTGGTTTACCGTTAGGACACTAAAGTAAAGTTTTGATCTCATTGGTGCTCCTGTTATATCATTAAATTAATATTGTAGCCCGAAGAAGATCATAGAGTTTCATGGAAACGTCGTTATTGTGTAACTGGTATTTCACCAATAAATTGCTCAACTGTTTAGCCGTATTAATTGTTTCACGTACTATCAACATGCGGAAACAGTATTATTGATTCAAATGAATAGATTTAGACCTTATAAAAAAGTTGCAACACACTGAGATATGAAACATTTTGTATATTTTTTATTTGCAAGCGTTTATTTTCGATATCTGTACTGCTAAGATATTGTTACAGAACCTAATATAATCCAATTTCAAATGGATCAGTAAAACTGGGAAATGTTTCTACCCAATTGAAATAACGTTGCTTTCACTCCAAACGTATTGTTATTAACTACAGAGTAATTGCAATGAAACAGTGATGTCATATCGGTGTCTTTGTTAGATGTATATGAATCTAAAATAATAGGATTGTGTTTCGTTATCCTTCCAACAGTACCAGTTAACTATGCTATTAACTGCTTTATTGTCATGTAATAACTGCAACTTACATTTTAGTTCTTTATCTGTAACGTTACAGACATTTTCAGGCATTATGAAGTTTTTTTTTTATGGTGGGCGCTTAATTGCAGTGACTCAAGTTCATGCTCATAATGCTGCTCTTTAAAAATTTGCTATGTATTTCACTGTTTCTAATACCAGCTACCATTTCCAGATCAATTTCGAAGAATTGTATTAGCCGCAGGATCTGTCGTGTCAATTCATCAATCTCGTTATTTCTGGAAATCGAATATACGTCCAATTCGCACATCGATTCGTGCATTCGAACTAAATACACAGAGGAATCCGATTCAATTGAATTTTGTTTCATAAAACATCATGCCCTTATTTGGATATGAGAGCTTATAGAGATTACACTAAACGCTGCTAATGCAACAGTAGCGTTGTTGCCTACAAAAACAATATTATTGGATGTGCATTTATTTCCGGAAGTAAAAGCTTACAAATGGGAAAAGTATCGAAACTTGGTTAGATCAATATATGAATATAACTTGAAAAATCCGAATCGCCAAATATACATACATACATATATGTACACACTGAATGCTTTAGTGTAAATAAAATTACGAAGGTATTAGAATAATTTACTATTTAGGGTTGAATTTCACTACACCTTACATAATTTTTTTTTTTATGTGTGGTGGGTGCTTAGTTGCAGTGAGTCCGTAAGCTGTATTACTTGTCTGGCTATCACTGCAACTCTTGCGGAGTAGTTTAGTGTGTGTAAGTTGTGTTTAAATGGCTTTGTGACAGCATCATATCGCCTTTTATGATGCCGCGCTGTTAATCACTTTGCTCCCAACAGCGAATGGAAAGTCGATCCGGGATTAAACTCTCTGAAAAAATGTCACCGTCCCTCCAGAGAATTGAACCCCGGCACCTATCATCCTCTCACAACAGTAGTCAGCCGCCTAACCACTGCGGCCATCGACCCGTTTAATTAATGTACGTATTTCGGATTTTCTACTTGTAGTATACACAAAAGCTGAGGTTGTGTACCCTCGACCCGCGACTCTCTAAGCTGTAATGTGTAAATTATGTTCAAATGGCTTTGTGACAGCATCATATCGTCTTTCATAATGCCGCGCTATTAATCAATTTGCTCCCAATAGCGAATGGTTGTTCGATCCGGATTTCAACCTTCTGAAAAAATGTCACCGTCCCTTCAGAGAATTAAAACCCGGCTACTATCGTTCCGTCACAACGATGTGTCATGGGTGTTAACTTAAAAACTTAATTTTATTTTATTTTTGTCACATTGTTCAATGACTAAAATGGATGGGCGACTGTTGTCATCGTAGATACTTCAAACCAAGTTTCGTGAACTCTCAAATAGACATCCATCAAGCAATCCACTTTTATTGACATCATATAAATCGCGCTTTGGTGCCATTGTTGATCGATGCATTGTGGTCGTGTTGTAATTTGTAGAGATTGTGTAAAGGTAATAATGTTCCGTTACCAGTCGAAATCATAGTGATGTACTACTCTTAGTTGCTTTAATAATTCTCTTTGACTGAATTGCATGCTTTTTAATAATGACTGTGCTACAAGATGTGTTTCATCAAGCTTAATGAAGTATTGGTAGGACATATTTATAAATGTAATCCCCAATTGCCATGGCTCGAGTTCTTGCTATATTTTCTAACAGACAGTCGGATAATACCCCTTACGGTGATTAAGCTAGATAGGACTAGTCAAATTCTTTTGTATACACACCTTTTCGATCAAGATGTCGTTTCACATTATGTCGCAATGCCAAGTGTGTGAAAGGGAAGCCTTACTCAATAGCCAGTAAGAAGCTGTTTGCTATGTGAATTTCATGTTCTTCGAAAAAAATTGTTTGTTACTCATATTTCCTACTTTCCTACTTTTTTACCATAATGTTTACTATGAATTATAATTTTGGCACTAAATATTTTACAACCGCTGCGTGTATGTTTAGTTTTCCATCAGCGATCGCTTTGGAATTTCATGGTATGTCCAAAGCCCATACTCGCTATCTCAAGTCACCTCGTTTTAAATTGATTTTTGAATAAAAAAGTAAACTAGCCAAAATTTATAATGAAATTAATAACATACGGAAATATCCTGAATGAAAAATAGTGAGCACTATAATTTAATAATAATAGGAAGTTTCCAGAAATTATTCCTAGAACTCAGTGATTCATTACAAAAATCTGTGCTTTCTGCACAATCAGATCCGACACTGTATTAATTTGTCAATTAGTAAGCACTAAAAACGAAATAGTTTACCATTATTGCATATTAACCATCTAATAAGCGGTACACAAAATTCAGAACCCATGTACTATCCGTGAAGTATTTCTTAATATTTACTAATCCATATTAATTAATTAATAAATACTAGATATCGATTAAACTGCAATGGCTACTTTAACAGTATTGTAAATTAAAATGTAAGTAAATGAAACAATTTCACAGGAACTACACAGCAATTTACAACACAATATACATTTTTCATCGAGTACAATCGATAAATTAGCTTTTAAATTTAATCGGGTTGTTTTTCTATTTTTATTAAACACAGCTCGAACACCCGAGTAAACCATCCCAAATGCACGACACGATATGGTTTATGAGAAGCTAAATATATTTTTCACTGTTTGCATGAGCAAGGACAGTACGAAGTTCTAACCAAAAACCGTAGATTTAAATTCCGATCGGGCCTCAACTTTCTAAGCTTTCGTGATTGATATTCGTTGGAACTGTAACCCCGAACACTGTTTAAAGGCAATCACGTAACTACTAAACCACCTACTAAAACACCTTTAGACATGATTTCTTCCCCCCTTGCGGCTCTCTTTGTTCTTATCGGATTTTCTAAATCAAAAATGTCGGCCATAAATATTCCGAAACTTCTTTATCCTGAAACTTTATAGTACAACCAAAATAATACAAAAGCATACGTACAGATTTTAGCCATTACGTTGTTGAAGTGTAGCCGGAAATAGTCGTGTCAGTAAAGTTTTGCTGCTTTATTTAAGATGTAACTACGGTCTACGAAATATAAAGACAGTTGATCGTATGATGATTCTGCTGGAATCTCTAAATGTTGGACACTGGAATCTTCTATTTATTTGCAGCCATTACATTTAACTTATTGTTGTTTTAAAAGGTATTTTCCAATAGTTTGTTTACTTTAGAAATTGTTGAAATGTTAATCTTTTTAATTTATGTCAATGGCTTCCACAGCCACTTCCACATTACAAGGGCCTCCTCTATATACTGCTAATCTTCTTATTAGGTTAGTGAAAGAAAAGGACCGAATTGTCGCAAATTCTATTCTTACAGTGCAGAAAAGAGATAGTTTATTTCCCTTTAACTGCACATTTCTGGCATACCTAAAGTATCGGCTAAAATGTAATACGAACTCCTATTTCGGGATGGGGACGTTTCGGTCCCGCCCTTTCGCCTCCACCCTTTCGCCCTCACCGTTTCGTCCCCGCCGTTTCGCCTCTGGTCCTGATTTGCCCCCGACCCATTTCGCCTCCAACTTATGCAGTGTATTTTTGCATTGCATTCACATTTTCATTTATTTATTTTATCCTATTTCCTAGTTAATATACTTTCAACATATATAGATACATATATAAGATATATATAAAAAAAATAATATTTATGCACTGCCCATTGCGGATTATTTTGAGGACTGTTAATAAAGGACGAAGAAACAGAAGACAAAGGCCAGCTCCTCAATTTTCTATTGAAATGTGGAATGTGTATAATAGTACCGTAAATGATCTCCGCAGGACGAATAATAACATAGAAGGCTGGCATCGCGGTTTTCAAAGAACTTGCGATAATTTATTTCCAAATGTATATAAATTTATAAATAGTTTAAAACGATAATAGTTTCTACACAGATATGAAATTTCACATTTATTATTAGGTGTTAGACCACAAATTAACAAAAAATATAGTGTCATTTCCACAAGAATTAAAAATATTGTAGAAAGTTATCGATCTAGGAACAACACTTTATACTATGGATTATTTGTTAGGCATTGCCCATAATTTTGAATTTTAAAATATTTTGTAATATGAATTATTTAATACATATTATATGGAAAATTATCTATTGGGAATGAAACGGCCGGGGGCGAAACGGTACGCGGATGAAACATCCGGGGGCGAAACAGCGAGGCCAAACAGTCGAGGCTAAATGGTGGGGACAAAACATCATATAACCCCTATTTCTTCTTACTGGAAAAGCGCATTATAGTTGTTTAATGGGAAGTCGTATAGTTTCAGTGTGTGAGACTAGTTTACTTGCATCCAGCATCCAGCAGTGTAATAGTCATAGAAAGCAAAAAATTAGCACCGAAATTAGTTTTCAGTTCAAACAAAATCTTGCAGTTAACGACAACACTACAGCACACAAAAGAGGCAAACATTGCCTGAATAGAGGATTCACACGCAATTGTTGCCTCTACCTAGAGTAGAGTAAAAAATTCATAACTCTGAAACCATTGCAGATAACCAATTGAAATTTTGGATTCTGGATTATAAAATCATACTCTTTCTTTTAGTGATATAAATTAGTTCAACTTTCACCACAAAGGAGAAGTGAATTTTTCCATTCGTACTTCAATGCTTGTAACTTTGTTTGTAATTAATTTATTGGAGGCATACTCCAGATTTAAGCTGTTCTTGTCGTTAGTGATCGATTTGTGGCAAAGGAAATTGTTTTTCATCTTCTATTTGTAAAACAAGCGATTTCCCTACCTGTATGTAGACTTTCGTGAGTAACTGTAGCCGTGAATAATAACGCAAAAGAGAAGCACGGCAGTGTTTGCAAAGTTTTTCGAAGTAAGTTTGACCATATTCCTGAACGGTTGTTACAATTTCAAATGTCCCTCATTTTTAATACGTTGATGACCTTGTCTGTGTTATTCTTCAGGACTGTGAAAATACTACATACGTTGTTTAAGTTACCATAGAAGGAAGAAATAATGTTATGAGGGCTTACGGGTTTTAACTGCGTCATAGTAAAGTAAATATAGTATACAATACAAAAATAAAACAAAAGTATAAAATAAAATACTGAAAAAATTCGACATTCTTCAGGAGCAAAATGTCAAAAGGTTTCCGGCTCTAGCGTAATTGACACTGTCGAGTTACTCTGATCTTTTGGAGACCCTCATTCAGTTTTTGTCCCTGTCAAAACGTTTTCACCTCTAGCGTAGTTTAAACGTCGAGTTATCGTGACCATCTGGCGCCCATCAACTAGTGTAACTCGTAAAGAAACCACTTACATTACTGGCGGAACGTCGAATTTGACGAAGTTGTATACATCTTTTTATATTTTAGTTTTTACTTTTGTTTTATTTTTATATTGTATATATTTACTTTACTATGACGCGATCAAAACCTGGAAGCCCTCGTAACAGAGATTCGGTCCGTGGATACCTTTGATATCATTTAAGGGTTTAGTGTTTTTTTTATATTCAAATCCGTAAAAAATCAATAGAAAATAGACATCTTAATTATATCTCTACCAATCGTATAAATGTAAAGTGCAATACTTTAAAGTTGAACAATTTACCGTCACTGAATCTAAAAAAATCGTCTACATTAACATAGAACTATGTAATCTATTATACATTGGTCTTGATATTGACTTGGAGAATATAATAATAATACATACATTGTCATAGAAAACACAGAAACAGGTAATTTCTAGAACATACCAACCAATAATACTACTATGATTTACAAGTCATATAATGAAGGCCTTGGTCAGATTTATAGTTGACTATTTCATATTAACAAACTTGTCGGAGATAACAATACATTACATTCGTTTATTTAAATTTCTCTGATTGATGCTAGCGCGTCAAATATTAAATTTCAACCTCTCACCTATCTGCTTCATTTTTAATTAATTTATCGATCTAGGAACAACACTTTATAGCTTCTATACTTATACCAGTTGCTAATTGCTTGCTTATTTATTGACTGCGATCCTCATTAAGTTAATACGACTTGTACACCTCATTATTTTGATCCATTATTTTGTTTGTTTCTCAATAACTATGTTTATATTTGTGAAATGGTATCCTACATCTTAAAACTCACATTTGTTACATTTTGCGGTGAGTTTATTAGGCACCTTTGTGAAGACAAGATTTTTTAAAAGTGAAGTCAGATGAATAGTTCTTCGGTATCAGCGCTCGAACTGCGCGTTGTTGTTTACGATAGTAATTAACAGGATCTAACGAAAACGTGTACTGCTGCGGTTAGATGTAAATAAGCCCTAAGCGTGACTTTAGACATTTTCAAAGCCAGATATTTTTGCAGCTTAATTTCACCAGAATATAACGTTGTCGTAGTGAAGCGTGTCTTTAATATATGTATCTTCCTCAGAGAACACTTCTTATATTTATAACTTGGACTGACATTTCTTTTTTTTCAGGAGAAACTCCGTCGGGAAACGAGGAACAAAAAGGAATTAAACTCACTTCCGATCCTTGATAAATCCTTGCCATCTGCGACGTTGTTCAGTTTTTTTTGCTGAATTTCCCTGCAACGTAAGAAAAAAACGCAACAAATGATATACGTTTCTCCGGTTGTAAATAATCTGGTCGACCAGAGCTTTTACGACGGCGTAACAAGTAAATTAGTGGAGCACATGAATTGTGTATTAGCGTAAAGCGTAATTTATAGTTTCGGATGCATAAAAACAATAACTATGGATATAATGGTTCAGGCCTCCGTTTAGTTGTCCGTTGTTTCCACTAGGCAAAGTTTTACTAAATTGGCTGTAAGTAATATTCGTATGTACCTATGTATATGTATATGGTGATGGTTATAACTGTTTCATCATTTCTTTAAGTGCAGGCTACTTTAGTTAAATATTGCGCCTTCCGGTACTCCAGTAGTCACAGTGTACACAGCATCAAGGGTCCAAATTCGCCAAAAAAATGAAAAATTGCTGATGAAGGTCGATTTAAATGTTGATAAAGTATGAAAGCATGCGGGCTTTTGAATAATCAGGTTGCATGATCCTCGAATCTTAGAATTCGATCTTTGTAGCCTTTGTAGGCAGTTTATCTGAGGCTTTTAACATTTGCAATCACAATCTCCGCAATCGAGAATATCTACTGCTAACTGTACGCTACTACTCCAGTGTGGTCTAATATATAGTGCTAGTGTGTTTGAAAATAAAATGTTGGTTTGAGGTTTGTGCAGAATAATTTAGTATATGGTCAGCAATTGCATAACTAATCTACTCTGTCGAAAATTAAACGGAGTTTTTGTAATCAGTTCATCTATCAACATGTCACATTTTCTTCTTATCCAGCTTAAAATTATTTTAATGATATAAACAACTTTGCATAAGCCAATGTAAATAACCTTTAATCTAGTTTTGTGTTGGCGTTTTAACACTTGTTTTCCTTCATTTCATTCACTATCCTTATAGTAACCAAATTTAATCACTGCTAATGTGGTCTATACTAATGCCACATCTGAGTCAATTCACAAAGAATGCATGGTTTTGTACTCATTTAGATTTTATGATAAATTAATCATACTGTGTGTCCATACCTTTTGGGTTGATTCCTTTAAGTTACATAATTGTTTCTATCACACACGGTATATAAGTTCCCATATGACTTAACCGTTCCTGCCTTCGGTGGGTACGCTTATGTTACGTACTTCTCATTTTGAATATGACGATAACAAATAGAACACAATAAACAACTCTCATATACAACCCTAACGTTTGCTTTTATACTCTATATTGCGGTAAACGCTACCGCATTATTACCCACTTCAAGACTTTCAATATGCCGCTAATATAAACGTAGACATAAGCTTTGATAGGCAAATAATGGTTATAATTGGCGCCATATATACTGACATTTTAGGTCGGCTAGTGGAACAATTCTGCACAATAGGCAGGCAATCGATCACGATCCGTCGAAGCACGTTTAATTCGCGTGCATATGTGTGCGTGCGTGTATATGTATGAGAAGTAGACGGGGGTGATACGCTAAATTCGCAATGCGTACGACAAACTTGTATACGCAAGCGGCGTCGACAAAATTGCAAACACAACATTGCGGAGATGATTACTGCTGTTAGAACGAAATACAGGATAGTAAAATCCGTTTTTATGAAGCGGAGATATTGCGCAGTTGTTGTGGAAATTTAGGCTTTATAATTTGTAATAGCAGTAAATTAAAACGCGGGAAAAATGTAGAAAGAAAATATTCGCCGTCATCTAATCCATAAATTTTGTGTGATACACACAATGAAAAAAATTGTACTTTTTTCCTGGTAATTAATTTGTCAAAAAACAGAAATTACCACGAATATTATAATGGCTTGTTTGTATGTTTTACAATAAATACGAAACTGAAGATGACCTATTTTTAATTCTTAGTTAATTTACAATTTTCCACGTTATTTTTATACTGTGTATACGAATGACAAGTAGTTATGAAGAAAATTAAAAATCTTCATTTAATCATTTTGTATTAACCAGAGTATGCTCAATGAACTGCAACATAAGTACATACGGATCGGTAGTGGATTCTGATTTAAATACGTACCGATAATACAAAATATTTAGGTATATGTTGTATATTTATGATTTTAGCCTTATTTTTAGTGATCATTTTTAAAACTGTTTCAGTTGTAAGATTTCAACATTTTTATACTATCAGTTCGAGTATAAAAAGGTATTTCCAAATCAAAGATAAAAGTTGGGAGTTGCTATTTAAAAAACTAAACTCTCAGGTCAACAGTAAAAAAGAAGTAATCGTTGAAAATTATCGATCACGCAAAAATGTGTATTTCTAGCAATTTTTGTAAAAAAAATCAACTTCGCTTCTTCTGACTTTACTCCATATTTTAGGGGAACATTGTATACCATACAGTCACGGATTTTTTAATAGTAGTCTGATGACAGATGTAATTGATTTGTATGTTGTATTTCCTGTCAAAACCACCCACTGCAAGTCTTGCTGAACAAATGGTGTATGTAACTGTGCTTAGGTAGCTTTGTTACAACACTATCTCGCCATAAATGAGGCGCTGTTAATTATGTTTCAAGAATAATAAATCCCAGAAGTTTAGTAGGATGAGCAGATAAGTAAACGTTTCATTTTCAAAAATGTAACCTTATTGTAAATATAAATACATATATATTGTTTAAACTTGCATCAAAATTTTGGCAAGAATGTTAAATAGTTTAATTAATTAAATCGGTTTAGTGGTAAAAGGACCAACTAGTTTCCCTATTGTGTTTTGTTAGTCATTTGAAATGCAATAGACACAATGTACTTCAATCATTAACAACTGCAAGAACAGTGAGATTCATGTTGTGTACAAAATGCCTACAAATAGATTGATTTCAGCAGGGGATGCCATTGGTTTCCTACTGGCCAAAAACTGCGCTGCCGTGGTCACAACATTTTCCTTCGCAATGACAACAAAATCGACTCAAATAGGTTTGACAAGCAAAATGACGAATTTGATTAGTTTTTACAGTCTAACCAAAATAGAACTTTTAGGCCAGCCTTGCATGACTTACAATATTGCTCTAAATTATCGACAATAACGTTTAGTAATATTCCGTGATCTAAAAAATGTTACAGATGGCTGTGGCTAAATCACTCCATAGATGTGTCAATTACTTAAGTGTGCTGTTAGTTTTATACACCGCAACAGATATATTTAATTCTTCCTCACAATGTTACTGTTTTCATACAGTAAAAATTTTATAAATGTTAATGTATTCTAGGACTTAGGTAACTTATGCTTACAGAGTAATTTCTTCTAAATCACTTCACCGTGACATACATTCACCGTTATGCGATCAAAATGGGTGCAACTATCGAATAATAACGTGGTGCTGTCTAAACAATCAAAATTTGTAATCAAACTTTGAGATGTAAGGTAGAAAGTTCTATCGCAGCCTGCCTCTTGATTCTTATTTATTGTATTAAAATGAATATATGGAAAATGAAATTTAATTCAAAATTATACAAATTTACCAAAAAATGAATTCATGTTGGCTACAAAACTTTACATAAATTCAACATATTTTCAGTACAATGACACAATATATAAACAAATATTCGGTACAGCAATGGGTTATTATAGCAAATATTCGGTACAGCAATGGGTTATTATAGCAAATTTAGTAATGGAGGACTTAGAGCAGGTTCCACTTAACAAATTAAACTGTCATGTACAATTTTCTAAGCGGTATGTAGATGATAATAGTTGTTCTAAAGAGATTTATAATAAATTAATTACAAAAGGAATAAATAAAATATATAGCACAGGTACAAAATCAAATCAGAACGTATACCACAGTATAACATACATATTTAATTAAAAAAATCGGACATTCACATACGTAACTTTCATACCTACCAACAATAGACACTTAGTCACAAATTTAAAAACACCCATTAAACATGATAACTAAAGTAATGTCGTTTATAAATTAGATTGCAAAGACTGTAACAAATGTTATATCGGGCAAACCAAAATATTTAAAGAAACGAATTTATAATCACGAATACACTGTTACACATAACGTCACCGCTGAAACTGCTTTATCTAAGCACACTAAAGATAGACGACATAGTTTTGATTTCCAAAACACTAAAATTTTAAAAAAGGAAAATAATTACAAAAAAAGATTAATTTACGAAATGATATATACTAAAAAAAAAAAAAAACGCGGTAAATTTTAGAACTGATATTGATAATTTATAGTAATTTAATTCACGCCTGAATTTTATTAATTTCAAGCTGTAGACTAGGATTTCTTGCCATGTTTTTCCCTAGTCCTTGAACAGAATTGTTAGAGCTTGACAAAAAATAGATTGATATACGAATAATTCAAATCACTTAAATTTTTATAGTTGTATTAAGCCAATATATCCTTCATTATCATTTGCCACTAATTAAAATTCAATATATCAATGAATTATTTGTTTTTTAGATATTTTTGTTGATAGGCATGGCCATTTATATGATTAGTATTTTGACACATATTAAATGTCAATTTCTTCCACCGAAGAAGTCTTATTAACGAAAACATAATATTATATGTTCTGGAATAGATTGGTATTAGTTAATTGTTGTTTTATTGACCTATAAGTGGAAATATTTCAGGAATTGAAAGATTGCAATAAAATTAATATATTTTGCTAAATATCTGTCTTTTGTTTATTACTGACACAACAATTATAGTATTTTGCATATTTATAGAAGACAGTCCTTGGCTTTTTGTGCCTCAAGAAAACGTTAGACCGCGGTATGGATTAACGCATTTGGATTCTACTGAAGAAAGAGTATATAACACTTAATTGTCTCAGAGAAAAAGTATTATGCAGTTCTAGTGTCGTGTACCGTTTTATCGACTATGTGGTATCCGATACTATACCACTTGGTCAATAAAATGATCTTAACGTAATGTAATAGAATGTAGCAATACCTACAATAATTGTATTAGCAGATTTTTTATTAAAATTTTTGCAAATTAATTTGCAAATAATTGCAACACATTCTAATTTAGTTTTTTATGGGTTTCGGTAGGTAAGTGCATTGAACGAAACTCGCTGTGCGAAGCGGAGCCGTGCGGCAATGTAAAGTGAAATAAATTGTCCGGTCGCGTGCTCCGGCGACATTCAAAAACTAAATACGTTCTAAGTGACTGGTAAGTGAGGAATCGCGATTCGGATCGTGACAGCCCGCGCCATGCTGGTGGTCCCCGGATATTAATCAAGGGCGGCGACGTACGAAAAACAACAAAGAGCGGCAAAACGGCGTCGAAACACACGGAAAAACATCTGAATATAGCTGGTGGTGGGACAGGCTGAATTCGATAAATAATGGAAAATGCTAGGTATATTCGGGGCGAGCATATGTTGCGCGCTATTTTAGGATGTGGATTTTCCGTAAAAGTTTTCAACTGTAACGAACAGTTAAACTCGAAAGTATGTGAAATTACAGAACAAATTTAGGTTTTCTGTTTACTGATAAAACACTGAGTAGTACAACCTACTAATCAAGCACATAGCAAAATGTGGTATAATATTTGCTTTATAGACTTTCATTGACGAGTAAACGTGTTAAACCAGACAAATGATGTTTGAAACGCCATGATGTAGAAAACGGAATAGAGATCGATTCTACGTGTTAATTGCGAATATTTGAGATTAAAGTACCTTATCCTTATATATTATAAAGTCCATTGAACCGTAAGGTACCAAACTATAAAAGAGAGTAAAGCGATGTAGATACTGAAAACTATTATAACTTTTAGCAGAATTTGTACAAAGTGTGGAGAATTTAGCTGCCAATTTAGATATTTTCAAACAGTAACGATCCTTTTTTTGTAAATTGCATATAGTAGCTTTATTCTAGCACCGAAATCACCAAGAGGTTCTATATCGATCCGTATTAAAGTCTACGATACACATATTTGTTAGTTATGACTCATTGAAGTCATTGGTTTTAACTACGAAAAGTATCCTAATACCTATTATTTTTTCTCGTAGTTTACTATGAGAATAAAATATTTCGATAACAGTTGTCAGACAGGTATTATGTTACAGATTTTATAAATGCATGGTTCCGTGCAATATGAATATTAATCACCAAACTCACACTACCATACGTGATACATTAAATTTATTTTATATTCGTGATGAGTGTACCTAATAGGGTAGGAGCAAGAACTTATATTGTACACTTAAAGAAAAATATTAAATATAAATAATATATATTTAAAGAATAATATAAAGATGGCAGATTATTATACCTACCATTCTATTTGAAATAACAAAGTTGCTATTTACTTCCTGTATAAGCATAAGTCAGATTTGATAGAAAATATTTTAAAACAATAGAACCCATGTTATAAATGTTCTAACTAATGGGGTTCGCGAAAGACCATGTATATGCGAAGTCCATGGAAGATTTAAGATGGAAGAAATGGAAGAAATTAATGAGGCAAAAATATTCATATTTTTAAGTTAAAAGGAACAAGAAATTTTATTTTTAGCAAACAATATTTATGCATATGTACTTTCCATCTCAAGCAAACGAGAATAGACCTTAACAGATAATAAACAAGCAATCAACACCCTTATCTGAGTCTTACGACGTGTTACAACAACGATCACTACTACAAGAGAGACGATGACGAGAGACAAGGCGTATTACAGAAGAGCTTTCTGGTAACACACTTAGGACACACGTTAGGAATACATAGTGTTTACAATATCTTATAAAACATAAAACCTAAATACCAGACGATAATATTGGCATTAATTCTACACAACAGAGGGTATTCCTTAAATAAGCCTCTATAACCAGAATGAACCTAATCCTTCATGTGGATACGCTGTCTCGGAAGAGAACAGTCTAATCACGTATACATAGCGCTATTTCTAGCATGAAAACTAGCTAACTGACGACATTATATTTTGATTTGCTCGATGAACAGGTAGGCAATACTTTATTGGCTCACGAAGCAAAAGGTACTTCCAGCCTGATATTACACAAATGATATATTGTTTCATTATTATTAATTTTATATCACACAAAATGCCTATATTTTGTATATACAGTGTGGTCATAAAGTTTGGAACCAAGCTTATAACCGCATTATTTTACATTTTTAGGAAAAACGCTCGGACAGGTAAAGTTTCTTTTTTAAAACGCCATCTTTTGACATACAATTTCTTTCTATGACGTCATTGGTTTTAGAGTGATGACGTCATCAACCCTTTTTTAAATGGCAACCATATTATTTTTTTATCGTTTTTGGTAGATCTTTATATCCTCCAAATAATGATATAAAACAATTGGTATGTTGCATCACAATTTTTTTTAATAATATAAATTTAGAAAAAAATAAAAATTTTATTTTTGTACAAAATTAAAATTAAATTAAAAAAAAATACTTCTGAATTTAAATTTATTGTAACAGTAAACGTAAATTTTCAAAATGGACCCCACCAACCAACTGACACTGTCCCAGCCGAGTGTAAACATTTCGTATACTCGCCTCAATTATGTCTGGGGATATTTGTGGAATTTCTACGCGAATTCGTTGTTTTAAATCTTCTAAATTATTCGGTTTGTTAAAATACACTTTCGATTTCAAATAACCACACAAAAAAAAGTCTAACGGAGTCAAGTCAGGAGAACGAGGTGGCCATTCTATGCCTCTCCATCCAATCCATTTATTAGGAAATATTTCGTCAAGATAGTGGCGAACCTCTACACCATAATGGGAGGTGCCCCATCTTGTTGAAACCAAATATTTGGACGGGGTACATCACCAACCTCCTGATTTGGGAAAATAACAGCGAGCGCTGGAACCAGTTCAAATCTTAAAAATTCTAAATATTGCACAGCAGTTAAATTTCCTTCAAAAAAATATGGTCCTAAAATGCGTCGTCCAATCATACCAACCCATACGTTAACTTTTCCTCTGCGCTGAGTATGAGACGCTTGAATCCAATGCGGATTGGTCTGCGACCAATATCTGCCATTTTGGCAGAACGTAGCTTCATCAGAGAAGACGATGTTTCCCAAGAAATTTGCATTTTGGTCACAACGTAACATTACGTCTTCACAGAACTGTAGTCGACGATCTTCGTCATCCTCATCTAATTCCTGTACAAGCTGAACTTTGTAAAGATGATAGTGTTCTTTTTTGAATAAGTTGACGACAAATGAGTGAGCCACCTGATTGGCTAACGCAAGTTGTCTGGTGGATACATGATGCCTTGCTTCTAGAAGCACATTCAATTTCACATCTTCTCCTACTTTACGGATCCAGTTTCGGTAAACTTTCCAACTAGTTTTGTCACCGTAGACCTGGCAATTGGAGGTCTATCAGGATGTTCATGGTT
Source organism: Holotrichia oblita (assembly GCA_023690525.1). NCBI lineage: Eukaryota > Metazoa > Arthropoda > Insecta > Coleoptera > Scarabaeidae > Holotrichia > Holotrichia oblita. The sequence continues at coordinate 60,082,717 of CM043021.1, forward strand.
AAACAATTCGCATGCTTCTGCATCCGTTCTTTATCTGTCTCCATACCCAACCATAATTAAAATTCCGATTCTTTCGCTCAGATAAATGTGCTATTTTTAATATTAGCGAAAATGAACAATTTTTACGCAATGTCTAACAAATTTAACGTCAAAAATAGAAGTAAATAATTCAACAACGTTGTCGCCATAGAAACAATTTCAAAATATTAGTATTGTACATAATTTGTATAAAAAGAAGAAAGAATGTCATAAAGAGGATCTTGCAGAGTGCGTGTTTTTGTTTTTGTAAATTTTTTGCATAGTAACATGAGAAGTTCTTCACTGGATCTCTTGGTGCAGACGCAGAATACTAAAAACTTTGCATGTGCTTTTTACGATCCGCTTTGTTTGTTGGTTGTTTTTTCTGTTGGTTTGATCTGGAGCGAATAACGCAGATTACTTTAATTTTTTTAAATTTAATTTTAATTTTGTAGAAAAAAATTTTTTTCTTATTTTTTTCTAAATTTATATTATTAAAAAAAAATTGTGATGCAACATACCAATTGTTTTATATCACTATTTGGAGGATATAAAGATCTACCGAAAACGATAAAAAAATAATATGGTTGCCATTTAAAAACGGGTTGATGACGTCATCACTCTAAAAACCAATGACGTCGTAGAAAAAAATTGTATGTCAGAAGATGGCGTTTTAAAAAAGAAAATTTACCCGTCCGAGCGTTTTTCCTAAAACTGCAAAATAATGCGGTTATAAGCTTGGTTCCAAACTTTATGACCACACTGTATATGTATATATATATATTACCAACAATCGGTCGATGGCCGCAGTTGTTAGGCGGCTGACTATCATTGTGGCAGGACGGTAGGAACCGGATTTCAATCCTCTGGAGAGACGGTTCTGAGGGTTGAAATCCGGATCGACTTACCATTCGCTGTTGGGACAAAAGTGATTTACAGCGCGGCATTATAAAAGGCGATACGATGCTGTCACAAAGCCATTTGAACACAATTTACACACACAAAACTACACCGCGGGAGTTGTATTGATAGCCAGACAAGTAATGCAGCTTACGGAGACGCTGCAAGTAAACAAAAACTGTAATATATTCTTGCGTTTGTAATGAATGTTCAGAAAAAAAGCTTTCTTTGAAGTCTTAGTTGAGTCGTACAAGACTGCTAATCGGTAGAAACAAAACATATTCAAGGAAACGACTCATCTAAATTTGACGTCAATGCCATCAAAAATACATTGAAATTACAATTATTTCGTAATGAGTCATCGATTGAAAAGAACACTATACACTTGGTGTGCTTACACGCTGAATAGGAAGAATAGCAAGAAACTTCTGCTTTCATAATTAAACGACCATAACCGATTTGTTGAATTGTGAGAATTTATCGTAATATAATTTTAACCGATACTTCTCATCAAAATACCCTTTGATTTCATTTTTGATGGGTGGAACTTTTCCATAAGTTAATTATTTCTAGGAAAGTGAAGGATGAGAACTTAAAGTAATGATTTGATGGAATATCTCTATTAGATATTAGAAAAGGGAGATATGGATACCGTTTCAGTGTTTATGATATTGCTCATCCAATGTAGAAGATGTATCTACGTTTTTACTAGGCCAGGATTTTATAATGTGGTTACGTTAATATTAGTTTTTAGTATTTATTCTGATTGGAGGGGTTTTTTGAACTAATTTATAATCCAGGACTCGGAATTTATTTTTCATCAATTTTTATATTAACTTCAATTTTGGTATAGTCTACTCTCAAATTAAAAAAAAACTTTTAAGTAAGTTAACTTAAGTATAACATAAATATTTACTCACGGTGCTGAAAAGTATTATTTATTATTCCCGTATATCTATATATTTCTCCGAAATATTGAATATAACTTGCACTACTTCATGTTCAACGTTATCGTTTGTAAGTAAAATACGAAAGCGGTCGTGGTTCGGATCGTTACTGCCGTAAGCCTTATTGAAAACGTCTTACCAATTTCCCAAGAATTTGCATGCTCTATAAGAGGTTTGCATTACACTACACAGCTTCGCTATATCCACGATATATCACGGATCTGGAGGTTATTAACTTGAGAGCTCATATATGTTAATATGAAGCTGTATACCAAGTTTATATAGCACACAAAAACATAAACTGGTGGTATTGTTGTTGTTGCCGTATATGGACCTATATAGTGCATTATTAGTTTACAAGTTTATGGAATGCATATCTGACTAAACATACAAGAAGGAAATGAGTATGTTTAAAAGACGTTTCATTTAATAGTTTTTGAAAAGCAGCAAAAAATTCTATATAATGGAATATCTTGTCCTACAAAGTAAGCTGGAAATGATTAGTATAAGGGTGTCAAAAGGTTACTCTTACTAATACGGAAATGCACGCTGATCTAAAAGTTATATAGTCAGCGCGATATCACGACTGCAATATCCATAGAAATGGATAGTTACAAATAGCTGCTCTGTAACTAGCATCTTATTGCGATCTCACCCACCTAAATATTTTCTTTTATAAAGTTACGTTTTTGTAGAACTACATATATTATACAACATACCTATAAGATTTCCAAGTGAAGTTAGATAATTTTCTCAAGGAATTGATAGAATACTATTAATGTCTACATATAATACCTACATATAGATACTATAAAGTAGTAGCTTCAATAATTTCAAAGAACTCACTAAATTTTAATATCTGTTGTACACTTTGTCTCAAAGTAAATGACGTTCCTCTAAGGATATAATGACAAACATTCTCTCTTATGGGAGTGACTTATATCCAGTTATCCGGGTAATGGCTCGTAAACTCTGTAATTTACATGTGTACCTGTATTTTATAGAAGTATTTAAATCGATAAAATTTAAGTCAGTACGTATATGAAATTATTAATTTTTTCCTGAGCTTAGCGACAATAATAACAATTTTTTTTTTGTTAAAATGTACCTAACTACACATTAAATTTCAATAAAATTTGACCACAAAAGTATTTTCTCTATAAAAACTTTGCCAGCCCCTATCATCTAGTTAGGGGTTGAATTTTAAAAATCGCCAGACCATGTGTTTTATTAATTTTCTTAAAGTACATGAATACCAAGCGACCAATACCGTATACATATACATATACGGTTTCAGTTTAAATTTATAGTGAATAATAAGAAAACGAAATAAAACTTACTCCGTACATATTGGTACTACCTATTGAAGATATCTGATACGTACGTGATCATTTCATCCGCAGATAATACAAACGATACCTTACTTATTAATTCTCTGGTCTACATTAATCTAGTTAGTTGATGTTAAATCCGAGAAAGAAAAATGTTCATGTGAGACGCTGATCCGTATTAACAATCTAAAAGCAGAACTCGTGTTTGCCTGCTGAGAATAACATGGGACGCGCTAGAGTGAGACGATATCCAGAAGGGCAGAAGTGAAAAATGATTGGAGTCACGTGTTGTTTCAAGAATTCGCCACTTTCCCCTTTGGTTTTTCTTTTCCGCGCGCTACCTACCCACCACCCTCTCGAACGCTTCCGTTTTCCTATGCCACCGCTCTCCCCTCCTGCCCGTCTTAGGACGACCTCTTCCGCAAGAGCACGCCCCAGATTAACGTAACGAATGTTACTTCCGGTAGACGTGAGAGGTTCTAATAAATGTTTTGCCGCTGTTTCCCATTCTGGCACCGATTTATCTTGGCGGGTTTAATTAGTAGACGAAATATAAATGAGAACTCCTGCGGTGCGTCGATCACTAGTCGACACGTTTTGCCTTCGTTCTAGAAACGCAGCGGTAGGTGCGAGGTGCGTTCTCTACTCCCGTTGATGGTGCGCTTCTCGCGCATGAGATTCGATTATGGATGTTTTGTCGAGGGAAGTTGGAGAGAGATATATGTTATGTATCGACGAGATGAGCAGAAAGAGGGAAAAATGAAGCACGTATATCTACGTTAGGTAAAGATTACGTTTGCTTACCTCTCTTAGATGTCCCGTTTGATCGCTTCGAATGCCTGGGTATAGCTGGAAAAATAAAAAAGTACATATTAAACGGGTGACATTAATTTGGATTCTTTATGTTTTATAAAGGTTTTCCTTAATTTAGTAAGCTTGCAGTTACTTTAACGGTTATAGAGCAGAAATGCAATGGACGAATGAAACTAGGAAAAATTATTTCTCCAACGGATAAAAAATGTTTCGATGAACGATGTCCATTTCTACATATTGTACAATTTAAGCAATTTATCATAACAATTTCTCATTTTCATCAAGTCTGTTAATATAACACGATCCATACTTGCAAATGATTGCTCCTGTATTGACTTCAGCCGTCGAAGCTTTTGTACCTATTTCAACTCAAAGCAAAGTATGTATAATGTTGTTGCATGAACAACATCTTCTAAAGAAAGCAGTTGGATTGCCAAATAATTTGCTCACTGGTCACTCTCTCGGTTCAGAAAGCTCGTTATTGACGGCTGTGGTAACACGAAGTAACTTTATTGTAAAGGGAATGCTTGATCAGAAAATGTTCCTATATCCGTAACTATTTTTATAATACAGTAAAACCTCTACAAAGTTACCACCGTTTCAGCCGACCGCCTGATCGAACGACTGTATTTTGTTGGAATGGTTTTTAGTGTCGCATACATAACGTATGCAACACCTTTTGTAAAACACCCATTTCTAACGCGACCATGATTAGTTTAAAACTACCGCATCATCTATTTGCATACATACATATGTAAAACAAATATATTAAGGTATTCCCCGGACTGGGTGATATCACTCTAAGCTCGATACACTGAATTAGACCACGTGCGTTAAAACGGATGAACTGAATTGTTTTGTCGCGCTATTAGCGTTTAATTTTCATTATTAATAATGATAATATGTACTGTATATGCATTGGGAAGATGCTGTCTAATACGACCACTTGTCGAAGAGACCGTTTTTGTTTGGAACGGAAGATGGTCGTTTTATACAGGTTTCACTGTACTTCTTTCTTGAGCAGGCTTAATCGCAAGAGGTAGTTTATGTAAAGTTAGGTAATTGTGGATGTATACGGAGACCCAAATAGGTTTTATGTTGGTTGAAGCTCTCTGTTTAACAATTTGTCTCGCAAAAAAATGAGATTTTCATGAAAATTTCTGTTTTGTTTTTTTAGCAAGTTCTAGAGGTAATTAGTCACATACCGCGATAGCTTACCATATGCTAGTACCAAGTAAATGCAGAACCGGTTTAATTCGCATAAGTGTAGAAAATCAACTAACAAGATCGTGCACGTATGTAGTACATCTTTCAAAGAATTCTATATTCCAGATAAATAAACTTCAAAGGTGTAGGAACTAAATATCCGGTTTTGACTTGCACAACAGCAATTAAATTTTTCCGGATGATAAAGTTAAACAGTAAATGGTTTTCGAAGGTAAAACGTCTTTTCTTTTCACGATAATAACGATACATCGGAATAACAGAGCAATAATAAAATTGAGTATACACATTGCATTTGCAATAACTATTGCATTGCTATTATGTTTCTTATTTTATGTTTCATGATTTTTGTATCAATCACCTCTTAGTGTTGTTCACTTATTAGTAGAGAATCTCTCACGCTAGGCGCCAATTTAAACTGTTAGGGCCGGTTCGACTCCTATAGCTCAAGCATCAGCTGTAGTTTAAACAATAGTTTTATACCATTTTGCTGTTGAAACTTTCAGCGTTAAACTGTGCTTCGTATTGTATATAAATTGTGTTTAATTACTTAATTGTATATTTTTATTAAATATTTTTCCTGATCAAGAAGATATAGGTAACGAAAAGCTATACCAGAACATAATTGTCTTCGAAAGACGACCGAAAATAATATGAACTCGGCCTAATAATTTTAATATCTGGCAGATGCTGTTTGCTAATACGTTACTGGAATTAATTAACCCTCACGTACAACTGAATTAGTTTTTGTCTACAATAGTTTTTACAATGTTTTGACAAAAATATGTGCAGTTATTCAGAGAGACGTGTAACTCGGTCGAAAACCTGGTAGTGGACGGCCATCTAAACGTACTGCTGAATATATTGAAGTCATTCAATATATTATTGATGAAAATGTGAAAAAAATCCATTTCAACAATGGCCCAATGTCCTATGGCACATGCCAGTTCATTCTAAAGGGAAGTTTACACATCATGCATACACGCTACAATGTTTTCATAAGCATCTTCGAACGGATTATCTAAGACGACTGGAATTTTGTCAATGGTTCCAAAATAATCTAAGCAATGAAGATATCCTTAAAATGATTCTTTTTTCTCAAAGGATACTTGGCTTTATCTTTCTAGATATGCAAATTCGCAGAATATGAGGTTGTGGTTATCGATAAATCCTCTAATGTCAAAATAATTGATATTGTATTTGTACTATAAATACACGTAGGTAGTTTATATCTGTCAAACAAAATAATGGAAGAAACGTCATTTCAGATTTAATTTTATATTCGTGGAGAATCTAGTAGAATTGTGAATAGTACATGTGGACTATTTGAGGACAAATTTCTAAATTTATGCCAAGTTTAAATGAATATTACTTTTGGACAATCCTGTATATATAGACATCATTTTGAGTTGTTGCCCTATATGCTAGTAACGTGTCAAATATCAAGAATTTACCTGTAATGTAAGAAATACGAAAAAAACGATAAGACAGATTGATTACTGAAGGGCGAAACTCTTTCACCAATAAGGCAAAACCAAGTCTTGCCCTCCTTATCCCCCCAGCGTCATATTACTAAATTTTTCGATTTAACATACTATTTGGAACAACTTTTATCTAGGATAGTTTATACCGATCGTTAAAACTTTATATCTTCTAAAGTTTCAAGACTTATTTTCTGTTTCACCAACGATTCAGCTAAACACAAGGTCAATTATAGTCCGTATAACCGCCACTAATTATGTGTCATACGTACATACCTTATTTAATACTCGCTGTTAGAAAAAGATACATGTAGTTTTTCTTACCATTTCTTCATACGGCCTAGATCTTTTTCGGAAAATAGAAAATAAACCTTGAAACTTTAGAAAATATCTTCTAAAGTGTTAAGGATAGGTATAAGCTGTCCAGCAAGAAAGTGGTTGCAAATGATATGTAAAATCGAAAAGTGTAATAATAATACAGGTAGAGAGATTTTCAAAGACCCAGTTTAGCCTTACTGGTGAAAGAGTTTCCTCTTTCAAACAAACATTGATCGTTTCAACTTGAAGTGGATCGTTTTTTGGAATGCTGCCGTAAATATCTATATCGTCTTTTTATGCTCTCTTTCTTTCTTCGGGATATTTTTTTGATTTGTACCAGCTGCAAAGATGCACTACGCTGAATTGCTTGACAAGATTATCATTACTGATCTCAGTTGCGTTGTATCTGTCAACTAAACGAGCAATTGTTTAGCTTTTACCTCCAATTCTACAAAAGATAGCTTGTTCAAGCTGCGTATATCTCTAACCTCACATTTCCTGTGCACTCTACTAAATTTAGTTTTTTGCTGAAAAATTACATGATTCATTTGTCTATCGTAGTTCGAACAGAAAGTGCAGTTTATATCAATCAGATATCACGACCTGTTATATATTGGCACGAAAAAAAAAAACCCATATTCCATTTTTCCTTGACTTCCTATGTTTTCGTTAAAGTATTCCTGAATAGCAGTAGCGGTGTGTATGCACATACGTGTAATTTTGACAATTCCTCTATTCCAAAGTTGCAATATATGACTGGTATATATATGTACATATATGACTCACGAATATTTAAAGATATCGAAATGATATACCGCGACAGTATATTCGGAGCGTATGTCTGTGTTATTTACTTTTGCAATACATTCTTTTGTTTAATAATTTACTATAATTCTTAATGACTTTTGTTTAATAAATTATTGTTTTAATAAATAATTTATTAAATAATTTATTTACCTTATATATCAAACTAAAAGTAGAGGAAACGTATTATGGGAATAAAAAGCCCCAAACGCAACCTACCGCCCTACAAAACATACATTCAATTCTTTCTATGCAGACTGGGCCAGAAACTTTTCAGTGTTAAGATGTTTGTTTTATGGTTTCATGCAGATGATTATATCATTTTTCCTTGGTAGCTACATTTAGTTTCACATTAAATTTAGCGTTCAATGTTGGCCTGTAATTTCGCTGACCTTTCCAATCCCTGTTTATCGAATTTTGGAAATAATTATATATAAACCAAAATACCCTAAGTGAATTTAATTTTTGGGTAGCGTCTCAATAGTTAGCTTTGTTTTAATAAAAAAATGCTAGATATGCCTCATCTAACAATATAACTTTTCGAGTTTCTGTGTCTTCATCTAAAGTCGTATTCTTTTTAAAAGTTACAATTAAGTTAAGTTACAATGTTTGTTTTTTTGTTAATAAAGACGGATCTGATATTCATATTTTTTGGAGAGATGATTTGCTACTCTGTTCTATACTTTAAGCAATTCGATTAGTTTTGAAAGTCATTGCAAACTCATTAAGATAGAAGCAAACGGAATGAATAGAATTAGTTTTGAAAATATTTGCTTCCATTTATTGTACCTTTACAACTAGCAAGAGAGCCAGCATCAAACTTACGTGGAAATAAAGGTAAACGTAAAAACCAATTAAATAGACCTTTAAAGTTAACGTTTGCTTTAGGTTTAATTCGCGTTTGTAAGTGCAAAGCAGTAAAAAGAATACCTATTCATGAAAAAGCGGATAGTAATTTAATGCGAAAATACTTGTAACAGAGACTGTGAATACAATGTTGCAGCGCCGTCAGTAGATAGCTGAATGCATCTCCATGAAGCGCCATCGTCGTGTAAAGTTAACCCTCCAAGCAGGAACATTTTGCAAGAGTTCTGATGCGCGTAACTCGATTGCCCGCTTCGATAATCAAAGATCGAATATTTGCCTAAAAGCGACAGCGTGCTGTTCATTTAATGTTTAGAGTGCCCATGCAAAAGTTTATAAAACAAGCTCTACCCTTATGCCGACATTAACGTTCAACGCCGATGGGACTACAGGGAAGGAAATATAATCCGAAAGTACTCTATAAAAATAAATCAAAAATGAAAGTTTGATGTCTTAAGGTTAGTTAAATTTACTGTGAAATTAATTCAATTCTAGGTGGTAACAGGAAGTAGGAAACTACGTGAAATTCAACTTTTTAAATTAGTGTGCGCTTCACTGCATTGAAAATTAGCCGCGTCAGCAGTGAATTTAGTTAGCAACACAAACGGGGTAAATCAGCGCTTCTCAAACTTTTGTATATCAGTCTCATGTCTTGCCGCATTCTCATATAAATATTATTTTCTGTGTATTATAGTACAATTCAATGAGCGATAATTAACAGTATGGTTATAAAATAGTAATCGATGGACATTGCTAGTAGACTGACGAACCTCCGAAGTTTGTTGGTGATAACCTAAAATCTTAACGAAAGCAAACATATACTTTTATGTAAACTTTGCCTATAAAGAAAACGTTGTATTAGCTTCTTACATAGTTGCATATAAAACTGTTGGTTGCAGGAAGCCATGCGCTATTGCAAACAGCTGATTGGACCAGTATTTATAATTTATAGTTATTATGATTATGCTTGAGAACAATTTCGCTAAAGAGTAGCAGTTCCCGCCGCTATCAAATGATACACGATATAGTCGACTGTCAGATTGGCGACATATCTAAAGATATATTTCGTCGAAAACTTCGTTCGAAAATTCGTATGCAATTCAGTATGACGAAGCTACAGGTACTAATAACGGTTTGCATGCGCTTGCAAATGGCACCAAGAGCTGGCAAAAATCAGAAACAGTGGTTTAGTCGCAATACTTCTTTGAAAATCGAAAAACCTATAAATACCGATTGAACATACACATTTATCTTCACCGGTCAGTGTAATCCAAATCGATCTGCAACAGAAAACTGGGCGCCTTGAAATACTGCACTAGGACATTAACAATATTTTACTTTGGCTAGTACTGACTTCAAGAAACCCTTATTGGCATTGGGAATAGCTATGTGTCTTAATTATAAAAGTCGAATTTTGACGAACAACTTGTGATGAATATAAAATGTCCCAATTAAACATACCAATTTTTAAAAGTTGCCCAAGCAAAATCACTTCTAAGTTTTATACAGCTCAATTTTCATGCACCGATAACTCTTTGATTTTTGCAAAGGTAAGATATTTTTTAATTGTCAAACAAATACTTGACTTATAAATAATTCATATACATACAGTAGACGACGGTATTTAGTTTATCTTTTCTCTAATATTCTAATCAAAATTTTGGTGTACTGTGTACCAAATTCTTAACTTCATTGAAATTCAAAAAATTTGTTGGTCAAAAAAACAAAATGTATAGTTTGCTGTATCCAACAAATCGTTTAAAAGCTAGCCTCGCGTCCTAGTGTCTCTGATGTCCGCAGAATCTCCTTGTTCTTCTCTTGTTTCAGTAGTGAAATCCAGTTTAATCTGCTTACGTCTCAATCAATGAAATGAAATAACCATTTAAAATTGAAGCAAAATGATCAACAGCACGGCGCTATAAACGGCAAGTTAGTGGCGTAACAACGTAACTTACGGCATACACAAGTTACACGGCGTGAATTGCAGCAATAGTCAGACAAGCAATACAATTTAAGAAGTCGCTGCATCAAGCACCCACCACAGGTAAAAGAATTACTGGGAATATGTATTACACTGTTTTCGGGTACTTATTAATATTCGTACATACATGTTCGGTGCCACTTATAGTTTGTGTAAGTCTGAAGGTATTTTAATAAGATAAGATATCGATAAGTTGTAAGGTATAAGTTGATTTCTTGGGATAATTGCTAGATGTAAGAACACGATTGCTTGCCCAAATCAAACGAGTGATCTTTGTTAAAAATATTAATGTTTTATGTCAATTGAAGATGTCTTTTGAAATAACTGCGTAATCTCTGTAGATAAGAGCAATACGTTTTGAAGTAAAGCGAAATTTTTAACACAAATAACAATTCATATAGAAGGAGCCAAACTTAGCGTGTTGAATATTGCTCGTTAAGTAACACTAGCATTATTGTAAGAATATAACATATTGAAATAAAGATATTTGTAGCTTTAACGTTAACTAATTGTTTAAAGGTTGTCTTAAGGCGTCTCTACTTCTGAATTGGACTTATCTCTAGCTCATTCTGCTATGTCATTTAAAATTGACTTTCACATATACACACGTTTTTTTTACAAATATTGTGTGTATTTGAAATTTCTTGCATCGATAACTGATATTAGCTTAGTAATTACTAATTTCAAACATTCGAACGCAAACGAACCTATATAAATAGAAAACACGTATTTAATGCAGTGAAGTTGCCCAAGGGTATAATTTTGGTTCTCTACTATTCCTGCTGTTCATTGCTGATTTAGTTTAAGGAATCGAATGTCAGACATTAATGTTTGCTGACAATGTCAAGCTGTTTACTAGTATAAAGTCGATTGAGGATTGTATTGGACGTCAAACAGATTTGTATCATATAAACAATTGATGTAAAATGAATCAATTGAAGCTGGTTATTAGAATATAGATATCGAAGATGTTTGTCGGTGCGATGGTACCCGTCATTTGGGTGTTTACTTTGATCAGGGTTTAACACTTCAGGAACACATTGGAAACACTGTCTCTGCTATGACCCGAGTGAGTGGGATTTGTTCTGAGGAATAGCAAATCCTTTGTCCGCCTATCCACCATAAGAACTCTGTATTTTTCTTTGATTCCTTCGATGCTAGAATATGCAGCAGTCGTATGGAGTCCAGTTTATGTCCATATTATGATGCTTATTATGTCCATGTTATGATGCTTATGGCAGGGCGATTGAATCTGTACAAAGACGAGTTTTCAAATATTTTTGCCACAATTTTCTTGACAGTATAATATTTCCAAATCAATTGTGCTGGTTCTTTTCCAGTGTGTCAGCGGCTTTATAAAAAGGCACAATTCGGCTTTACATTATTTGATTACTTTCAGTGCGTTATATATCAACAAAGATTAAAATATAATAAGGATACTAATTTCGTGAGACAGATTTACTAGAAACAATAGTAAACATAAATATAAACTTAAATTTGTCGAAGGTGTCTCTACTACGTGATAGCATTAAGATGGAAGGCACCACAAACTTCGTTAATGTTATACATGCATAGTGGTTTCTTACTTATCAAAATTCATGAACACTCTACTATAAAACACCTCAACTCAAAAAGACTGTATTAAATACTACTAACGTATATAACAACATACTAACCCTGCGAACTAAATAAAAAGCTAATCTAGACTTTCTGATTCGGCAATCGTGAAATGTTCAATTATTAGGGCACAAGTGGTGCAGAACTACAGTATCCGTACAACTTCCTTAATTTAATGAAACTAATGAATTTACATACATTCCGTTTAAACAACAAATTCTGTAATAAATTAATTCTTTTAACAGTACTACCTCTTCTGGAATAGTGTGTATTGGGAAGAAGATTAATATCTTGTTAGAAATACAAAAATTATCTCAATTTATACTCAAATTCTTATCCTAAATGAATTACTTCTTGGAATAAGCTTAATGCATAATTATCAATCGAAGGAAATGGCAGAAGAATGTTTAAGTGTAACGCCATGTCAACAAAATTTAGCAACATTAAAGAAATTGTATGTAGAAAACCATTTATAAGAAACATATTACCCTTACAGGTAGATATAGATATTGTAGACATCACTCCCATCATGGCAAATATCTATAGTGTGTAAACCCCATGTAACACATTATTGTATGAAATTACTTCTATAGTTTTCTTGACTAATTCATTTTTTTTTAGTTCCAGCATTAAATAAAATTATAATAATATACTCACCAGCGACACATACATGTATGAAATTGTTTAATTCTGAATCAGGTTTATATCAAGATCAGAGGTACTAGAAATTGTTAGAAAACCTTATACATTCAAAGTAATATCCTCACAACTAGACCTTTTGCAATTTCTTAATGAAATGAAACCAGATATTAAAAGGATCTACTGGACCTGTATGAATATTAATAGATAACATTAAAATATACTCGTATGTACATCAATCTCACTATAAAGTAAGTCACTGCATACAAAGGAATTTAGAATTCACTATAAATAAGATAATCAATATTTGAAAGTTATTCAATCGTTTATAAGCCAGTGTGATGTGTGCGGGCCGTGTTGTCGGCATTGCGATGTTGTATATTATAATACAATAGTTAGCAGTTATTGCAGTGTAATACAATAGGTGCTTGTAGACGTTAACGTTTACGAATAATGTCTCTACACGTAGGGTTTCTTAAATAATTAAAAGTAAACAGGCGGCTGTATACACAATGCTAAGTACATTCCAGCTGGACTCATGAAAAGAGTACAACCGTTGTCGACGATGAAACACGATGAAATAAAGATTTGAATCAAGAATCTATATCGCAATTTGCTGCACCAATATCCAATGATTATGAAAGTGGAAATTGTTTTCATGAAATATAATGTTCTACATATTGAATACAATGTCAAAGCTGTCATGCTCTACGCTACAAAAATTGTTTTTTTTTAACCATTGTCCTTTAATACTCACAGCATCAACCACCAATTTCAACAGTTGGTAATCAAATATTCGCTCTTTTTTATGCCAAAGGAAGTTACAAGTAAGTTTCTACAGCAAATTCAAAGAAATCTTTAGTAGGTAACAATTTTATTTAATTTTTATATTTATTTTCCCCTTAAATGTTAGGGAGTTTGTTTTATCAGTACACAATACAATTCACAGTGGATGGGCAAGCTAACGCGCTAGCATTAGCATACCGTATTTTAGCAGTGCAACATCACAGCAAAATTTATGCCAACTACGTTAAGGATACATGAAACACGTATTCCTAGAGCTCCACTTCGTTAACGTTCATTCATTATATGATGTTTCCATTCTAAACTACGATCACTATAATTTACATCTCAATTAGAACCACTACGGGTAATGTAAACTTACCATGCACAAACCAGTAACTATTGAAGCATTTTCCACAGGAAATACGACAGCGCAGCAATTAGTTTTGTAACGATGTGAACTATTAGATTTTAAGTTACTCCTTTAGTGTTTTTAGACGTATGTAAATCGATATTCGTCGCATTTGGAATGAATTCTAAACTACAAGGAATGTTATACACTCCATACTCTCAAAGATAACATTTTATTTTCACGAAACCTTTTATCTTTTACTATATTTTTTTCCTGTTATGAAAGCAACAGTTCTAAGCAAATGTTTGACTTCTCTGATTTTCTTTTTATTTCGTCGAGTACATTCTTTTCCTCTTGTATACAAAGAACGTGTTTGATGCTTAAACATTTTCACTCGTTGTCGATAACTCTAACACTTCCAAAGCACTTGCACCTGTCGCACTTTTAATTCTATAACATATTTACCTGACACCTACAGATATTTGAGTTGTTTTACCGGTTAGATCGACTGTTTGTTATTTTTCGTGTATCGCCTGTAAATGAATCGCTCTTCGATCAGTTGTTAAAGTAATGGTGTTATAATAACAAGATCGATCCCTCTACATACTGTTGTTCTACTACAATGAATCTTTACTTCACACGCCATCTGCGAACCAGTATATTTTATCTCTGAAAATATCAAAATGACACTTTGAAAATCGTAACAAAATAAGTGCTTCCTTCTACGTAACTGTTTGCTGATTAACAATTGTAATACTGCAGTACTAAAAGGCATCCTATCTATTGAATGGGTACAATCGAATCAGACCAGAGCAACAAAACAAAATTCCGTATATAACGAGGAGCAGAGAGCAGCAACTTAGTCTTCCTAAAGTATCTCAGCATGATCAACGCAACCGCAAGCGAAACCTTATCGTTACGTAACAAGTTCACATAACAGTTCCCGAAAAATTTCAATGCACTACCGAGACTACAGAAAAGATTGTGCAGTGTGACTCATTCGATGTTTACTATTTGCATTGTTGCCGTATTTAATTTTTGTCACATTTTTAAAACTATATTGTAGGAGACGATAAGATGGGTTTCATATATGTATGTACATTAATTAGACGCTATTAACAATACATCAGATAGCTAAAATGTGAATCATTTTGTAGTCTATTGCAGAGAACGGCGGAGTATGTTATCTAACGGAGTTGTTCCTATCCTTTATACATATATTTATACATATAGTTAAGTGTAGGTTTTTACGACCATCGTTTACTGCGTTAAAGTCTTGCACGTGTTCTCGCATAGATAATTTTACGTTTGCCATTTCGCTGACCATGCTGTCAGTTTCTTCTTCTAAAGATAGTCTCTAAAAACCATCTTAAGAAGCTGTCAGCATGATTAGCGAAACATTAAAAATAAAATCGTCTACACGACAACATCGGGAACAACTTCCTTCCTATAATGAATTTCTCAAAACGGTCTCTTACATATTTCTCTACCTAGGTAATAAGCTAACACTGATGGCAGACAAATATGGAGTTGGTCGTGGGTGGAGTCGTGCAAGCGACACAGCTTAAGAAGGCACTGCAACTAACACCCACCACACAATTATTATTATTATTATTAAAAAAACCTTCTCGATTCTTAATTTTAAAATGGATATTACTTCTGGATAGTTTTTATTTCAATAGAAAATTAAAATATACTCACCATACAACTGTATGCTGCCATCTGTATCTCCTAACGAATTCTTTGAAACGCACTTATAGGAACCGAAGTCGGGTTGTGAAAGCGACTTTATTGTTAGCTTCATAATAACTTTGTAATTATTCTCCAACATTTCTAGTTCGTATTTATCACCTGCAATAAAAAATATAATATCACTTGCTAATCTATCTTTACAAGTTTAATCACTAAAGATGCTTAGTTTGGTAATTCGCCCACGCAGATCTATGCTAATAACCTCATGCTTGCGAGAGATAAACAACAAAATGAGCATATTCTATGATGTCAAATCTGGACTAATTTTCTCTAGACAATGATGCCATAATAAGTAATAATTTCTCCATTATTTTTAATACAATATTTAATAGATACAAAATTGCAAACTTCCAGCGTAATATACATACAGTCGAATTTTTGGATCTTGTCCGTTACGTCATGAGTAATGTCAGTATGAATCGACTCATGTCATGTTGACATTTCTCTTTAATGGACGTTAAATGTCGGTGATGAATATTTTACCTATATCTGCGTTTAATTACGCTGTTAATGACGTAACGGACAAGATCCAAAAATTCGACTGTACGAGGGAGCGTTCGCGGAATGGGGGATAAAGGGTGGAAATAAAAAAACCAAATTATTTTTCTTTTTCAATATATTCACCTGCAAGACGGATACATTTTTCACATCTTTCAATTAATTTATTTATACCCTCATAAAAATGATTTCACTTTATCTGCACAATACGCCGACACTGCCTCCTTGACTTCATCGTCGGCAGTAAATTTTTTACCCCGCAGCTCTTTTTTCATTTTCGGAAACAGGTAATAATCACTCGGGGTCAGGTCTGGGCTGTAGGGTGGGTGATTCACAATTTCGAAGACCACCTTATGCAGGGCAGCTAACGCAACGCGGCTCTTGTGGACGGGCGCGTTGTCGTGCAAAAGCAGCACACCTTTCGTCAATTTTCCCCGTCTTTTCTTTTTAATGGCTTCTTTTAGTCGCTCTAATATTGAAGCGTAATATTCTCCGGTTATAGAAACACCTTTATCTTTATAATCAATCAACAATATTCCTTCCGAGTCCCAAAATACCGTTACCATGAGTTTCCCAGCTGATTGTGACACTTTAAATTTCTTGGGAGGTGCTCTGCCCTTTTTATGCCACTGCATGGAGTCTTGTTTGGACTCAGGTTCATAATGATGAACCCAAGTTTCATCTCCAGTAACAATTCGACTCAATACACCATCCTTGTCTTCATTACAGAGGTCCAAAAATGCACGCGAACACTCTACGCGCTGTTGTTTTTGCGGCGGCGTGAGCATTCTCGGCACCCATCTTGCGCTGATCTTAGACATGCCGAGATGATCGTGTAGGATTTTAAAAATTGTTGTATCGGATACTCCAACCATTTCTGTGAGTTGTTTCTTCTTTAGTCGGGCATCTTCGAGTACAATTTTTTCAACTTTTTGGATAAGTGCTGGCGTGGTCACCTCAATGCTCCTGCCCGGCCTCGGGTCGTCTTCAAGGGATTTCCTTCCTTGTTTATATAAACTATGCCACTTGTACACCATGGTTTTCCTGGACAAGAGTCGCCGTAAACCAATGACATCTCATTCATTATGGTCGCGACTGATTTTCCTTGGCTGGTAAGGAACTTAACGGCACGATATTCGATTTTTTCCATATATCACTCCTGATTATGTTGATCTACTTGGTTGACGATAGCTCAAAGACTAACTGTCTAATAACAATGAAACTTCGTATTTATACTAATTATGAGTCGCTGCACAGGCAACACCCCAATGCGCCTAATCACCCCCTACAACCCGCTCATTCCGCGAATATAAAAACGCTTCCTCGTATGTACTATTGATTTCATAATGATGTGGGAGAGTAAAACCGACATAACATAGTTTTTTTAATAGTGTAATAGTGACTTTATTTGACAAATGTTTGAAAATATCAATGCGATAAGTCCAAGTTGTATTAGTAACTTCAGTACAATTTACAATAGAAAATACATATTGTCCTAGATCATTATGAAATCGATAGTATGCACATATATCGAACTAATTGTAAGTTTAACGTCTTGTTGGCACAATTCCGTATTCCGTAGTAATTAGGAATAGAATTAGTTGGTGCATCGATCTCACTTAGAGATAACACTGGTTGTCTAAATTGCACCGTTAGAGATTTTAATATGATGTTGTTTTGAATAAAAATAAAGCAACACGCAAATAGTGTAAAATAAGATACTAAACGTGTATATGCGCTTGCAATAAAATTGAGTACGGTTTATTATACCTATGTGATTTGAATATAATCTGTCATCTATTAAGTATAATTTGTCACATTTTGTTGCTAGATAGTTGTCAATATACCTGTCTGCTATTAACGTATATTATATTAAACATGTATATTATACTGTCAAGTTGACATTTTTAACCTCATTTTGAAAAGTACATTTCAATACATCGAAAAAACATAGAAATTGGCATAGGACTTGTACGCAGATTTATTGCAACCGACTGTACTTTATCTCATTGTTTCCGTATATTTTAAACGTTTATATTTTTGTTGAAATATCCTTACTGTAGACGTCTATTTTTCACATTATCCAATAACAAAATAAATGTTCTCTTTGTAGTACTAGTAAACAATGGCATTCGACATATGCTGTACGTATCTCAGATACTGGCTTAAAACGTTTTGCGTATGTATGTACTATCGCGAGCATTTTAAGGCATTTTAGGACTCAAACTTCAAGCGGTATATATATACAGCTACTCGAAACATTTGAGAAGTGGCACTGGGTGACTGTAATTAGGGGTCGATAACAAGCAGGTAGAAAGATTCGCAATAAATTATATATCCTATAATGATTGTAATACATCCTACATGATTATAATATGATTCGTATTTATTGACGAAATTCGCTCTGTTTGATATTATGTCTGGAACATTCAACATTTCTATTGTATTTATAGGAAATCTGATGAAGGAAAAACAATGTTTGCAAAACATTAAGAAATGATTAAAATTACATATCAATTTAAAGAAATATTTATTTCTGAATATATATTAATTTTTTAATAGGGCGAAATATATCTAAGGTAATTAGCAGTTGATTTAGGAACATTTTATTGTACGAGACCATTGAAAACGTATTGCACGGCACCTGACTGGTCTTTATAAATTAAACATTTTCCAGGTACTTAACGGTTGACAATTACTTCTATATTAAGAAATTATATTGAATTTACTTCAGTAGTGTAAATTGTTCTAAGAAATAACTACTATTGGCTTAGAATTCTTATTAAATTAATATAACTGTCGTATTTATACAAACTTTTAAAGTTCTTAAGAACCCGGCAAAACAAATACTGACAAATATTATGAATAATCTTCTTTTATATAACCATAACGTGCATCTATAAACAACTATATTTCTTCATTAAATTTTGTATTGTTAATGTCAGTACATAATAAGTACTATTCAATTAAAACCGACATTTTAAACAAAATTTCACAAAGGGTTAAGAAATAATAGATATTTTAGTATTAGAAGTATACCTTGTTTAATTTGAGACTTCTTGTAAACAGACGTTAATCACATAATATTTCTATGCGTTATCTATTATCGGCTGTTTCAATTAAAACATTGTTTATAATTTTTGCAATAACTAAAAAAATTTAAAAAAATAATTGTTAGATTAATATTTTCCTTAGAAAAATGATGACATTTTCTCTTATTCAATTAATTTGAGTACGGTGTACCTTCGCTCAGTACATCATATTCATGTCAAATATATTCATAATTCTTTTCGCTTAGATTTCTTTTAAATAGTGTCTGCGCTCCGGCCTGCGGCTATACGGCTTATTACAGTTGCCCAGTTATATTTACCTGAATATTGCTCCAAGTAAGGAAAGCCTACAATAGATACCTTTTATGGCAGTTTGAGTCGTGTAAATTGCTCGCGATAGTACATGATTGGTGAATAAAACTGCGTTTGTTGTACGACTGATATGCAATTGGCAGTTGAAGTTTACAAAAACAAACATTGTATTATTGTCTGAAGACTACATTGTATTATTGATTCTTCGTAAAAATCTATTGCTTATAAAAATTTCAGATGGTCCAGAAACTCCAGAAATTAGCTTGGATATACAGCGTGTTTAAGTAATTATCAAAAAATTATTTATATATATTATATTGACACAGCTTCTTCTAGAGCACCGTGTTCAATGGCAACGTATATTTCTGCTTTTTAGCTGAACAAAGAGATGCTGTTAATGAAAGCAGCTGTATCAACTCCTTGTAATCTCAATGATAAGTTGATTAGAACGATCGAACTGGGAATTGACGTTGACAGAAGTGATATAATGTATAAGCGTTTTTAATTTGTTTATACTGTTAGTGTTTATTATTTAAATTAAACTACATATATATTTAACTTTAAATACTTCTTTACCAATTCAGAAATTTAAAATTTTCGAAAATATGTATTTTAATTGTTTACTATGGCTGTCGACGTTTCTCGACAGCCAATCAAATCAATAAAAAATCAATAAAAAGCTTTTCTCTTAGAAATTTCAACCGTGAACACATTTTGGTCGCTTGTTGACAATTACGTAAAAACGTATTATTTTTTAAATTCTGTATTATCAGGATTGATAGCAAATTTATCACTATTAACTGTTCCGCTGCTGGAGGAATGCTTGTCACGTTGACTTTTATTTATGCTATTGACTATCTGGTAAGTTCACCAGTAATTTGCAATTGCAAATTGCACCCTTGCGCCCTTGGTATGATAGCTGCAGATATACCTACCAACCGCTATTTCGCATTACGAACTTTTTGCAAAGTTTTTCTAGTGCTTTTAATTGATAAACCTAATTTTTACTTGGGGGCTTCAACATGCCACAGTTTATTATCAATCCTGCTTCATGTTCTAAATGTTATACGTTTAAATGTTTATATAGTTTCTTAAACATTATTGTTTGAAAGTTTAACATTATTGTTAACTGTGATAATATATCTTTCGACGTTGTTGTATGAAATCTATCAAATGTTGATCACTTTCCAATCTACACATAATACCTATTTACTTAATGAATGTAAGGGTCTGCGTACATCAACATTGCTTCTGCATACCCCAGTTATCTGAAATAAATAGAAAAAGATATCCAAAGGGATCTAAAGTCCATATCTCAATAAGTACTAAGATTCTAGGATGGTGGGCGAGAAGTAATTTCAACATTTAAGATTATATTGCTGAGGCTAATAGAAAGCCACCAGTTATAAGCTTTGCAGCGCTTATATTAAAAAAATTGGAATATATTTATTTACTAACCACCTACACTCAAGTCTAATACGTTCTTTTCATGCGCTACTATGTAATTAATTTGCAAAAAGAAGGGTATACTTCAATGATTAAGATATTCGACGGTTCTAGCAGCTTCTGTTTAAAATTCAAATATGTAATAAAAGGGAGGAGTTGCGTCGTCTGTTGCGTATCTTGTCTTTTGATATTCCTTTGCCAGATCAAGGTATTCATTTGTGGATATTATTCAGTAGAAGAGAAAGCTTAGGAATATCACCGCCATATTAACTTGGTCGACTAATCCAAAGAGTACTTTTATTAAATTCAAATAAGAAGTCAAGGATTCACAAAGGTCTTCTTTTTTAATACGTATCGTTGCCTGTCATCTCCTTTGCTGTAGTTTTTTTTTGTAGATGTAATCAAAGCGTATAAAATTTATGAGGCAAAAATAATGAAAAACCACGACTAAAATTATCAAAGAGATACGGCTTTTATGTCTGAGATAGTATGGTTGTTATTTTTCACTTAGAATATTATGGATATTATTCTCTAAAATAAAAAAATTATCTTGTGGACATTAAGTACGATCGAATAATGTTAGCAGATCTC
Source organism: Holotrichia oblita (assembly GCA_023690525.1). NCBI lineage: Eukaryota > Metazoa > Arthropoda > Insecta > Coleoptera > Scarabaeidae > Holotrichia > Holotrichia oblita. The sequence goes on from CM043021.1 coordinate 60,104,438, forward strand.
GGGAAGACAAGATAAATTATAAAATCTTAATATGCTTCAAAATATTCTTTGTTATACATATTTAAAATACGCCAAACAATAACATTTTTTAAATTAATTTGGTACAAATATTGAGTTATGACTAGAATAGGCAACATGTCAATTGGTGATGCGTGTAAAATTATTGTTATGAATTCTAATAAATATTATGAATGCAACCTTGGATGATCCAGAAGATTGTCTTACAGTGAAATATGTTTTGTTAAAGTCTAGTTGTTAGCGAACGGAACAGGAGGTAATCGCTACCGAGTATTTGATGAAATAGTAAAAAATTCCCATTTAATGTTTCCATAAAAATTGGTGTGAAGTTTTCCCGAAGAACCAAAGCAATTCTGAAGGCGTGCCGTTCATACATCATATTATTTCGCGGTATATTGAAAATAACATTGCATCGATACTGCTAAACTGTGAGTAGTGTAACTTTGACCAAATTTGTACTACAAAACCTTTCATTATAATTTGACGATTCTAACGCTCTTCAACTTGTTTCAAGGATAAAGAAATGCCAAATTGAGCAAATTACGGTTCTTTAATCAATTGTTATTAGCTATATTTGCTACGTTTCGGCCGACACTGGCCTTTTTCAAGCAGTCAGCATCCTTGAAACCATTAATTATATATGAATGAAGATGACCGGATGGCAAAAATCTGATGACAAAATAATAACTTTATACGATTTGCAGTTTTATGAAATGAAAAAGATTAAAAAAGCACAGCGGCACAAGTGCTGTGCTTTCTGCAAATGGTAGCTAAAGATATCAAAACCATTTCACAAATGTATATATTTGTGAGATATGTGTATGTTCGAACCGGTTTTGACATCACTTAAAGATGTCGGATACGATTAATTTTTCAAAATATATTTTTTAAGATAAAGGTACAAAGGTTACAAAGGGAGACATAAAAAAATTAATTATCCATAGAGGTATAAGTGTTGATATGATTTTATGTAACAACCACCACTAGTTACAACGTGAAACGATCGAAATACTTATTAAATGTATGTTACCGTTGATTTACCTAGTACTAGTTAAATGCAATGTATCCTTAATTGGCTCCCTACCACATTACCTCTCAATTTAAAACAAACGAAAAGGCTGATCTAATGACATGTGACAATTTACACTTACACGAATACATACCATTTCATTAGTTTTAAAACATTTAAATGTGTAACCTAGTTATGCTTTTGGGACATTTTCTTGCGAATAGGCTTTTACAATTGTATTTTAGGACCACATATATAGTAACCAGCTTGTCTGAAATAATTTCCGATGATAGATTAATACAATGAATATAATAAACGTTTGTGTTAATAAGAACTGACTAATTCCGCAGATTTCTACAGATGCAAAATTCCTGGCTGTGTTCATGCTGTGGCCTTATCCTTCTTAATTTGTTCTAGTCATTTATGTCCAATAGCACGTTTTAAAGTCACTTTGGAACAAACAAACAATTTCTCTTAAGTTGTAACCATGTCGTGAAAATTTCATCAGCTCCCTCTTGGCTTATTTCAGTTTACACACAATACTTTATCATTTTCTTCCGCAAATTACATAAAACACTACAGCTCTGAGAATTATATTTCGACTTATTCTTTGGATATAGGTAATTGAATTAAATAAATATCCAAAGCTGTAGTACACTACAGTACAAATACTATTAAGTACAAAGAGACCACGCTAAAACTATCAAAGACATATATAAAAAATTTCCACTAATATTGTGCTTAGCACATAAAAATAAATAAAACATACTGCCAGAACTATACAAGAATAGCTTCCTCTAACATATAGTTTAAAATGCTTGAAAGTATTGAGAAAAGTTAACAATACGAATGGAAAGTATCTTCCGCAAACAACAACCTGGCTCTAGGTAAACACACATAACAAAGGGTCAATTTTATACACCATAGGCGGTACAAATAAAATTTTTTTAATCTAACAAACCTACGATAATCAATATATGATTTCAAATAAGGCTACGGTAGAATTAAGAGTAAACTATTATATAAAGTTCTAAGATCGATACGAACTACCAGAAAGTAATTTCGAAATGATGTAATTTTCACGAGAATCTAGTACGAATAAAAAAATATTAAACAAGTTTAAAGTTAAAAAGATGATATACACAGTTTTATGTATTATCAGTTTCTGTTCGGAAACGGAAATTTTTGGCGAGAAGGAAGGCAATGGCTAGAGAAAGAAAAATTAATATAGAATTACAAAACTTATCAGTCAAATATTGCAGAGCTGGCGGCTGAATGGGAAACTGACACGACTACAGCATACCACAATTCCCTCACGTCTAACACTAAACACTTCAACCCACTAAACACCAAGCAAGTTTTAACTAAGACACCGACGCGGTTGTTCTACTTCTGCACCAAGAGATCCAGTGAAGAACTTCCCTCACGACTACCGAGACATCACAATATCTTCGCGACGGAGAGTTACTGATCCACTTTGTCAGCTTTAATTATACAAGTGAGAAAAACTAGTATGTTGCAGTGGTTAAGTACCTATATCCGAAGATTGATTTAAAATATAATTCCCAAAGCAGTATTATTTAAATGTAATCCGCGGAATCAGATGATAAATACCAACAGCATTACGTATACACTGTGTACGTGTATAGCTGATGAAATTTTCACTAAATGATCACAACTTAAGAGGAATTATTTGTTTGTTCCAAAGTGAGTTTAAACATGCTATTCTACTTAAAATAGCAGACAAAATTAAGAAGCATAAGGCCACAAAATGAAGACGGCTTTGCGTCTGTAGAAATCTGAGGAATTAGTCAGATCTTATTTACGCAAACGTTTATTGCATTGACTAGCTCAGTCGACCAACGTATGAAGATTAATCGATTGAAGGCTGTTGACGCAATAGCGTATGGCTGTTTTGTGGTGGCAAATATCTGATATATCCCCAACAAAGCATCGACTATCAGTCAATTGTTTAGTAAGCATATATACATATCCCGGTGTTCACACAGAATTGTACTACTGTAGAGATATTACATATTTCACAAATTATACTTGAAAAGCTGACAACATACATGAAACTAACAACAGAAAGTTGCCCTCGGCAAGTCATCAGCAATACTAGAGTCTAACCATTTCCTTTGTCAATGGGATTTTCACAGCTTCCGTTTTATAAACAATTGTTAAATTACAAAGGTATTTAATAAGCTAACTGTGGATTACATTATTATAGCGATTTAACACCATTTTAATAGATTTTCGTATAGTTATATACAGATCGTTGCATCGCAAGTGCCGTCAAACGCTCGCTCCGATTGACGTGTTACTTCGTTGAGCAGGTCTTAGCGTTGTAGTATGTACATATGTACACTCGGTACGACTTAGTCGTCGAACGATTTTAATAAGGTAACTCACTAAAATCGTTCGAAGACTAAGTCGTACCGAGTGTACGTGCATAGCTGCGCCGGTGGTATGAATTATACGTAATGTAGGTAGACTCATATGATAAAATTTTCTTTAACGTGCACAATGTGCCCGCTGTTTTTATCATCATAAAAACTAACAAGCTATAACAAGAATAGCAGACTTGTGCACAGAATATGTATTGTAAGAAGATGTTTATGACGAATGAAAAATGTAAAATATTAAAGCAACGTGGAGAATGGTAATACTATGTATTATCACAACAGTTCACAGTAAAATAATGAAATTTAAATTCTGTAATTAGTAGCTAAATAAAAAATGAATATTCTCATATTTAAGAGGAATAAACGTTAAAAAAATATGCATATGTTACAACAGAAGGAATCTATTATTAGTCATAAATTATTATTTTATAAGTTAACATAAAAGCGACCACTTTTCTAATGCATTAAATGCTCGAAACGTCTTCCGGTCGCCTCAAAGCAATACGCTAAACGATCGTAGAAGCCTCGTTGCGCATTCTGTCAAATTGCTGGAGGAATGTCATCAATAATAATGTTGTTAATAATTTTTTGTTGCAATTCTGCCAAATTGTTTGGTCTATCGTTTTCAAATGTTAAGATCTTAGTTTTCATGTATCCCCATAAGAAAAAGTCATTAGGGGAGAGATCTGGTGATCTAGGTGGCCAGCGAATAGTTCCCCAGGTACTTAGAACACGGTTTGGAAATATATTAAGAAGATATTCCCGTACAACTTTACTATTATGAGCGGGACACCCATCCTGTTGAAACCATATGTTATCCAAGTTGAGCGCCAATTCGTGAAGGCGTGGGATAATTCGATTCTGGAGCAAGTTAAGATACTTCTCGCCTGTTAAATTGCCATCTATAAAAAATGGTCCAATTTTATGCTCTCCAAGTAATCCCGCCCAAACGTATAATTTTTGGGGATACTGAGTTCTAGCATTGTATGTTAGGTGCGGGTTTTCTCTTGCCCAGTGTCGAGGTACAGCGGGATTATGTCTTCCGTGCAACGGGAAAGTACTTTCATCCGTAAATAATATATTTGCAATAAAATTTGCGTATTGATTGTAAATATGCATCATATTTTCGCAAAATTCCATTCTCTGTTCTTCATCTTCGGGAAATATTTCATTTGTGTTCTGTAATCTGTAGGCATGGTATTTATTTTTCTTTAAAACACGGCATACTGTGCTTTTAGAAATATCCAGCTGCTCACTAATACCCAATGAAAATATTTTCGGGTTCTGTTCGACACTAGCACAAATTAAAAGATTTCTTTCGTCTTGGCTGCCTATTACGTTTGTGCTTGTTCGGCATAATACAGCCCAATCTTTCAAAATTATTTATTATTCGCTGAATTGTTTTTAGAACGGGTCGTGATTGATAATTCTCATAAAAGCGCTCTATTATTTTCCTTAAGGGTATTTCCTGATGATACCACTTAATAATTTCTTTTCTTTGAACTAAATTATAAACATCCATTATTTTTATAACATATAAATACCAAACTAACAAACTAAATAAATACTTATCTTACACTAAACTCTGCAGAAAACCTAATAGAAACGACGACAAAACACTAACTAAACGAATATGTTTAGCAAAAATGCTTGAAGAATGAGACAATTAACAGATTAGGATATAATAAGAAAATAAAAAAATGGAAATGTAATAAAATATCGCAAAGCGCTAGAACATATGAGACAACTACCTTCTACAATGCCTAACTGGAGACTGCAAATATCCAAATATTCATAAGTATTCTCTGCAACATGTATCGGCGCCGGCGCGGCATATGGACTTAACTAAGACATACCGTTCAACTATCGATATAATATTTTGACGGCACTTGCGATGCAACGATCTGTATAGCTATATAAAAGTTGGCTGACTCAATGTTGAATCCGACTGCTTAAGTTTTTATTTTCTCTCCAGTACGAGAATAGTAATAAAGGAAACTGTTTACACAGAATCGAACTAAATACAAGTAAGATAAAGTGTAGAAATAAAATTGCTATACAATTTAGAAGTAAATGCGCATAGTGACGAAGTTGGTACGGTAAAGTGGTTGATTACTCGCTGCCTATAGCTGGTATCATGCCGCACACTCGTATACGAGATGTAATAGGAGATTAATTCTAGTCACACACTATCCGCCTACAGTGGTTCATGTCTGCAATGAATACTGTTATACTACACTCGCCATAATGGTGAGAACGACTATCTATCGGTAGTGGCAGTCTGTAATGTGGGAGTTCGAGTCTTCTCATTAGAGACATGTTGCAGTGTCCAGGAAGATCTGGGTTCGCTCGGGCTATCAGAGATTGTTGGGATACAATGAACAACGCCTTCTCACTTACAGTGAAGTAATGCAAAGAAACTATGGAAACACATTAGCAAACATAAGCATTAGCAAGAGCTGTAGCACGTTCACGGTGTCTATAGCAGACGGACGGGAGGAGGCAGCCATCAGGTATGTACTTGGAACCAAAAAGCAAGACTTAGTCTGGTACACGGATGGATCTAAGACGGCTAATGGTACCGGTGCAGGGATATTCTCTAGGAATGAGGGGCATTGCTATGCATTGGGGGAGTATGCTTCTGTGTTTCAAGCGAAAGTATATGCCATCCTCCAATGCGCACACACAATGAATGTGAAAGCGGTGACCAATAGACGAATTCGGATCATGTCTGATAGTCAAGCGACACTGAAGGTGTTAATGGAATGCCTCGACGAATTGGTGGAACTTTCGAACCGGAACAAGGTTTGCTTGACTTGGATACCGGGCCATCAGGGGATCGAGGGCGATGCAATGGCTGACGAACTCGCGAAGGGAAGGTCAGAGATGGAAATGTACGGCCCAGAACCTTTCTTCGGGATCACAAGGCAAGCGGCTCGGAGATACATAGGCGGCTGGGTTCGTACGAAACACCAAGAATATTGGAGAGCCACACCCGGTATAACTCATGGTAAAGCCTTTATAGGGAAACCATGCAGGAAAAGAGCTAGAGAACTACTACAGCTTAGTAGGAAACAGCTCTGCATTGTAACGGGCCTATTGACCAGACATGCTGCGGTGAAAGAATACCTATACAAAATTGGAGTATTTGACGGGGATACAAAGTGTAGACTTTGTAAGATAGAACCGGAGACAGGCGATCACATATTACGCGACTGCGAGGGATTAGATCGCAGAAGGCAAAACTTATTTGGGAGAATAAAAGGAGATCCAGAGACATACCTTACCCACTCGGTTAGGGACCTGTACAGAATAGTGGAGTGGACTACCGTGATGGAGTGGGTGACTTGAATACACAGGTGTGGCACAATAAGCCTGAAGGCTGCGGTGCCCACCGGTGACCATTGGTTGGACGGGTCTGGATTAGGGGAAAAAAAGAGCTGTAGCAGCCGCCTGTACAAACATTATAGATTAGCAAGCAGCTATAGCTGAACCAACCATTAATTAAAAATAAAACATTGCAATACTGACAACGGGCGATTGGCTAATAGCAGTAATGATAAAAAACATCACAATTATAAAAGAAAACTAATAAGATTAATTTTCGTTATTACTTAATATCTAATTTAATTTTGACCGTACCTGTGTATTTGGCAGGCTCATTTATTGCTATAAATCTTATCGTTACTGCATAACGATGGGGTTGGTCATTTGAACTGCCTAATAGTTGAGCATATTTTGGATCTATTATAATTTCGAAGTTGAATTACGTATTTCAGCGCTGTGCTCGATGCGTGCGTTCAACTGCTAGCATCGTAAGGCGAAAATGTTTGTGTTTTTTCCTGGTTGGGTCGTGCTTTGAGACGGCTATTTTTTTTGCCTGCGGGATCGAAGCCCATATGCCACCATCGCCTATAAAGAACATTATTAGTAGAATGGGGAACCACACGTGGTCACACACTTCACAGCCTGGGGCCTATCAGACTGGGTAACTTAAAATGTAACAGTAATTCGGCCAACGGAAAGGAGGTTTTACAAATAGAGCACGATTAAGGATGGGATGAACCTTCGAAAATTAAATTAATATTTGGATTTTTTAATAAGTCCTACCAGTTGGTCATCAATTGCTTTGCTGTTTAAATTCAGTAGCGATATTACGCTAGTTGGAAGCGGAATGCCTCTGGAAATAAGGAAGTTATATAACTGTTGTTGCACATGGATGAAGTTGGTACATGACAAAATAATATGATTTAAGTTTACCTCCTCATGGCCACAGAAACATGCAGGGGAATCAATTATGTTTAATCTGTGCAGATGGGCTGGGTATCTACCGTGTCCAAATTTTAGTCTACTTAAGGTAGTACGATAGTATCTAGACAGAGTACAATTAAAATACCATGAATTAGTGTTTATTGTATTATGGATGAACGCGTAATCTGTCATATGCGATGCACACAACTCTCTCCAATGTACGCCTCAATCCTCTCTTAGTATACTTGTTTTGGCCTTATGAATTAGGTCCCACCGGGTAAGTACAGGATCATATGGTCGCCCATCCACACAGCCCTTCTTTGCCAGTTCATCGACTATATCGTGTTCTCTAATTCCAGTATGTGCTTTGATCCAGTATATTTGTGTACGAACATCCATCGCTCTTAAGTCATTAATAAGTTTGATAATGTCTAAAATAATTGGGTGCACACTGTGAGGGTGTTTCCGTTGTTGCAAGGTTTTTAAGACGCTCATAGAATTTGACATTATTACAAGGTATTTATATGTAGTACTCAAGCCATATTTCAGTGCCTCTAGAATCGCCACCGCTTCAGCTGCATATATGCTGGTTTCAGAGTCTAATTTAAACTTCGATTGAACATTATCCTGGTGCGTATAGAAAGCACAACCGCACCCATTTACATTTTTTGAACCATCGGTGTATATAATTAATGCGTTGCTTAACGTTTTTGTAATGCAAGCAAATAGTTGTCTATCATGTTCGGGGATTCCATTATGTGGCGGAAAGGATATGTTGATGTGTTCATAATAGGCAAAAAATGGAACGTTATATATTTGGGAGAAACGTATACGTGCATGCCAGCTAGCTGTATATCTAAAGGCTGCAGCAAGTATTGGCGACTTTTTCTTTTTTCCAATAACCGCTTACTAGATATTCTTTCGCGAGGATGCATAATTTAGACAAAACTTTCGAAGTATTCCTTGTAATTATTGTGTATATATATTTCACCGCCAAATATTTCCTACGAAGGAATAGTGGTGGATCTTGAGCTTCAATTTGAAGAGCTGCTATAGGTGTGGACCTCATACCTCCAACACACAGCTGAAGCGCCCCACTATGTATGACATCCAATCTCTTTAAATTCTTTACACCTGTGTTACCATAAATTGTACATCCATAGTCTATTCGGGATCGAATATAAGCACTGTATATATTAATCATAGTTTTGAAGTCGCATCCCCAGGATACTTTTGTAATACATCGCAACAAGTTTAGCGCTCTCTCACATTTCGCACTAACTTCATTAATATGACTAGCCTAGTTCAGCTTGTTGTCTATACATAATCCTAAGTATTTAACATTAAATTGTATTGGAAATTGGATATTGCCCAGTTTTATTTTACCAGTCGGTAAGTCTCTTGTCCGAGACAAGAACATGATGTTGGTTTTTTGTGGTTCTAGCTCGAAGAATTATGTGTTAACCAGAGACGGCTACTTATACGAGTTCATCGTTAGACGGAATGAAGTGAGATTAGGCGTGGGGTGTATGGATCTGCTTTGAACTACTAATTGAGTGTGCAACACTTTTGGGTACAGTTTGTTGGTGCATTTGCGTTTTTTTTTTAATGTGGTGGGTGCTTAGTTGCAGTGACTCCGTAAACTGTATCGCTTGTCTGGCTATCACTGCAACTATCGCGGTGTAGTTTTTTGTGTGTGTATGTTGTGTTCAATTGGCTTTGTGACAGCATCATATCGCCTTTTATGATGCCGCGCTGATCACTTTGCTCCCAACAGCGAATGGCAAGTTGAATACTGTATTACAAAGAAGCACTTTATGTGGATCTTGGAGCATCCGTCGAGAGAAGACCACGTCGCTATTTAAGACGCTATATTGTGAAATAACGATTTTTTTAAAGAAATCACCCCAGTAAGCGTTCATTTCTTTCTTTTAGGTCATTTTATTGATGAGGTTGTGTTTGTGTGTACTTTCTGGTGATTTCATTTCCTGGTCTTAAGCCCTATATGTTCCATTTTCTGGCTTGAAAATACTGAAGTTTGTACTTCTAACCTGGTTCTATGTCCTTGATTATAAATATCGGTTTTCTGAATTTATTGCAGGAAGATCTGCTCGTTGTACAGCTACAGTAGGATGTCTTTACAACAGGGTGATCATCGAAAGTTAAATATCCCCATTTTTATTAACCTAAGGACTTGCAAAGACTTAGGTAGGTTTTATGCTGTGGTATGTAATTCTGAGTGTGTTTAAGGAAAAGTGAAGTACACAAGCGTCAAATTAGGTTTTATATAAGTAGTCATAGTCGTCATAGTATTATGTTAGAAATAAACTAATCTAGAAGAACCAAGATGAGTAAAGCTAAATGACCAAAAATTTATTTAAACATAAGATACTTAAAACAATTAACAAAAATCGAAACAATCAAAAAATCATAAAGGTGGCTCAAAATGATGTTCTTGTTTTTGACTACACCTATTCAATCGTATCCTTAATGATAATAGTGCTCTCAAAATAAAATTTTCCTCTATCTCCGTAATGATTGTTTGAATGCGTTGTAGCATGTTTTCCGGTGTTGTTGGTTCTGACTGGCTTTGCATTTGATATATCCCCATAAAAGATAGTCTAAGGGTGTCATATCAGGCGATCTAGGCCGCCAGGTTATAGGTCCTTCACTGCTAATCCAACAATTTCCATAATTATTATTAAGAATTATCCATAATTATTACTAAGCACTCACCACATATTAAAAAAAAATTGCATGGCAATGCATAGTGCGCAGGTGCTCCGTCGTGTTGCCACCATAAATTAGCGCGAAGATCCAATGGTAAATTGTCAATAGCGTCCTCAATTTGCCCTCGCAGAAGCGCTAAATAATTATCTCCGTCTAGTCGATCTTGAATAAAAATGGGTCCAACCACTCTGTTTCTTATTATACGGCACCGTACATTAAGAGACCAGTGGTGCTGATTTGTGTGTTGTGGAATCCAATGTGGGTTAACGTCTGAATAATAGTGCATATTATGTCTGACCACACTTCCATCATTTTTGAATGTAGCTTCATCTGTAAATAAAACATTCTGGAAGAAAAACTGATTCTCTTGAAGTTTCTCTTAGCTCCATTCTACGAATTGTATCCTTGCACCATAATCATTTGCAGTTAACTCCTGATGAAATTTACTTTTCCGTATAATTCTACTCAGACGTTTGAGACATATTTCACAGCCTAGCAATAGTTCTTGTGGCCAAATAATTTCAATCATGCTCTGCATTACTAAATTTTCATTTTCTTCATTGCATGCTGTAGGATTTATAAACACCAGCGTTTTATAATTCACAGTATCTGTTGCTCTAAATCTCACTAAAAGCCTACGCAAAAGTTTTGCATCTGGATGTCGTCGATTTGGAAATCTTCGCATATAAACGCGAGCTGCTTCATTAAAGTTTTCATCTGCCCTGCCAATGACTAGGAGCATATCGACTAGCTCATTTCTACTGTAATGTTGTGACATGTTTATCAATAAACACCAATTATTAAAGACAGCACAATCAGAATTACTAATATTCTGACCACAGATCACACATATATAGATGCACAACTTAATATACTTGAACATCCCTGCATTAAATGATGGATTTCAACACAAGAGGGGTGAGAGGAAATTATAAATATACAACGAGCATTACAGGATTTGAAATTTATTATATTAATTTGACGTTTTAGATAAGTAGTACGTACTTATATCGTTTATACACTTACCATTTAATGCTTACTTATTCTTTGTAGTTTAAATTTATTTTAATTGCATTAAAAATTGTTAAACAGACAATTAGGTAGTAATCTTTATATTTGTAATAATTCGCAAAATAAAAAAATATTTACATACGTAGATGCTACACAAGAGCACAGATATCATTATTTTCTTATTTCTTGATGTCCAGTGAACTGAGGCTTATACGCTTGATTCTATATGAAGATTGTCTATAAACTATATCGGTCATTCGAAAGAACAGTGACACAACTCAAAAATCCACGATTTTCAGGAGACGCATTTTAAATTATTACTACCTCTTTTTTATTGATTTCAGGGATTAAATTCTAACTTTTGCATTCATAAACTGTAATCATTGAGGATCACTTGAGTTTTTTGAGTACTCATAATGTATCGATTTAACAAAAGTTCAACATAGTTGTATTTGAGTTGTGTCACTGTTCTTTCGAATGAGCGATATAGCTACATATGTACTTGCCGAATATATACAAATGGTATTTATTTTGAATTCTGTAATTGGTTCCTACTTTACTTTTTTTTCTCAAGTTTTATAATGAAATGTTATCTTATTAACACTTTTTTTTCATTTTCCCATTTAAGCAACTTGTAACTCTAAAATAAATTTCACACAGGTCAGTCATAGACATACAGGTCAATCATAGCTACTACTGTTTTTTTCACACAACTTTGCGTGAGATAATGATAATTTTAGCGATTTAGGTATAGAATTGTATTTTCCCAGCTAAGCAGCAGTTTTCGTCTAATATTGCTGTTCAACTAATCGAAAAGAAACCCGTTTTTACGTAAAATCATGTTTTCGACTTATAGAAACGCAAATAACTCAAAAGCTAGCACATTTAGCTGTAGGGAATGTTTAATAAACAATGCAGTTTGTGTAGAGAGGAGTTTACTGCAATAATGAAATACAGGGTGTTCCATTTGAAATAGGTGAGTTATGACTCGCCCTGTATATATAAATATTGAATACGCTGATAAATAAATAATTTCTGGTAAAAGCAGATCACATTAGAAATGTTTCTAGGGCAAATGAATTATTTTATGTAGAAGCCTTAGTACGGTAGGAGGCGCTAACTTTATTATTAAATTTATGCAAAACTTCCCATATCTTCCAAAGTAAACTGAATAACATAGCAAAACCCTATATTATAATAAAGGTAAGACCTAGAAGAATCGTAAACAGTAAAAATATACAGGGTGTTCCATTTAAAATAAAGTAAGTTTAGTTTACCCTATCTTTATTTGACACCCTGTATAGTTAAAAATATTTTTAGGTTATAGCCCCCATGCGCTTCAACTTTTATCTTAATAACATTTTCTCGTTTCTCTTATAATACAGGAGACTTCCTCGCACTAATGCCCCACCCTGTAGGTACTTATACAACATATATACGTCTTTAAATCATTTTTAATCTCAATTAAATCAGTAATTACAATTCAATAGAAAGATGTGACAAATTCGGCTATGAACCCTTACCTATGTTGTGATAAACCCCCTTAAAAAAGCTAGTGATTGCCTATAGAGTTGCGTATCTAATTGTGTTTTATTTGTGATTCTGACAATTAAACAATAACATTTGGCATTTGTCAACTACATTTTTATTTCAGTGCATGCTATGATTTTTTTCATTTTCTTATAAGCATAGGTAATAATGAAAATTGGATGACAAATGCGCGCGGACCCTCTGTAACGCGAGTCGCACGCGATTTTCGCCTCTATTTCGTACAGTAAAGAGTTCATAACTTTGGAACCGCTGCAGATAATCAAACCAAATTTGGAATGTTAGATTAACAAGTCATACTCTTTCTTTTAGTGACACAAATTTAATTCAGCTTTCACCACAAAGTAGAGGTAAATTTTTCCATGCCTACATCAATACTTGTAACTTTGTTCATAATTAACTTATTAGACAAATATTCCACATTTAAGCCGTTCTGGTCGTTAGTGATCGACTTGTGGCGAAGGAAATAGTTTTTCGGCGATTTTTTACCTGGACGAATACTTTCGCGGGTAGCTGTATATTAAATTCTTTATACCTTGATCAACAGCCTCAATAGCCACTGTAAACATAAAAATCGCTGTTGCTTTCATTTCTCACGCTTTAGTTAGATTAGTTTTTAATAACAATAACACGGAGAGTCTTTACTACATATAGAGGAAACTCTTGAATTCAGGAGAGTTGATTGTTCAGGGTCTGAAAAGATGAGCGCTTCTTCGGATGAGCCAATAGACCTTGGGTGCACTTACTCTACAATACACACAATATGCGTCATAGCAAGGGAATCCTCAAGAATTTGTACGTGAATAAATCTTGCTACTACTGTTTACAAATATATGCAAAGAAGATTATTCTAAATCAGCTCTAAAAATATCGGGAACCTCAACGGAAATTGTTTTAATTAGTAATCAATAAATCCAGTCCAATGCTTTCTTTGTAAAAGAAAATAAAAGATTGTACGTACTTTGTGGCACTATTTCCCCCGTATCCGTAGTCCAGTAGTTAATCGGCTTTGGAAATGCTTCCGAATGGCACTCTAAAGTAACATGTTCTCCCTCGTATGCACCAACCATCTGATTTTGAATCCAAATCATTGGCGGAACTGAAAAAGGCAAAAAACCATTAAAGCAATGCTTGATAGCGAAAAAAGTAGGTACATAAATATTATGTGGATTAGAAGAAGATTTTAGTTAGTGATTACGCTTAAGCCGTAGTTGTAATTCTGATTGGTAAACACATCTTTGGTTTTACGTACAAAAGCAAGATATTTGAGAAATTTATTTAATTTGCACATAGGGAATTGCAATACTCCGGTATTATACGTAAATCTACTAACTGAATCGTTTGTTATTCCTTCTTGGTATAGTTTTTGCAACATTTCCCGTTTTTATCTTCTGACGCAGTAGAATAAATTTATGAATTAGATTCAAATGTATACATGCGTGTGCTCTTATAAATACTGCTGGCATATTATTGATATACAAAGCAATTTCAAAACTTAAAACTAAAGATTATACTTTCATGTTGTTCTAATAACTAACAATATGCATATTGCTGTGCAATTTTGTATCAAATTATGTACGTTGGACGCATCATTGTGTATTGGTGCTTCCAACTTTCCCCCATATTTTACTGCATATTTACTGCCTCGATAGCATTGGCATTAGTGTATGTGTGTGTGTGTTAGAGACAAACTCAGTGTTACGAATTGCCGGTGGTATTATCACCTCACTTCACTTACTCTCAGAAAATTCATGCTAGAAGACCGTGTGGGTGTGTGTGAGAGTGACGTAAAAAACTCAAATACATTTGGAACAGCGTTATAAAGGAGAAAAGAATGGCAGGTAGATGACAACCTGTCGCGCTAAAATACTGTTTTATTTGTAGCTGAGAACCGCCCTAGAATGTTTAAGTGTCGTATAGCAAGTTCCGTTGTTATATAGTCCGTGGGTGTATGTGCAGACCTGTTTAAACGTGGAAGTATTATTATATTGCTTAAGAAGTCAATCGGCGATAATTCAGGAAGCATACTAAGAACTATCTGAAGGCACCTGGCTATTCTGAAGGCACTTGTTCCCCGTATGTATTAACAATTCAATATGTTGTAATTATATATGGATTTTACTCTCGCCTGATTTGCTAATCTTCTATGGTACATACATGCATAGTATCACTGTTGCAGTTATGATGTTTCACGTTTTGTGCCTGGCTGAATAACTCACAAGAGGTTTTTACTTCATACTGCTTGATATCTCTAGTAATATACTCGTAGTTGGTCTATGTCTATGTTTTGTCCATATTTCAGTAATATTTCTTGATCCTCATACTGTACGGAAATCGATGATTTCCTCCATTGTAAACATTGTAAACTTTTATCCGGTAGTATCCATTAAATCATCTTCGAAGCAAATTAGTTAAGTGAAATTAGACCTACATACATTCTAATGCAGTCAGTATTCTCGATTTGAATTCGGTATGTGAGACGTTGCATACAACGAATTTTGGTGACCCTATTATTTCGTATCGCCTTGAACTATGTCTAGACAGGAAGTTGTGTAAGATATTTCTTCTTATACTGAGTGTTATGTATCTAAAAATCTTTTTTCTATCTTTCAAATTTAGTCAATTATAGTCACTACACATTAATGTTTTAAAGTATATTTTAAGAACCTATTTAAAAAATAATGGTGGTGTCATACAACATAGCTGTCACATCCTTATTCAATTTAAAATACCCGGAATGGGAATAGTATTTGTTCCATATGTCACTATTCGAAGATCTATTTGTTTAGTATCGACTCCAAGAATAATTATGGAGTGTACGGTATCTGTAACGGTCAACTAGATTTTATTTTACCCAATTTATGCACATATATGCAAGAAGGAGTGCGAATTCTACGCAAGCTAGTAATCTACAATAAATTATTCACTAGGAAGGAACATGTGGCATTGTCGCGTTATACTTTTACTTCACTGGAGGATAGTTTCTAAAATTTAAGTGATTGACAGCTACAAATAGTAACAATTTAGGGCATTCTTGCAACTATTTCCGTTGCTCTAGTAAAGCAAATAGTAAGAAATAGTCATAGTAAACCTTAATAGTATGAATATCTAATTTCCTGCAGCATGTAAGCTTTATCTTCAGCAAATGGTTTACTGGCTAGCTAGTAGATTGAGTGTGCCTCTGTTTCAATGACCACTCTCCATATCTTCATTAATATACAGTTAGCAGGTTAGGTTAATGTTATTAAGCCAATCAGGTGTAATGAAGTTTTGCAATTTACTTTATGCACGAGAAAACCTTCTTATTAACGAAGTGCTGATTAAAAGGGCATTATAGCATATGCCAATGTATTGTTTTATAAAAATGCCAAACTGTACCAATCACGGTTCCTTTGCCAACGATTATGTATCTTATCCTAATATATCTATTTGTAAATTTCTATACGACTCATAATGTTGCGCTATTTTACTGTACTCCTTTCATTTCGTTACATAAAGCGCCAAACGCCGGCTACTAAAAGTACTATTACCGCTATCTGACGACGCATCCATCAATGCTATCATGGAAAAATCATGCCACTGTGATTCCGTAATATCAGTGATAGAAATGCATAGTAAAGTTAGCGCATATACAGGGTGATCGATTGAGATTGGCGATTAGAAAGATTGGGTCTCCTGATAATAATAAATTTATGCAAAGTTGCGTATGCATATAGGATAATAAAATCTATTCACTAAAATATTTTCTAGATGGCAATCAAGCAGATTAATTGGTAGTTACGTACAACAAAGCTTTACAATATTCGTTGGTATACCATCGATGTCGAATCTTGAAGACTGGTTACAATGAAGTTCGCCAGTAGTGCAACAAATTTTAAGTAGGTGGTTGGAAAAAAAATAAAAACTACGTTCATGAAGTTGTACATTTTCAGCTATAGAACTTTTGTCATCGGGTGTTGGTTTAACATCGCCGAAATAATCAAGAAAAGCGCCGCTAATATCCTAGGGGCAGACTGTGGCAGATTTGTACCATGTATCTTTTCTGTTTCTGCTTTAATTATGTTACACACCACAGTGCACTTGTTAGGCGCCATAGCAATTTTATTGTCATGGTAAGTTTTGGATAACTACTTAACAATGCATTAAACTCTGGCTTCTTATCTAACTAATATGCGTAGAAATTTGGGTTATTAACGCATTTACATAGCCAATATAGTTCATCTAGTTCCTCAGATGCGTTCCCCAAATCTAGGAGTTCTGGAAATTTCAAGTTAAAGATAGTGTAATCTAGTATCATTAGAGAAATTATTTACACCCTTGTCTCACTTCCGGTTTAGCGGAAATTCACATAAATTTTATTCATTTGACTAACTTGCTAGATTTTTTTTCTTAAACTCCCGCGTGTGCAATTCTATATCAAAATCTATTAAGATACCCTATATTAAAAACCAGTCGTTTTCGAATTATTCAATTGTTTTCAAATACAGAGCGCTGTGCAACATCATGGTAAAAATTTTGTGTTCCTTACATTCAAGGATCAAATTTCCGTCTTAAAAATTATGTCAATGTAGACAGGGCCGTCTAAAATTAACGTTCATTTCATTTAAGTTAACGTCAACGAAAGTCACCTTTCTGAAAAGAATGATTGGATTTTTCAATACACTTTAGAGTTTAGCATGATTCATTATCAGACCTACTACGCTATAGTTTGTAGGGTTCTTGAGTTAATAGCGCTTTTCTGGTAGAACTTCGAAAATACTACTATATAATTTAGTTTAACATTCTAGTAATCCTTAAATGTCAAGATGATTGGTGTTGTCTAATATACAAATATACATACTTGATATATGTCAAGTAAAATGGCGAATGACACAAATAGCTAAGGAAGAAACTATATTTTAGATTTATTTTAGATTCATAAAGAATGTGGATTGAATATGTTGGCTTGTTAACATCCGATACTAAAACGTAAACAAGAAAATTAATCAAACAGGATTTCTGAGGAACAAGTTAAATACAGTCAGATCAGGACGGTTGACATACAAGACATCTTTAATTAATTTTTTTAACTTTCTTCTTCAAGTTTTTGTATTGATATTTTTCTACATTTGGTATAAATTAGGATATTTGTTGTCAAAGACTTGCTGTATCATAACCACACTTCCACTGTATTCTCTACGAATAAATGTAAAACATCGTTATTTTCATGGTTACTTTTATTTCATTCACCAACCTGTAAATTTATGGTATAGGCACATATATAACATAAATATAATTTATTTTACTATTCAAAGATTATTAGGATATCAACATACATTAAGAGGCGCAATTTTGGACAACAGGAGGCAGCTTATAATTCGAAAACTGGAAAGTATGGCCTAATAAGTCTGGTGATACATAACTACTAAATGAATAAAAAATTGAATAATGTACAATGCATCATGTTATTTAAACAAAGAAAGTTGGTGTGAATTTCCGATGTACCTGAAGTAAAACAGGAATGTAACTACTTTCGCTAATAAGACTAAATGACACCATCTCTAACTACAAGTTTTCAGAACTGTTAGATTTTGGGAACATGGAAAAGTTGTAACGAGCCAATTCGGTGAATAACTCCAAATATCAGTACGAACTGTCGTAAATATCGTTTACGCTTACTTTATTGTGTATGCCGTGAAAAATATTGCTTATTAAAAACAAGTGGCTTATTGTAGGTAATTGATTGTATTGTTTTATTAACTAGACAATATCCTATAAAACTTTACTGATAATGAAATGATGGCTATAAGTAATCAAAGTTGCAAGAGTATCGCAATAAGTAGGTACACGCATCAGCTTTCGTCAACAGGATGTTAAAGTAAACAACTACAGATACGAGGCATGTCAGAAAATAAGAACTGTTTAAAAAAAACTCATAAAAAATTTCCTTCAGAACAAAATTTATTTCTACATGAAGATATATTGCTTAAACTATTACTTATACCTTTTTTTACGTCTCTAACGCTGTCAAGCAACCTTCTTCCAAAACCACGCTTTAAGTCTTCTCTTCTCTTCAAGAATAGGTGGTAGTCAGAAAGTGCGAGATCGGGGCTATATGGCGATTGTGCTCGAATTGTTCCTAACCGAATTGTTTGATTAGGTTTGCAGTGATATCTGCAGAATGGGAACGTGCATTGTCAAGAGGCAATACAATGTCTATATGCAGCGAGTCTTCCACGTCTATTACTTTGAATTGATCGCCAGCTTTCATGCGCTAAAAAACCCGATTACAGAATGCACATGACAGTCGGCGGGCTCAGAAATTGTCCTAAACATTTTGAACAATCATTCACAAATGTACATACGCATAATACAATTCGGTTGTAGTGGCGTCAACGGAAAGGCTATGAACCAAAGAGACACTTCTGCAACCGCATAACTTCAACAATAGCACTGCGGTTACAATAGAACAAAACGGTACTTACTATCCGGACATGCCTCGTAGTTATATAGTGAATCAATATAATGTAAGAGCTTTAATTTCTTACAACGTGCAGGTTATATCTTTAGTTTTCGTACTACTGACTATGTTGATTAGTACGACATGTTTTTACGTGTCTTCCTAAAGGTGTGACGGTTAACGACGATTGTGCTCCTAATGGTATGTGCGACAGGTTCGATTGCGTTTACTTTCCACCCCAAATACCACTCCAATGTCGTTCATAAATACCTTGCATATGTTTCTGTAGATGTTCTTCTTTTATTACTGCTTTGTGAAAAAAATATGTCTTATTAAAGCTATTGCTTGATCTAAAATAGCTTTTTTTGCAAATATTGAGTGCTTATAATATTGAAGTAATATCGCGTTGCATTGAAGGCAATACATTTCACATCGTGTTAGCTGAAGTACTGTCACGTAGTATCTCCAGGTTATATACGGTGTACAAATTTTAGAGACAAAACTATAAAACCACACTGAGGGAACAGTTGTCTTACATCAAGAAGAAAAAATTCTCAAAAAAAATTGTTTTGTGTCAAGAAAATTGTTTTGTGCCAATATATTGGAGTTTCTTATAAGAATTTTTTTTTTCTTGATAATCATTTTACTTCAAGACAAAAACATTTTCTTGCACAAAGTAAGATATTTTCAGAAGATAATAGTTTGCATCAATATATTCTCCCGGGTTTTATGCAAGAAAATAATTCTTTTGAAAATTATTTTAGGTCGAAGTAATTATTTTCTTTCTTAAAAACATTAATTAAACTATTTTCTCAGAATAAGCTATAATTTCGGATGCCGAGATATTTCTTCAATATGACTATATATTATGAGTACTACTCACTCCTGACTACATAATATGTACATATAATATGTTGATATGTACATACTCTTTAAACAAAATAGATTCCCTATTTAAGAATTTAAAATATATCCCGAAAAATAAACCTTATTATACAGAACAAGATGGCAAATTCGACATATGTATATACCAACGGTGTACAGCTGTCAGCTGCCAACAAAGCTCTCTAGTATTATACTACGGTTTTTGAAATATGAATTTCTGTAAATATCAGGATTTTCCTTTGTTTAAAAACAATTACCGGTCGGTTAACAATCACGTTCCCGCTAAACTTTCGACTACTTCCTATTCGTGGCCATGGTGGAAGGCCTGTACTAGGGTTTCTTGTAAGGATACATTTAATGAAGTTTTAAGTTGCGATGAATTGACATTGAAGAGATATCCAATTCACCAGAAGCTGCGGCGAAGGACTTCAGAAAGGTGCATGAAAACACGCTACACATTTACCGGTGTTCCTTGAGCCCCGATAATTATGCAGTGTTTAGTCTTAACAGTCCTTAACAGGTCTAGCATAAAAAAAACTTATAAATTTACCTTTAGAAGTTGGCGGTAGTTGACAGCATCTCTCATTAAATATTCTGTAAAGTTTGCTAACAATTATTCCAAAATCGTCATGGATGTAGAATAAATTTAAATTTCACTATTCGAATATTTTTCAACTGCTTCCAAACATTCTGCCAGCCTAGTTTCAAATGTGTGCACATTGACCATAATTTTGAGGAATATTTGGTGGTTTAATTAAAACCATCAAAGATAAGAAGTATACTGAATGCTATGTGGTTTCCGTATACGCTATGGCGCATCGACGCGGAAATTAAGTCTGTATCTACATATGTAAAATGTATCAGAGGTTCCATTTGAAAGAAACAAGTTTGCTAAGTTTCAAGTTTTTCGGAATTGCCACTAAATTCTCTATAATTTGTGGCTGCTTATATTTTCTAGCTTTTACAGATTTACTTGCTGTTATTTAGATGCTGAAGTTCATCGTTTAAATAGGAACGAAAGAAATTCTGTTAAAAATCGCTCCACATAAAACGCCATAACTCAAAAATAGTGGAAGTTAAGTGTAGTTTCAAATTCGTAATTAACATTTACATAGTAAAATAGCAAAATAAATAACAACATAAATTTCAACATAAGTTGACATGAAATTTGATAAGGTCCCGAACAATGCATTGAAATGCACGATAAATATTGCATATAAAAATTACTGTATATAGTTTGTTGTAGTTTTTTTATTACCCAAATAATGTCTATGAAATTTACAGGTCTTTGCTATAAATAGTGGAAGTTGGAGAAGTTCCTAGTAGTATAAGTAGGTGCATGAGGCTGTAGAAACCTTTTCCACTATGATAAAGTAAGTAATTACAAATATTCATAGTACATCAATACAAAGTAAGATTTTGACATTTTTAACAGCACGCAAGTTCTGATTTCGATATTCCTGCTAGTAATTATGAATATTATGATAGCAAGTACGGCCTGGGCTCAGTGTGAGAAAGACACGGATTGTCCTGATGGTGGTCCGTTTGGACGAAGGTGCCATAAGGGTCAATGTGCCATCTATGTATTGTAAATATGTAATAATGCTTGTTTATAATTATTATTATATTGTAATGTGAATTTTATTTTAAATTAAGAAAATTTGAGTTTTACTCTTTTTAAATTAAAAATTGGCGTTAATAGAGAAAATAATCTCAGGGGTTAGCGAATTCTTAACTCTACAGCAGGTGTAGAGAACAGAATACCAGAGGTTATCGTACGTTGCAAAATACCGAAGTAAAAAAACAATCTAAGTTACACAAAAAAAAATTTACAAGTCAGAAAGATGTTTTACAAAAAAAATAGATTTATTTAATTCAATAAACCTATAAAAATCAGTTTACACTGTTCAGAAATGCGTGGTAATCACCACAACTAAATTATGAACGTATTAAACCTTTCCGAACTTGAAATTTCCAACTTTTAGTTGGGAAAAATTTTTGTATAAAAAAAAATAACTTTGAAATTTTAATTGTAATTAAAATAAATAATTTTTACCTTTTTACTAATATTCTTTCTATAAAAAAATACTTTTAAAAATTCACTTAAAAAAATAATTTTTAATTTTTCAAATATTATTTTTGGACTATATTCAAATAAATATTCTTGATTGCCTGTTTACTGGCAACAATGCGCATCTTGCTCTTATATACTTAGGTATGTATTTAAGCAATGGCTAATAAAATGATAGGGTAGGTATGTATACGTATATATACAGTCGTGAGCAATCCTGATGTCAGGAACCTCACGAATGTCTCACTCGCTGCGAACGTATGTATGTATGTATGTACATACGTATATGAAATGCGAATGGTCGATTGTAATGCTGGGGAGATAGGTGGTTCACAGGTGTATGTTAAAACGTTTAATAAGAAAATTCTTTTAGAACCTTTGTTATGATGTATATATTGTATTAACACGTTTAGCCGAATAAGAGAGAAGACAAATATGAACTATTCTCTAAGGTGTTACATGACGTAAATAATTTCCAATTTTCCATGCTTCCAATATAAAGTTGGCCATCTATTGGAATATTAATGGTGTGTTAAGTTATAGGTATTATTAACTATGTATATGGCCAATTATGTATTTAAAAGGTGACTATTGGGCACACTGGAAAGTTATTCGAAAATGTCGGAATTAGTTTGTTGCACAGCTGTGATTAAAATGTTAGATACTCCTGAGGAATCTATAATCTTCGTTGTGATGGTTATCATTATGGAAGAATTTAGAATAATGCAATTGGGGGAAATATTAGATTGAAGATAACAAAGAGTAATTAGAAGAAAGAGTAATTAGAATGATGCTAGTAGAAATAAGGAGGGTGTATAATGCTTTGGAGTATATTTTAGTTTTGTAAGTTAAACTCTGAAGTAGTATTAAAATAAGTGACAGTAAAAAAACAATATTATTAATATTATATCAGTACGGACTTCTGTCAGAAATATCAGCGAAATTATAAATATATAAATCGGTATATATTTCATTCAAATTATTATTTTCTAACTCTCTTTCGAACTACAAATGAAGGATACAATTATTATTGTTTCGTAGTTTTCTTAGCCCAAATGTTAAATAAAAATACCTAACAAACTAGTCTTAATGGAGTAGCTTTTTATGATTAATTTCTATATTCATATTTTGTTAGCTTTTGGCGATAAATTATGTGAATCGCTGTAGCAGTTGTTACAGATACATGTCTGGAGTAGATTCACGCAAATTAATCTTACCGGACAGGTTATATAAAAAATTTATTTACTTTTGTTTTAAAATATTTTTGCGTTAAACGTGCCAAGTCCATGGGCAAATGATTATATATTTCCACAGCACAATATTTTACCGAAAATCTCGCATTTTCCACTGGCTGGCTGGGCACTACGTATTCTTGTTTACCGCGGGTGTTGTAATTGTGTATGTGTTCCACATAGATAAGTATATAAACCGAGTACAAGGTTAGTATTTTTCTCTTTTAAATAATTCTCTACATGGCGTTCGATAACCCGCATTACACAATATCCTTAACGCTTCTTTTTGTTTTGCGAATACCGCTTTTGCCTCCAAAGAGCAATATTGCGTATACAGCTTTCGAATGGAGCAGCGAAAGTAAGCAATCCTAGCGGCCTCGTGTGCACCTACCTACTTCTTCCATCTTTCTTATAGCATAATCGGCTTTTGCTAATTCCTTTATCGTTTGTTGAACATGGTACTTATAGCTGAGGTTATTTGATAAGTTGAAACCCACAAAGATACAGTCTTTAGCTCATGTTCCTGTAATTGTTTGGTGGTAAGTACTAGTGTCTGACTTTTTGTGCAATTCAGATGTAATCTATAACTCCTGAACCATTTATTTGCTTCTGCCAATGATATCCGCGTATCATGTATAGTGTCTTTCTTGTTTTTGCGTGTTGGTGTATTATCCGCGAACACATACCGGGTTCTTTTTTATCATTACACATACACTGTCCCTATACATATGTGTAACTTAAAAAAAATCAATGCCTGCATTATAGCTGCATAGTAGGCAACCAGTTATACAGTCGTATTTTGACAAGCGAGAACCATGAGCTGTCGTATTTTTATTAACTTTTTATTAGTTTGAAATAAAAAGTGAAATTGTAGACGAAATACTGTACGATACACATTTTAAAATGCTATTTTACTTCGCTTATTTTAAATTGTTTCACGCGCTAATAATCCCTGGGTGTCGCACATCTTACTCCGAAAATAAAATAGCACTTTTAACACTCGTGTCGTAAATAACTATTTTGTAAAAGTTTTCTTATATTTTTAAAATTCGAACTACATCATTACTTCGGCAACTGTATACAATAGTTTTTTTCCTCGATAATTTTTGTAACTTTTAAGAAATCTTTCAACATTTCAAAGAAAATACCATTGACGTATATGGAAAAAATTTCCCGCCAGTTCGTTAGCCGTGTAGCGTGATATAAGCCAATATAAGCAAAAAACTATTCTGTAAATTCACTATTCTAAATTCTAGAAATCTAATATTAATATTTTTATACCGAAAATCTTTACGAGGTACATCTAAAACTTTTCAAATGTATTACGAAACGTAGGATTTTACGCGAAAATATTTGATTGGGCAATAATACTGTCCTTATTAGCAATTAGTAACAGTGGGTGATACGGTGATTGACGGTGATACAGAGCAAAATAAAGTCACAAAGAATTAGGTTATGTTTCTAAAAAAGAAAATGCAGAATGGCAGTTGAACGAAAAAATAAATTTAGTATAACAATTGCACAAAAGAAAGTAGTAGAAGGTAAAGTTAAATTTTATATCAAGTTGCCACCTTGTCTTTCAAGGCAATAAGCGAGACGATCTTAAAAACCACGAAGCGTATTTCTTATAAATTGCGGATTTATTCCATTACATCCTGTACGTATACGATCTTTCAATTCGTCCAAGTTACGAATTTGTCTGTTATTGTATACTTTACTTTTCAGGTAACCCCAAAGAAAGTAATCATTAGGTGATAAATCGGCTGATCTTGGAGGCCATGATATGGGACCAAACCTACCAGTCCACCGTCTTGGAAATATGCTATCTAAAAAGTTTCTGACGGTGTTTGTAGAATGTGGCGGAGTCCCGTCCATTTGGAACCAAGGTTCCTTAACATTCAGCATCTCAATTTCTGGAATTACGTGTTCTCGCAACAAATCCAAATATTTTGCCGCAGTGAGGTTACCCTCAATAAAAAATGGACCAATAAGTCTGTATCTTATTATGCCGATCCAAACATTTACTTTTTGTGGGTACTGTGTTCGGGTAAGGTTTTGTGCGTGAGTATTTGTGCGGGACCAATACCTAATGGAGTAATGGAAAGGAAATGTAATAATTTTTAATGGATAAATGTGGGGTACAAACCGAGTTCTGCGAGTTAACTTCACCATGAATCGTAAATGTAGTCTCGTCAGTAAAAATGATTTTATTTAAAATATCGTGGTTTTCATTTAACATATTAAACATTAATTCACAGAAATCAGTTCGTTTTATTTTGTCTTCTTCAAATAGTTGTTGGTGATTTGCTATCTTGTACGGCTTATATTTAAACTCTTTCAGAGTTTTATACACCGAACTGTACGATACTCCAAAATGTCTGGCTACATCTAAAAGCGATCCTACAGGCCGTTCCTCTACATAACACAGAATATTTAGTTTCATGTGTGCTGTTAAAATGTTATTTGTCCTATTTCTTTTTTTGTGAGAATTTAAAACACAACCATCTTCTTTAAACTTATTAAAAATATTTAGAATTATCTTTGTGCAAGGTATAGGCCTGTCGGGATAATTGACCGAAAACATGTCTCGAACTTCCCTTAAACTATTATTCTTCTGATACCACATTATCATTGCCACTTTTTCATTTTTATTGTACTTATTCATGATTTAATGAATTATTTATTATTTAATAAAATGTATTTAATTTATGACACTTATTAATAAAAATTCAGAAGTATTTAACGTTTTTTTTCCATAGCAACCCTTAAGTAAATTCATTGATGTATAATTGGTTGCCTACGATGTCAATGCATTGACTTTTTTCTTTTTATCATTACACATAGGAAAAGTGTATGTGTAATGATAAAAAAAGATCCCTGTATACTGTGACAATTTACATTTTTTGGGTGGATCATGTATATAAACCAAAGAGACCAAAGGGCCTAGAATGGACCATTGTGGCACCCCTGTAGTTATTTGTATTTCTCCCGAGGGAGTGTTATTCCAAAAAACAACTTGTGTTCTGTTATTTAAATATGACTTAAATGAATCGTGTGATCTTGCCTGAGAAACAGTAGCAATATTTATTGCTACAAATAAAACACATGGCAAAATGCCATTAACCCTGCAACGGGCGCGCACTTTAAAGTTTACACGACCAGGCGCGCGGCGCACTTAATGCTTTGTGTGTTAAATCAGCGATAGTTTATAACAGTAACTAGTTGAACGGTGCCTAGTCTATGGCAACGCTTGTGTACACTTATAATACAATGATAACGTATGAAATGGTATTTAATTAGAAAAAAATAAGAAGATTAGACAAATAATAAAACAACTGAATTATATAACTTCAAGTAATATACTAAATAAGTCTAAAACTAAAATTTAAGCTCTATTCACTGTCTGTTTGTACCCTGGAACAATTCTCACATGAAATCTTCGTTACTGTATGTTTTTTGCAAACAAAATTGCCGCAAAGGTCACAGGTGATAGTTGTATTTATATTTTTAGCCCGTCCGCATGTTGTACACCTTCCTCTTTTTTTTCTGGGTGGTTCAACATTTATTGGCTCTGGAACCTTTTTATATCTCGCAAGAAAGGTCCTGATGTCCTGCGGAAGTGTTTTGATTTCTGCCCTCTCTACCAAATAAGGTTTCATTAAGCCCATATATAAATTTTTTAGAAATGCCCTTCTGTGTATCTTAGGGTTATTTTGATTCGAAAAATATAGTACTTGTGCATTAATACCTGCTATATCCAGCATTGAAAAGAAAACTACTAATGGCCATCTTCTTGTTGTTCTTTTTACAGAGTATGTGCCACACATCTGGTCTACTGTGTCTACTCCACCTTTTGTTGCATTGTAATCTAAGATTATAACAGGTTTGTTTGTCTCTTCGTCAATAGCCCCAGAATCGTGCATTGTAGACAAAAGTATAACAGACTTGTTTTTTCGGCACGTAGGATACTAGACTGATGTTTTTCTGAAAACCGAACACCGCAGATCCCTCCTCACGTTGCTTTTGTGGCAGAAATTCGGGAGGGATTTCCCGTTTATTTTTCCTGAGCGTACCTACTAGCGTAATTTGATTTTTCAATAATGACATTGCTAGAGGGTAGCTAGTGTACCAGTTATCCGTTGTCAAGTTTCTATTTGTCCCTTTTATATTTTGTACCAGTCTGTGTACAATATCAGAGGGTATGTTTTGCACAGCATAGGGTCCTTCGGGTTGCCTTCCACAATAAATTTCAAAATTGCTTGTGTAATATGTTTTAGCATCGCATAAAACAAAAAACTTAATTCCATATTTGGCCGGTTTATTTGGAATGTATTGTACAAAACTACATCTACCGCGAAACCCCTCCAGCTTTTCATCAATAGTCACAAACTCACCAAGAGAGTAACTATTTTGGCAATTATTCACAAATTCATCCAGCATGTCCCGTATTGGAGCCAGTTTATCATGCTTCCGCCTTTCCATTCTTGTCTCTTTCTTGTCAAATCGAATGCATCGTAAGAGAAATAAAAACCTTTTGTAACTCATTACTGATCGAAGCATTTCATTCCCTGTTCCATCTGTGCACCAAAGTTCTAAAACATTTGTATGATTGCTTTTCTTAGTACCTATAAGGTACAGTACTCCAAGTACAGCCATGATTTCGCTTCGAGTAGTGTATTTAGCATCTCTTTCTCTCTGGTATTGAACTGTATTTCTCTTCGACTCTATGTACAAATTTGTATTATGTACAATGCTGTCAATCATGGGAATGCTAATTATTTTATCAAATGCCGCTAGTTCAGACGTAAGGCCTCTTGCGGCTGCTGTTGGACCAGGAAATATTTTTACAATGTTCTTGCTTTTTGTTTTCGATACCGTGGAAAAGTCGGTTCTACTCCAAACACATGACTTGTCCTTGCCGACATAAGGTTGAAGGACATTGTTTGCCTTTTCTTCTTCTTCGTCTTCATCTTCATCCTGTGAAGTCTCACATTCTTGTTCTGAGTCAGTTTGATGGTCATTGACAGTGACATATTCTTCGTCTTCATCCGAATCGATCCAGCCATCATTACTACCACCGTCTATCGATTCCTCATCAACCACATCAAAAATATCATCTGCTTCAAGTATCTTTCTTATTTCAGCATCAGTTAGTGGTTTATTCGCCATTTCGATATAGTTGGAACACACAATTTACTGAAAGCAACTTTGTTTTAGAACTAGAAACAAAAAACAATGTTCTAAATACTTTGTTTACTGCTCAATCATTTATTTCAACCAGAAAATTGAATTCTACAAATACAAAAAAAATACTTACATCAGTAGGCGCGCGGCGCACTTTGTGCTCGCTTTTGTAGCCGTCTCAATGAAACACAGTTTTCTCGCTTGTAAAGAATCGCAACTTACTCAGGACACAACTCATGGATCACTGACGTGGAATGAAGGAATACGTCTAATAATAGCACCGTAACTCGAATATCACCGATTTAACACGAAGTTAATGACGATTGGCGCATCGGGTGCGCCAGCGCGCCCGCTGCAGGGTTAATATTACTTTAACTACTTGTGATTTACTGGATTTTACAATTTCAAGCCAATATTATTGAACTAATAGTCCGGATATTTTCACAAGTCCTCGATATTATATAGAATACTGTCACAGTATGATAAGATCCCTTACAATGTATTCAATTTCTTCATTAAAATTTCTTAACGTTCTGAATGACTTGAATTATGATGTGAATAATAATAAGAAATTGAATAAAAAATAAAAAATGGCACGTGGAACATCGAATAAACTGTAGTGGAAAAGTACCATTGATAGAATATAAGTTAGTTGTAAGCGTCGCATAGTATTGAGATTGTATGTAAGACAAATTTTAACATAAATACCTATTAGTATATTAAATTTTTCTATTCTAGCGAGGGAGGTGTAGTGGAAAAGTATCATTGCGTACTAAATGCAATAACTACATTACAAATTAAGTAAGAGGTACAGATACATAACTAGGTTTTGTTACTCATCATAAAACCGGTCAATGGTACACCATCAATGACACACAAAACAAATGCTCGACCAGCAGTTTCGCTACAATAGAAAAACAATTATTTTATCGGTATAAATAAGTAGTACATGTTTAGTACACAGATAGTTCGTGAATGTAGTTAGGTATAGACACACATATTATAATAAATAGTAATAGATTTAAGGAAATATGAATGCGTTTTATTTAATAGTGAGAAGTCAATTGTAGGAGAAGATTGAAACATTACATAACTTAAAAATAAAATTAACGGAGAAAGAAAAATTTCTTCGCAAGTTTTATAAATTCAAGGGCAGAAACATAATAGGAAATTATTTTCCTACAACTACCAATTAAT
Organism: Holotrichia oblita; assembly: GCA_023690525.1. NCBI lineage: Eukaryota > Metazoa > Arthropoda > Insecta > Coleoptera > Scarabaeidae > Holotrichia > Holotrichia oblita. Next base: position 60,134,418 of record CM043021.1, read on the forward strand.
ATAATTTAATAGTCTATTGTTTCCTACACATAGCCTTTCCATGTAATAACTAATATACATATGTACCTATGTATATCGAACTATGTGTACTTAGCACAACGGTACTATCGCTTTGTTCAACAGCGAAGTTTCATGGTACGATTACTAACATAGGTGTTATATTTTTGGAATAAAATATTGCTTACAGTAGTTAACCAATAATAATTATGCTTTATTTGTTCAGCAGAAAACTCTTTATAGGACATTTGTTCAATCTCATCAATTGCAGATGCATTATGTTAGTTAAAAAATGCACAAGTTAAAATTGTTATAAAATTGCGATCGTAAAAAAAATCTTTCAAATGACTTTCCTGATTCACTGATTAATTAATTATCTATAAAGTTACACACAATGTTTTAATCTTTAAGCATCAATTATTGGTTGTTTTAATCTAGAATTGTAATATAAACCAGGGAATTTCCGTAACCCATGAAATTACAAATTATCCCGTCAAAAATGTGGTTAACACCTTCGCTATGTCTTTAATATTCTATTAAACGCTACAGTTTGCATTTATTTATACTTAAAAATCATGCCCTTCACAAGAAAAATGTGCATACCCCTTTAAATTTAAATCGCAGGGGATCTTTCCTGCATATATTTTGTAGAGATAGGTTATTACAGATTTTAAATTTTTCAGATCACTTAATCACTTGATTTTGCAGCTCCAGACAAAGAAAATTCAAGAAATTTTAGTCAAGTGAAATAGCAACCGATCTCTGGTTAATGGTTAAAACTTTAGTTTAAATAGTGTATGACTGGTGTACTGTCATGGCGGAAAAATTATATTATGTCGAAATTTTAAAAGTAAGCGTTTGGTGGTTGCGGGGCGAGGGCGGAAGGGAGGCCTAAAGAAAATAAAAAAAAATAAAAAAAAATACGCTGGGGAAACTATTTGAACATCTGCTAACGGCAAGACTGAGGAATGAACTAGAGGATAAGAATGAACTATCGGAAGAACAGTACGGATTCAGAGAAGGGAAATCTGCTATAAAAGCCCTCGAACGGGTTATATCAGTTGCGAAAGAAGAAGCAAGTGCAGGGGCCATATAGCTCAAGGCGGATATGCGCGCTTATAACGCTAGATGTGGAAAATGCCTTTAACTCGGCACCGTGGGAGGGTATATTAAACGAGTTAAGAAGGAAGAGGATATCACCATACCTGTATAATATGGTTGCTAGCTATTTTGAAAATAGGACCCTTGCCATCCGGGACAAAGCTACTATGCAAATAAGCTGTGGAGTCCCGCAGGGCTCAGTAATCGGCCCAACGTTATGGAACATTTATTATAATGGCGTTTTTAATATATCGTTGCCAGCAGGAGTGCGTTTGGTTGGATATGCTGACGACCTAGCGGTAGTGGTTACCGCCAGAACCCCGGAAGCCTTAGAGAGCGCGGCTGAGGAATCCATAAGTAGTATTATGGACTGGATGGAGGTAAAGCTGCTAAAACTGGCACCGCATGAAACAGAAGCTGTTCTCCTAGTGATACATACGCTAGACAGAAACTTCACTATGGGGGTTCATATACGCAAAACAGCGGAAAGGACAGAAAAGGCGCTGACCACATTATATCGCCTAATGCCGAACATTGGAGTACCACAAGAGAACATCAGAAGGATACACAGTTCAATCTGTTATGCTGTATGGGGCATCTATATGGAAGTCTGCCATGAAAAAAATGTCCACAAGAAGGTGTACATCAGTGTACATCGAAAAATCGCTATTAGAATTATAAGCGCTTATAGGACGGTATCGTCGAAGGCACTATTGCTGCACGCCAGTACCCCACCAATAGATCTCCTTGTAGACATGAGGATTAAAAGAGAGAGGGGAGAAAGTATACAGGGAGCATACGACAGCATGTTAAGTACATGGCAGGAAACATGGCAAAGGGAGGAAGAAAAGGCACTGTGGACAAGGAGACTGATAAAAGAGCTAAGACAGTGGATCGACGGAAATCACGGTCAACTAGACTATTATATGACGCAATTGCTTACGGGCCATGGCTGTTTTCGCTCGTACCTACGGCGCTTCCATCTAAGCGAAACTGACAACTGCGTGTACTGCGGAAAGTGTGACACGGCAGAGCACACTTTCTTCGAATGCCCTAAATGGAACGCGCAACGAGTACAAACAGAACGTAGGCTAGGTGTACTCACACCGGATAACATAACAACAGTCATGCTTGGAAGCCAGAACAACTGGGAAGCCATGGGGAAAATGGTGAAGAACATCCTTAAAGCGAAAGAAGCACACGAAAGAGATAGACAAGTCTAGTAAAGGACAGACACGAGCTTAGTTCCAATGACCCGAACTCCTAACCCTCGACCACCGTGAGGGAAGCGAAACGTAGGGTAAAACAATGAGAAAAGACAGCCCACCATCCGAGAAGAAGTGTCGTGAATGACGGTGCGTAAGGTGTGTAGCAAAGGGCGGTTCAAGAGGACCACTTGACCGGCTATGAACTATTTCAGCCGGCTACGTCCACCATAAAAATAATAATAATAATAATAATAATAATAATAATAATAATAATAATAACAATAATATGCGTTTATTGCCAAACAGGACAAATAATATACAAAGTGAATACATATTTCAAAAAAGAAAAACTCAATACAAAAAATATAATTGTTTTTAAGAAAAAATTAAATATTTAATTCTCCGATAAAGATATCACTGTAGATCTTCTCAGCATTCCTGATGATGTGATGCACTGGTGATCTCAATAAAAGATTTATCTTCGGTGTTGGTAAATTAGACGCAGATGCGTTTCGAGAAACTATACGAGGAACATTAAACGATATCGTTGTCGGTGTCGTGTATATACACGACACCAGACAGACTGAGTCAATTTTGTTATGTAACAGCTTGTACAGAAATTTTGCACTATGTACATTACGGCGGCAAACCAACGATCGCATTTGATGAACCTGGAGAAGATCATTGTAAGATGTGCTCCAGAGTGGATACACTCCATCCATTTTTAAAGAAAGAAACTTGAGCATACGGCGTTGAACACGTTCGAGTGGCCATTGTTGTAAAGCATAAAATGGAAACCAAATAATTGATGCGTATTCCAGCTTGGATAAGACGAATGCAAAGTATAGAGATCTGAGAAGTGAGATATCATTAAAATATTTAGAGGATATTATGAGGTAGCCTAGGATTTGTGAGGCAGACGAGCAAATGTGTGTGTTAATGTGAGGGTTGGGTCGAAAAAGACACCCAGATCATTAATATTAGTAACTTTAGTGAGTGAGTGACCATAAGGTCGATAAGTAGAATAATGAGGATTTGTTTTCCGAGTAAATGATAAAAAGTTACACTTATCAGCATTTAGTACTAAATTATTAGTTTTTGACCAGTCAACTATTACATTTTATATTCCGCTAAAGGCTGATATCATCCTGGCTGGAGTTATTGGAAAATATTTTAACGTCATCGGCATATGCAAGAACAGAGCAAAATAGCGAAGTTAATAAGTCATTTATAAACAGAATAAACAACAGAGAACCCAGACTAGATCCTTGAGGAACACCACTAAACCACGTTTCCATTTTTTAGGAAAATCAGACGACGCCATTGCAATTACACTTGCAGCATCGTTAATGATTTTACATAAAGGTGTTGTCAATTCATAACGCATGTCTTTGATCAGGAAGCTGGGTAGTGTATCATTCCCAGCAGCGCATTTGTCTGGGAATGCTGTCATGATATCAATCAATGTATCCTCGGTGGTCGGCTTCATGACGAATGATGGAAGCTGGAAAGAGCTATTAGGAAGATCAGATTGGTCATCAATAGCGTAAGTCTCTGATAAAAGTGTAGCAAATGCATTTACCATCTCCTGTGGATTTTTTACAGGAACCCCATTTACAAGAAGTTTACCAGGTATTCGTGTAGTTCCTTTTGTATTTTGAACAAACCTCCACAACTTTTTTGATAGAAGATAAGATATATAGCTGTTCGATATACATATGCGCTTATGTCAGAGCTGGAAGTCTGCTGTCTCTTGATAATCGGAAAACTCTTTCGTGCGTTTCCATTTCTGCCAATCTAGTTCCTTTGTCTTAACATTGCGGCGAGTTTCAGAAGATAACCGTGACGGATAACGTGAAGTTGAAGGTGAATATTTCTGAACAGAAGCATCAAAGATCAACATCACTAAAATTCTCCAGGAATGGCCAGTCGATGTGAAGCAAATCATCATGTAATTTAGGAAAGTCGGCTTTACGATAATTATAACACACTTTGTTATTTGTAGGAAATCGAATATGTTCTGCGGTGTTTAAAAGATCAACTGTTATACATAAAGCACGATGATATGAATCTTCCGATACTAATGGATGTTCATCCCTCACAATTTCTAGACTAGAATGTAGATTAGAAAGTACTGAATCAAGTAGTCGATGTTCGCCATTTGAAACACTATTGAACTGGCGTCATTTGGTGGAATCGCAAAAGTCAAGCAAAAAGGAGACTAGAATGTAGATTAGAAAGTACTGAATCAAGTAGTCGATGTTCGCCATTTGAAACACTATTGAACTGGCATCATTTGGTGGAATCGCAAAAGTCAAGCAAAAAAGAGATAGTACAATTAGGTATATTATTGTTGACGTGATCGTAGTAACGGGGCAAATTAAAATCTCCCAAAAACAGAACCGGATTATTTAAAAAATAATTTTCTAAGACTTCAAAGAAATTCTCAACCATGTCCTGAGCAACATCGGAGGGATGTATATAACCGCCAAGAGAATTTCAAATGCATTGAGATTGCATTTACAAAGTAAGAAATCAATTAATGGGACTAGAATTGAAAGTGCAGATGTATCTACAATTTCCAATGATATTTCATTCTTTGGTGCTAACAAAACTCCACCGCCAGTACTTCTATTAAGTAGACCAAACTTTCGATCGGATCTGACTACACTTTAGCAGGGTTGAAAATATTCAGAATTACTGAACGAATGATCTAACTAAATTTCTATTACAGCAACTAACTATATCATAAAACAATTCCCAACAGTTAGGAAAAAATACATGAAAAACACATCCAAGCGGTCCTGGAGACTGCGTTTTCTTACGCGATGCAGTTCACGTTGCATGTAGGTCCTGTCCAGAGATAAATTCACATTGCTCCATTTACTCATAGATTTTATTTTAGTAGATCCTCTCAAAAATTTAGAAACAGATAATATAGAAAACAACTGTACTTTAATGGGTCGACAACGAGAAGATTTTGTTGTATCAAATTTTCCAAGGCACTGCACCCTAAACTCAGCATCATTCAGCTCAACCGTAATAAGAAATTCTCTCACTAAAGCCAATCATCACACAGCGAATCAATATTAACCTGTTCCACATTAGTTTTAACTAGGGGTCTGCGGTACCAAAAACTGAAGTTCGGTACGGTAAATAATTCTGTACCGCGGTTCTCGGTACGGTACACGGTACACGCTACATATATCGGGCGCGCGCGCACGATCTGCTGATACGTTTCGTGTAAGACGAAAAAGAACTGCCAAGCGACGTCCGTTAGTTAACACAGGAAACGTATATCGGTACTGTTCGCTTGGACAAATGCATTCATTGTATCTCTTTATCTAACATATTAAAATCCTATGCCTGCTCTAACACATTGAAGATCCTATCAACAGATCGAAGTGCTCAAGCACGACAGAATACAGTCATTTGTGATTGCAACAGACTTGCGTCTGCGTACGTGCATATTAGACTCAGTTATCAAGGTGTTGCGCTTCCCAGTTACAGTCGGCCACTCATTGCTAATGCATCTATCGGCAGCTCGAACGTGCGCACTCTGTATGAATGTTCGAATGGATTGCTTGGAATAATTTTTGTTTGCAGGTTGGTGTGGTCTTTTATGTATAAATTTGATTTTACTCCTTTTATTTTCTTAAGAAATAGTGTTTTCAGAATTTCCTTGTATTGTTTCAAATACGGCTTATAAAATAAATTCATTAATAAAGTGTATCTAGGTGTGTACGCTACAATTTACATCAGATGTGTATTTATTCTTTTTAAGAGAGATAAGACCGAAATCTCTTCGGTACAACACTCAGGGCGATGAGTACAATCTTTGCTACCCCACGGAGATCGAAAATTCTACAAATGCCCGGCTAGATTTTTTTCGTTTTTTTCTTTTAATATCCCGGCTATTAAGAGAGATAGGACCGAAATCTCTTCGGTACAACACTCAGGACGATGAGTACAATCTTTTCCACCCCTCGTAGATCGAAAATTCGACAAATGTCCGGCTAGATTTTCTTCGTTTTTTTGAAATATCTCGGCTATTAAGAGAGATAGGACCGAAATATCTTCGGTACAACACTCAGGGCGATGAGTACAATCTTCTCCACCCCTCGGGGATCGAAAATTCGACAAATGCGCTGCTAGATTTTTTGCGTTTTTTATTTTTTAATATCTCGGTTACTAAGAGAGATAGGACCGAAATCTCTTCGGTACAACACTCAGGGCGATGAGTACAATCTTCTCCACCCCTCGGGGATCGAAAATTCGACAAATGCCCATCAAATGGTTATCGGGCTAGGTAATATTTATATGATGAAATAGTTGTCCAGAAAATTGATGAAAGTTTGAACGGTCACAGCGCTCAAACGCGTTAATGTGCCTTCCTGGGGGGTTGTCCTCTCGTTTAGATTAACAAGATGAACCATCTGGCCGAGAGCGAAGTAGATTCATCAAACGGTTCTCGAGAAAATATCGATGAAATTCTAGCCCTATAAGGCGTTAATGTGCCCTGCTGGGAGTTTGGCCTCTCGTTTAGATTAACAAGATGAACCAACTTGCCCAGAGCGAAGCAGATTCATCAAACGGTTCTCGAGAAAATTTATCTCTATATGAAATTTTAGCCCTATAAGGCGTTAATGTGCCCTGCTGGGAGTTTGGCCTCTCGATTAGACTAACAAGGTGAACCTACTTGCCGAGGGGGAAGCAGATTCATCAAACGGTTATCGAGCTAGGTAATATTGGGTAATGCATATGATGAAAAAATTGTCCAGAAAATTTATCAATTTGGAGCGGCCACAGCGCTCAAACGCGTTAATGTGCCTTCCTGGTAGTTTGTCCTCTCGTTTAGATTAACAAGATGAACCAACTGGCCCAGAGCGAAGTAGATTCATCAAACGGTTTTCGAGAAAAATCGATGAAAATTTATCTCTATAACGCGTTAATGTGCCTTGCTGGGAGTTTGGCCTCTCGATTAGATTAACAAGGCGAACCTACTTGCCGAGGAGGAAGCAGATCCATCAAACGGTTATCGAGCTAGGTAATATTAGGTAATGTATATGATGAAAAAATTGTCCAGAAAATTTATCACTTTGGAGCGGCCACAGCGCTCAAACGCGTTAATGTGCATTCCTGGTAGTTTGTCCTCTCGTTTATATTAACAAGATGAACCAACTTGCTCAGAGCGAGAGAGATTCATCAAACGGTTCTCGAGAAAATTTATCTCTATAACGCATTAATGTGCCTTGCTGGGAGTTTGGCCTCTCGATTAGACTATCAAGGCGAACCTACTTGCCGAGGAGGAAGCAGATCCATCAAACGGTTATCGAGCTAGGTAATATTTATATGATGAAAAAGTTGTCCAGAAAATTTATGAGAGTTTGAACGGTCACAGCGCTCAAACGCGTTAATGTGCCTTCCTGGGGCTTTGTCCTCTCATTTGGATTAACAAGATGAACCATCTGGCCGAGAGCGAAGTAGATTCATCAAACGGTTCTCGAGAAAATATCGATGAAATTTTAGCCCTAATGGGCGTTAATGTGCCCTGCTGGGAGTTTGGCCTCTTGTTTAGATTAACAAGGTGAACCTACTTGCCGAGGGGGAAGCAGATTCATCAAATGGTTATCGAGCAAGGTAATGTTAGGTAATGTGTATGATGAAAAAATTGTCCAGAAAATTTATCAATTTGGAGCGGTCACAGCGCTCAAACGCGTTAATGTGCATTCCTGGTAGTTTGTCGTCTCGTTTAGATTAACAAGATGAACCAACTTGCCCAGAGCGAAGTAGATTCATCAAACGGTTCTCGAGAAAATATCGATGAAATTTTAGCCCTAATGGGCGTTAATGTGCCCTGCTGGGAGTTTGGCCTCTTGTTTAGATTAACAAGGTGAACCTACTTGCCGAGGGGGAAGCAGATTCATCAAACGGTTATCGAGCTAGGTAATATTAGGTAATGTGTACCTATGATGAAAAAATTGTCCAGAAAATTTATCAATTTGGAGCGGTCACAGCGCTCAAACGCGTTAATGTGCCTTCCTGGTAGTTTGTCCTCTCGTTTAGATTAACAAGATGAACCAACTTGCTCAGAGCGAGGGAGATTCATCAAACGGTTCTCGAGAAAATTTATCTCTATAACGCATTAATGTGCCTTGCTGGGAGTTTGGCCTCTCGATTAGATTATCAAGGCGAACCTACTTGCCGAGGAGGAAGCAGATCCATCAAACGGTTATCGAGCTAGGTAATATTTATATGATGAAAAAGTTGTCCAGAAAATTTATGAGAGTTTGAACGGTCACAGCGCTCAAACGCGTTAATGTGCCTTCCTGGTAGTTTGTCCTCTCATTTAGATTAACAAGATGAACCAACTTGCCCAGAGCGAAGCAGATTCATCAAACGGTTCTCGAGAAAATATCGATGAAATTTTAGCCCTATAACGCGTGAATGTGCCCTGCTGGGAGTTTAGCCTCTCGTTTAGATTAACAAGGTGAACCTACTTGCCGAGGGGGAAGCAGATTCATCAAACGGTTATCGGGCTAGGTAATATTAGGTAATGTATATGATGAAAAAATTGTCCAGAAAATTTATCAATTTGGAGCGGTCACAGCGCTCAAACGCGTTAATGTGTCTTCCTGGTAGTTTGTCCTCTCGTTTAGATTAACAAGATGAACCAACTTGCCCAGAGCGAAGCAGATTCATCAAACGGTCCTCGAGCAAGTGTATCTCTACAACGCGATAATGTGCCTTGCTGGGAGTTTGGCCTCTCGTTTAGACTATCAAGGTGAACCTACTTGCCGAGGAGGAAGCAGATCCATCAAACGGTTATCGATCTAGGTAATATTTATATGATGAAAAAGTTGGCCAGAAAATTTATGAAAGCTTGAACGGTCACAGCGCTCAAACGCGTTAATGTGCCTTCCTGGGGCTTTGTCCTCTCGTTTAGGTTAACAAAATGAACCACCTGGCCGAGAGCGAAGTAGATTCATCAAACGGTTCTCGAGAAAATATCGATGAAACTTTAGCCCTAGTGGGCGTTAATGTGCCCTGCTGGGAGTTTGGCCTCTCGTTTAGATTAACAAGGTGAACCTACTTGCCGAGGGGAAGCAGATTCATCAAACTGTTATCGAGCTAGGTAATATTAGGTAATGTATATGATGAAAAAATTGTCCAGAAAATTTATCAATTTGGAGCGGTCACAGCGCTCAAACGCGTTAATGTGCCTTCCTGGTAGTTTGTCCTCTCATTTAGATTAACAAGATGAACCAACTTGCCCAGAGCGAAGCAGATTCATCAAACGGTTTTCGAGAAAATTTATCTCTATAACGCGTTAATGTGCCTTGCTGGGAGTTTTGGCTCTCGATTAGATTAAGAAGGTGAACCTACTTGCCGAAAAGGAAGCAGACCCATCAAACGGTTATCGAGCTAGGTAATATTTATATGATGAAAAAGTTGTCCAGAAAATTTATGAAAGTTTGAACGGTCACAGCGCTCAAACGCGTTAATGTGCCTTCCTGAGGCTTTGTCCTCTCGTTTAGATTAACAAGATGAACCATCTTGTCGAGAGCGAAGTAGATTCATCAAACGGTTCTCGAGAAAATATCGACGAAATTTTAGCCCGATAAGGCGTTAATATGCCCTGCTGGGAGCTTAGCCTCTCGTTTAGATTAACAAGGTGAAAAAACTTGCCAGACTTGCAGATTCATCAATCGGTTATCGGGCTAGATAATATTAGGTAATGTATATGATGAGCTAGGTAATATAACAGGGTGAAAAAGTTGTCCAGAAAATTTATGAAAGTTTGAACGGTCACAGCGCTCAAACGCGTTATGTGCCTTCCTGGGAGTTTGTCCTCTCGTTTAGACTAACAAGATGAACCATCTGGCCGAGAGCGAAGTAGATTCATCAAACGGTTCTCGAGAAAATATCGATGAAACTTCAGCTCTATAAGGCGTTAATGTGCCCTGCTGGGAGTTTGGCCTCTCGTTTAGATTAACAAGGTGAACCTACTTGCCGAGGAGGAAGCAGATTCATCAAACGGTTATCGAGCTAGGTAATATTAGGTAATGTGTATGATGAAAAAATTGTCCAGAAAATTTATCAATTTGGAGCGGTCACAGCGCTCAAACGCGTTAATGTGCCTTCCTGGTAGTTTGTCCTCTCGTTTAGATTAACAAGATGAACCAACTTGCCCAGAGCGAAGCAGATTCATCAAACGGTCCTCGAGAAAATTTATCTCTACAACGCGTTTATGTGCCTTGCTGGAAGTTTGGCCTCTCGTTTAGATTAACAAGGTGAACCTACTTGCCGAGGGGGAAGCAGATTCATCAAACGGTTATCGAGCTAGGTAGTATTAGGTAATGTATATGATGAAAAAATTGTCCAGAAAATTTATCAATTTGGAGCGGTCACAGCGCTCAAACGCGTTAATGTGTCTTCCTGGTAGTTTGTCCTCTCGCTTAGATTATCAAGATGAACCAGCTTGCCCAGAGCGACGCAGATTCATCAAACGGTTCTCGAGAAAATTTATCTTTATAACGCGATAATGTGCCTTGCTGGGAGTTTGGCCTCTCGTTTAGACTATCAAGGTGAACCTACTTGCCGAGGAGGAAGCAGATCCATCAAACGGTTATCGAGTTAGGTAATATTTATATGATGAAAAAGTTGTCCAGAAAATTTATGAAAGTTTGAACGGTCACAGCGCTCAAACGCGTTAATGTGCCTTCCTAGGGATTTGTCCTCTCATTTAGATTAGCAAGGTGAACCACCTATCGGAGAGCGAAGTAGATTCATCAAACGATTCTCGAGAAAATATCTATGAAAATTCAGCCCTCTAAGGCGTTAATGTGCCCTGCTGGGCGTTTGGCGACTCGTTTAGGTTAACAAGGTGAACCTATTTGCCGAGGAGGAAGCAGATCTATCAAACGGTTATCGGGCTAGGGAATATTTATATGATGAAAATGTTGTCCAGAAAATTTATGAAAGTGTAATCGTCAGAGGCGTTAATGTGCCTTCCTGGTAGTTTGTCCTCTCGTTTAGGTTAACAAGATGAACCAACTTGCCCAACACTCAGGGCGATGAGTACAATCTTTTCCACCCCTCGGAGATCGAAAATTCGATAAATGCCCGGCTAGATTTTTTCGTTTTTTTGAAATATCTCGGCTACTAAGAGAGATAGGACCGAAATCGCTTCGGTACAACACTCAGGGCGATGAGTAGAATCTTTTCCACGCCTCGTAGGTTGAAAATTCGAAAAATGCCAGGCTAGATTTTTTTCGTTTTTTTGAAATATCTCGGCTATTAAAGTTATATATGCTAATACACGGCACAAGTCTATGAACTATGAGTCAAGTCCGCGCCTGTTTATATATAATCTTCTGCTTTAACAGTACTGAGGGATTCAAATATTTTAAAGTGAATTCTAGGAATAACAAATCCTTTGTACTGAAAGATTTGACTTTTTTTTTGAATGTATATTTCCTCAGAGCACCAGAAAAGAAATGAGAAGCATTTTTGGTTACAAATTCTTAATAGGAGCAATAATTACATCCAAAGTAAAATCAATGCAGTATCAATGCAAACTTATTTTTAGGCGACGGTAACTGAACGTTAATAATACATGAAGAATAAGGCTTATAAATAAGTAGTATGGGATTATTTTTCGTTTTGTCATTGTGAACTGTACCGTACCGAGATGGTATCGAGAACGTTGTCTGTACCGAACCGCTGACGGTACATCGTCCTGTACCGTACCGGTACCGAATTTTCGGTTCACCGCAGACCCCTAGTTTTAACATTGGACTCATTACAACCATACGTAGATAATAGCATTAGTCTTGCGCTTCACGCGTCACGGTCAGATATTTCTTGTATGATCTTTTCACTTTCCATTAGTGACAATGATGGAGCGGTAGTTTTACTAATGGACTCCTTTAGTACCACAACTTCGTCTCTGACAGCCTCAAATGCAGCCTTGAAACTAACTAAATCATTACTCATTTGAGCACAAGAATTGCAGGACCAGGATAAACCAGAATTAGAATGAATTTTACGCGCCTCGCTGTTGGATATGTCGACAAAATCGATCTTATACGCTTTCGTACAAATAGTGCAATTCACCGTCTTATGAGGTTCATTTAAAACACCACAACAAGTGCAATGTACCAAACTGATATTAACAGTACAAGAGGGAGTATAACAGGGATACTACCTTCACCTTAGCGGTGCCTGTCGCAGGGACTTTAAAAACAAAAGACAAAACAATGGAACGGAAAGGATCATCTCCAGTAACAATAGGATAATACAGGAAATTGAATTCCAAATACTTATGAAGTGCACCTTGTAGTATGCTAAACAAATATAACGTTGTAATAAAAATAACAGCTGCAAAAAGTTAAAAAACGAGAAAAAAAAACAGTGGCCTCAATATAGGTAAATCACTTACTATCAAATATCTGCTCACCACTTGACCGGATTATACAGAAAAGTACAGCAATAATTGCAGAAAAAAATACACTGCACAATGATATATATCACTTATAAATAATTATATTAATAACCGATGAAAAATGATAAAAATGTCACACGAGAAAAATAGATGTATTCACTGTGAATAAACATACACACTATCTCTCTATCTCACTGTCTATATGTAAATAAATAAACAAATTTGAAGAAAGTTTAAATATCAGACAGCGGTCGAGATTCATAAAAATGCGCTTTTTCAATAAAGTAATCTATTATCTCACTATACCTTAATATCTAAGCGATGCTCATACCGTAATACCCGAAAGCTATTTCGGAGCTTCTACAACTCATGTGTTGTTACAGTTTCGTGTAATGGTAATTTGACAGAAAAAATAGTTTTTTGTATTATTGCAGATAACTACTAGCCAAGTTCAAATATACAAAAATATGGTGTTCCATTAAAATAAAATACATATTATACGCCTACTTCAGCAAGGTAACGCTTTCTGTTTGGTTTCATAGTATGTCATAGCACTCAATTAAATTCACATAGTTCGTTTATTCAGCCGACCATTTATCGCCCAAAACAAAAAAACTGGCTATTGTAAAATGGTCTAAGAATACCTGGAATGAATGAAATTCCTTACAATTCTTGTGGTCGTGCTTTTACAGGAAATTGTGTTGTAATTTATTATAGTTGATGACAAATCAAGTTCAAATATACAAAAATATATAGAGCGTATTATTTAAACAAATATACATTGTAATGCTATTGTAGTAACGTTGTTTCGTTATCTGCTTTCTAGCAGAAAAAGCAGATTGCGAACTACACAAATTTCCTCCATTTAACAGAGTTTTTATCTCTTAAGAGGGTCGTCTACCAGCTGATTATTTTACAGCGGTGCCATATTTACATAAATCGTTTACTTATTTCAATATAATTTGAAAATTGGGCTTGATACACATATTTCTACAAATGTTTTACATCTACATAAACAATTTTGTCTATTAATATTCGGTATTAACTTCACAATCTCTTTTCCCGTTACAGGCCGTTACCTTGATACGGGAATCGAGATTACACTATTAATTTTTAGATTTAATTACTGAAATTTGCTACGAGCATTCAAAATACGTCTACACATGTGTGTATCAAGCCCGATTTTGAAATACGTTTTAAATAAATTATAAAAACATTATATTATGAAAAAATTTAACTGTGGCAACATCGCCAACTGTCAAACGGTAGTCGGGCCTCTTAAATTAAGGCTGTTAGCGATTGTAGAAAGTTCCTACGAACAGACTGTATACCGCACAGATTATTTCCGCGAAATGAAAAACATTTGATAGTTTTGTGGAATTTATTGCTTACGAAATAAAATTTCATTGTAACACAGATAATACGTAATAAATATTCCTAACATGATAGTAACTAACTATAACCGCTTCTTAACAAAATACACGTTGCCTATCTATAGTGCTTGTGAATCAGCACAACAGTAGAATATAAAACAGGAATATATAACAGGAATTTATACAATATTTGTATTGCACTAATCACCTTAGTACATTACCTACTAGTACATAATATGCAGTTTAAATCGCTTTATGTAAGGGATAAGGATTATTGCGGGTTTTAACGAGAAAATAAATTCGAACAAGTTTTCAATTATAAAAGAATGATATTCTGGATTGCCGAAGATATCACCACAATATGGAACTCTATCAAGTTCTAACGGAGAAAAATAACACTAGCCGACAAGACTTTCATGACCAACTTAACAATCTAAAATTTCAGTTTTCAGCATTGTTTTAAACATAAAAACTGTAATCTAACATAGGGTATCATGTCACATTTTCAAAATAATATTTTTAATTGTCTTCACTAAGATTTTCGTAATTAACATTTTCATAGTGAAATAGCAAAATAAACAAGGAAATAAATTTAAACATAAGTTCACATATGAAATTTGATAAGGTCCCGAACAATGCATTGAAATACATGATAAATATTGCATATAAAAATTACCGTATATCGTTTGTTGTAGTCACTTTACTACCCAAATAATGTCTATGAATTTTACAGGCCTCTGCTATAAATAGTCGAAGTTGGAGAAGTTTCCACTGGTATATGTAGGCGCATGAGGTTGTAGAAACCTTTCCCGCTGTGATAAAGTAAGCAATTACAAATATTCATAGTACATCAATACAAACAGCACGCAAGTTCTGATTTCAATAGTCATGTTAGTAATTTTGAATATTAGATAGTAAGTAGGGCCTGGTCTGTGTGTGAGAAAACACGGATTGTCCTGTTGGTGGTCCGTTTGGAGATTCGTGCTATAAGGGGAAATGTCGCGTTTATCTATTATAAATATGTAATGATGCTTGTTTATCATTAAGTTACGTTATCAGCGTTCTCAAGAGGATGATATGTACAGAGTCGACATTCACACTTTTTTCTTTTTAAAATTATAGAGACAAGACGAAAGTGATAATTATTATTATTATATATTCATAAATATGTTTGATTTCCTGTTCACCGACAGCAATGAGTGTCTTGTTCTTAGATATTTATGTATTTAAGCAATGGCTAATAAAATGATTGGGTAGGTATGTATACAGGGTGCCCAGATTTCGTAGGGACAACATGGGTAACTTTTTTATTTGAAGACATAGAGAGACGGTTAAATTAGCAAAAAGGTGTAGATTCAAAAGCTCACTAAGAATCCATTTTCAAATTTTACTTATCATGCTTCATTTGTTTAATATTGAAGAAAAACTGAAACCTCTTTTCAAAAAGTTAAAAATTTTGAGGTGAGACTAGGTTACTAATAATAAACACACATGAAATTTATGTTATTAAATGTTAGTTTTACGCTTTTCAAACTTTTGACATACGTGCAAAATACATCGTATTTTTCAAAATTATCCGTTATAAATTGAAGTAAAAACATTAACAC
Source organism: Holotrichia oblita (assembly GCA_023690525.1). Classification (NCBI taxonomy): domain Eukaryota; kingdom Metazoa; phylum Arthropoda; class Insecta; order Coleoptera; family Scarabaeidae; genus Holotrichia; species Holotrichia oblita. The sequence goes on from CM043021.1 coordinate 60,150,151, forward strand.
TTCTGACAGTTTCTTATCATAAAAACCGTGTTGTTTTCACAGATATCGCGATAAACAAAAAGTTGTGTTGTCTGCCCGTAATCAGAATAAGCTTAATTTTCCAAATTTTGGCAAAATTTTCATATCATGCGATACATGATTGTATTCAGAAATAAATCTCCTTTTAAAAGAGCCACAAAAATTGTACGGTTTCAATTTGGAGGTTAGGTGAGATTACTAAAAATTTGCGCAAAATAAATTTGTTTTATTAAGCGTCAATAAAAGTATTTACATTACAATTTGAACTGCTTCAAACCGCATCTTGATATCTCAAGTAACAAAAAAGTTACAGCAAATAAAAGAAATGAGGATATTTCAGTTTTTCTTCAATATTAAATAAATGAAGCATGACAAGTAAAATTTGAAAATGGATTCTTAGTGAGCTTTTGAATCTACACCTTTTTGTTAATTTAACCGTCTCTTTATGTTTTCAAATAAAAAAGATACCCATGCTGTTCCTACGAAATCCGGGCGCCCTGTATATGTACAGTCGTGAGCAATCCTGATATCAGGAACTTCGCGAGTGTCTCACTTGCTCCGAACGTATGTATGTACGTGGAATGCTGTGAGGTAGGTAGTTCGCAGGTATATCTTAGGCAGCTTTCATACCAAAGTCGCATGCTACGTGCGACTTGCTGCCTGGAAGCAGGAAGCACGTCACATCGTGCGACGTCTAAATTCGCTTTTATACCAAAGTGGCAAAGCGTGAGATGCTAAATCGCGTTAATTCATTAAAAACTCCAAACGTAAATGAACGCATACCTGTGCACGCACAGATCAGGTCGTAAACTACCAAAAATATAGAACCTGTCCTATGAAGCACGCTGCACGTCGCACGTCGCACGTCGCACGTCGCAACGTCACATTCATGCTACGCGACTTCGGTGAAAAGGTATTCATTTAGTGATATACGTTTCAAAACAAGTAGCATATTTTCTGCTTCCAGGCAGCAGCGGTGTGAAAGCCGCTTTACGTAGTAGCTTGTAAAAGCGAGATTTGTTATAATGTACATATATATGACACATTTACCCGAATAAAGCTCGATTTACACCCATCCGTCACGAGACAGTGACGTCTCCGTCAAAGATAGTTCCGTTTGGTTCCGTCACAAAAGCGTTTGGGACTGATCAGTTATGTCAGTTCACACACACCCGAATTACTTCAGTTAGTAACCCGACCAGTGATTGAAAGATGGCGAAGTTGACAGAGGAAGAATCGTCGCCGGTTGGGTGTGGACGATGCAATCTTTTTCAATGAAAGAATATTTTTTATGACTGAGACTGATTGAACTGTTCGGATTCGCGCCGTCTCGTGACGGATGTGTGTGAATCGAGCTTAAGGGAGAAGACAAATATGAACTATTTTTAATATTCTCTAAGGTGTTGCATGATATAAATAATTTCCAATCTTCCATGATTCCAATAAAGTTGGCGATCTATTGGAATATTAATGGTGACCTTAAGTAAAATTTTTATAGGTATTATTAACCATATGGGCAATTATGTATTTAAAATGTTGCTTGCAAAGATGTGATTAAAGTGCATTTGCATTTACTATAATCTTCGTTGTGATGGGATCATTATGGAAGGATTTAGAATAATGCAATTCGGGGAAATATTAGATTGAAGATAACAAATAGTAATTAGAAGAACGAGTAATTAGAATGATACTAGTATAAATAAGGAGGGTGTATAATGTTTTGAGGTATATTTTAGTTTTGTCAGTTAAACTGTGAAGAAGTATTAAAATAAGTGACAGTGAAAAAACAATATTATTAAGATTATATCAGCGCGGGCTTCTGTCAGAGAAATTATAGATAAATCGTTTGTATTTTATTCTAATTATTATTTCTAACTCCAACTAGTTCGAACTATAAATAAAGCATATAGTTATTATTGTTTCGTAGTTTTCTTAGTCCAAATATTTAATAAAAATACCTAAAAAACTAGTCTCAATGGAGCAGCTTTTTATGATTAATTTCTATCTTCATATTTTGTTAGCTTTTTGCGATAAATTATGTGAATTGCTAGTAGTCGTTATCGCTAGTAGTAGTTATGTATATAAAAAATTTATTTGTTTCAAAAACTGAATTAAAATAGATACCAAGTTTAATGATTCTAAATTTTGTCTAAATATGTAGAAATTATTAATAAAAACCAGCTCGACTAAAAAACATTTCATATAATTACCATACAGTTACCTACTATTTCCAGGACCGCACTGTCTTACGATGGATTGGTCGATCTAATGCCGAAAGGCGTTTGTACGAAAGACCACGGCGGGCAGCGAAAAAACTACTGCTGAAGAAAGTGATATTATCATCAACACAGCGACCCGTCATCCATTTTATTCAAACAAAAAAATACTACAAATTACTGAAATTCGATGTTCCGGATTTGCTATACTACAGCAAGAATTTATTAGTAGAATTAGTAGAGATTAACCCACACTTTACTGCAAATAACTATAGTAATATTTTAAACAACCACATATTATCTTTAGCGTACGCCAGTGATGGTCAACCAATGATTTTGTATGACAAGCAAGAACTGTGCAAGTGTGGTTCACGGAACATCAAGAAATCGAACAGATTCCTTGGCCATCAAAATTAGCCGATTTGAACCCAATAAAGAACCTAAGGCCTGCAGTTGTTCGCCGTTGAGATGATAACGAAGATTTGGGCAATTTGCGGGACCGAAATCGAAAAAAGCGAAAATTACTCCTAAAAAGAAATGCGTGGTATTTTGCTTTTGGTGATAAAACTCAGAATTTTATAAAATTTTAGTACGAATCAGAATAGGATGCACACGGGTGTGGTAGTCCTTGAGGGCATAAATTACTTTGAATATGTTTCTCATTAACACTTGTTGGTGAGAATTTTGAAGTAAGGCAATCCTATCTTGGTCGTTTCTAAGATAGATGAGCGCATTGCTGAACGATCAACGAAACACAATTTGAACATTTTATTAATTTATTTTCTATACTTTATGTTTAATACATTAGATTTATTGCAGTAAATGCTCTAATTCTATTCATGGAACAGGGTGAAAAAATACCAATAATAAAATGATTAAAAAAATGTTTGTTTTTCTAAAAATAGGAAAGAAGACAATTGGTACTATTAAAAAAATGAACAAGGTTTTTTTCATAGCAACGAAACCAAGAAAAGGTAATATAAGAATAATGTCAAAACATGCAGAACAGCAAGCTAAGTTATTTTGAATGATCCTGTTTCAAATTCACCTGTTGTCCTTTATTTGCTAATAAACTCTATACTTTGTTGAAACACTTTCTCTAATTTTGTTTCAGTTTCTTTTTATATGGCCAATTTAGAATTGTCTAAACCTGTAGGATACTATTTAATTGAATGAAACTGCATCTTCTGCTCAATTTATATTAATCGATCTGGGTAAATATAAGTAAAGTGAGCTTAACACATGGTTGAGATTCTACAAGTTAGAACTAATAATATATATATAATAATATATCGTGTATACTTGACCAAGTATACACGATAGAATATAGATAATATTGCATAGTAGTTTGGTGGACCCAAAAGCGCTTAGCCCCAAGTCATATGGTAATATTTGTTCATTTCACCGCTCAAAAAAAAATCTGTGTGGTGATGTTATATATAAGTATAATATCCGTCAAACTGCTACTGTGCTGGTTATTAATTATCATCACTGTAAAACCAGCAATTACTGAACTTCAGGTATTTGACGATTGTATTTACTGCATAACAAACTTCTTTTTACCATTCAACTTACAGGTTCCTGTGAATCTGATAAATAGATAGATACACTTTATTTGTCATTTACCCCTACATATGGGTTTGAACATCGTCAAAAATACACTGAATATAGCTAAAGCAAAATTATAATATACAAACACAAATACAACCAAAATTTAAAAAAAGACTTCAAAATCTTAGATTAAAAAATTCATCCACTGAATTTATTTATTTAGTGATTTAGTGATAGGAGATCTTTGTTTTAAAATATTTTTGCACTAAACTTTTCAAATCCATGGGCAAATGATTATATATTTTTACGACGTAATATATTACCGAAAATCTCGCTTTTCCACTGGTTGGCTGGACACTACGTATTCTTTTTTGCCGCGGGTGTTGTAATTGTGTAAGTCACAATGTGTCTCGTATAGATTTTTATGTTCGTGTACGCATTCCGAACAAGTAAGTATATATACCGAATACAACGCTAGTATTTTATCTCTTTCAAATAATTCTCTACATGGCGTTCGATAGCCCACATTACATAATATCCTTAATGCTTCTTTTTGTTTTATGAATACCGCTTTTGCTTCCGAAGAGTGTCCCCAGAGCAATATTGTGCATACAGCTTTTGAATGGAACAGCGAAAAGTAAGCAGTTCTGGCGGCCTCGTATGTACCTACTTCTTTCATCTTTCTTGTAGCATAAGTGGCTTTTACTAATTTCTATATCGTTTCTTGGACATTATACTTATAGCTGATGTTATTTGATAAGTGAAAACCCAGAAAACATACAGTCTTTTTCAATCCATTCCTCCGGAATCATTTATCTGCTTCTGCCAATGATATCTGCAACGTGTATGCAGAGCATCTTCCTTGTTTTTGCGTCTCACCAGCGTTGATGTATCATCTTCGAACAAACATATGTATACTGTGACAATTTAAATTTTTCGGTAGATCATTTATATAAACTAAAAAGAGCAAAGGGCCTAGTATGGACCCTTGAGGCACCCCTGTAGTTGTTTGTATTTCTCCCGATATGGTATTATTCCAAAAAAACAACTTGTCTTCTGTTACTTAAATTTGATTTAAATAAATCGTGTAATCTTCCCCCAGAAACAGTTGTTCTACAATATTTATCGCTACAAATAAAATACATGGCAAAATGCCATTAATGCCTACACGTGATTTGTTGAATTTTACACAGAGAAAAATATCGTTCGTAATATTGATAAATTCTGTTTATAGACTAAAAATTAATTAAATATAGAAATTTCCTACATTAATACAATGAAGACTCGTTATTAGCTAATAACCTAAACATTGAGTGGATATATTGTCGATAATTGTGTGAATGAATACGGATTACATTGAATAAGACAATATATTTATCAAAGCTATGTATCTTTTATCTATATAATAATTTTTCTTATTAAAAGTATAAAACAAGTTACGAACCGCAGAGAAGAATTTTTATAAAACAATTTCGTTGGATCGGTGTACGAGAGCATTCACTAACCAGAGTACCTTATATAGAAACGAATAGAAATGCTAACTCAGCTGTAACCGAAGGCGCGAGTAATGAATGTGTAGCGAAGAATTCGGCAAGTCGTCCTCGTGTCGTGTTTATCATCCTCCTAAAAATAGGTTATTAATACAAATTATTAAAAAACATTTGCAACAGCTTCAGAATAGAATTTTAACAAAATTATTCCTTCAATTGAGTAATACAAAAAAATACCTTTAAAATAATGAACATCAAATGTATTTTATGTCTTTTCGCATTAATTTGAAAGACATCAATACGAGTAAAATCAGAATATCTTCGATCATTGGAGATGCTGATTTTTTTTAATGTGTGGTGGGTGCTTAGTTGCAGTGACTCCGTAAGCTATACTACTTGTCTGGCTATCATTGCAATTCTTGCAGTGTAGTTTGGTGTGTGTAAGTTGTGTTTAAATGGCTTTGTGACAGCATCATATCGCCTTTTATGATGCCGCGCCGTTAATCACTTTCCTCCCAACAGCGAATGGCAAGTCGATCCGGGATTAAACTCTCTGAAAAAATGTCACCGTCCCTCCAGAAAATAGAACCCCGGCGCCTATCGTCCTCTCACAACGATAGTCAGCCGCCTAACCACTGCGGCCATCGACCCGTTTAGCCGTCATATTGATTTTATTGCATCCGAGTCGCTTCGAAGTCTGGGTTTTATTATACGTTCTACCAAGTCTTTTACAGTGTACTTAATTATGATAGCGTCATCTGAAATTCCCAATATAACATTTACTCTACTAGACTTGAATCTGTTCAAAAAGGTTTGTTAATCATCTATTAAGGAAATACAATATGCCTCGTCATAGTGACACTGCTGCACTTGTTGAATTCATTCTCGTACCACTTAAAACTCGTAGGGAATGTGCCGACACGGGCTGTTTGTAAACTTTGTAATGGGCTCATGGATGCACCTTGCAACACGCAGTCTGGTCCTTTTTGGACCACTGTTGGCTAAAACCAATTCATATAGAAACTCCCCCATACTACGGCTTCTGCATAATTACAACATATTGTTCTGTCACAAACGACAGAAATGAAAGATTGAAATTATTAACACAAATATAATAATAGAATTGTACAAAAAAAAAGTCTTAAAATTATCCCACCCTCTTTCTTACCTTGCTAATTATATGTGTGTGTGTGTGCGTGTTTATTTTGTTATTCTTCTTTGATTAATCCTCTTCAATTTCCCTTTAAGTTCACTTCGTCCTGATGTATTGTTCTATGTTCTTTCTTCCTTCTTTTTCCTGACACCCACTTATCACTTGTAGCGTGCTTTTGTATAAATATCAAATCGTTTTATACGGTTTTATGTTAAATTTTAATTTTTGGTGACCGTTTCTCACTGTCAAAAAAATAATCTGTTTACATCCACCTGCTGCTGCTCCGAACTACCAAAACTGGCGTTACGTCATTCCCCACTAGATTTCTAATTTATTTAACGATGTATTTTTAATTTGGAAATTAATGCCTAATCGAGTCGTGTTGTGTCATGTATGTGTTTGTATGTGTATGTTACATTAAATTTTGAATTTTTCTCTCAAATAAAAAAATACTATTATTACATTTGTGTTTTTCATTTTTCACTCCCTCAATCGCTGTTCTAAGTCTTTTTTTTTTTTTTTTTTTTTTAACAATTAACATAAAGTTAATAAGTTATAACCATCATTAAACATTAAACATTTCAAAAATTAATTAAATGATAATTAATTCAATTAGAACTCTTCAAATACCACATAATATTACCCCCGCAAAATATGAGCGCGGTGTAGACGTACAACGACGCTTATATTTTCATAAGTAAAACAAAATGACATTACTTAAGTTAATGTCAGTTAAGTGTATAAATTTTGACAGTTAAGTACGAAATTTAAAAATGTTTTCTACTGAGAAAATACCTCGTGAAAAAAATGAGTGAGGATACATCAAGTGATATGTTTTATTGCCTAAAACATGTTTGACTATAAAAGGTCCTTCGAAAATAGGTAAGAATTTTTTTTTTCAATGTTATTTTTAAAATCACTAATTCTATTGTTCCTGAGCATAACCAAATCACCCTCTTTAAAAACAGTAACTTTCTTAATTTGTCTGTGTAACTTTTCATGGGCTTTACGATGTAATTTATAAAGTTTATGTTTTGCTGTAGAGATTAAATCGGATAATCTTGGATTAACAGTGTTTAATAAATTCCAAGGACGAGGTACAGTATCACTACTATGAAACCGTATTGGTGGTATTTCACAGGTGGTCGTAGGAATAACATTTATGATTTCCTCGATAACAGGAACATATTCACTCCATAAGGTATGTGAATCGTTACACATTATACGAAGATATTGTTGTAACTCACGGATATTTCTTTCAGATGGATTAGAGATGGGGTGACGAATAGGTGTAAAAATAAATTTAACGTTGTGTCGAGACAAGAATGTGAGTAATTTAGAATTTTGAAAACATTTACCATTATCCATTATAATTGTTTTGGGTACACCGACAGTAATAAAATATTCTTTTAAACAGTTGATTACCGTAACACCACTACAGCTACGAGTTGTGTAAAAACGAACAAATTTAGAAAATTGATCTACGATCACAAGTATGTTTCTAAAACCGTTTGATGGCAGTAGATGTTCTAAAAAATCTAAAGAAATTATATCTTGAGGATGATTACTAACAATCGATTTTCCTGGATAATAAGGTACATAATTTTTGGTTTTATTTAATTGACATACGTCGCAAGTGTTTACAATTTCTTTTGCTATTCTCCAATCTGCTTTCGTTATAAATTTTTCCCTAAAAAGCATATGTAACCGTTTCAAACCTAAATGACAGTAGAGGTTATGTAATTCGTTAAGAATTTCTTTTGCTTTGAGTTTTGATAAAACGATTAGATGAGAATTATTAACCTTTTTCACTAAAATATTATCTTCAATAAAGTAACCCTTATAAATTTTATTAGTTTTTAATTCATTAAAAATTTTCTGTAAATAGGAACATTTTTGATGTGAAATGATATTTTGTTTATCAAAAATATCTGAAATGCAAGAATTTTGTTGAATATTATTTATTGTAAAGAATTTACGATATTTTTTGTCAGAATACATTCTCGAAAAAATATCAGCAACTAAATTTTCCTTCCCTGAAATATGTTCAATTTCAAAATCGTAACTTTGTATCAGTAAATAATACCTGTAAATTCGATTGTTTAAAATTCTAGTATTTAAAATTGAAGACAAAGCCTTATTATCACTCTGTATGATGAATTTTCTACCCAAAATATAAAATTTAAATTTTGAAATCGTAAATACAATCGCTAACATTTCAATCTCTGCCACTGTATAATGCTGTTCGGTAAGTGTTAGTTTTCTTGATACGAATGAAATTGGGCATTCCAAACCATTGTCGTCATACTGAAAAATTACTCCAGCTATTGATGAGTCGCTACCATCTGTCCTAATGTAAAATAAACGTTCAAAATTTGGATGAATTAACAACAATTTATTGTAAAATTGATTCCGAATTTCTGTGAAAGCTGCATCTTGCGATTGCGTCCATTTGAACTTAACGTTTTTTTGCAATAGCTGATACAAAGGTATGGATATTTTTGACATATTTGGAAGAAATCTTTTATAATAATTTAACAACCCTAAAAATCCTTGTAGTTTTTTAATATTGCTCGGTTTAGGAAAATGTTTAATTTCATTTAATCGTTTTTCATCCAAAGTTATACCAAACTGATTCACAACATAACCTAAATATGATACTGAATTTAAAAAAATTCGCATTTTTCTAAACTTATTTTCATTCCGTTTGCGTTTAAACTATGTATAATTTGTCTTAAATGATTACAATGCTCTTCGGCAGTTTTGGAAAAAATGAGTATGTCATCTACGTAATAAACACAAAAATCACTATATTGATGTAATATTCGTTCTAGAGCATACGTGAGGGCACTTGTGGCTGTGGAAAGCCCAAATGGAACAACAGCATGCACATAGGATACTCCTTCGATTGAAAACCCAGTATATTTCCTGCTATCCTTGTTTAATGGAATAAGATAAAAACTGTGTCGTAGATCTAATTTTGAAAATATCTTACAGCCATGACAGTTACTGAGGATTGAATCGATTCGACAAGGTAATTCATACTGCTTTTGTAATCTAGTGTTTAATAATCTAGCGTCTAAACATAGTCTAATGTCACCCGATTTCTTTTTTACCACAACGATGGGATTTATAAACGATGTTACCTTCCTTTCGATAATCCCATTGTCCAGCATTTTTTGTATTTCTACTTTGACCTTCTCCCTGAATGCTTGAGGAATTGGATAAACTTTCGGATTAAACGGCAATGATTCATTAACTACTAATTTGTGTTCGTATATGTTGGGAGCAACGCATGCGCTTTCATCAATCAATCTATGGTTTCTTTTAAACAATTCATCTACAAAATTCCTGTATTTCTCATCACACTTGTACCCTATCACACTTATCTTATCATTCTTTTTAATATAAATATCCCCATTATCATTCCCACTTACATCATAATCATCATTATAAATATAATTATTTTTATCATTAATCCCCTTATTATTCATACCCTTCATACCCTCTTCATTCTCATCTGCATTCTCATCTGCATGCATATCTTCATTCAAATTCTTACATAAACCTTTATTTAAACCATTTATTATTAATTCGTTTTCCCTATCACATTCTACCTCTGTTTTGATTGAATTTTTGAATTGTAAAAAATTATCACCTAACTTCACTTCGTTGCTGTCATAATCAATTATTACATTGTGTTTGTTTTAAAAATCTGCTCCTATAATTACGTCATATTTTAACCCGTTCATTACTAAAAATCTACACGAATAGTGAATATCGTTTAAAATAACCGTATCACATACACAACTGTTAATTTTTGATAATAATTTCCCAGTGGATGCCCTTATTTCAACATTGTTTATTTTAAAAACCCTTTTACTAAAATACGTCATATTTTCCGCGAATACTCTGCTGGACAATAGAGTTATCTCAGATCCACTATCTACCAACGCTGTTAATGTCAAAGTATCCAATTTAACCTCCACTAACGGTAATGTTAGATCATCAGTGAGAATTTTGTGGTCAGTTGTGAATAAATGCTTCGGATGTTCATAGTTGTTGTCTGAGATTACTGTATACTTAGAATTTTGTGGATTATTTATAAAAAATGATCGGAATTTTCTTGTGAATTGTGTACGTCAGCTATAACGTTCAATGCATTTACGTTGTGTGAATGTTCATATGGATTGCGGTTTTCTGGTTGTTGCCGTGAATTGTTGTGAGTTTTAACTCCAGATTGTTGATTAGAATGTCTGTGTGTATTTGAATTTTGATGTAATGTGTGTTCGTTTCGATTAAAATTAGAATTCTGTTGATAATTTTGACGACTGTAATTTTGATGTGAATTAGAGCTTTGTGGAATATTTTGGCGATTGTAACCTTGATATGGACGAGAATTTTGTTGATAGTTGGTGTTTCTGCTGTTAAAATGTGTGTTAAAATTGCCTGTTTTATAATTTTGGTTAGAATTTTGTCGATAATATGGCGTATAACCTTCTGTGTAATTATGAGTGTGTTGTGTTGATTTATGTTTGTAAAGATCATCGTATTGTCTAAGAACTTCACAAAACTCTTTAAAGAGTAGTAATATTTTGTATAATGACCGATTTATTAATTTCGAAATCAAAATGTCTTGCAAAATGTCGTATAATCTCATTTTCACTTAATTTTGGTGTCAAATGTTGCGCAGTGGCGTACCTATTAATGAAATACTGTTCGCGTGAATTACTTTTTTGTGAATTAAATTTCCCCATGAAAAGATTACTTCTAATTTTGTTTTGTTCGGTTTCACACCAATACTTAGCTAAGAAAAGTGCCTCAAATTCCTCGAATGTGTTGAAGGAATTCTCAACAACCGAAAACCAGACTGAAGCATCCTCCACTAATGATGATCTAAGAATGTTATATAATTGTACGTGCGATGTTGCTGGCGTTAACACCCGTTTGATTGAAATCAAGAAAGCCACGGGACACCCTCGCCTACCGTCAAACTTCGGGACCAGATCCTTGATTTTGAGGTTATGAGAAAATGTCTGTCTACCAAAGTCACATGACATTTCATTTTGGGTTATGTTGGAAATGTCAGGAACAGTAGCAGTCACAGGAGGCGTAACAATTGATGATCGAGAAGCTAACTCCGACGGTGATCCAAATTTATTTACCTTTTCTTCTAAACAGTTTAGCCTGTTTTCGAAGGAAGTTTGACTTGACATAATGTTATCAAGTTTACTTTTTATGATGTTTAACATATCTTTAATGTCATCCCCACCATCACCTTCTACGCTTCTTACCTTAGGCATATTTTAACTAAATGAAATTGAAATTTTTATTTATTGAATTTTGTACTTAACTGATTGAATTGAAATGAAAAAGTTTATGTTAGGCCTAAATGAAATCTAATATGGGGTGTAAATTTTGAATTTTGATAAAAATTTGAGTTTAAAATTAAAGTTAATGATTCAATAATGCGGATATATTGACTTATGCCAATATAGTCCTGTCACGGTCGCCAAATTGTTCTGTCACAAACGACAGAAATGAAAGATTGAAATTATTAACACAAATATAATAATAGAATTGTACAAAAAAAAGTCTTAAAATTATCCCACCCTCTTTCTTACCTTGCTAATTATATGTGTGTGTGTGTGCGTGTTTATTTTGTTATTCTTCTTTGATTAATCCTCTTCAATTTCCCTTTAAGTTCACTTCGTCCTGATGTATTGTTCTATGTTCTTTCTTCCTTCTTTTTCCTGACACCCACTTATCACTTGTAGCGTGCTTTTGTATAAATATCAAATCGTTTTATACGGTTTTATGTTAAATTTTAATTTTTGGTGACCGTTTCTCACTGTCAAAAAAATAATCTGTTTACATCCACCTGCTGCTGCTCCGAACTACCAAAACTGGCGTTACGTCATTCCCCACTAGATTTCTAATTTATTTAACGATGTATTTTTAATTTGGAAATTAATGCCTAATCGAGTCGTGTTGTGTCATGTATGTGTTTGTATGTGTATGTTACATTAAATTTTGAATTTTTCTCTCAAATAAAAAAATACTATTATTACATTTGTGTTTTTCATTTTTCACTCCCTCAATCGCTGTTCTAAGTCTTTTTTTTTTTTTTTTTTTTTTAACAATTAACATAAAGTTAATAAGTTATAACCATCATTAAACATTAAACATTTCAAAAATTAATTAAATGATAATTAATTCAATTAGAACTCTTCAAATACCACATAATAATATATTCTAATTCAATCGACGTTTTCAATAATACATTTCGATCATTTAAACAAGAAATTAAAATCAATCAATTGGCTAATATACTTTGATTAGTAATGTAGTAACTTCCTCCGTTTTGTGTTTTTCTTTTATTTCCTATACTCTAACTTTACTCCTGTTTTTCTTATTTCTTTTGTTAATATGTTAACATGTTAATGTATTTTCGAACATAAAATTATTATGTTGTGGATACTGTTCTGGGTTTATCCTGTTTGTATCCCATTAATTGTAAATAAATAAATAAAATTGGAATTAAAAACACTCCACCTCCCAAATACCGAATTATGTGAATGGGACTAGAGAAACATGCACGTACGTACAACATCACTTACAATGTACAATGAGCATGATTCGTTTACTGACCGATGGTGGCACGCCGTTGGAAGCTATACATAAGTATGGACCCATTTGTCGTCGATTCACTCTGCTGATGTTCAAAGTAGATCCATTTACACCAGCTACTGTAAATAAAACGAACAAATCAGCGCTGCTTACACAGTCGCAACAACAATAAAACAAAGCTTTACATTCCGCGTTTCCGATCACGTGTTTTTTGTTTGCGTTCACTATGGGCAAGCGACCGAAACACTGCCGTTCGTTTGCCCTTCATGTGGTACTAATTTAGTATAAACTAACGATGTTATCACACCTATGTATAAATACTATGAACCATTTCGTATACAACACAACAGAAAAAGTGGCAACGGCAGGTTATAATTAGCCTATTTATCGTCGGAAGGTGAAAATTATGCATTCCGTATAGTTGATCAAAATGTTTGCATTAACTGATGGCAGTCGTGTATTTACCAGGCTGTTATTAGCTACCCATTTAACACCGGTAGCTTGACATATAACAGAAATGTTAACTTGAATTTCGTTATTATATTCGCATCACACATCAATAGAAGTAGCTTGAGTTGAGGATTTTTCTTTATATTTATGCAATAGCAGCTGCTATAGTTACAAGCTATTAAATGTATATTTTCGCCTCATATGCATGAGTATACTTTTTCTAGTTTACTTAGTATTATATTTTAGTACACATAAATGTCTACGATGGCATAGTTTGATATTGGTTTATATATTTGGAAGGTTCAAAGGTTATAAGTGATCGTAGGTATCGTAGGAAGTCTGATATCTACTGTGTTTAATTTATTTACAAGGCAACACAAACTCAGCATAGTCGCTAGTTTTATAGAATGGTATAATACAAGAAACAATAGTGGCTTTGTTCACCAATCGCCCGTTTTCGACGCGGCAAGTAGCTCAAGAAAATATTAAGGCAACTTCAAACAGCTTTTAATGTAGTAAACAATGTCTCTGAAGAGCAAACTGATGTCATGTTTGTATTTTTATTTAATGTTTACTGTCAACCTGTGTGTCAACCATGCCTCTTGCCATACTTTGCCTAAAAACGTAATCACTTGTTTATGCTGCTTCAGTATTTCTTACCCGTTCTTTGTTTCTTTGCTGTTTTGTTTTCGTCTATAAAACAATTTTACGTATACATATCCTAAACTATATCCTTAGTTGAGATATTTACAGATATTCACAGGCATCAAGCCGTTATAGATTAAGTTATAAAATATGACGACTCAAAATTGAAACACTTCTGATATCTTCGGACCGCTTTAAATTCACTTTCTTGTGGTCGAAGGGCTGCTTCGAAAAAGGTTACGTTATACTGCAAGAGGGATAAAAACATCATTCGACGAAGCAAAATTGAATTTAAAGCAAAAAAAAACGAAAAAAACATAGATCGACGCATACCGGAAAATTAAAAATGAATTTCCTTTCTGTTTTTCATTCAGTCCATTTTCCTGTTGAGAAGGATACGCAGCTCTTATAGACATTCGTCTGCTCAAATAATATCTACCACGTAAAAGGGAGAGCTATTAGATACATACATACAAAATATCAGTACTACACAGTAGCGATGTATCCGTTTGGTTCTACATAACAGTATAATCTAAGGATATTTTAACGCAATTTCTGCCCTGCGATCGCGTTACGTTATACATTGGCAATTTATAGGACTTTCAGATTTAAATATTTCAACGGCAATTAGCAGCAACTAATATTATTAGTGTCAATTTGGAATGCATTTGTATTGAATACCTTATTACGGCACGGAAAATGTTCGCCTCTGATCGTTTGGACAAAACTGATTCACAGGCGACTATCGTTACCGAGATTAGCACCTAATTGATCACTAGAGCGACGTAATGCAATTCCGAACTTGCATCTTGCTCATCAAGGCATCGAGTTCACATATGAGATAAATTATCGATTACACGGTATGATTTGGCTATTAGCTCTCGTGATATAGGCACTACACCCACATACACACAATATTGCGGGATAAAGAACGCTTGTGTGGGTAATCGATTAAACGGTTGCCCGATTGCACAATGACCGAAAATAATCGTTGGCAATGCACTCGAGTTAAATGAACAGGAAGAAAAGGGGTTAAAGTAGCCATTTGACGGTCGACATACATAGAGTATACTGCTGCTTATAAGTATTCAGTCAGGGTGTGGGAGAAGCTAGCGTTAACTAGATAGATACATGTACCTCCCACATACAGGATAAATTGAAAAATATTCCAAACTGTTTTATGGGGAAGTATTAACTATGTACTGAAATTTAGTAATTGTAGATTTATAAATTACAATAATTTGCAAGTAATTTCGATCCTCCAATTTCAACCTAGGACCTACTTTCGATATCTACAGAAAGAAAAGTCGCAGCAATAACTGCATCCAACAAACTGGTGTCACATATTACAAATATAAAAATTCCACTTTCTACAGCTTATTTCATCAACTATTTAACACACCATTACCGCAAGAAAACTTCAAAAAGAAACTTCATTTCATTCACCAAATAAGACTAGTTGATTGATTGATTTAGTCACTGGTTACCGGCCGCGTTTTGTTTAGTAGCGTCCCCTTATAACACCGCGGCCTATGACCTATTGTATTATTCGGTACCAAGTGAATTTTTTTATGTAAACAGGTTAGTCCGTTTTACTAGATTTAGTAGCCTGTGTGGTAGGTCTTTTTCCGGTAGATCTGTCGGTTGGTTAATTGGCCCCAGCAGTGGCAGTCTCCGTCGTTCCAGCGCAAAGCATTCGAATATGACATGGTAGGCTGTCTCCTCCTCCTCATTGCATAGTCTACATATAGGTTCGTCCTTAAGGATGCCAACCTTATGTGTGCTGTAACCGGCTGAGAGCCAGCACATCAGCTGCCGGGATGGCTGCCTCATCATTCGTTTGCTATGAATCTGCCCTTCAACGCTCTTCCAGTGTGCCTGGTGTGTTTTTACAATCCACTCAGCCACTGCACCGCGTATCGCAGTTCTGGTTATCGCCAGACCCGGTTCAGGTCCGGTGAATTTTGTTGCAGAACCTTTTCTTGCTAGCTTGTTTGCTATTTCATTACCTGGTACACCCTTGTGCCCCGGCACCCACACCAAAGTTACCTTGTTGTGTTTGGCCAGGGTTCTTAGGTTTTCCAGGCACTCCCAAGCTAGCCTCGAGGTTATCTGATAAGCTGCTAGTGTCTTTAGGGCCGCTTGGCTATCCGACAGAATATGAATCAGCTGACCCCTAGGTTGTGTCTCTGATGCCCTTAGAGCACATGTGTCTATTGCTAGTATTTCCGTTTGGTATACGGTGGTATATTGCCCTAGTTTCAAATATTCTTTATGATTTAGGGTTTCACTATACATACCTGAACCAGAACCTGTGGTCCTTCTTGACCCAACTGCATACCAGATTTGGGTTTGGCCCTCTGGTTCCTGTTTTCCTCTCTACTTATCCCAGTCTAGGACGACCTTGAAGGGTTTATCGAAGGAGAGTTTGGGAATCATTGTATCACTTCCCATCTCAAAGATTGGGTTTGTGATTTCAGTCGTTATGCTGGTGTGTCCTGAAGTGTTCTGGTCTCTCCAGTTTCCACCACATTTCAGTCTATATGCCCCTAGGTTTAGCATGGTTTCCATAGTAGCTGTTGGCGTACTTTTTGTCGCCCCAGTGATACACAGGCAGGCCAACCTCTGTATCTTTGTGAGTTTTACACTTGCCTGCTTCTGTGTAGTTTTGGTTCACCATATCAGACAACAATAGGTTAGCATAGGTCTTACCACTGCAGTGTACAGCCAGTTCTGCGGGTGGTCATTAGTGCACACCGTTTGCACTTTTCTATCATCTGTTCAAGATGTTTGTTCCATGTTAACTTCGAGTCAAGAGTTAATCCTAAGAATTTTGCCTCTTGACTGAAATATACCGTTTCATTGTAAAGCGTTGGTGGTTTTAGGCCATCCAGCTTTCTTCTATTCGTAAATGGAACTATTGTTGCTTTCGCAGGATTAACTCTTAGGTTTTCCTGCATGCACCATCCTTCCGTTGTTTTCAGAGCATTTTGCATAAGTTCTGAAATAGTGCTTGCACTTTTTCCCCTAATGAGTATTGCTATATCATCTGCATACCTCTGGGTATAGTGGCCTGCACTGTTTAAGGTTACAAGCACATTGTCGATGACGAGATCCGACAGTAGGGGCGACAGAACCCTCCTCCCCCTGTGGGCATCCCCTGCGCACCAACACCAGCATCGTATCACCCGCTAGTGATGTTTCAATGAGTCTTCCTTCCAGCATGGCCCTGATCCACTTACAAATAGTGTTTTCCACGCCACGGCTGCTGGCAGCTCTTATCATTGAGTTAAAGAAGGTGTTGTCAAATGCTCCTTCTATGTCCAGGAATGCCACTAGTGCAATCTCCTGATTGTTGATAGCTGCCTCTACTCTTGATACGACTTGGTGTAAGGCAGTATGACATGATTTTCCTGACTGGTATGCATGTTGATTAGGGTGTAATGGCCTCTGTTCTAGAGAGGTTTCCCTAATGTATTTTTCCAGCAGTTTTTCCATTGTTTTCAATAAGAATGATGAAGGGTTATGGGTCTGTAAGCTTTAGCCTCCGAATGCGAGGGTCGCCCAGTTTTGGGTATAAAAGCTACCCTAGTCCTATTCCATACTTTCGGTATATGTCCTAGAGCTAAGCTGGCTCTATATAGCTTACATAGCAGCGGTGCCATGTATCCTTCCCCCGCTGTAAACGTACTGGGAGTATATCATCTGGTCCAGGCGATTTGTATGGTTTAAACGAGTTAATAGCCCATACTACCCTGCCGTATGTTGTTACTCTTTTAGCCAACGTCCAGCAGCTCCTCTCTGCCCTCTGAGGGTGATTTTCAGGACTTTGCTGATCGTGTATGTTCCCAGGGTTGACTTCTTCCGAGTCTGGGAAGTGTTTCCAAAGTAGTACTTCAAGAGTTTCTTTTCCGGTGTTTAATAAGACTACTTAATTACTACAGTAAACTTTATAAAAACAGGTTTTATCTAAGATTTGAACAAAAACATTACCTTAACAATATCACAAACTTGAATCAAGTCCGCAAAGCACAAGAAACTAAGTAACTGAAATTAATTTATCGCTCTTCTTGGCAGTTTAAATTCTTGAGATTGTTTAAAGAAGAAAGAACATCTTAAACAAAAACATTAACACTACAACTGCAACGTCGAAATCCGGAATATATAAAATCGGATGTACGTATATCCCGTGATAACGTTTACATTGGTCAAGTAACGAATCAAGAAGTAAGATTTCATTTCTTAAATATTCAATTGTATAAAATATAATAATTACTTCAAAATCCTTCCGTATATAGAGTTCATAACAGCGCACACTGCGAATAAATGGTCGGGTACTACAAATTGACTTTACTGTGGATCAACTGACAGTTGATTTAAAACTAAATTCGTCAAAGTTTCTGCGATGAATTTATTTTATCTGGCCTTATATATTACGGGCCTCTTATATTACTGCTAAAGGTGATCATAGATAGTACAACTTAAATGTATGAATTAGTTAAGGGATATGCTTTAAGATTATACATAATTTGGTAAGTAATACGGATAGTTCCCTGTATTTCACTAAGAATCTAATATCCAAAACATTCATACAACCCCATTGCTTGTGATATACAAATTCGTTTAGTGTGTGTCCAAGATAGTAACGATACTCTTGCTTAGCATTTTTTTTGTCTGTAAACGCTCACTTGAAAGCTGCGACTATTCTTTCTGTTAGCTAAGTTATGAACAATTCTCAGGTAACTTTCAGTGTGAAATTTACGTGTTTATTTGGATACCTTCATCGCTAATGAAGTAGTGTCGTTGTCTGTATTTCGAGTCATTGTGATATTCTGAGATTGTCTAGCAAGGCAGGGTTGTTTCTGTCATGATTCATATCTCAAGTCGTAATGCCTGGACCTCCTTCTGCTCCTGAAGAAATTTCCTATGAGCATGGCGAAACATCTTCTCCTTTGTTCTTTTCTGTGTGTTGGATTTTTATATATTTCTTTTTCGCGTTTTTTTGGTATTAAAGTTTGCACTTTCTAATTAAATTAGTAAAGTATAGTAATTTTTTTATGTGTGGTGGGTGCTTAGTTACAGTGACTTCATGTTGCAGTGTATCGCTTCTCTGGCTATTATTACAACTCTCGTGGTGTAGTTTTGGTGTGTGTATAATTGTGTTCAAATGGCTCTGTGACGTCATCATACTCCCTTGTATAATGACGACCTGGTAATCACCTTGCTCCCAACAGCAAATGGTAAGTCGATCCGGATTTCAATTCTCCGATAAAAATGTTAACTGGCGTATGTATATATATGTACTTACGCCAAGAAAATAAAAAACTTCGGTATCAACGTAGCATCTAGTTTTAGAGACTCTCGTAGATGATATTTAATAAACGGGTCGATAGCCGCAGTGGTTAGGCGGTTGACTATCGTTGTGGCGGAATGATAGGAGTCGAGTTTCAATTCTCCGGAGAGAAGTTGACATTTTTATCGGAGATTTGAAATCCGGATCGACTTACCATTTGCTGTTGGGAGCAAGGTGATTACCAGGTCGTCATTATTCAAGGGAGTATTATGACGTCACAGAGCCATTTGAACACAATTATACACACACCAAAACTACACCACGAGAGTTGTAATAATAGCCAGAGAAGCGATACACTGCAACATGAAGTCGCTGTAACTAAGCACCCACCACACATAAAAAAATTACTATACTTTACTAATTTAATTAGAAAGTGCAAACTTTAATACCAAAAAAACGCGAAAAAGAAATATATAAAAATCCAACACACAGAAAAGAACAAAGGAGAAGATGTTTCGCCATGCTCATAGGAAATTTCTTCAGGAGCAGAAGGAGGACCAGGCATTACCACTTGAGATATGAATCATGACAGAAACAACCCTGCCTTGCTAGACAATCTCAGAATATCACAATGACTCGAAATACAGACAACGACACTACTTCATTAGCGATGAAGGTATCCAAATAAACACGTAAATTTCACACTGAAACTTACCTGAGAATTGTTCATAACTTAGCTAACAGAAAAAATAGTCGCAGCTTTCAAGTGAGCGTTTACAGACAAAAAAAAATGCTAAGCAAGAGTATCGTTACTATCTTGGACACACACTAAACGAATTTGTATATCACAAGCAATGGGGTTGTATGAATGTTTTGGATATTAGATTCTTAGTGAAATACAGGGAACTATCCGTATTACTTACCAAATTATGTATAATCTAAAAGTACATATATATACATATAATGTAATTTTCCAACCGCCAATTAATTAAACATATTTTTATTTAAATATATGTCGTCCGGAGGAGACGACATATTATCAAAATCGTTGCCTATCCTAGGTCTTTACATCTCTTTCACATATATTTGTGAAAATTTAAGTGGTAGTCGAAGTCGCTGGTGACGCAACGGTGTTGCGCGTAGGCCGCGTTAGCCATACTTGGTGGTTCGTCTCCACCTCCGTACGACATATTTTTCAATAAAAATATGTTTAATTAATTGGCGGTTGGGAAAATACATTATATATACATAGATGCTAGGTTTATTTAAAATAATACACTACCCCGACTATCATAGTGCTTGTTTTACTTTATGTAAAAACATAGCAATCATTTTTACTGTTCGATAAAAGCTGCGCGTTGGGCGACTATGGTTGGTATATTAATGCTTAGAATATATCCATAACTATGATAATTATCGGAACTGTTTCCATATTACAAAAGATGATAAAAATCAACTTGTTTTATAGGAGGATTTACATACACGCATACGTATTAGGGAAAGCGACACTATAATATGTAAAAATGACATACATACTCATTTTTTGTTACTATATAAACTGGTTAGAGTTATATATGTCAATAGAATCACAAGACATATTAGATTTATTTAATTTTATTATTATAGAAAAGATATAGTGTATTAACTATAAAAATCGATTTTCTTTTAAGGTAAGATTAGTATTGTTTGTTATTTTGTATAATTCGTTCTATTATGTGATATTAATAAATAAAATTTTCTTTTAAGGAGCAAATCGGTCTATATTTAATACAATATCAGAGACAATACTTATTATAAAGACTTATTATAAATATTTGCGTGAGAGTGCTGTAAAAAAAGTCAATCGGGTTGCATATTGAACGCTACTTGGATCTATCTGATCCATACAGATATATGTTACTAAGTGTATGTGTGTATTTGCCAAATGAAAAAGTATATGGCGTCTGTTAATCTTTTATGTATTTGGTAAGTGCCAAATATGACAATTGGACTTAATTTCATACTTATTACTCCAAAAGATGCTCAGATTTCTTGTAACAAAGATGTCAATAGTACGCGTATATCCCTCTATCAGCCACTAAATTTAGCCCCTGTATCTACCATTCCAGATTTTCTTTTTAGCACGTAATATGAATGACGTAAATAATGACCCCAACGCTTTTACTGAACAAAGTAGTAATATTTTCAAAAAACTAATATCTTGTTTAACATTCGAACGATTTCAAAAGGTGCGTAACATTATGAACATATTAGAAAATATATAGACTAATAGCGATATTAATACAGTTTTATGAATCGTTTATTTTATATTAATAGCGAACAATTATCTGGTGGTCATGATAAACAAATTGATTGCAATTTTGAGATCTCTTAGAACACCTGTAATAGTCAAATTTATATAGTACTGCGGCGTCAGTTTCACTTCTTCTGCTCTTGTACGAGTAGTAGCCAATTCCTCTGCAATAAACTTAGGCAAGTCTCACCTTTGACAACCTATGAAAAACTGCTACAGGCCATAGTGTTCATCTCTAACTTTGTTTATTGTAATCGATAATTGTTTGCGTTTTTTTTTTCCGTTTACCTCATAAGATATTACCACTCCTATACATTATTGATAGCTGGCCAACGGTGTTCCTGTTTTTAGACAATATAAGAGTAACGTCGCTTTGTTTGATAATCAAATTTTGTTGAATACTTATCCGTCAGGTATGTAGTCACTAATTCTCCGGGAAGTTCTGGCTTATCTTTTCGCATAATACTAAGAAACTTTTTTCTTTGCCAGATCAAGGCTTGCCAGTGGCTACGTTTCTTTGCAATATTATATATATTTATTAATATATGATAAGTAAATAGTAATGGTATGTACACTAGGAATTCTTTCTGGTTGGACGACCTGCCACTGCACATACGTAGGATGGATAGTAGACAGTTGCATTCACTCACTTTAGACAATATTGCATTCATTGCGCTCGTCAAAATATGTAAACACAGATGCGATTCCGAGATCTATTTTAAAAAACGCTGTAGCTGCATTTATAAATGTGGAAAAAAGCATCTATTATTTGACGTATTTGAGTAGGAAGAAATTTGTTTGATGTTTCATGTATTTCGAATAAAATAATAATGTAGTCTTATTAAATTGTTTTGAAAAGTAATTTCATTACATTTTGCGGTGAACTATTTTTGTCGTTCAACTAGGGTAAGATCTAAACCAAAAGCATGTTTATTATACAATAAATAACAATACCAAAGGTTTACTACGTTTATTTATTTAAAACATAATACTTAGAACGAAATAATTATATGTATACACTTATGCTGAAATCAATACTGAGTCCATCCGCCGTTATTTTGAATGACTTCTTCCAATCTCTATTTTTCGGATGAACATATTGCGGTGCAAGCCTATAGTTACGGGGACGGGTAACTAGGCGCGTGTGGGTGTTCGGGGTGCTTTGAAACGTCGACTCGTCGCTGAAGATTACCGTTTTCCAAAAATCTATGGGCATATTCAGATAGTATAGTGCGAAATTTATTCTGTCTTGACGATTGCGCTCGGAAAGTTCCGTTTTAATAGCAGCAGGATAGCTTTTGAGACCACTTGCTCTCAACCTTTTTCTTGGGGTTGTTACGAAACTGGGAAAAGCGGTAGCTGTAATGGCTTCCTTGCAGCTTGTGAATGGATGCTCTTCGTAAAATTGCCTTAACATGGTATCTTGATAAGCAGTGGATATTCTTCGTTTTGAACTTTTTGGTTCATTTGCAACTGAATGTGATATTTGCCATTTTCTTTTTAATCAAAAATTGCATAGGGATTGACACCAAATTCACGCGCTACAGTACGTAGACTCCATCCGTTTTCCACTGTTATTGCGCGCATCCTGTCTCCTATTGACATCATATTGTCCGGTGCGTATGCATTTAATTGTTCCTAATGCTGTATAAAGAACTAAATATTATTGTGAAGTCTGCTTCTTTTTATTTGGGTAAGTGTCTCATATGACTCATCATTCGAGAAAGCATATATTCGACATTCATCTGGATTGCTTGTCTATGAATACTTATGTATCAATAAGCCTGTATTATATTCACATAAATAAAAATTCCAGAAATACAGAATATGTTTTTTTTGCTTACCTGTCTATGTCTACGCAAAGGCCACAATAAATAGATGCAATCGGCCTTGTAAATTCATAAATGCAACTACAGCGTTTTTAAAATAGACACAGAAACCGCACATTCATTCATTGATAAGCTTCATCATGCATTTCAACATACATAAGTGTATACGTATAATTATTTCGTTATGTTTTTAATAAATAAAAGTAGTAAACCTTTGGTATTGTTATTTATTGTATAATAAACATGCTTTTGGTTTAAATGTTACCCTAGCTCAACGACAAAAAAAGTAATGAAATACTTTTCAAAACAATTTACTAAGACTACGGTATTATCTATTCGAAATACTTGAAACTTCAAACAAATTTCTTCCTACTCAAATATGTACGTCAAATAATAGATGCTTTTTTTTCACATTTATAAATGCAGCTACAGCGTTTTTAAAATAGAAATCGCATCTGTGTTTACATATTTTAACGCGGGCAATGAATGCAATAAGCTGTCTACTGTCCATCCTACTACGAATGTGGAACGACATGGTGTCCAACCAGAAAGAATTCTTAGTGTACATATATGAAGTTTACTGCATCGTGCTGCTAAGACGCTGAAGCAATACTTTCCCTCATCGACGGTAGCATTTTAATAGAATATACTGACATCCTGTAATGTGAGTAATATGAATTCAAAAAAATCTCTAATCGAAACAAGTTTAGCAGTAGAATCTTGACTTCTTCCTCTGGCTTCAGCATTATCAAAATATTGGAAAATTGTGATAAACGTGTTTCTGTCATAGTTCTGTTGAACAGAAGGCGTATATCAATATTCAATGCAATTAGTCCACAGAGCAACTTGGTTTACGGTACTATCTCTAGGAAACAGGGGAAAGCTACTGCAAATTGTGTTCATGTTTAATTAGTTTATTTTGTAGATTGTTTTTATTGTCGCTTAACGTTTTGTAGTGGTTTTCGGCCCGTTCCTCTTCCTTGTGGTTTGAAATACCATTTTCAAGTTTAGTTTTCAACTTAACGTACAGTGTAAATATTTTTTACTTTGGAAATATAAAGCAGCAATTTACACGAAAAAATTATATTGTTAGTCACCTTTATCACTGGATATAGATTCTGCAAGTACGTAAGTAATATCATCTTCATTGGTATCATTTGTGTTGGCAGCAATATCTTTGCCACCCTCACCATCAGAGTCATTTTATTTACACCACTGTAGTAGAATGTCTTACGCATCTTCGACAGCACCAGGCAAACCACTACCTTACGTGTCAATTTTGTGTCGAGTAGGTGAAATCGTAGAGGATATAGCCTAGGTAGGTATTCAATAGCAGAATCGATCCAGGTAATATGACGATCAACAAGGGCCAAAATTGGATAATCCAATAGAAGGTATTTATTTGACTTGACGTTTTATGGTAGTAATTCCATATCCAGTAAAGTCGACACATCATTTTTGTGAGATCATACCAGCTTGAGCTATTTCAATCAATCATCTTCCACAGTTGCTACCACTAAAAATTTTAAGCTGAGAAAAGTCGATACAAACAGGTATTTCATATACCGCCGATTTAATAATGCACGCCCTCGCTAGCTTAATCTATCGTTGCGTGATTATAATAGCTTCCTATAAATAATTTTATGCGGATTTTTTTACGAGCAAGCGGCGCACTATTTTTGTCGTCGGTAGCGGAAACACAATGCTATCCACAACGTTCAGAAAAAAGCTAACCGGATCTATAAAAACGAGGAAAACTATGCATCGATGTACGGTGAAGCACTGCACTTAATTAAAGAAAAACTTATGATTAATGGGCGCCAACCCTAACTGGCGATAAAAATAACCATATTACGAAAAAAACGCAAGATGATTTAAATGATAAGTTAATTAAGCAGGGAAATAAATTTTATGGCAGTAATTTCACTGTTTTCGAAGGTACTATAACGACAAGATTGTAAACACCTTCCGCATCTGATGTATGGTACTACGTGCAATTCACATTTTTACAGCATGCTATATAATAATAATAATAATAATTTTTTTTTTTTACTTATACATCAAAAACCTAGTGCTAAGCGTCTTGAAAATACTTATAGATAAAAATAATAATAATTCAATTGAATTGTATAAAATGAAATAACAATAAACTAATAAAACAAAAAAAAAACTAATGAAAAGAATGAAATAGCTACATAACGAAGAAACCACAAGGAGGGGTTCAGATAGAAGATACACCCAATCCTAGACTTATAATGAATAATAACAAAACTAAAGAATTGCCTAAAATCTAACATAAACCTAGTTTCTGTGATATGCACCGCAGATTCATTTCCATAACATTACTCAAGTCGGTAAAATCGTAATTCACACAATAAAGTTTAAAAAACGCACATAAAGATAAACGCACGGTCAGAGGCTCGTCCTACATTCAATCAGCAGATATTCCTCCAAACGTTTTTTTAAAATTCCTCAAATTATAGTTCTTAAATGTATTAGGAATCCCGTTATAAATTTTATAAATATTGTATGAAAATCCTCGTTCATACAATACAGTCCGATGAGGTGGAGGTGCGATTAGTTTACCACCATGACGCAGGTTTCTACTGTGATTTGACATCGAAAATTGGAAATATGATGCCTAAATCTGGGAGAAGAGTCCATCAATACACCTAGATTCCTAACTTCGTCGCAGATACTCACTCGTGTACCTCCAACAATACAGTTAATTTCGTGTAGTAATTTTGATCTGCCGTTCCTATTACCAAATAATAAAACTCCGAATTTATCCGGATTTAAATGTAATGAATGTTTAGATGATATTGAATGCAATTTTTCAAGGTCATAATTAATTTATTTATTATCGCCTTGATAATGACAGCATTGCTGTTGAAACGCGTCGGTGTTTTAGTTAAAACTTGTTTGGTGTTCAGTGGGTTAAAGTGTTTAGTGTTCTACTTCTGCACCAAGAGATCCAGTGAAGAACTTCATAATTAATTTCTTTAATAGCAATAGCACACCGAACTGGAGCAAAGGAATGATAGATGTGGGTATCGTCGGCGTACATATGGGCTTTACAGAACTTAAGCTGACTAGTAAAATCGAAAGTATAGATCGTGAACAAGGTTGGACCCAGAATTGAACCCTGGGATACACCACTTTCAATTCGGCGAGAACCAGATGTCTGACACGAAACTCTCACTACTTGCGAACGATCATGCAAGTAACTTTTAATTAGATCAATGGCATTAGTACCAAAGCCGAGATAATAAAGTCTAGCCGCAATCATTGTGATGAAACGGTCTTACGTTGTGTGCTATATTGTGCTTAAAATCCTGGGGCTCGGGCGTGTTCTTTCTTGCAATCTTCTTTCATCAGTATTTTAATTTATTTATTGGCTACGTGCTGGACCTTCCCAGTAAACACGGCCTTATACTGATTATTTAAATATTTATAATAATTACGTCTTCTATTACATGCGGAGTCGAGCCAATATTCCGACTCTGGTCGGTACAGTTTTACTAAAAGTCACCTGTTTGCTCGTTGTCGGTTAAAACCGTTACACTTTTTAACTATTAAGAATACATGATATTTTAACATAGGAAAATTATATACAGTCACGATATATGTATATATATATACAAATAGGTGCATTACATAAAATAAAATAAAATAACATTCCTTAATGTACATAATAAGTACTTGTCCTAATTACGTTAGTATGTTTAATAAAATAAAATAATTAAAAATATCGCGTCCCCTTACATCATGGAGTGACAAATAGTGTCAGTCAATCCAGTAAGACAAGCGTAGTAATCCCACCCTGATCGGTGGCCCCAAATATATCATCAGTAATACCAAGAAGAGCTGTTTCACAGCTATAACCAGTCCTAAACCCCGACTGTGTAGCAGGAAGAACATTGTTATCACTTAGGAATCTATTAATTTGACTACAGATAATCTTCTCCATAACCTTAGACATAGTTGGCAGGATGCTAATGGGCCGTAAGTCACCAAATGAGGATAGTTCGGGTTTTTTAGTAATTGGAATCACCATTTTTTCATGCAATTGGAAAATAACTTGCATTCAACGCCACGTTTATCAAATGAGTAAGGTACGGAATTATGTATGGACAACATAAATGAATCATAGTAATGTTAAGATCGTCGAAACCAGTGGAATCAGTCTTGATATTAAGTAAGAATCCAAGAACTGTGTCCTCAGTAACAGGAACAAAGCTGAAACGAGACTCTACCAGACTGTGTGAATTATAAAATGATTCCAATGTACTATCTCCGCGTGATAGTGGTAAAGAGTCTAAAAAATAATCATTAATATCATCCGGCAGTAACAGCTTCTCAGGAATACAGCTAGTTCTGTTACCCATGACATTAAGTCCCTTCCACGCTCTCCATAAGATTTTCTGGCGATATTGCCTAGCAACATAAGGGTAAAGTAAGCCTTCTTTTCGTTCTTAACACTCAGAGTAGTAAGATTCCTTAATTCTTTATAATAGTTCCAATGAGCTAACCTTATAGTTCTTTTAAAATTCTGTTTAGCTTTATCTCTCAAAGACATGAGCAATTTAATATTGTCAGTTAACCAAGGAATACGACCTTTCGCGATCCTAACGGTTCTACACGGAGCATGTTTATCAAACAGTAGCAGAATGTTGCGGTTTAAGAAATCAAGCTTAGCGTCAATATTATCTATATGAAAAATAGTTTGGAAAGGAATCTTTTTAAATCGTCCTGTAGTTCGGCATAGTCAAGATTACAAAAATCACGTATAACTTTAAAAATAGGCTGAGGTCTACTATACTGCAAGTTGAGATCACCGAACAGCAAATCATGATCGGTACCAGGAAAATTTTCCACTCGAACCACCCTAGTAACTAAATGGTTCGAGAGTAACACTACATCAATCAAGGAGCTCGAATTTTCGGTAATTCTCGTTGGTTCATCGATAACCTGCTTCAGATCAAAAGAACTCAACATATCATTGAAATAGAGTGTAGCGGATCAAGAGAAATTAAGAAGGTTAATATTAACATCCCCCAAACAGACCACCCCATCAGAGGATGAACCATGAAAGGATATATACTCCTCAAGAGTATCAATGAATGCCTTATAGTCAGCATTCGGAGGTCTATACATAACCCCTACAGTAAGAACAGTATGAGACACTTTAACAGTTAGCTGTTCGATATAATCATTACTCACAAGCAATTTTGGCCTCAAACTAGATCGCACGTATAAACACATACCCCCACCTCTACCAAGACGATCTTTTCTGAGTAAAAGCATTAATTCGTAAGTTATTAGAATTAATATCTGCCGTTAACCGGGATTCAGAGATTGCTAAAATATCAATTTCTTTACTTGAGATATAGTCAACTACGTCGTCAAATTTGGGAGCCAGAGACCGAACGTTTATATGCGCAACACTCAAGAATCGCAGAGCCATAACACTAAAAAAGAAATGTAGGTGCACACAAAAAATACAATATATCATACGAAATGTTGTAGAAAATACTGTAACAATAGTAGCAAATGTAAACAACAGAATAATTCCAAAATATACGAAAGAGCGTTTTTAAAAAAGAAGTAACAAAAAATAAGTAAATCTATAAATAAATACTTTACTTAAGTATGTAAGTATAGGAAACTGAAGAGATTATTTCTTATAAAATGCCAAGCAAATAACAACAAGGTGATCTCATATAAATGTATTGCAACACTAAATAAAAGGTTTAGAGTAAATCGTTTCTGTTTTTAATAATACGAACTTTACCTTCGACTTCAGCAAACACTTTTCCATCACTTGACTACACCGATTTAACACCATATGTTTTCACTGCTTCAAGTAGTAGTTGATATTTTGTAACCGTTAGATCTTCTTTAATGACAATTTTTGACCCCTTTAAACACTCTTTCTGGATAATATCAGCTTTTTTGTGTTGCAGCTAATGAACTTGACTATAGTGGGACGATGGTGAGATTCTTTACCAGGTAGCCGGTGACTACAGTCTATTTGGATAATTGCCACATCTACGCCAAGCTTCTCTTTACATAATCTGATCACTGCAATATAGGTATTTTCGTTCTTCTCCTCGGGCACTCCAAACAAACGCAAATTATTACGACTGGAGTATTGTTCGATATCATCGAGAAGCTTATGATTTTCTTGCGTCATCTCTGAAAGTTTACTTTCCAATTGGTTCACCTTTGCACTATACAACTGGATTTCATTCTGAAGCATGGTTACAACTTCTGTATGAATTTTAGCCACTAGATCATAGATGAATGCTTTAGAACAGAGAATTTTTTCCACAACCTTACAAACAAGAGTATCATCTTCAAATGAAGATGTAATTCAGCTATCAGAAGGCATTATAAATGAAAGTATACGTGTATAACGCGAAAACAAAATAGGTTGCAACACACGTGAGAGCGCCTACTCTCTGCGATTGTACATCACAGATTCTGTTTTCTATATTTGTTTTATGTTTTGAATGTCTTGTAATTACTTATAGTTTTGGATTCAAAGGTGGTAGCTAGAATAATTAGTAGTGTTCTCTTGTTAGTCATGTTAGACTCCTCTTCGTGTTTATGAGAGCACGCTGAATATCAGCGATTAACTATTAATCTCTTTATGTAGCTTGTAGGAGTTTCGATTCGCTCTATATAGATTTGTTCCAGAGTAATACAAGGATGTCCAAACAATGCTTTCACCCGCGTCAACATGACACGGGTTGACAGAAAAGCGACGACATCAACAAGTGTTCCTCTAAGTGCGATCTCTGTGTGCTAAATAATTAATGTTTGAACGTCGCGTCGGCCAAGGAAATATTATTTTCTTGACGATTAAACATATTGTATTGGTACACAAATTCGACGCTTAAAACAGCTTAAAGGCTGTGCAATATCCTAATGACTAAATCATTGTTCGAGGATATTATGTTAGTTAACTCATTAGTTTGATTTGGTTCAATGTAAGAAATAATAGTAATTCTGCATTGTGTAAATGCTGCAGAGAGCATCGTTAGCTAGAGCATCGTTAGAGGTCTCAACTTTCTTATTCAATTGAGATTTACTTTTCAGAGAAAATATCTAAAATGTTAAGAATTAATAAATCTTGAGTTATTCTTATTTTAGATATCTTTCAATTTCTGAAATATTTCCACTTGTAGGTCAATAAAACAACCATTAATTAAATACGACACAATAAAACACGAATTAAAAAAATAGACATTCACATAACTTTCATACCTACCAACAATAAACACTTATTCAGAAATTTAAAAACACCCATTAAACAATATAATCTAAGTAATGTTGTTTATAAATTAGTTTGCAAAGATTGTAACAAATGTTATATCGGGTAAACCAAACAATATTAACAATATAACGAATTTATAATCACTGTTACACACAACGTCACCGCTGAAACTGCTTTATCTAAGCACTTTAAAGATAGACGCCATAATTTTGATTTTCGAAACACTAACATTTTAAAGAAGGAAAATAGCTAAAAAAAGATTATTTTACGAAATGATATATGTACATTAAAAATCATGAAAACGCGAAATAATAATGAGTTGTTACGTTTCACAGTGTGCAAGATAAAGCAGAGGAAGATGTTACACAGGTAAATAGAATGGTACATAAATAGCTTCCACGAATTAGAACAAGTAGAATCAAGCAGTAGAGAGATACACTGAAAGGGAGGAAAAAGTTTCTGTCTTTTAAATTGGGCAACTGGAAATTAACATCACTGAAAAGCAAGTTAATGCAACTGTCTTTGAGTTGTGATCAAATGTAGCTAGTACCAAATATATCATAGATTGTAAAAAGAAACAGCAGCTCAACTATAGTAGAGATACAAGCAAAACTAAGACAAATAAATGGAAACGGTATCGAAAAAATTAGTGTGAAGAAACTAGTCTCCTTTTTAATAATTTTATTATTTAGTGTTCGTATTCTGAAATTCTAACATTACATGGATCGGGTTTCTTAAAATTAAAAACAGATACTGTGCTAAAACGTCTAAACTTCTAAAGCCGATTTTAATGTATACATCTAGCATATACTGCAAACATTACTCAATATATAAAATTGGACGTTTTTTCTGTTATTTAAGTGTAGAAAGCATATGTATAAACCAGATTAATGGATGGTGGTATAAAAGTCTTAACACTTTTTTATCTGTGCCGGGTGCTTGGTTCAATAACATAAATGCTTGAGGAACAGGCATACTCCAGAATTACGGCCATCAGACGACCATAACCTCATAGCTGCATTTGTTCGCAAATTTACTCTTTAAAAAATTGAGGTATGCCTTGTATAGGTTGGTCCCACCTTCTGTTTTAATTTTAGGTCCAGTTTTTAATGCCGCTGTCTCTTCTAAAAATATAGTTGGGCATATTAGGCTATCAGTATCTGCATAGCAGCGTTTAGCATTTTACCCATCTCAAACTTTAAACCCAAGCATGCATGCTTGTACACCTTGCTGAGTAATTTTAGCGTAGTTTGTTTGTGTGCAGGGCCACCACACAAATATCGCAATGTAATGCGTGCAACCAATACACTCGGTGAGGATCTGTAAGTTTATCCAAAGGTTTTACCATAAGTGTCCATAAAACTGTTTATCAGTTATGTTGGTCAGATAAATTCAGAATGTGAGCATTTGTTTAAGAGTAATTCCCAGATATTTTACATCAGATGCCAGTGCTAGTTTCTACATAAACAAGTACAGATCATGAATCCTATATGGGATCCACACTAAAGCAATTGTTGCAAGCCAGGTTTTAGAAATGTCTACCTCACTTCCTTCTTTGCACTACGTCTCAATAAACCTTAAGGTATTCTGCATATTTTTGGGAGGGGTGACCTAAGCAGATGGTAGTAGACTGTATAGTACCACGCACCACAACAAATGAGAAAGCTCCGTGTCCTGAGGGAAGCCCCATATGACTTATGCGACTACAGTTTCCTGATCCAACCAAGCATCTATTTCTCAGCTTTTGAATACCCACCGATATCAAACTTAGTGAACAGTCCTTTGATACTAATAAATATTATTAGAGCTCTGAAGAGTAGTTTTAACTTGCTAACAACCGTATGTATGTCCAACTCGCATTATTTTCACATTTGACAGGCTCAGTGTTCCTTGTAAATGACTCGGCGTAGTAGATGAATAATATAACATCCAATTACAAGATATGTAAATCCCAAGGCAAATCTACGAAACAGTACCTATACAGATCATCTAAGTACTATAAAAATCAAATGTATCAAGTGAAAGACCAAATGTATAAAAACTGTATATATTCTAAGAAGATTTACTTGCCCAAATAAGGAGGATGAGCTAAAGCACCAGAGAGTAAAATTGTGTTATTATAGCTCCATCCCACAACTGAATCAAAATGAGAAACATTAGTAATAATAATAGATTTCGACAACAAGTCTTAAGAGGGTAAAGGTGGTAACAGTTGGTGGTGTCAACAGGTTGAAGTTCCGCACTGTACATTTCATTGTACAAACTGAACATAAAATGCACTATTTCACCCACAAAACACCAGATATTCAGCATAAACCTGACGTATTATGACAAGCCGATAACAATCCTGTCTAATCCCCACAACCAATTGATAAGAATTCAATGTTGAAGGCAGTGTCACATACTGAGAAAATCCCCGAACATTTAGGTATATGTATAGCCTGGTACCCTATCGTTAGGCCAATATGTACCTTTGAAAAAAAAAAGGAGAGGAGTAACAGATAAAAATTATGCCTGTGGTATGATAGAGAAGAGGACCCTTCTGTAGTTGCTAATAATGGACTGTAGGTACTAACAAAAATATTCGCGATAGCAAAACTCTATAACACTGCTAATGAAATCGAATTAGAAATAAAGACAAGAGATGAAACTTTACGTCACACCAAAGATAGGACGTTAAAAGGAAGAAACAGAAAAAAGACGATTGTTGTTATGTAGGTATGGTAAATTTATACGATTAAATGGAATACATTCAGCAAGCTCGTTGGTGATGCCTTTTGAAATGTTCTACGTTCTTTGTTAAACCTGTTATGTTGCAATTCTGTTTCCAATTATCTCCAGTATAAGCGTAGCAAAAGATTTATATTAAAAATACAATTTCCAATTGTTGTGGTTTCTACTATGTAATGTTTATATGTATACAATGTACTACATGCTGGTAAAGCATGGTTAGGTGGTTACAGAATGAATTTTTTCTGTAATACTGTACAATATTTCCTATTTTTTAGGTAATTCTCTAGAAGTGATAATATGAGCATGCTTATTGTAACGGTAAAATGGTAAAAAAACGGTAAAAATTGTTATCTTACACCGTATTTTATAAATTTGCTTTTAAGGTAAAAGTAAGAAACAGTAGTTTCAAATGTGTATTGAAAATTAAAAAAAGCTAAAGCTTATTGTTTAGAAGATTATAAAAACAAAAAACTATTGAAAATATTTCTAACATATGTATATTATTCGTTTGATTAACTACCCTGTATAATAACTATGCATAAGCGTATGACACCTAGGGGCATAGGTATCATCTGTTCTTTCCTAATGGAATAGAATAGCACACATAGAGCGAACGCAAACATTTGCATTAGGTATTCCCATTATTACGTCGGACAAATAGCATATCAAACATATTACGACAGCGCGGCAAATTCCTCACTATTTACCTTCCTCTCCACTTGGCAATCGTATTAGATCTCCTCCTTCTCTCTTCCAAGTGATTGAAGGTTCGGGGAACCCTCGCCACACACTTTAAATTGACATTGGAACCTTCGCGAACTATCATGTCGGTACTGGTGGCGTAGTCGAGAATATCCGGAGCAACTGTAAATGAGAAAATTATACGTTTGTGGTATATAGTATGGTAAACATTCAGAGTTACGAGCAAAAATAAAAACTTTAGTAATCGGCAGATTTTGTTTGTATCAATGCCCGGACACTAATGAATCCATGCCTGCATTCGTACTGATGTTTACTTTTAATAAATGTTTGCTAGAAAACTTGAAACTGAAGTAATTACTTCATTTTATACTAGTCTAAAAATAGTAAAATAAAATAAACAGTAAAAGAGTAAAATGGAAGCAGCAATATAAAAAGGATAATAAAAATTAGCACAATTTTTAATTTTGTAAGCCTAGTTCTGGAGACTTACTTATGCTTGTTCAGAAACTTATTAGGTAGGATAGCAGGTGAGTAGAACAAACAGGTGTCCCTGACTAAGTACTAAGGAAACAGTTTTAAACGTTAAGTACCGTATGTTAATGAAAGTCAGTAAGTAACAAGAGCATGCTAAGATTTAGCCATTATTCTCTCTTGCTTTTTTTGCCTCTGTATCGATAATTTCACTCCATTGAAATGAATGATACCTTCTGCCTCAGAACAAGACGGAATTTTAGATACTTTAGACTCATGGATAGATGATTGCCAAAATCACTCGGAGAATGGGTCTGAGTGGATCGAACAACGACTTGACAGCCAGTTGACTCTTGTTCCATATCTTTGGAACATTCTGTAGACTGCGAACTTAATAAACGTTATCAAAGATGAACAACGTTTATAAATTTATTTTCTACATTGCCATTATAAACTTCAGCTTAAGAAAGTTGCGCTCAAAAGTTCCAAACATTAATACAGAAAAGATACTAACCGAAAAAAATGTAATTCTTTAGTCTCACGATACCCTACATATATACCTACTGAGTTTGTAACATCTGAATTTGACATTCAAGGACAATATTTTTTATAAATGATTACTTCAAAACTCCTATAGATTTGTATTTGCATTACCTATTCATGTTTTCCAGATACATACAAATTTAAATTTAGTCCGCAATTAGCAGTATTAATAACTTTATTGTGTACCAACCTATAAAATTGTTGAAAATGAGCTCCCGCTGATAACAACAATAAAATTAAAGAATTCTAATCAAAAATTATTCAACGCAAATATTAACATTTATTGGTGCTGTATAAGCAATGCAGAAATTGCGCTGTATTTATACATAAAAAACACACAGATTTTGTTTTGTAGAAGTGGTTCTATTTGCCAATACGTGAGTTATATGCAACACACTGACAGAAACAATTAGTAACCTACCATATCCAAACTATCGAAAAAAAATTGCGATACTAATGCCCTAGATCTACGACGTTCAATATCTGCAATGTCTTTCATATGGACATCCACTTCTAAAATGTATGCAATTTCCCCAAGTAGGTACACTCGGTACGACTTAGTCTTCGAACGATTTTAATAAGGTAACTCACTAAAATCGTTCGGAAGACTAAATCGAAACTATAGGCGTACGGGACCAGTCACTCGACGTGGACACGCTGTATAAGCCAGGCACTATATACGACCCCCGATGACTCATCACTCGCCCGTGGACACGCTGTATAATGCACGCACTAGAGGTGTGTCCATTGTCCGCGAGATGGCGCTGCTGACCTCCTTTAGATAACAGATGGCGCTGCTGACCTCCTTTGGATGCAAGATGGTGCTGGTGGCCTCCTTTAGTTACTAGATGGCGCTAGAGGCCCCTTTCGGCCCCCGAGGAGAAGGCCCCCTTACGGCCCCGAGGAGAGCGCCCCCTGGGGAGAAGGCCCCCTTACGGCCCCGAGGAGAGCGCCCCCTGGGGAGAAGGCCCCCTTACGCCTCCCTGGGGAGAAGGCCCCCGAAGGGAAGGCCCCCTTACGCCCCCGAGGAGAAGGCCCCCTGATGACGTAATCGACAGAGCAGGTGTCCGGGGAATCGCAGGAAATCTCACAGACATCCGCTAGGATGAAATCGCCAAATCAGCATTCTTAAGCACCTGTGTAAACATCTGGGAATAATGCATTCGCAAGATCAGCATTCTTAGAAATCTCACAGACATCCGCTGGGATGAAATCGCTAAATCAGCATTCTTAAGCACCTGTGTAAACATCTGGGAATAATGCATTCGCAAGATCAGCATTCTTAGAAATCTCACAGACATCCGCTAGGATGAAATCGCTAAATCAGCATTCTTAAGCACCTGTGTAAACATCTGGGAATAATGCATTCGCAAGATCAGCATTCTTAGAAATCTCACAGACATCCGCTGGGATGAAATCGCTAAATAAGCATTCTTAAGCACCTGTGTAAACATTCTGGGATGAAATCGCCAAATCAGCATTCTTAGAATTTAAGCAGCTGTGCAGCATTCTTAGAATTTAAGCACCTGTGTAAACATCCGGCTCAGCATTCTTAGAATTTAAGCACCTGTGTAAATAGTCAAACTTTATGAATCAGCATTTTCATCAATATAAAAGGGGGCGATCGTATGAACGCTTATCAGTTTACAGTTTGTTATTCTGTGAGTATCATCTTATATCAGGTAAGTGTTATTTATTACAATTTATTTATTTTAATTAATTTTAATTTTATTTGGTAGTATAAGTAACAGAAACAACCAAATGTGTGGATCACTACAATGCACCGTCCCCATAGAAGGCTATCATTTGTTATGTGACAGAAAACATCAAAATATTGTATTCCTGTGCCAAAAATGCTTGGAACTACAAACCAAATATGATGAGTTCAGCGACTTTCTAATGGAGAGCATTTCTTTAAGAAGACATCATTCCAGGCCAAATTGTGTAGAGTTTATGGTGCCATATTGTGCAAACTGTAATAGGTGCATATATAAATCTATACCAATAAGTGAATGTAGGATGTGCAATAAGAAAAGAAAAAATAAAGTTGTATAATAAAACATGTTAAATTTATTTAATTATTTAATTTGTGCACACATGTACACATTTATATATATAAATGGCAGATGAAGAACAAGTTTAGAATTGGAATAAATGTAAGCACTCTTAATAGGTACCTCATTCAACAACAGTTAACAGACACGAATGGACGTACCGGAGCTAATTGAAAAGCACATAATCCGTTTGAAAGACCTTAGGAGGGCTATAGATATATATGAAGTAACCAAAAAATTGCAAAGTATAAGAATCAACGATGGAAAAAGAGATCCAAGAAATACTTGAAACAGGTTCACTTTGCAGTACACAACAATCAACAATTTCTATGATACCTATATGTATTATTGAAAAGTACGTTACACCACTATCTCTATATGAAAATTGGCACAAGATTCCCCAACAGATGAGGAATAGGCTACGACAATTGCTACCCTGCTTTCAACATTATAACTCCCAGTATGACTCTTTTGACGGAGTTCCGCCCTGTATAGTTAAATGTCCAGTTTGTAATATTCGTTAATGAATGCATATTCTAATTATAACATCTTAATCAAAATAAAGATTGTGCAATATAAGAGAGCGTTGTTTATGAACCTTATCTGAATTGCAAAATAAATAACTAAGAAGTATTTGATTATAAGTGCAACACGGAGATCGACATGTAATGCTGATAACTACCGTAAACAGACGTCTTTCCTGTCGAATACGCAAGGCTTTTATAATTAGGTTAAAGAATAATTGTTCCATATTTGCAGAAGCAAATTGTATTTTAATACACAAATAAAACAAAAAATATAATACGTTGTTTTTATTTATATAATAAGTAGTACAATAAGATATTAATTTACAAAACGTCCTTTTTTGATATCCAGCTATTTTGCGTAGTTGGTAAACCAAGCCATTTTACATATATTTTGTTTCCCTTGCGTTTCAAAACTTTTTCTACTAGGTAAATGTCGGAATGTTTTGTTCTCTGTAATTCTTCCTGATAAAAGCTTCCTAGAATTGGTTTGCCCTCCATATCTTCAAGCGTATACGTTGCGGGATTTGTAATATTTGCTTTAGTAATTTTAAATAATTCAGTAGTCCAATTGGGCAAATAACCTTTTTCAAAAATAGACTTGTATTTACTTATACGTACAATTTCACCTACTTTAAATTTACGGGAACCTTGAACTTTAATGTTATTATAAACACTAGATAACAGACGGTGTTCGTTCATCCGCGTGACATTGACCGGTGCAGTGTGTATTGTCCTATGTTTTGTATTATTATACTTATCAATTAATGCAGATAGCATATCGCTCCATTTATAGTTTCCTTGCAAGCTAAACTGTTTATATAATTTCTCCTTTAATGTCCGTATAACTCTTTCGACTATTGAAGCCTTTTTTGTACTGTACGTAGAATAATGATTTATGTTATATTTTTTCATGAGAGCTTTAAAATGTGCATTGTAAAATTCCGTTCCCAAATCTGTTTGTAAATTAGTAGGTTTTCGAGAACCCAGCAGAATTTTTTGCATTGCTTCTGTAACCTCAGAAGAGGATTTATTTTTAACGGGCAACGCCCACACAAATTTGGAAAAGCAGTCTATAACAACCAAAATATACTTGTAACCGCGATTTTCTCGGTTAAAGTTTGAGAATTCTGCCAAATCTACCTGCCATAAATCGTCCAGTCCTTTAATAATAACGCGTCGTCTAGGAAAATTTCGTCTAGCCGGTTTATGTAACTCATTGACAACGTCCTGTTTACTCATACTAATCCCAACTCCAAGATTAGCACAAGAACTGTTATGAAAAGAATAAGCAGACTGAGAATCAAATTTACACCGCAAATAATTGCAATAGATTTGTCTTTTGGACACATCATTCCTGTTTCGACTCTAAATACATACTAGTGTGGAGGTATGCTACGATGTATTAATGTAGGATATTTAAGATGCTGTTGCAGTTAAGTTTTAACTTCGCTCTGCAGACTGTTAACGTTTACTTCTAAATTTATTAAACGAGTTTCCAAATGGGTTTTCACTTGTTTTAATTCTTCTGTGTTAGCTTGAAGCATTACGTTGACTTCTTTTCGTACAGACGCCGTAGTAACATTCAATTTGTTCGCAGTGTCATCAAGTCTCTGGTTCGTCTCAGTTTTTAAATTGTTCAGAGCATCCTCCATCTGTTGAATTGACTGACCTAATTGATTGTCTACATGTTGTCTAACAGCGATAAGCGCATCATCCAAACGCTTAATTACTATATCCTCTGTAGAAACAAGCTCATTTGTAATGTATTCTTTAATATCTTTAAATATTTGGTCAACAATTTCCATAACATATTTTTTATTAACAGCATCATACGCAAACTCTGGATCTCCCAAGAGACGTATGCGTTTTCCATACATCATCACATGGTTGATCGGTTTTCCCAACCCTTGAGATGTTGCTACCGCGGACCGGTAACGTCCGAACTTGTCAGTACTCATTACGTAAATGTATATCATAACTTCAATGGGTATATATTTATTCAATCACATCGGCCTCTTTCAATTCTTCAATTATAGACATTATTTCGTTGTTGTGGCTTGTGTTTCCCGCGTTTTGAGAAGCGATTAGTAGCCTAAGTCGTTCAACTAATTCGTTAATATCATCCCAATATACATACTGATATGGAGTTTTCACATCTGCAACTAAATTTCCTCCCGTACTCCATCCCCCGTATTTATCGAGTATAGGTTTGATTACAGATTTCCATTTATAGGTATTTGTGCCTTTTAGTTGTTCTGTTGGATTATTTTTACGTTTATGGATGCTGGTTTGTTGTAAAATATCATAGTAAGTTGAAGCATCTTTTTCCGTGTATGTACGAGGTTCTGATTTGTATATCAACTCATAAAGTCCAGATGTACCTTTATAGATTTTCTTTCCAATAATAATATCATCTCCTTTGAAATCTAGTTTTGCCGACCCTAATTTCAAGTTGCTTGTCTTTGGATCAAATCTTATACCATACCCAATATCATAATTGGTGGCATTTACATCAATTAAATAGCCATCATTATACTTTTTAGGTAGTGCATTGAGAGATCCAAACAAATCATTAGCCAGTTCAGGTTTTTCATCTATCATTTTCAAGTGGGATTCACGATATTCCTTAATGATTTCACGGTATGGTCTTTCATCCTCTAACTCATTCACCTGAGGTGTGATTTCGTATACTGAAGGGAGTAATGGCTTTTCTTGTTGTTCTTCTTCTTCTTTGAAGGCCTTTGTTGGTTGAATGGTTTTAATCGCGCTACTTAATTCTCGTATTGGTGCCCTAATAGATCGGCTCTCAGTTTTGAGTGTACTTTCAAGTCTTTTTACAGGAGATCTTATAGCATGTGCCTCAGACTTAATATTCGCAACCAGTTCCTGTATAGGCTTCGTTATTGGCTTATAAATTCTTTTAAATAGTTCGTCCTCGGCAGCGCGACCTAACTTCAGTTGCAAGTGTTTCTTTCGAATTGCTTTGCTAGCTTTTACAATGTCAAATTTCAACTTATTCTCCCGCGTAGTTTTCATTATAATAACAAGTTGGGTGTTCCCAAAACCAGGTCAAGAGCAGG
This sequence comes from Holotrichia oblita, assembly GCA_023690525.1. Classification (NCBI taxonomy): domain Eukaryota; kingdom Metazoa; phylum Arthropoda; class Insecta; order Coleoptera; family Scarabaeidae; genus Holotrichia; species Holotrichia oblita. Next base: position 60,191,111 of record CM043021.1, read on the forward strand.
TAATCTGTTTCCAAAAGCAGGTAAGCTGTGTTTAAAACCAGGTAAGCTGTGTTCAAAACCAGGTCTAAAAGCAGGCGAACTGTGTTTAAAAGCAGGTAAGCTGTGTTCAAAACCAGGTCTAAAGCAGGTAAGCTGTGTTTAAAACCAGGTAAGCTGTGTTCAAAACCAGGTCTAAAGCAGGTAAGCTGTGTTTAAAACCAGGTAAGCTGTGTTCAAAACCAGGTCTAAAGCAAAACCAGGTAAAGCTGTGTTCAAAACCAGGTCTAAAGCAGGTAAGCTGTGTTTAAAAGCAGGTAAGCTGTGTTCAAAACCAGGTCTAAAGCAAGTATACTAGACAACGGCTAATAGTATAATGAGGTGAGGTAGTGTCTGTAGCATCTTTATAGACATATGAAGCAGTCAAAATTTTTTCTATAGCGCCCATTGGCAATATCTCTATCCTTATCGATTATCAAGAACCCGTATTTATCTTTCCAACATTCACCGCACATTTCTTTAAACGTTTCCAATTTCATATCGACCCCCACGTGATCATCGTAAACATGTCGTAGGTTCAAGTCGTCTTGCTTAAATAATATGATCAAGTTTGCATTGTCTCGTATTAAATGCTTTGGTATACGTGCATAGGATTGGCATAGATAGAAACAGTCGACGGCCCGATGTCTCCCCATAGAGAAGTATGCTCGTATGTTGTCTTGTTTATCGCATGCTACATCATCAAATATGAATACTGAATTAACTTTAGCTTCCTCTGGGTCTAAAATCTCGTCGTTGTCCTTGTATGGGAAATATGCTACCTCTTCAATTTTTGCTAGAACACTGCTTAGCAACTGATACTTTGGCTGGTAAAGGGACTTTGAATAGACGTAAACATTTTCGAATCGTAATCCGTTCTCGTGAAATAAGAGACTCAAAATCAGGTTAGTTTTTCCTACACCCGAAAACCCTACTGTTATACATCGTATAGTATTAGGCAGCAAGCTTCCGTGTCTGCTTTCATTGGGTTCTTCACCACATTCAAGATTGAGCACGTCCAGAGCGTCCTTTTGCTGAACAAACTTCATTGTGTAATGACGAGTGAATAAATAGACAGAGCAATATATAATGCAATCATTGCAATGCTGACGTTCGCACAAGGCGGAGGTATTGTAAATAGTCTCATTAATAAATTACCGATTGAACTGCACTTGCCCGGCTACCAGTATTGTGGTCCCGGTACAAAGCTAGAAAAACGACTGGCACGAGGCGATCCTGGCATTAATCCGTTGGACGCCGCATGTAAAGAACACGACATTGCTTACTCCAAGAGCAGCGATCTTAAGGAAAGACATAAAGCAGACGAAATTCTAGAAAATCAAGCCTGGTCACGTGTGAAGTCTAGCGACGCTTCTGTTGGTGAAAAGGCCGCGGCGTGGTCAGTAACTAACGCAATGAAAATTAAAAGAAAACTTGGAATGGGCTTGAAGAAGAAGCCGTTTAGGAAGTCGGTCGTAATGAAAGCTAAAGATATTATAAAAAAATTCAAGGGTGACGTAAAAGAAGGTTCCAAATTATCGCTCACCGCTGCTAAGGTTGCAGTGAAAGAAGCGGGAGGAAAGAAACGTATCCGCGCTCCGAGAATAATTCCTATTCCCAAACAGGGAGGAGTGTTACCTTTAATACCCATATTTGCAGGATTGAGCGCCCTAGGAAGTTTAGCAGGAGGCGCAGCGGGTATAGCACAGGCGGTAAACAAGGCAAAAGTCGCTCAAAAAAAATTGGCCGAATCGCAAAGACATAACAAAATGATGGAAGATATTCAACTGAAGGGTAAGGGTCTCTCCCTGAAGCCGTATAGAAAAGGCTTGGGACTATATTTAAAACCTCCAAAAAACTAATAAATCGACTGCCACAGAGACCTCTGACGGATTATGACATTAAAAAATTCGCCAGAGATATACCGTATTTTCGAGGTGTTTTTATGAGAGATACTTTACCGAAAAAACCGCTAAAACGAGAGTGCGCAGTCATTAATCTAGATTCCATTAAAAATAGCGGTACTCACTGGGTTACATACTGTAAAGAAGGAAGTACGGTGCACTATTTCGATTCCTTCGGTAATTTAAAACCGCCTTTGGAATTGATGGACTATATGAAAAATTGCACAATATTATATAATCACGCCAACCACCAACAGTATAATGACTTTAATTGCGGGCATTTATGCCTCAAGTTTTTGAAAAACTATAAATGGAACGGCATTTAGATTTAAGCGTCAATCATGTCGTACATGTTCACACTAACGGGTGCCCGGAGCGAAATCACCAACAGTTTCTCGCCTCCTATTGATTTGGATCCTAGATATGAGTATGGCTTGGGTCTCATTGGCTTTCATACATATTACACAATTGCAAACATAGACGAAGGTGCTAATAAATTCCACTACACGACGAATGATAAGAAAGATGTGGTTATAGAGATTCCAATAGGAGCGTACGAAATAGAGGAGATAACATCATTCTTACAAAGTGCGCTGCCCAACGAGACTCTGTTTATAGAACCCATCATCGCCATATCGAAATGTGCAATCAAGAGTACTGTCCAAATAGATTTTACAAAACCCAATTCAATAGGGCACATCTTGGGCTTTAGAGAACAAGTGTTGGAAGCTAATAAGAAACATTTGTCCGACGACCCTATAAAGATTATAAAGGTGTCGTCGATTCGCATTGAATGTAATATAACAACGGGCGCCTACCAGAACGGACGTTCAGCGCACACTATATATCAATTTGAACCTTTAGTACTACCTGGGTATGCAATAAACGTTTCTCCTGCGCCCCCAACTTACCTTCCAATAACCACTAATCGAATTGACGACATCTCAGTAAAAATTGTCGATCAAGAGGACAGACTAGTAGATTTTAGAGGAGAAGATATTATTATTCGCTTAGAATTGAAGAGATTAGGAAATGGGCCTAGTGTTTCATAATAAAAACGGGCTCTACAGTAACAATACAATCAGTCGTAGGCCTGAAGCCAATCAATTAACACCTATCAATAAAGCATATCTGCGCTCCTTAGGCTATAAAATTAAGAATGGCGGAAAAACTGTCAATATACGAGGAAGTACGCGTAGATGAAACTATTACAAAAGAAGATTATTACATCTATTATCCACGCACTAACAATTTTAATGTCAATGATGAGATACGAATTCACATCAATAATCAAGACGCATATACAAATATATCGGATAGCAGAATCTTTATACAGGGCAGAATCACAACCACCGAAGGGACTGGTGAATGTAAATTAACAAATAATCCTTTCACGTTTTTGTTTGAACAAATACGTTATGAACTTAACGGAGTGTTGATCGATAGTTGTATAAAACCTGGTATTACTTCTTCGATAAAGGCATACATATCGCTAAACGATAATGAAAGCCGTTCGCTCCAGATAGCAGGATGGGCACCCAATTCGAATGATATTCCAACGTATTCAGAACAGGACAAAAACTTTAGCGCGTCTATACCACTAAAATTCCTGTTTGGTTTCGCCGAGGATTACAACAAGATAATAATAAATGCATCTCAGGAGCTCGTACTTGTACGTAGTAAGTCGGACGAGAATTCTTATCAAAATGAAGATAAATCAGCAACAAAGAAAGCAACGTTTGAAATTGAAAAAATCGAATGGCATGTACCACATATCAAAGTAAACGATGAAGCTCGTTTAAAACTCTTGGAAATTACTCGCAGCGATAAGCCTCTATACATTCCGTTTAGAAAATGGGAGCTTTACGAACTGCCTGCGATGAGAAGTACAAAAAATGATATATGGTCCGTGAAAGGCAGTACAAACCTCGAAAAACCCAGATATGTTATTATAGGATTCCAAACCAATAGGAAAGATAATTTTAAAGCAGATGCTTCTAAATTTGATAATTGCGATATTAGAAATGTAAAACTCTATTTGAACTCTGAGAGTTTTCCCTATAACAATATGAATCTAGAAATTTCTAAAAATAGCTACGTCACAGCATATCAGATGTATACCGCCTTTCAACAAAGTTATTATGATCGTCCAGCACAACCTTTGATGGATTATAGTAAATTCAAAACCAATGCGCTCTATGTCATCGATTGTTCCAAACAGAACGATTCTATCAAAGCATCTACTGTGGATTTGAAAATCGAGATGGAAGCGGAAACTGCCTTTAAAACCGGCACGGTAGCATATTGTCTCATATTGCACGATGCTATTGTCGAATATACACCGTTATCGGGAAGTGTAAAAAAACTTATTTAAAAATATATAAATTAATTGTATGCGCGATGCAAGTCTAAGCGCAACTTTTTAATGTCTTGTATTTAAAAAATTGAGCAGAACTTATATACGACTTTGCTATTAATGCATAACACTACAAAAAATTAGTCATTTGTTTGGCGATGACTAAACTGGTAACATTCGATGGAAATTTGTCGGTACATTCCTGGGAGGACGATGAAGATCGCTCTTCAGAATGGCAACGTGTTACAGCTGACCGACATCGATTTAATAAAAGAATTCAACAAATTACGACAATCATCGACCCCGTGTTAACTGCAGAACATCGAATTAAAATTTATAGAGAACGACTAGAACGTTTTCTCGTGATTGATATTCAAGGATTCAACGTCCCCGAATTTATCCCGAAAGAAATGTGTATAACAGACGGGACCCACATTATGCATTTACTATTTAAGACGTCCATATCATATCATACATTGGATGCAGATGCAAAAAGAACCGTGAAATGGGTAGAGAAAAATCATCACGGAATTCAATTTTCGTGTGGTCACGTAGAAGTGGAACGGATTCCTTGTATTTTCAAACGTCTCGCACCATTATATGATAGGATTTATGTAAAAGGACATCAGAAAGCCGAATATCTTTGTAAATTTGTTAATTCTAATTGTATAGTTAATTTAGAAAGCGATCAGAATGTGCCTGTATTTACGAAAACTAATGTAAAATGTTTTTATCATAATTTAAATAATACAAAGTATTTCTGTGCTATGAATAACTGTAATCTACTGTATAGTTATATTTCAAAATAATAAATCGTTTAATGAAAGCTATCTCTTTTTTTTAAACATCTATTGCAAGATTAATAATTTTGCTGTATACGCATAATGCAGTCGCACAGTCATTTCGAACTACATCATATAACGGATGTTAGTTTGTCTATTATACAGATAACTTGTTGATAAGATACATATGTTGCACATGGTAATATAAGCTCCTACGAGATAAACATACTTTGTAGCAGACGAGCTAGTTGGTGCAAATAACTTGAATCAGCAATATTAATGAATTGGAGCGTGAGGATTATCAAAAATAAGAGATATCTTCTTACTATATAAGCTACGGTGGTTTTAAAGAACGTTACTATGTTTCCTTATTGAAAATGGGTAAGTTTCTTTTTTAATATTTATTTTGTTGTTATTATATTTATAGCTGAGAATTAATTAAAACTTTAATAATATACTTGTAAAAGGAAAGACTGGCTGTTATTAATTCAATGCAATGATTTTACAGGTGTCTGAGGAAATAAAAAACATTTTTCAGGTGAGAACATAAACTCTTTATTTCGTATATAATTATAACATCAATTTGAACACTTCAAAATCATATTTTACATTTGCAAATGCTAGATGTATGCTTTCTAGCATTAAAGCTGCATTCGTAGAGCCGACGTGAGAACATAAGACAGATTTAATATTAAAATAAAGGTCTCCAGATAGGTGTGAACATGACGTCAGAACCGACTTGTAAAATATATGAAATTTGCATTCGTTAAAAATAGATAATATTTGATCCACTAATTCTCGCAGGTTGTAGATATTATCGTAAGTTTCCCTTGCGAATGTTAACTGCTGCCCTCTACTTTTTAGTCTAATTACGCTGATGTCTCTATACGAGGCCGCTTCCATTTGATGATTTAGACTGTAACCTTCCGTCTTATTGAATTCTTCCCATTCTTGCTCCGTGAAATAGATGCAATGTGTTGCAGACCTAATTTGCACGACTGGAAGGAACCCCATTGCTGGACTCAGTCCTATGGACAGCCATTTGGAGCCGCTCTTATTCAAAATGTAGGTAGCTTGCCCAATTAATTGTTTTTCATTGGCAATGTTGTCTTCATGCATTGCTAATTTGCCGTCTATGTATTCGTTGTATTGTTGAGCTATAACATAATCAAAATTAATATTCTATTTCAAAAAGCACAATATTCTTATTCTTACTTGATTCCATAGTTGCTGTTGTCCTGCTGGTCGATGCTGGTATACTAATTTTTAAAAGCAATTATTTCCTAATTATAATTTAGTTGATTTTGGTGGGAGGTATTGTGGTGGTGGGGGGACGTTAAGCCGGAACGCTATAATGCCCCCAAGGTAAGGTATCGGTGAAACCTCTCACTCGAAACCGTTTATCGTCAAACGGACTTAGGGAAATTTTGTCTTGTACCGTGGTATGCAGTTGGTGTTTCAAAGATCTTATTCCCTTCTGTTCATGTACCATCTCTTTCTCTAGCATTAAGCAGTTCACATAATCTTCAAAAGTGATTTTCTTTTGCACAACATAACTTTTCACCCCTTTAGCCTTTTTGATGATCTCCTCTTCAAACTTGCATGCGTACATTTTCGAACGGACCCCTGCGAATTCTAGCAACAACCTCCCCACCCCTTCGTCTTTCATCAGCCCTGGATATTTTTTATTTACCCGAGGCATATTGTACGGGTTGTTTTCCGGATAGTCCGATGTGTCGAAACGATGAATGTTTTGTTTCATGTCTTCGTACACATCTTCCGTTGTTATTTCGTATATGAGCGAGTCCGTATCGGTATAACATAATTTACACGTATTATCGTAAAAGTTCTTCATATGACTATAATGAAAATCGTATAATATTGTTTTCGAAATGTCCAATACGCACATTCCGACATAAAGCGGTTTATCGAATTCTATATCATTTTTAAATAATTCTATAGCTACCAAGTTCTCGTTAAAAATTGTACTACACTTAAAATTAGGTTTACTTATTAATGCTTCGGCACTATACCGTCCATCCCACTTATTCACTACTCTAATATCTCGTCTCAGTCGCACATTTTCCATACACTTTCCGAATACAGCGTTCGAAAATAATTTAAATAAGTTTTTTTCAAAGTCATTTTTAGCATTTTGCCTAAGTCTCGTGTTTAGATCTATGTATGGTTTCATCCACGCACTTTGTTTAAATTGTAACACCCGGTGAATCTTTTTAAGGACCAGTCCTTCGTTTAAATATTGTTTTAAGTTCCTGTAATGCACAACATATTTTTCTTTATTGTACAGAGTAGCCAACATCTTCTCTTGTTTCGATGCGGGAGGCTTCATTTTTGTCGGTGCCATTGGTAAGTCACTGTGCCTGTCGTGGATGCGCTGTGGATACTCCAAATCGACTTCCAAAATGTATCCTATGGGGCTGTCGTCCGACACATTGTAATTTACATTAGTGACGTCTTCTACCCACTGTAGATCTCCATATGGTAGATATTGACACATGGCCCAGGCGTACATGGAATTGATGTCGTAATACATGAGATATTTGCTTGGCTGGTCGGGGTTATAATCGGACATGTATTTATTGTTAGCTTTGGCATATCTGCTAGAGCATTGCGTCATCCCACCTCTGATTCCGCTTTCCAAGAACATTAACATGTCAACGTCTTGTATAGTGTCCAGCTCAACACCAGTGTATTTTAACATCACATCCCACGCCAATCCTGGTGTCGTGTAGTAATGGGCGGGATCCAGGCCGTAGTTTTCGATGCAGCTCTTGCGAAAATTTTCAAAAACGTCCGCCAAGAGCAATACATCCGTCTTCATGTAGAGGTCGCTATATTCGCCTATAGTTTGACAATTAAATGTCTGCCAGACCGTTTGCGCGTGCGCATACTCTTCCGGACTGATTGGGCTGTCTGTTAGATCATTGTGGAAGTCTTCGACTGGCGGTAGATGACGTTCTTCTAACCTTTTGCATGAGGACATGTAACTATAGGGGAACACGCCTTTTCGCTTCAACAAGGTAGTATCCATGTTGAATTGGCTCTCTAAGATGGGGTATGTGTCTAAATATGAGGCCAACTTTTCCAGGGACGAGGCCATAAAGCGGAAGGAATCGATAAATTTGAATTTAATTTCAGACTCGTCAGTGGACAGCATCATGGCAATATACTGCTCCGTGTTGTTTGGTATCACATTTAATTTGCCCGTTGCCGCCAAATCTTCCACTAGCAGGTGGCCGTCGTACCCGGAGAGGTTGTGGAACACCACGGGGATAGTTTTGGTGTCTCTGTATTCCAGGTTACATTGGACGTGTGCAGCTCCTCTGCATATAAAATATAAATTACTTATCTATTTTTTAATAACGTACAAAAACTTACCTGTATTTCCCAGTTAGATGAGAATGGTCTCGGACTCTTTCTACACCTAGGGGCTTCTCGCAAATGTGGCAAATGGGGGCACTAGCAAATTGTCTATATTGTTCAGGGGTTAATTTGTCCATGGGGATGGGGCACCAGTACGCGGTTTCGGCATTTTCCGCAATGTCCTGTAACTCGCGCACTAGCCACTTTGCAGGTTCCACGCCTCTATAACTACGGTAGTAACTAAGACTATCGTCATATGTACACTTAAAATAATAACCTACACTATAAGGGATGTGGTGATGTGTCTTTTTAGGATCGATTGTGGGTTGCACCAAACACTCAAAATCAGCGTAAACTATAAACGGGGCTTTTGACTTGTTCTTAAAGTTTTTAAATTTAATTGTCTTTTCTTCGGGGAATGTCACTTTATAGTCGTTAACACTACCGCAATTTAGTTCGTGTGTTCGCAGTTTTTCTTCCGTGTAGAAGTAGTGCAAACAGCGGTCGCAGAAGAATTTTTTGGCGTGGTGCGTTATTCAGTTGTTTAGATACGAGACGTGATAGGTCTTTAATCCACACATAGTGGCACTTTTCGCGTTCTTGAATTAATAGTAAATTTACGTGTCTTTCTTTTTTGTCTTTGGTGAGGCGATTTGGAACACACTTTAGTTTCTTATCTAATCTATATACATTTACACTTATATTATTTAGTTTTTCAAACTTTTAATGTCTTCGCGGCTGATTGGAAACGTAATGTCTGTTACATTTAACACGGTGGAGTACTGGGGGTAACTAGACACTCTTTGAGGATCGTGAGCTCCTGGAAACAACGCTGAAACCACAGCCCAAGCAAAGCAAGCATCGTCGTTATTCTGCACGTTCACGCAGGCTTGCTTTCGCATTATGGCTGGTGGAAGAGGCAGATATGAACCGGCGCGCTGCGGATTATAATGGTTGATGTTGACGTTTAAATCAACTACCGCAGCTAACGCCCAGCCACTATCGCGCTCCTACAAAACGATATAATTTTAATTTCTAAATTGTAGGAAAAAACATTTACTTACTTGAAATTCGTCCAACTCACGCAAAATCTCCGCTGTAACGAAGTTGTCGTACCATTGGACCAGGTTGGTATCCACACTTATAACTCTATTTCTAGTAGCTATGTGCTTCAACTCTTCCCGATCCTGAACGGTAAAGTTTCCAGTAAATATTGTATTTACTTTTAGAAACGGTACCTTCTTCAATTCATTCGTCACACGGCGTACGAACATACTTCTGGCGTCATCGAGGAAAGTTCTCGGATCCACATGCCGTAAGTTGACGATACAACCCGTTCGGATTCTACTGGCGAAGGCCGATTGCACCTCGTGCCAGCGAATCCTTTCGCTCTGGATCCTGCCACCTCCGCGAATTTCCAACGCCTTGAAGAAGGTACGGTAGCCTAACATGCGACAAATAGCCGCCTGGAGGTTACTCCGCTCCCCCACGTTACCTGCTATCTTCAGGGCACGATTCAAGAGCCTGAGGTTAGCGGAGCACATACTGATGAACGGTGCAACATCATCGCCTCTACGAAGGGACGCTTTTACGCGCTCCATCGCCACGATCATTTGTTTTGCAATTTCAGATGCCATTTTTTATCTAACCTAAAAATTAAATTGTATCACATTCACTTATATTAAAATTACACTTATATACGAAATTATATTAAAATTGTAAAATGTAACAAATTATATTACAATTGTAATAAATAAACACTTACCTGATATAAGATGATACTCACAGAATAACAAACTGTAAACTGATAAGCGTTCATACGATCGCCCCGCTTTTATATTGATGAAAATGCTGATTCATAAAGTTTGACTATTTACACAGGTGCTTAAATTCTAAGAATGCTGAGCCGGATGTTTACACAGGTGCTTAAATTCTAAGAATGCTGCCCGAATGTTTACACAGGTGCTTAAGAATGCTTATTTAGCGATTTCATCCCAGCGGATGTCTGTGAGATTTCTAAGAATGCTGATCTTGCGAATGCATTATTCCCAGATGTTTACACAGGTGCTTAAGAATGCTGATTTGGCGATTTCATCCCAGCGGATGTCTGTGAGATTTCTAAGAATGCTGATCTTGCGAATGCATTATTCCCTGATGTTTACACAGGTGCTTAAGAATGCTGATTTGGCGATTTCATTCTAGCGGATGTCTGTGAGATTTCCTGCGATTCCCCGGACACCTGCTCTGTCGATTACGTCATCAGGGGGGCCTTCTCCTCGGGGGCGTAAGGGGGCCTTTCCACAGGGGCGCTCTCTTCGGGGCCGTAAGGGGGCCTTCTCCCCAGGGGGCGCTCTCCTCGGGACCGTAAGGGGGCCTTCTCCCCAGGGGGCGCTCTCCTCGGGGCCGTAAGGGGGCCTTCTCCCCAGGGGGCGCTCTCCTCGGGGCCGTAAGGGGGCCTTCTCCCCAGGGGGCGCTCTCCTCGGGGCCGTAAGGAGGCCTTCTCCTCGGAGGCCGAAAGGGGCCTCTAGCGCCATCTAGTAACTAAAGGAGGCCACCAGCACCATCTGTTATCTAAAGGAGGCCAGCAGCGCCATCTGTTATCTAAAGGAGGTCAGCAGCGCCATCTCGCGGACAATGGACACACCTCTAGTGCGTGCATTATACAGCGTGTCCACGGGCGAGTGATGAGTCATCGGGGGTCGTATATAGTGCCTGGCTTATACAGCGTGTCCACGTCGAGTGACTGCGGCTGTTTGTGACTCAGAACAGCTGCACTGTCTATGGCAACGAAACCACTAGAATATGTAGACGTTGCGACGTATCGCTGGAGGATAAATGCTCTGAGGTGTTCAATGCATGACAAAAAATTAAAGGAACTGTATTCTTTTATACATTTTGCCAGCGGGTTGAAAATGGAACTATCTATCATATGTTATTGTGTGTACACATGAAATTATAAACTTTGTTTTATATTCCAATTAATTGTAACGAAGGACCTCACAGCTGTAGCTTTACCTTTTGTAATCGAGCATTTTTAAACATTAATAGTTAAATACCTCGAGTTCGAAGTATTGCTTATCGTTGGCTAGTGGCTATACCTATTTAAAAAGACGGAAAGTTTATGCTTAAGCAATTTTAAAAGTGTACCTAGAAATAAAAATCACTTTCTTAATGCAAAGAGAGTAGCTCCGCAGAGAGAAGCAATACTCTTTCAAGCGTCGCATTTGTACTTGGTTAGCCTTTGCAAATGCAGCAAAACTAATTTCATTTGGCATAACTACTTTTTAATTAATTAATGTAAATTAAAAATCACAATGCAAACTCCTAGCGTCAACAGTTTTCTAGATTTGTTACCATCTTGCAACATTTTCACTACGTTTAGATGCATTCATATTTACAAACATAGCTGTCAGAGAAGAATAAAATCATAAATGTGTTCTAATTTCATGTCAAGATTTTTTCCATTAAACCGTGCATACTTTCGTACGCATTCAAAATCTTAATATATAAATTAAGGCGTTTAGCTTCAATAACAGTATATTATTTATTTCGTGGAATAACAATAGTAAAAAATCTTCGGACTGATGCAAACAATGTTTCTAAATCAGCTGAACTGTATATACATATATATCACAGGGTTTACTGTCATCCTCCATATTAAAAGTAAGAAATTGTGTGTCGTCTTCATTGTATTATAAACATATTTGTATTTTGTATTATAAGCATATTTAATTATATCTGTTTTTCGTATAATCTGCCTTATAAAAGTGATACTATTTTGGAGTGTAGCGTGTAAGGTAACGTAATTTTACGTATATTCCATCGTTATATTTTCCTTATAATACAGAAAGAGTATGAGGTAATATATCTTGCCCTTAATGGAACTGGATTATATTAAATCTAAACTCCTTTTCCCAAACACTTTTTCATACAAATTTCCTTTGCGTGCGCTTGCTATGTATAAAAATAATTTCGCACCGACGAGGATAGAAAAAGGTGAAGAAGGTTACAAAACACATATACACCGTTGTCCATACAGTTCTGGTGACAACCCTATAGAGAAATGGGATTACGCTGCTGGAAGATTTATGGTGACACTACTAATTAGCCAAATATGAAAGAATTCTATACAGACAACGGTATTATTTTTGAAATTGTAGCTAATTTAAATTGAACGGGATTACGTGACTAATACTTTAATAAAAAAATATATATGTATGTGGATTGCAGAGATTTGCTGGTTCCTTGAGCTGTGTATCCTGTTGCTTCTAAAAAGATTGCAGTTCATAAATGCTGCATTCCTGAAGCTATTTATGACCACATATATTGATAAGCTATTAATTAGGCTTACTACATTATATTATTGAGGATTACTTTCTTGTTTATAATGACCAACATTTTGGAAACCATTAGAAGTAATAAATATTTAATGCACTATAAAAAATAGTTTGCATGTTTTGCAATGAAGTTGCCACAGCTATAGCAGCGTCAACAAGTTAGAAAATCTTCTTCTTTTGAAAACAGACTATGATCTGATTATTAGGATTAACTCAATACAAACAAACTTGCCTACGCGTTACTACTAACCTGTGTCATTATAACTCTCCCGTCAATCTTGACAATGTAGAAAACAAATCACAAATAGTGCACCCGTAGAAACATAATAACCTTTCAACAAACAGTGAACGCCAGATAAAGCTTATCTACCAAACTTATTAGAAATTTGTGGCTGACAGTTATAATCATATTTATTTGACCTAGGAGTAAGTAAACATCATAGAAGTAGGTGTATAAAAGAAAATGGTTGGTATCTCATAGCATTGTAATGTAAGCAATGTAATATTTAAATATATCACATATCTAGGTTATAAAAGCTCGCAATCGGTAGAATTACTTAGATCATTACTAATAATATACCACATTATGAACATTTCCACAACCAAAGTTAAACCGTTGTTACCGCACTGCTTCAGTTGTCCTGTACTTGTGAAAGTTTTTTCAGTGAGCAAATAGGGACAAGTAACTCAGGTGGCCATATTTAATAGGTTAGCTTAAAAGACACATAAAATTGAGATTTTTCAGCAGTTTATTCTGAGTATTAATTTTGACTCAATTGATCCTCCCTAAAGTTATTATTAACAAACAAATAATCCCTGAGAATTCCAAGAAATATCATCTGTAGCTAATTCCGATTAGGATAGTTCAAACTTCATAAATCTTCAACTATTTATAAAGAAATATTAGTCGGTTTTTCTAAGTGCAATTTTTCATAAAACGCTTTTCCATTCATTGGGCTACTTTCTCTAGTTTTGTAATTGTCCACTTTTCTCTGAGGTTCGAAATATTTGTCTAGCTTAAGGAGTTAGTTTTAGAACAGCTGTGGTCTGAAATTATGTAGTGGAAGTAAACTTATGAACAAAAGTGTAGGTATGCATGTAGCATAAGTCAAAATTGTCGGCTGACCCAAGCGTTTTGTTATAGTATTTGAAACTCCGGTCTTAGACTCCGGGACACCAGCGTACCCGGAACAGCCGCGAGCCGGAACGAAACAATCGACGCCAAGATCGCGCACTTGCTATTCATTACGCGCCTCTAGGGCCCTCTAGTGGCGCGTCGACCCACTCTCGGCAAAGGATTTGTATACAATTTGCCCCGGATCACCTCACTCTTTGACCGACTTCGTTGAAATTACAAAAGCTACACTCGTCCTCGCAGTATTTCAATGATGGGGCTGCCGAGTAGTAGCAGGAATGGTGACGACAGGCTCACGGGGATTCGCAATTTCTCAATTTTGCTCTCTTCTAACACAAAGAAAAGGACGGCGGAAAGAATCAAGTATGTAATTTTTTCCCGTGAAAAGGGACAATATCGTACAATGTCGCTGTTTATTTTTATGAGATTCCCCAATAGAACAGGAACGGTAGTATTTTGTACGTTCTATAAAAAAATCGTGTAAGCTAATATTTCTATATTTTATGTTGATGTCTTGTTATCCTTCCGCTTTTATGTTCTTTGCTTTCATATTAAAGAATGAGAATCGTTTACTTCTATATTTTTTTTATTGTAAGGGGAAGTACGTGAGTGATGTCACAAGAAAATGCAGCTGAGAAAGACAATTTACGTAAATGTAAAAGTATAGTTAGTTTGTTGTTATAACATAATGATTTACAAACATGGTAGAATTTCAACTGGGCAATAATTTTTTATTCGTTCTCCTTTTGTTGAGTTTGCTACTGATTTTGTAGTAGTAACTCAAAAAATGTTGTACAAAAAGCAGTCGTAATTGGGACTATCTATGGCAGACTAGCTGAAACTAATCATTGTTCAGCAACTTAAAGTACAATTTAAAGAACTATGATTCCTGCACGAAATATAAGCAAGAGTGTGAGTTTGATAAATCTAAATAAAGAATTTCTTCCAATAGCTAACAAATGTCTCACACTTTCTGGATTAAGCACTGTTGATTGCGTTTGTCACATTAGATTTTATTATATTGTAATTTGAGGGATTGCTTAATATATAACTTGGCTTGGTCTGCTACACTAGCTTCTTTCAAATAATAGTGTAGCATACCAAGTCAAGTTATATTTTAAACTACAACTAAAACACCGCCAGGTAGCGCAGCTATGAAAAATGTATTTGCATTGTAATTTACTTTAGTTTTGAGAATGACCAAAGAAGGTTGAAACTGCAGTAAACAATATTAAATAAAGTGGTTTAACAATATGATGTAACGGGTCGATGGCCGCAGTGGTTAGGCGGCTGACTATTGTTGTGAGAGGACGATAGGTGCCGGGGTTCAATTCTCTGGAGGGACGGTGACATTTTTTCAGGGAGTTTAATCCCGGATCGACTTGCCATTCGCTGTTGGGAGCAAAGTGATTAACAGCGCGGCATCATAAAAGGCGATATGATGCTGTCACAAAGCCATTGAACACAACATACACACACAAAAACTACACCGCGAGAGTTGCAGTTAGCCAGACAAGCGATACAACGGAGTCACTGCAATGCACCCACCACATATTAAAAAAAAATAAAAAAAAAAAAAAAAAAAAAAAAAAATTAATTATTTTATATTACAAAATGTACCACAAAGTAATGGTCAAAACCATCGATTATTTGAAACTTGATTTTCTCTTAGCTTAAGATGTTGTTTCATAATTTTTTTTATAGATTCTATGAGTATTAAAGTGGTAGTGACGCTGAAAGGCCCCTTGACCTCAGTAAATGCTTATTTGTGCTTTTTTTTACGTTCTGTAGACGAATGTGCTCTATAGATTATGAGGTAATACATTGATGAATACTACAATTTCTGTAAAATATTTTGACATGACCTAAATCACTTTTAGCTTTCCTCACGTTCAATTACTATTTACTCTAGAGAAAGATACGAGTAGGCATTTTTCGTTGTATAGGACACTCAACCAGACTCTAAGCCTAAACTAGTATACCCAACTATCCTTCTCAAAAGAATTCGTCAGTTACTTTTGTAACAAATTCATAAATCCGATGTATAACCTCGCCTTTACCATTAGAAACAAAAATATAGAAATATTCTAAATAAATATGTGGGACAGGTATGTTAGATGCAATATACTTTATTGTCCAATATACTTTATTGCCCAATAACGTACAATTACAGGACAAAATTATAAATTTTCCACGTGAAATACATACATATTAAGTAAAAACAAAGAAGAAACTAAGTGAATGGATTAATTGAATCAACAAAAATATCATCATAATGCAGATTAGCAGCTCGACACATCGTTGTCAATGGTGACAACTGTAGCATGTTTGTTCTTGAGAAGAGAATAGAAAAAGTACATGAATAACGGGAAGACAATCAAGGAACCAAGAAGTCCAAAGAAGATAGGAGAAAAGGACTATCTATTACACCGTTGACTAACTTCCACACAAAACGAGCTCCATGTCTTTCCCGACGAAAACTTAGCGCATCCATGCCATGTTCAGACAGTAGATTCGGATAATCAACACCTCGTGAAGGATAGATACCATCTCTTTTGAATGATAGAAATTCCAGAAAACGTCGCTGAATCTTTTCTAACGAAAGCTGGAGATAGACATAATGTGGCGACCACACTTGTGATGCAAATTCCAATTTACTTAGAACGAAGGAATAGAAAAGACTCTTGAAAACACGGACATCATTGAAAATTTTACAAGATCGCAGAACAAAGCCCAAGCTACGAGAAGCAGACAAGGATAAGTTCAGGATGTGATAAGAAAAAGGGCAACGATTTTCACAATTTCTACCCTTTTTCAAATCTGTATCATGTAATGTGTACACCGAGTCAATAGGAGTCACTTTTCTGATATACGTAAGGTAACAGCACTTGTTTATATTAAGATTAAGATTGAATTTAGAACACCAAACATTTATTGTGTTTAAATTATGTTGTAAATGAAATACATCGTTCCATGAATGGATAGAAGTATAGATTTTTAAATCATCTGCATAGGCCAGAACAGGGTAAGGTAGTGAGGTAAGAAAGTCATTTATATATAATAAAAAAAGCAGTGGCCCCAGGTTGGAACCCTGGGGAACACCGGAAGTTAGAATGAAAGTGGAAGATGAGAAACCGTTGTAAAATACATAGCTACTTCTGTTAGTTAAGTAGGACCAAAGTAATTGCAGCATTGCTATTGGTTGTTTTTCATTTACGTCTATAATACAATTTCAGTTTTAGAGTGCTAATAATCTCCTGAGTAAACCAAGATGGATATTTCGAGCGCCTCTCAGTTGCAGAATACTTAGGAACACAGTGATCAAAGACAATTTGAAGTACATCATAAAATTTATCTACAGCATCATTTACGTTATCGAATGATTCAAGGAAAGACCAATCCACATCACTGAGATTACTAGACTAGTACCTCGAAATCAGCATGTTGAAAGTTGTAACGTAGATATGTGTTTGAAGGAAAGGCAGAAGATGTGTGAGTTGGTACGAAAAAGTTCGCAGATATTGAAAGAGGTGGATGATAACGGTCAACTGGCACAAACGGAACATCATCAATTCATATCACAGGCCGCATTGGAAATGATTAAATCAAGAAATCTGTTGTCACAGTTTTTCACAGAATTGTATTGCTTAAGATGCAGGGAGCTACAAAAGCAGGGAAGTGCGCAACATCTCGGACACGTGTGTGAATTGCTTGCATATAAAGGTAGGTTAAAGTCACCAATGATAATAGTAGGTTTATCAATCAATAATATTTCAAGATATTCACAGAAGGATTCAAAATCATGTTGTACGTACTTTTTGTTTGTTTTAATTTTTTCAATGTTCGCCAGTACTGTTCTTTATTCAGCAGCACAAAATTAGATAAGTGTGCACATTTAGAAAGCAAATGCAGAAAAAAGTTCAAAATTGTTGACCAGGGTAAGAATTAAAGATGTCAATCATCAGAGAAAAAATAGTTCCTATGATCACAAAGCAATTAAGTTGAATTCGATAATCGGTTAGGTATTGTTTGTATAAGGAAATATAAGTGGCCTTTACCGATTAAAAACCCCAATGTTGTAGGAAAAATAGAAAACAGCATGTAAATCATATAAAATGAATAAGTAAGAATATAGTAAGAATCATATCGGTATCAGAGATGTTAGACTTAAGCAATAGATTCTATAAATATGGAATTATAATTAATGAGCAAATGTAGTAGGATACTCTATGCAAAACTCTAATAGCTATCCTAAACATTTAAACCGAGTACACTTTGTGCATCTGGCTGTATATACTCATGTATGTAGTATGTATATAATATGTATGTATATTAAAATAAACTAATTCGTCTTCCAGTGCTTGTCTCGACAATATTGGTAAATTAGTTAAGATTTACTGTGCATAACTCACGATTTATACAACAAGCCAAGATCCAAGGGAAAATAAATCTTTATATTTTGGACAAGTTCATAACCACTGGTAACAGATGCAAAATAACTTGATCAATAACTAGGACTATTGGCCAACAACCAGAAACGCTAATGGTATCATTTCGATTAAGGGGTGGCAAGTTAATTTACATAATATATGATGTACTGATAGCCAAGACCAGAATATAAATCAATTAGTTCGCAAGACATGATCCAGCGTTAAAGCACCCTCAGGGACGGTCTCGGTGTACTCTCCATTTCAGTTTGGAGCTGTGATTCGAAATTACATAATTTGATGGCTGTTTTACATACATTTGCATGTTATTGGATGGCTATCCTGCTGGCATGCTGCCGCGTGTATTAAGTACGAAGGAGAATTTGGCGGATTTCTGCGGAAGATGTAGCGGCCAATAATGATTACGTCATCGCCTATAGATGGTG
The DNA here is from genome assembly GCA_023690525.1 of Holotrichia oblita. Lineage (NCBI taxonomy): Eukaryota > Metazoa > Arthropoda > Insecta > Coleoptera > Scarabaeidae > Holotrichia > Holotrichia oblita. The sequence goes on from CM043021.1 coordinate 60,209,897, forward strand.
CCTAGCTAGCATACATAATGCATTTCAGGTGAGACCTCACTAATGAAACTTCGGTCTGGTTTAAGGTTTGTATTAATGTGCCGAGAGATTACCCTGTAATATTCTACCCCCGGGCCAGTAACTATTAATAGAGGCTTTAAAGACTTTGTATGATATATGATTACATCGTGATATAATCTTTTAAAATTAAGATAAAATTAAAAAGATAAATAATATATGTTTTGATATTTATATGTATTTTGCGAAATACAACCTACTAGTAACTGCATTTAGATTCATGTTGTATACACATAATTAAATTAGAAAATATTAGTTTGATCATTGAATGTTAGTGTCAATATATTTAAAATTTGGTCATAAAAAACCCTTCGAAACGAGAAAAGAAATGATATTGCGACAGTAGTATTCCTACTGTTTGTATTCATCTGAACTGTAGTGTTACATGCAAGGAAGCGTGGACAAAAAAGGAAAGATTTTTTCTTTTTGTTACATCTTTTTATCCTATAAAGCTCATAGTTCATTCACCATTTGTAGCAGTTTGGAATTGTCCAATCGTTCTATTATGAACTATCAATTAAATTCCATTTATTGTGAGAAGAGTTTAATATTGTCACTACTTTTGATTTAGATATTTTGAATATAGATAGAAGCACTAATTCTTAAGATATATTAAACAAATTTAGTGAAAAGATACACGAGTTGTACTGAAATTAACTCTGCTATTTGGCTTGCTGAAAAAGAGCTGATAGAAAATCCTGAAGTTTAGACCTCTTTGAAAAGCCATAGTAAACAGTAACATCTTTTTAAAATTTTTGGGAGTAGAGAAGACTTCGCCATGTACTGCCATACGGAAACGAAATTAAAATTATGTACAGCCTTGGCTAAAATGTAGTTAGTTTCAAATTAGTTTTCTGCTATGTTTATTTTAAATATGCGATACCCTAATGTATGGCAAAAAAGACTCGTCATGTATACTGACAGGGAAAAGGTTTTGTTTGTTACAGACAAAGAGATACCTAGCACAAATCAAAAGCACAAAAGTAACAATGCGATTGCTTCCCAAATCTTTGCTACAACGACACCTACACTATGGATACAGACGACATGTCAGACCTCCTCTACCCCACTCTACCATCAAGCAAAACACGAAATTTAGAGAACAAGATATGTTATTCCGCAAGCATTAGCAAAGATTACGAGTTCGTGGAGTCTATATATTTCGTTTTAAAATTGAATATATCTCTAGAACCAGAATGAACTGTTTCGGCGCTGGAAGAACGTTTGTTACAAACTACGCATCCATTATAATACAAAATGAAATACAACTACATTGAAAACAAAGAAAAGTAGCGCGATATTAATTTGCCTACCCAGGAATACCGAATGAAATAATAACAAGTTTAGTTAAATTGTTGGGCAACTCTGTTAGCTTCCGTAATTAATTGAAATATAGGCCAGGTGCTCGGACAGAGCCGAAATTAAATTAAAACTATCGATCGTGAGATAAATGGAATATTTTAATAATAAATTAGTAGTAAATACTACACAGAATGTTTCAATATTTTCTGACATACAGAAGGAGATATTTGTACCTCACACTCTTAGCCATATTACCGAATGATGGTGAAGGAAAAAGTCGTTGTAACAAGAAAGACAATCTTGAGAGTTGATCTTAATTTGCATAAAGAGTTTATGTACCACCTGTCTAAAGGATGCTTCGATCTAAGGTTGGCACCTATCCCTAGGTTTAACCATTGATGGTTTAACCGATGGATAACTAACTATCGATAATAGAGTAAAATAGTTTCTAGAGCAGTTTACTAACTACTTTCACAACCTTTACAAGAGCTAGTGCACTTCAGTTAGATTCGAGAGGAGTATTATACAGTGTAAGGCAATTAGCCTTACGAAAGCTATAACTTTCAATACTTGTTCGCAGAATATTGTAAAATGAATTAGTGTTAACGGAGATAGTAGACCTGAAAGCGCAGAAAAAAGTGTAAAAGCGCTGGAGATTAGTAATGGCAAATTCAAATTGTGGTTCTCGTTTGACGTAAAATGAAAACACAAACAGTCTGTAAACAACATGTAATAGATTCATGTAACGTTCTCATTACTTTTGGGCGCTCAGATATAAGTATATCTATATTTGAAGCACTTCTTCGAAAGCCCGCAATTCCGATCCCCTCCCGTGGGCCTTCGGCGACGAACACGTATTGGCGAGTGAATTATGTCCAATCTATGTTTGTACAGTTTTATTTGTACTATTTTCATTGCTCTATGAGCTTCAATTGCTAAATAGGTATTGGGCTTTTCCCATAGTGGAGAAATATTTTTTTTTCAAGTTTTTGAATTTCAATTTTTTCTTGCATCAGTTTCGCTTTAGTAAACTGCTTTTAAAATTTAAATTATTTCTATTGAATGCTTTGAGCTGCTTTTTGTGTTTTACGCAAATCCTCCTCCCCAAAGGTTTTTATTTAAACGAAAGTGTTTAGTTTGAGAAACATCCATATGTCCATATGTGGCAGAACAGTCGCCACCAGACGCGTTTTGCGAGGATCCACCGCAGGAGGTATCGCCGATTGAAACTGTTACACAGAAGAAGAACTGAATTGTAAGATCACTACTTCGGTACTAAAAACGTTAAATTGCTCTTTATTTTATTTTCCTTTGCAAGGATTACTAATTTTGAAACTACTAGCACATCAAAAGCTTTTATTGTCAAAATATCACCTGAAATTGTCTCTAAATCTTTATAATAAACATTATTAAATGTTATCTCCTCTGTTTTCCTTTATTTCTTTGACTTATTTTGTGTTGGGATTGTGCATCTAACAGTTTGTGCAGTGGTCGGGTAACCGTTTAATACTCAAAATTGGGATCAGTTACAATTTATACAAGAAAGAATTGTTAACCCGAATGATTATACTCAACAATTCCTATATGAGAATAATGTACGAAAGCAATATGAAAAGGCTCTTGTTAACAGTTATAGCAAAGAAACGAGTATATAGAAGAAGAAGAAAATATTCTGAAGAAATCTAAGACATTTAGTTTTTCTTGCCATCTCCAGATGTTGGTGTTAGGCCCAAAACAAACGCAAATAGCGGCATTGATTACTGACGCAGCGAAAGTTCAACCAAAAGCACCGAACAAAGCTCAGAATAAAACTAATGCTAACACTGGATTTCATTACCCTAGAAGGTAAATTAAATGGATCCGTTTATAATAAAGTAAAGTTCGGAAAACATAATTCATAGATTGATAAAACAACGGTATTTTGATCCACTACTTTATAAATAAGCCTTTAAAGGGGAGTATGAAATAATAAGCTATAAGAATTGCTACTTGGCTTCAATTAATTTTTCACTGTGGAGTTATTTCAAAGTTCCCCTTTCCAAATTGCTAGGAATAGTCACGATACATATTTTATTTAATCATAACTTTAGACATTTCAAAATTCTGCATTAGAGATTATTTAAAGCGAGTAACCCTACAACTGTACCACCTTTTCATTAAAACATAGACTGAACCTTGGGGTTTTACGAAGCCCAACTTAGTATTAGCAAAATTAACTATTAATTTTGATTATTTTTTCGTGTTTTTCGTATGTATATGTTAGGTTAGAAACAAACAAACTAGTTTATAATAAAAATTAACATGCAGTATATTTAATATCTTATTTGAGCTGACATGTCGTATTTGCATTAACATTTGAACAAAAAACTATACAACAAGCAATTCTAACTGAATTTAATAATACACTTTTGAAACAGAAATAAGATTAACATAATTATACTTAGGTTTAAATGAAAAAAAAAATCTTTTCGTGAAATTGAACCCATCATATCGCTTATTGGGCACGTTAAATACGCGATTCACAATTGCCACATATGCTAGCTCTATGTTCTATACAATAAAGTTTACGGCAGTGTAAACAGGAATGATTAGTTTTTCTATCCTTATTTCTTGCGCAAATGCCACATCTTACTTTGTTTTGCAAAATTGCTACTATATTAGCTTCCAAATTCTCTCAGATCCCCAATATCTCCAAAATGTTATGTCTTAGACATCGTGGTAAAGAAGAACTTTGTAGCCTAACTCTCAAATGAGGCTTAAGTAATGACATACCCAACCCCTTCAAAAAATTGCGTCGGTTATTTATTTTTTTATTTGCTTCCATTCTGGATTTGCTAGTGAAAATAGGACCATCGCATTAATTCCACTCGCGTCGAGCATGTTGAACCACATTTGTTTTATTTCTATAGAAAGCAAATGAAGATGTACCTTTTTAGATAAAAATTCTGGAGGGATCTCCCGTTTGTTCTTTCGTAACGTTCGAACGAGAGTCAGTTTGTACTTTTCTAATAACATGTCCGCTATAATGGCACCGATGTAAACCAATTGTCTACAGTTACGATACGGTTTGTTCCGTGAATTGTTTCAGACAATGTTCTAACAAAATAGGTCGTCACTGGCTCTGTTTTTTCACAGTTTACTTTACCAACATATAGAATAGCATTAAACATATACGCAGTTTTGGAATCGTTCATCATTATCACTTTCATCCCGTACTTGTCCGGTTTACTTCCCATATATATTTTAAACGGACACCTTTCTCTAAAACTGACGAGTTGCTCATCTATGGTACAATGTTCATAGGGAGTATAATACCGTTCAGAATTCTCAGCGAAAATATTCCAAATTTGCCGAATAGGTGCAAACAAATCTAATTCCCTTGTTGTGTTTCTTGTATTTTTATCATCAAACCTTAGACAAGTAGCTAAAAACTGAAATCTGCATTCAGATATAGTTGCCCGAAATATTCCGTTGCCAAATGTTGTAGAATATAGTTCATTTGTAGTAGAATTTGAAACTCGTAAAGCGCAAGCTATATATAATAAGCCTACAAAAGCTTTAATTTCCGTCTTATCTGTCAGCCTTTTATAACTCGGTTGACAACCAGCTAAAGTTTTACTACGAATCTCTTCATTAGTATGAAATGTTACAATATCTAAAATTTCTTCAGATAATATGAGACTCCAAGCTTCTTCATAAGTCTTAACATTTCGCGCTTCAAGTTTCCGTCCAGGTAAATGTAAAACAATATTATGCTGCCTTGGGCGACCCTCTTTAGCTGGAACAGGTAAAGCTCCATCTGCGTCCATTTTTTCCGCGCAAATTGGCTGTATTTTGTCGTTGCGCAGGATGATCTGCAGGACTGTCGTTTGTTACTTCTTCTGACATCTGCTCTATTTGCTCATCTTCATTTTCGTCATCAATATGTTCACTATCGCTTTCTGTTCGTTCCAGAATATAATCCTCATCTTCATCAGAATTTTCCCCGAACATGTCAACATTTTCCTCATTATCGCTATTTTCTTCATCCCATAAATGTTCTGCAATGTCTTGCATGTCGGCATCAACCAGCGGACGCTTCCTGTCCTGATTAGAGGTTGCCATCTTATGATACAAACTAAAATAAAATTTCAATAAAGTATTAGTAGACTGAACCCTGGGGCCTGCAGTACCCATAAATCAACATATACCTTTATAGTAACTTACCTGTTACACAAATCGAGAGCCACTACACAACACTTATCAGGTCTTACTTATTACTGACTTAACATAAAATATGGCGACATTAGCAGCATTTATGCGCATGCGAGAACTTTATTAAAAATACGTAGGGTTTTTAAAACCCCACGGTTCAGTTATAGGGTTTTAAAGTGCCACCATAAATAACTACGCTTGCACTTACTACTTGTAACTATTCTCGTGCCTCTTGGAAAATAATATATGAAATTTAAAAGAGAAAAATCTTTTATAATTAACTTTTTGTGCTATTTTGATGTTCTATAACACAGTTTCGTACTTTTAAATAAACAGGTTTTTACAGGCACTAAGGATAATATGAATATCAGAAATGACAAAATAATTACCTTAACGCAACTTATACATACTAGGTATAGTTCCACACGCGTTACAATACTTGACTGAGTGAAACCAAGACTTAAAATTATTTAACGTACCTACAACGGTTAGGTAACCCATTTGGCTCATCATAGGATCCGTGTTAATTTGACACATATACCACCCTTCGTCCGCTTTCCTGACGTTCTTTATATGTAGATACCATGTCTGGTGTTCTCCATGTGTTACCCCTATCCGTCGGTTTTTTGTAATCACGTGAATATGTATTGTAAGTACTGTTTGTGAATTCACTTGAAGCCACGCAACCTGTAACAAAGTGTTGTAATTACGATTTTTAAATCATGCTGGTGAGATTAAAGATTGAGGATTGAGATTAAAGACAATAATATCGTTGTTTTATCGTCTGAATTAACGTTTACTTTTTCAAAACATTTACTTTATTTTTAAGCAGTTAATAACAATGAGCTATCATAGTTTTATGATACTTTGAAATATATTGTTTATGAAGGAAGTACAAAACGGTAGAATCTGTTGTAGACTGCGCCAGAGTATACAACCGGTTTTAGAAATAGGGCATAGCAACCGTGGTATATGTCCATGTATTAATCAATTAGCGATATCGGTAATGTTAGTGGTCCACTAATGAGTGGACTGTTTGTAACTTGGTTGCTATAGATGATGTAATGCTAATGAGTTTGTGCTTAGAGAGAACAAACCTGCTTTGTTTTAAAACGCATGCACTACCATTTGATCATAGTATATGCGTTTATGTTATGAGGACTTCCGGGTTTTGACCGCGTCATAGTAAAGTACATATGTACAGACATACAATACAAAGGTCCATTCCAAACAATTCTCGCTAACTGTGGTCTGCTGCTTAAGGTATTAGACCCATTGCTCTATTCCAAAATGTAAATTGTGCTCACCTTTGTGTGGTACACACAGTATCTCAAAATGAAATAATTCGTTGCATGACGTAGGTCACAGACACCGAATTCTATTGACCGCGTTTTATACAATGGTCTATCTATTTTCATAAGCTACTTCCATGAATCTATTTGTTTTATACTGTTTCTTGTCACCAGTTACTTTTATTCTTTATTAAACTGTTTAATGTTATTGATGAATGACTGTGCCATCAATTAGATTAATTTAAAAACGTTACAAGCACTTCCTATTTTATTATGATTTTTATGTACCCTTAACGGGCATGCGATATTAGTATCCTTATTATGTCAATCTATGCTCTAATAATTTAATCTTCTTAGACTAGAAAAACGATCAGCATATGCACTTATACTAACATATAACATCACATCCGAACATTTACTACCGAAGCACCTGTACTTTTTTAAAGAAATGTAATCGGTGCACTTGAAGTCTGTCCATTATGTTGATATACATATATGCAGTTCGGATTTACTTCCATCAGTATCTACAAAGTTTCCTATGCACTCGCTGCGATGTCGTGTTACAAATGCAACTGCATATAAAAGATATTGTCGTATTGACTACTTTTTCACCTGGGATTTACAATACTGAAACTACATTAAAATTGCAGCGTCTGTACGTTTCGTGGAAGCTAACCGTACGAAACATGTATGCAATATTGACTATAGGTGACAAGAGAATAAGTAAGCATTTGCCCAATGCAACTATGGTTCTTTTATGGCACAAAAGAGGTGCTGAATATATATTATCAACAGCGTATCTGAAACGTTCTGAAACTTCGTACATCTGCAGGAAATCTTACTGTTCTCAAGAACTTCTCGCTAAAGGACAGTATACTCAGAAATACCTTCTAACGCTTTTATAATGTTTGCATTTTCAAAATATTGTGAAAGCCAAGAGTAAGACGAGTTTGTATGCCGAATTTTTTCGGACTCTTACTTCTAGATTCAGGTTGCCATAAGAATTTCCGTCAATGTATGTCTCCTTGAAGGATGTACATCTGTCACAAAAATTCATTCATATATTTAATGGCTAGGGGCTGAACCGCTTCAAAAAGGCTTCTAAATCCTATTCTTTCGAGATGGATTCTGTTCCACAACATCCTATCTTTTGCTTTTTCTTGTCAGTTGTTAATGCCTGCTCTTCTTCCGCTACTTCTTCCAACTACTTTGACCTCGGTCTACCACTTGTCTCCTTTTCACTCGGTTTCCATAGCAATAATAACTTGATTGCAGGTTCTTCTCCCAACCTCCACACATGTCCCAACCACTTTATTCTATGTTACTCTCCATTGATTTCTTTCTGCAGATCGTTATTGAATCTTATTCTGTATTCATTTTCTGTTAGCTTAGTTGGCGCCATTATTGTTCTCAGTATGCCTCTTTCGCATATTCTCAAACTATCTTCATTCTTTTTAGACATTGTCATTGTTTCTGGTGAATAAAGAAGCACTGGTCGTATCTTGGTGTTATGTACACTAAGAATTCTTTTGGTTGGACGACCTGCCACTGCACATACGTAGGATGGATAGTAGACAGTATTGCATTCACTCACTTCAGACAATATTGCATTCATTGCGCTCGTCAAAATGTGTAAACACAGATGCGATTCCGGGGTCTATTTTAAAAACGCTGTAGCTGCATTTATAAATATGGAAAAAAGCATCTATTATTTGGCGTATTTGAGTAGGAAGAAATTTGTTTGATGTTTCATGTATTTCGAATAAAATAATACTGTAGTCTTATTAAATTGTTTTGAAAGGTAATTTCATTACTTTTTGCGGTGAACTTTTTTGTCGTTGAACTAGGGTAAGATCTAAACCAAAAGCATATTTATTATACAATAAATAACAATATCAAAGGTTTACTACTTTTATTTATTTAAAACATAATATAACGAAATAATTATACGTATACGCTTATGCTGAAATCAATAATGAGTCCATCCGCCGTTATTTTGTATAACTTCTTCCAATCTTGACGGTATGGACTCTATTAATTTATGGCAATAGTCGTCAGTAACTTCTTGCCATTCCTGCACAATTTTTTTCCACAAAAAATTTCTCGTTCTATAGGGTTTTCCCTCATTCTTTTTTTTATATAACCCCATAGGTTTTCTATGGGGTTCAGATCCGGGCTTCGTGCCGGCCAATTTAATAATCTCAAATTATTGTCTGTAATCCATTGTTGGACAACATTAGCCGTATGAATGAGTGAGTTGTCATGTTGGAATGTAAACTGATCATAAAGAGATGTTACCGATAGCAACATTACATTCTCCAAAATATCTCTATATTGTAACGCTGTCAAGTGTCCATTAATATCCCAAATAGTACCAGGTCCTGCGTATGACATCCAACCCCACACTGCTACAGAAAGCCGTCCACTTCTATTTTTCGGATGAACATATTGTGGTGCAAGCCTATAGTTACGAGGACGGGTAACTAGGCGCGTGTGGGTGTTTGGGGTGCTTTGAAACGTCGACTCGTCGCTGAAGATTACCGTTTTCCAAAAATTTATGGGCATATTCTGATAGTATAGTGCAAAATTTATTCTGTCTTGACGATTGCGCTCAGAAAGTTCTGTTTTGATAGCAGCACGATAGCTTTTGAGGCCCCTTGCCCTCAACCTTTTTCTTGCCGTCGTTACGGAACCGGGAAAGGCGGTAGCTGCAATGGCTTGCTTGCAACTTGTGAATGGATGCTCTGCGTAAAATTGCCTTAACATGGTATCTTGATAAGCAGTGGATATTCTTCGTTTTGAAGTTTTTGGTTCATTTGCAACTGAATGTGATATTTGCCATTTTCTTTTTAAGCAAAAAATTGTATTGGGATTAACACCAAATTCACGCGCTACAGCACGTAGACTCCATCCGTTTTCCAACATTGTTATTGCACGCATCCTGTCTTCTATTGACATCATATTATTCGACACGTATGCATTTAACTGTTTCTAATGCTGTATAAAGAACTGAATATTATTGTGGTGTCTGCATTAGCAAATAAGGGTGTTAGTGTATAAGGCTGACATCACTCTTTCTTTATTCTCAACATCTCTATTTCCATTATCTGCTATCACGACGCCTAAGTAATTGAATCTGCCCCCCTCTTCAAATGTCAAGTTTTTTATTGTGATGCCTCTGTTCTCTTTCTTTGCAGTTCTCATCAACTACATTTTTGTTTCGTTGATTTTTAAGCTCAATGTCTCTCATTTTCTTATTATCCTTAGCATTATCTTTCTTCTTTTTATCATGACTACTACATCATCCGCATATGCTACTATCTAGCTTCCTCTTATTGCTCGTAATGTTCGGCTATTTATTTTTCTTGTCATATACTCCAGCGCCCAATTAAATAAAGTTAGTACACAACAAAAGCGTTACCCTTGTCGTAAGTTGCATAAAGTTTTGAATCGAATAGCTGTACCCAATGGGTACAGAAAAACAAACCAAAATTACATTATTTATCTTTATAAATTGCAACATGCCTAATACTTGAGATTGGAATTATAATCAAGAAGTAATAGAATTTTTTTTTATTGCCGTATGTCCCATACCTATATCTTCTTATACAGTTATGCACAATAAATGCTTTTACATCCGCAAGGCAATTAAAAATTCGAGTAGAGGGAAAATCCTATTTCGAAAACAATTCATTTAACTTTATAATAAATGTTTTGTATTAATTTACACTCTCAGTTTGGAAAAGTAATGGTATTAGTAATAGTGACAGATAGCCAGAGATGTAATGTTGGTAATAGGATTTTTAGCAGCCATTTTAATATTTTGATATAGATATACCTGTTTGATCATAACCTTGTGATTAGATATATTCATTATCAACCAGCAACATCACATTTTCAATTTTGGAAACGTGTTGTAGAGATATAATTGCTACACACAATGTTTGCAAATACATTTTCTTATTAAAACTTTTGATAGAAGTACGCTACGTAAAACTTAAGCACTAATGTGTATATGTTCTACACAAGCAGACTCCAGTGTTGTAAAACCGTCTGAAGCTTGCTTACATTTCACTATAGGAACGTAGAGAGCGCCTCTGATCGTTGCGTCACACACCATTAATTTTTATGTTTTCGCAGAACGGAAAATCTATTTGATTTCATTGAAGGCAATAAACGCTTAGGTAATACGGGTATCCGTGTATATGTATGTACCTGCGTTTCTCGTCTCTAAAGTAGACGACATTTGGAAACGTGAGAACGATACTACAAAATTATTGCATCGCTTCTCTCATTCAGACAAAATGTCTGTCTGATTTCCTTTTACTGAAATTGTCCGAGAAATACAAGGAATATTCTTCCTCTAAACTGCATCTATAACCGAAGATCACTTTCGGCATGGTAACCAAGAAACCTATCAAATATACATAATATACATATGTATCAGCTCACTTTGTTAACGATCGGTATACTCGTGTATCCCATGTTTTAAAACTTAGGTAAAGTTAACAAGAAACTTATAGGTTAAGATTATGATCTATATACAATATAATTGCACATATTAATAGATTTTGTTTTAACTTCATGCAAATTTCCATTTTAAGTTATACAGGCTGGTTTAAAAGGTTCAAAACATTACATTAGAAGCGTAAACCTTAGATTTATTTCAAGTAAATAATATACCTATATTATACATAATTTTCAGATTCAACGTGGTAAGTTGTGTTAGTTTTGTTAATAGATCTGCATACTCACAGAAAAGTGTTTACTAAGAGCAAGTAAGACTTACTTAATTTAAGTAATTCTCATTCTCATAAGCAAGAAAGTATTGTTTTCTGTGAAATATTTCACTTTCTTGGAAATCCAAAGACATCTTTTCTTGAACCTATGCACTATGCGGTGCATGATAACTAAAAGTTTAAAATCAAGAAATTATCTGCTTGACCTTACTTCTCTGAAGAAAATGAATGTAAGAAAGTCAACTTTCTTGGCCTTAGAAAACACCTTTCTCAGTGTAGCAGCCCACTGCTGATATTAAGAAAATTTGAATTCTACGAAAATGTCAACCTTCCCAATAAAGTCAAAAACATAGCAACGGTATTCACTCATGCCTCCAATAGCTTGATATAATATTTCCACATTAGCCACGTGGCATTCTGTAATAGTTATTAACGATACAAGTGTTAAAAGTGCGATTTTATTTCACAAGTTAAAAGTTTGCGTTAGCGTTAGCGAGTGCCAAAATTTACAAGTGAAATAAAATAGCATTTTTAACACGTGTATCACTATCTTTTATAAAACTGTTTATATTATTTAATTAAATGATTTAGCATTTCTACAAAATTTTTTGACATTTTATCACAAAAATAAAATGTATCACAAGTCAGAGGTGCCAGTTATGGTAACGCACTGATATTTGAGAATTAGAAGCGTCAAGAAAGTTTTGTTGACGTTTTTTACAAACGTTTGTATTTCTATTAAAATAATAAAACTGGGTCTTAATGAGATTGATTGAAACTATTGATGATGCCCAATGAATCCATATGATATAGTAATTGTTGTAAGGCTAATGTATGTACATATATATCAATATTTACAAACAATAAAGTAAGTGTCACAGTGCTATAAACATTTTCGCACTAGTGTTAAAAGTATTTTTAACACGCTTATGTTATAAAACTCAATTTTTCATCCGGTTAGCTTGCGTTAAAAGTGTCACTTTTACAAACAGTTGTATAAAAAGTAGTTTTTAGTTTTCATATCAAACGTACTTGTTTAAACTGACACAACCGTGTTTAAATATTCTACGTAAAAGCCCATCAAACTCACTGTTAAAACTATAAGCATGTCTAATGATTAAAAAAGCAATAATCTCTATAAACATTTTTTTTCATATGAATAGGCCAAAACATTAACAGGTGTCTTAATTTCTCATGACACTCCATCCAAACAGTTGTGAAACTTTTCTCGTTAATACTCCTAAATTGGTAATTAAGTGCTCTTTATACTATATCAAGTAAAAAGAAACGACCTTCTGTCAACATGACGCCACAATTGCTTCATCAGCGTTTCTACATATTTTTCGTTTTACTAAGCATCGACAACAAATAGGTGGCGTCAAGCTGTTTTGTTTTTGAAAGGAAACAAAGTCATAATTTTCAGAATGCACAACATTAAATTTGGTCATAAGACGTAGTAGTCAGACAAAGGTAGGTACGTAAGATAAACATAAATGACAGTGTTGGAAACGATTCTCTCAACATAAACCTGGGCTGCTAGGGAATCTGCATATGGGGGGTTTGACCACTTTCTGATTGAAATAGTCCTGCATGAATCGAATTTTGCGATGACGATCTCTTCTTGGCAGACTTTTATCAAATTGCAGTCATCTAGGGATTATTAAGCAGCGATTTCAACTCATGAGTTACGAGAAACTTTCTTTATAATTTTCATGAGGAACCAGACAAAAAGTTTGAATTTAGGTAAATTAACTGATTCCCAAACGACTTCTCTAAGGTGTTTTCTCTTTTTTTTCAGTTACTAGAAATGAAAAAAAAATCTAAAGGATCGGGATGGTTTCGCGGAATATTTATCATGTAGGACATAAGGTATTTCTAGTACATCAATCAGAATCAGAATTTTCTCATTCTAACTCCAAATTCCACAATTCTATTCGTTTCCACTATCACTTAATGCTTCTACCAGTCCCTCCAATTTATCCTCTTACTATGTATTCACAAATGAGCAAAATCAGGGGCCACGCGATATTTTTGTGATATTATAGCTCCTTGAGCGGCCACAAATGATACAGCATTCTCCTGCAAAAGACGATCAAGTACTACAAGTTTATGCACACCTACCAGCAAAATAACAAAAATTAATTAAAACCAAGCAATGGGCTGATAGATTAATACATTAAAATCAAAACTTGGGTTATTTACTAAACTAACTAAAAGCAGAAGGCCAATAATTAAATGTACTCAAAAATATGAACAAATAATGACGAAATTAAAGGACTTGTCAGAAAAATCTGCAATAATTAATCTAAATCGTTACGACTGCAGATTGAATGAATAAAAGCACAAATTACTCGAAGCTAAGTTAAGCTCACATTGAATACCATAAATTTAAATACCTTGAAAATAATTAATTAATCCTAGCAGTAACGATATCTAATCAAACGTTTGATAGTTCATTAAAAATAAATACACATACAGTAATTGCTTCGTCAAAATGGCTTGAAATGAGTACTACTCGTACAGAAAAACACCTAATAATGACATAGTCGAATTACTACTACGCTAGAAGGGCTTATTACATGAAATGCACAAAAGGTTGACACCTTGTTAAATTGTTACAAATTCTTAACCTAATTAAGGAGAATTAAATCAGACGCCTGACCTTATTCCGAGTAATTCTTCAGCAAAATACCTGACAGATAATACTGCACTCTTACAGTCGTAAACCTTCTTCGGGAAATGAAATATATATTACATTATGTCGTAATCATAAAATTATTCACGTGGCCATTCGCTTCTAATACATGAATGTATGTATAACCATAAAAAAAACAAGAGCTTAACGCATGTAAGGCTTTAAAATTTTTGCCTATACATATCACTCTTTGATATAATCAAAAAAAGAACCCTTCTAGAAAGGGTAATTGCTAAACACGTGGTCTAAAACTTCGAAGAAAAAAGCTATGCTTGCTATAAATCCGCTACTGAGCGTAATCAGTGATTTCCCATACCAAAAATACTTCTCAAACCAAAATACTACACCATTAAACACTGATCGTCGACATTAATTCTGAATCCCATGTGGGCCTTACTATATAGGCATGAATTAATATGACATTAACAAGCTGAACTTTTTGCTACTTCGACGGTTGAAATCAAAGAGACCAATTCCAGCGTAAAAACGCTAATCCGAGCGTACGGACTTATAGCGCCATCTAGGTGCCACACGAATGTAACAACTTATTAAATGTCAAATGTGATACTTGCAACAATTTTTCTGTTGGAGTTCGCCCTTGCTCTAGCGTCTTTTCGCATCTGTGTTGTTAAAATGTTCTATTATTTTAGACTACCAAAATAATAGAACATTTCTTTTTTTTCGGCAAATTTCTGCTAACTTTCGATTGTGGGCTATCGTACCTCATCAAAGTAGAGGGCAGTGCATATCGAATAAATTCAGAGTAATGTCAGTGTCCTTCTCAAAACTAGTATCTCCTTCACCTGCAGTTCTTGCTTATCAGCGCATACAAATTATCATTAGCTAGGTAGTAGTATTTGCGTTGGACCATTTCGTTATTTGTTGTTGTTAAGAAATGGGGGATATTCACTGCTGTTATTGCTACCATTTATGTGCAAATATAAAATTGCAAATGAATTGATAGTAACTGCCGGTATTTTTAATAATCCTGCTATATACATAGACGTTCGGAAAGAGAACACTTATAATCGGCACGTAAACCTATCTATAAAAACACGTCGTAGTTGCCAATATTGCATCGTATGTAGCAACAAGAAACCACACCCCCCACCCTGCGCTTTTGCACGCAGTCTTTCTTCGATATGCCCCCACCAAACCACAAGTATTACTAGTTAATAGTGCGGCAGTATCATGGGCATTTCCTTCAAATTTGAAATTTCGGGCAAGATGTGCGCGCTATCTCTAGTTCATATCGAGTACTAAATATTGTATTGTTGCCAAATCTTTGTAAGCTTTGTATCGGATTATAAACAAACATCAAAGAAGGTTTTAACAATGAGAATTTTTTGGCGTTATTGCGACAAAAAAGTTTTTTGTTGCTCTTATTATTAGGAAATTACCAATAAATATGGTTAACTATAACAGTGCATGGCAACGATGTATGGTAGCGAACATACCTACAATAAAAGAATGCAAATCATGATGACGTAGTGCTTACAAATTATTTTAGTAGGTTATGAAGTACAGTTTGGTGAGGTTATGCGGTAAGAAGACTGAGGTTAGGAATTAAACGGCAACAGGTTTTAGGTAAGTTTTGTTATTAATAATTGTTATGTTTTTTTTATTTTATAATAATATAGATATTAATTAGATAATAATTTATTCCAATATTAAGGTAGAAATTTGTTTATAATGACTTTGACTTTGACTAATGAGTGTGCGCAAATATAAGTGTATAATTCCAGGTTTTGAAAGTCGATATTACTCCAGTATTTTGCCTGATTCGGGTTATCGAAAAAACATTTCTTCACCCTTCCTTCTGATGATAGAAAACAGGTATGGTTAGATTCTATTCTAGGATTTGCAGGTGTTGATGTTTCTTTGAATTCAAAACAAATATATGTATGTTTGCGAGGATCATTTAGAACAGAACTCATTTAGAAATGCTCTTCATAATTCTTTGAATAGAAATGCTTTTCCCACTTTGCTTCGTAAGTCTACTCCAGTATTTACTTCATTTCCCGGTCTTGTAAGTAACGAATCTGAAGCTGTAAATCCAAGTTGTAGTTATGTCAATATGTCATCAACCCCAATTTCTAGAGTATTCAAAAATAGTCTTCTCAAAAGATTCAATGTTCGACAGTCAGTGAATTTGTCCCCTAAGGATCAGCGTGTATATAAATTTCTTCAAATTTACTCTAAACGTATTGGTAATTTGAAAAGAAGTCTTCGAAACTGTAAATAAGTGGCAGGTGTGTCGGTGGAATTAGCATCATCAAAATAATTCAAGAAATTGAAATCAGCGTTATCATCCCCAAACGTGTCATTTATAAAGAGTCAATTTCAGAATGCATTTTGACATAAGCGTGTTTTTACTACTAGAGATAAGGATCTTGCTTTAGCTATTTATAAGAGGGGACCACGTTGTTATAGGTTCTTAAGAAACATGTTCATTTTACCATGTAAATCCACTCTTCTACGTTATCTTTCTTTTGATACAGGTATTAGTGTTCATATATAAGCTCACTAATCAAGTTAAACATTTGATGGAAATGGATAGGTACTGTATTTTAATATTTGATGAAATGTCTTTGAGTCGAGACTTTGATTATTGTAAACGGTATTATCATACTGCCTAAATCTGCATAACCTAGAACCTGATAAGGTTCTAAATCTCTCTAAATCATAACCTAGAACCTTATCAGGTTCTAGGTTATGCAGATTTAGGCTCCAATCGTAGACCCAATAAGTTAGCAGATCATGCTTTAGTGTTTATGGCACAAGGTTTGAGGTCGTCATGGAAACAACCTGTTGCTTACTATGTTACGCCATCCTCATTATCTGCTTTATCATTGAAAGAGATAATTAGGGAAGTTATATCATCACTTCAAAAAATTAAATTAGAGGTAGTCTGTACGGTATGCGATAAAAGTTCTGTGAATTCTTCAGCTTTATCTCAATTAGAAATGGAATCTAGTAATCGTTTAGATGAGGATTATTTATTTTCAGTTAATGGTGAAAGTATTGTCTCATTGTTTGATGTCCCATATCTTCTAAAAAATACCAGAACAACATTGTCAAATTGCAATATCTTTGACTGTCGCTATCCATTTAAGAAGGCTAACTTTTCTTTCATTAAGCAGTGTTACGAAATAGATAAGTCTAGGCGATTTCAGATGCTCTCTATGTGGATTCTTTCTATAAAAGGATAATTTATCTGATTGTGAGGTTTGTAAATCTTCTTTATTTTCTGCCAATGTAAAACCTCATCATACTTTTACAATGTTTAAGGAATTTCGTGACACAAATAGTCTTCTTTATCCCACTCTTAGTTTACTGTTATATGTTAATAACATTTACGATAGGATAGTTGTATTGTTGAAATTATTTGGTCATATAAATTCTATTCAGGGAAAAATGTTGGTGACTTTCCGAGAGGTTAGTTTTTCATGGTACACTTGTGTTGTGTCTTCTAATGACAGATCTATAAATCGAAACTCGAGAAAGGTTAGGCAGCTTATGTATTTCTAAAACAAATTAAGTTGTTAAGGTGTTGAGAAGATTAGGGTTATCTAATCTATCGTGCTTATAAAGAATTGTCCTTATTTCATATAACTGTTTGTTAGAATTTCTTTTTATTTATTGTTATAAGTATATTGTTTATTTTGTTATTGTTTGTAAATTTATACTATTTTATTTATTAATTTATTATTATATTTATTGAATGTTTCTTTTTTATGTATTTTATTTATTGCGTTTGAAGTATTTATTTATTTTATGTAGAGTTTAAATTTATTTTTAAAGAGAATTCATTTTTATTTATGCACGTGAATACGTGTCTGTGATTTCTATATTTATAGATATATCGCACTGAAAAGATCTAATAAGATCGAAACACGTACTTAGAGCATATTTGGAACCAGAAGAAAACATAATATAGTAATTTAAAAATGCCGCCATCGCGGTTGTTTACGAATTTTGTACGCCATATGCTCATCAGAGTGTGCTAGCGTAAGGGTCTAATTTTTAGCGTGGAATGCGTCACTCTTATATAATATGATCCTTGGGCTTTGATTATATATAACTAGATTCACCATTCCCATAAGAAAAGAGTTGCGCTTTAAAGTCGAGCTTTTGATGCGGCCACCAGGAGCCCGCCACTTATACTTTACATCAAAACATTTTCGTCTAGTTGGGCGGCAAACCGATATCTCACTGAATAGCTTGATGTATTTATACTTTTAGTTACTAGGTGGCGTTATTGCGACTGATAGAATTATGAGAAAAAACGTAATAAGTTCAGAGAGATATAGATATATGTATCTGTCTTTTATTTGTCGCTTTCTATGCGAACACCTGCTCATAAAAATTGCAAGCAAAGTAGAAATATATCGATTTCCTATTTCGTGATATTTTATTTGAAAAATTGCGTTGGGATATCATTTGTAGGTTGCATACATATATGAGTTATAATACAAAAAAATTAAAAAATGCATAGTAAATATATTAGTTAGAAAACAAAATTAATGTTAGTATTAATCTACAGAAATAATTACTTTAGAGCATTGCAGTGTTCGATACTTTGCTGGATGGCACAGTGGACCCTCAAAAAAACTACATGCAAACTATGCCCGCCTCTGTAGATAAATCGTCCACTTTAAAAAATACCGAAGAATTGCTAATTCTATATACCTATACATAAATTATACGTTCCATCTTATGAACATATATACATTATTGGCACCTACAGATTTATTTAATAATGCTGTTTCTATTTTGATTAAAAATTTGCAAGACTGCTTTGATCGCATTAAACATACAGTGGCTCACAGCTTATTTGATGCAGTGCTTATTTTAAAATATATATAAATCCCAATAATTAAAAAAAATAAAAAGAGTATCGATAACATTTAGGTGCAGGTTTGTAAACGCATGTTCAGTGAATCTAATACGTATAACGAAATTCACAAATATACACTGCCACGTTTCGCACAACGGGAGGTTGCAATTACAATTAACAGAAATAACAAGTAATTAAATTTTGGCTAATACACGACTTAAATTGAAAAAGATGGGTCGCCGTACAACTGTAAAACAGCGTGAACGGCTCTTATATCATTATAAATTGGGGCAATCGTCCTGAAAAATTGCTCAGATGGTCAATCTGAGTGCGTCTGCAGTGTAGCATATTATTGAACGTTTTGTAGGTGAGAATCGGGTGAAAGATAAGCGAAGAAGTGCACCAAATAAAATGTTCAATGCATCTGACGAGCGATACATTGTTCGGAAAATCAAAGCAAACCCGAAGTTATCGGTTCCAAAACTAGCTATTGAAGTTCAACATGAATTAGGCAAGTCATGCAGTGCTGAAACCATCCATCGTGTGCTTCGCGACCATGACTTTAATGGCCGAGTAGCTCGTAAACAAAGCCGTCTTACCTTTGCTAACGAGCATGTTAGCAAGGACGCTGACTTTTGGAACACTGTAATTTTCGCAGAGGAGTCCAAGTTCAACATTTTTGGGTCCGATGGCATGTCCTACATGTAGCAGAAACCCAACACCGAATGAAAGAAGGAGAACCTCAAAGCCACAGTGAAGCATGGCGGAGGAAGTGTGATGGTTTGGGCCTGTATGAATGCATCTGGTGTTGGACAAAAATATGTACATCAATATACTCAACAAGAATTTGTTGAAAAGTGCGGAAAAAATGGGTGAACATAATTGAAAATCTCTGGGCTATATTGGTAAAAAATATCCGTATACAAAATTTTCAGCCGCGATAAGTTGAAGAAGACGCTGCTGGTAGAATGGCAAAAAATCACCCCCGATATTACGCAAAACTTGTTTCATCAATGCCAAAAAGGATGCACGCTATTATAAAAGTAAAGGAATATTATCCCAAATATTAAAAGTAGTGCAAAATCAATAGATTACCTATATTATTTTTAAGTTTGAATGGAACTGCATCAAATAAGCTGTGCCATAATATTTAGCAGTATTTTTTATTTTTAATTTTTATATTGTTGAACAGCACTTGTGTAAAATAAAAGAAGTTTCTTAGTTAAACTAGATATATTATTGACAAATGTTGTTGCAATTTTGTGCTGATATTCTTTTTATTTTTTAAATTATTCGGACTCATATTTTAAAATAGGCACAGCATCAAATAAACTGTGAGCCACTGTAAGAAGAAGTTAAGGCAAGGCATTGCACATAGACCTATAAAGATTCCTGACATTGTGTCTTTCATTAGTGGAGATTGCAATTTTCATCGCCTGCTATTATTAAATCATTGCTTTACATGCTTCATATTTAAACAGTGTAAAGTTGTTTCTGGGTATCCACGCGATGTAACAGGAAATAAACTCAAAAATGTAATGCATGCGTGAACAATTTTGTCATGTTCAAGTTTTAACATCTTAGTTACTTATATTGGTTTGAATACATGGGTTTGAATTCTCATTTGTTGTTATTGTTGTTGTGACACTGTAGTCTCTGGATTTATAGCTTTAGTCAAGCTAAATAAGTCAGAATGATATTTTTAGGACAACATATTCATATTTATTCCAGAAACTTTTCGATTTCTCCTATTCTCAGATGTATACTTATAAAATACTTACTACTATAAATCGTTTTTTATATGTCTACAAATGATTGTCTTAGGGCCGTTTGCACTACCTTTATTTAAAAGTTCACTATACCAATGATCAAAATCAACATGGTCGAGAAATATGCAATCAATCAATAATTGAGTTACCAGTTGTGAAATCCACACAAAATACATTAATCCAAGCATATTTTATATCATTTATAAGTGTAGTAATTTTGTCACAGTTTTCGTGTTTCTATTGTGATTTTTTAACATGCATGAGAGAAAATCATTTTCTGCGATATTACTGATGTTAGTTATAGGCACTTGTTAATAGATAGCGCATGAGGTATGTCGGTTGTATGCTAAGCTGAAATATATATTAATGAGCAATTTTGTTATTTATGCGACATCTCCTGGTAACTTTTGTGGTTATTGTAATACGCAATAGACTTGGTCAATCTAGTTATATATAATCAAAGTCCTTGGGCAGTATTAATCTAGCTCGTAATGAGAGTGTGTCTTCGCTGCTGTCAATTATTTCGTCTCGCCTTCGTCCTTTGAATTATTTCTTTCCACAATTTATATTAAAAATATTTATAAAATTGAGTTGATATTATCGGTAAAAATATTCCAAGTATGTACATAAGTACATAGTTATGTTTTATTTTAAATGATGGTTATTCCGCGAGAAAATCCTGTTAAATGCCGAGCGGTGCGTTGTGAAGGCAAATGACGCAGGCGCACGATTCTCGTAGCATGATCGGTACGATGTGGCAACTTGCTCCTAGAATTCTGCTGTTATATATGGAAAGCCGCACTTAGGATGACCTCTTACTATACCTATCTGTATATGCATTTACTAAGGTGTCTTGCTCACATATAGTTCTAGTTTTCCAAGTTTTCGAATTCGAAACCTTTCTTGCAGGTTAACAAGCGATATAGCGAAGAAGCCAAAAAATAAATATATAGACAATCATTATCATCATAACTTATTCAGAACAACATGTTTCTCAGGCATGAGAATTCAAATAAAGCATCGTTATAATAGTATATGTATTTCTCCTAAAGGAAAGTACAATTATTCCCTTATTCATATATTAAGCTCTAAAATTACTTAAGTTTCTCATAATAATGTTATAGCTGCGAGCGATTAATAATTTCGCCAAACCTGTACGTTTAATTTCTATTGCTGAAAATGACACATTAAGCCGTAAATATGGTATGTTGAATGGAATTGGAAATACATAGCGCCTGTATTTCAGTAGCGAGGCACTTAAAGACCTACATAAACGTTTCTTGACGTGAAAATATTAGCGTAGTTATCTCTTTGAAATACAACTTCTCGTAAATTACTTTAAGTTTATTTAACTTTCAACTACAGATTGCTACCTTCCAAATTATTCTACTAGCAGGTGTTTAAAACCTTCCTGTGTATATATCTCCTGTCGACATCTAATGAGTGTCACTCATTGATTTTACGGAAGAAGGAATATCTAAACATTTCTCCCTCCAGGAGAACTATTAGTAACATCATGGATGTCACCCTACGATTAGCCTACTTTCTACCATATTATCAATTGGATAAGTACAGTTGGTGTAATGTACCTTTTGTTACTATTGTTACTATTGTTAGTACAGTATTTATGTTAGTCTTAAGCTTCAATTACAATTATGAGTTAGTATAAATTTTGAATCCCAACCCAAATAGATGTTATGTATGTTATATATACAGATTGACCGGGCAATTATCTAGGAATAGGAAACGATCTGATGAGTACGAGTGAATAGAGCGTACATATGTGCGGATATTAAACAGACGAGTGCGGTGAAAGAACGATCACTTGCGTTATTGCTAGTCACGCGCTCACGGGATCGCCACACTCGTCTGTTTAATATTAACACGTACGCCTTATTCACTTGTAGTCATTGGATCGCTACCTATTTATAGATAACTGCCGGGCTAATCTGTATATATAGGAAGAACGAGTAAATTATGACCGTCTGAATGTTAAAACGCATTTTCAAAGCATGCAGAATACTAGATATGCATACAAACACAATTTTGGCTGGCACAAAACATTTTATGTAGGTCCAAATACTATCTGAAAGGTATTATGTTGAATTACTTCCGTAACACTCTTGAAACGCGGAAGGAATTATTTATGAGTCCTGCTTTTATTATCCTTGTAACTGAATGCAACTACACGGATTTAAAGAGCTTAAGTTGAATGTTATGTCGCGACATTTCGCTTTTGTCAGTACCATCAATCTAATCTGCAACGACTTAAATATACACAGCAGCAACAGCAAGAAAGGAACTTCAAATACCCGACAAACTACTCCTTTCTATCTTAAAAAAAACGAAATGTAAAATGCTATTCAACTTCGCGATCCTTTAAAACGTCTGCAGTTTTGCTTACATGTTACTTTCACTACACCGTGGAAGTCTTTTAGACTGCAAGCTTTTAAAGGTATCCAACTTGTTCCGAAGTTGTTGCCGTAATACTTCTTTTTGCGTCCGACTCAGGCAAAAACCATTAATCAAATAAGCTAAGAATTTCGTTCCTATTAGGTTAAGCTGTTTAAAAAGTTCGGGGTGCCAATTACAAATGCTGCATTTCGACGGAATTGTATGCAATTTATATTGAAGGTTTAGTCATAGAATACAAATACGTTTCTAATATATTACAGCATAAATACGAGTTTTCTTTTAGTACATAATATTGAGACATTAAATATAGAGTGACTTAATTAAAGTGTCTCCGAGCAATGGTAATAGTAGTGTTAGAATAAGAAACTGAAAAAGCTAGATCACTCACTTCAAATGCAGAACTGATCAAGTCAATGATACGAACAATGAGTTTGTGATTACCCAGGTAGGGATTGAAATAAAATTAAGGAAAGTTCTGCCACAATGTTGAAAATATTGACAATAGCTTTTTTACCATTTCCTCAACTTCTTACATTGATTTGCTCAAGTATGGTATCTAGTATTAGTGGAAAGATGCAATTAGTGTAACTTATGATGCCATGTTATGTCCGAGTGCCAACACAATAGTTTTTTCATCTGACGAACGAAGTTCTTGCACCTTTTAGCGGGATGTTACTTCAGGGTCTTTTTTTTCTGGACTATATTCGTAACACGTTTCATCGACAATTTGCAAATTAATGGACTAGTAAACGTAAAATATACAGACAAGAGTAATAAAAAAAGCAATAGCACAAACGTATTTATGTGTGGATACCATACACACAGTCTATCGTAAGACACGTGCGTCGAGTGTCTATAAGCTCATCAGTACACCCTTTCCTCGTATGATCTATTAACTAAACTTCTCTCCGGCAAGACATTTGCAATTCTGTATGTGAAATCTAAGAATTTATTGTTTGTCAGACGTGAAGTGGTCGATCGACCACAAGTACCAACTGTTTTAGAGCTATTTAAAATCTGTAATATCTTCTCTCTCAATAGATCGAAATGATTTCCCACGACTAAATACTAAGGAGTATATAAATATTTCAAACAAAAAAATGCGACTGTTAACACCTAACGCAGGTATGTTGTAGACGTAATGTACTTATGCATCAAGGTATATCTCCCTTATACTAAAAGTAGGTAGATTCGTGCGTATCATCAATTGTGTTTTGATTTCCGATATATTTCAGATAAATTGATTTAAAAAATCGAATTATATGTAGGATGCTTACGCACATAAAACCATTTCTGTAAAGGCCACCTTGCTGTTACGAATTTAGTATCTTTCAATTATCACTTTCCAGGCGAATTCAGTTAAAAGGAAGAAGCTGTAAGCGTTTGGTTTTGGCATTACGAGAACGACTACAAATAATACTCTCTTAGGATACTATATTGATCGCACAGAAGCAAGAGTTCGTATAAAGTCATATTTCTAGAAAACCGGCAAAATTATTTGATAGGTTTTGATAAACTACTGAAGCTGTACAATATCCAATAGATTGTTTTCAAGTTAGATTTCATTAAACTTCTGCACATAAGAGGTATTGCTTTTCCTATACATGTATTATTGTATAAACGGGTCGACGGCCGCAGTGGTTAGGCGGCTGACTATCGTTGTGGGAGGACGATAGGTACCGGGGTTCAATTCTCTGGAGGACCGGTGACATTTTTTCAGAGCGTTTAATCCCGGATCGACTTGTCATTCGCTGTTGGGAGCAAAGTGATTATCAGCGCGGTATCATAAAAGGCGATATGGTGCTGTCACAAAGCCATTGAACAAAACTTACACACACAAACTACACTGCGAGAGTTGCAGTGAAAGCCAGACAAGCGATACAGCTTACGGGGTCACTACAACAAAGCACCCACCACCCAGAAAAAAAGCAATGAGAAGGACATCAGGTTATTCTGGTAGTCCCAAAGATGTACTGCCTGTTTTTCTGTGGTAATCTTGGTTTTCTGAATATAAAGGCGGATAGTTTATATTTATTAAAAGTAGTTCGTATTTTTTACATATCGACGACAGCGCATAGTAACAATTGAAATCTGTTTTACGATGTAAAATTTCATCTGCTATATGCTTCAATGTTTTGTGTAAGTTATATCGAAGGCACTAGCCCCTACCGTTGTAACTGTAGATCGCCACAATTATTGAATCTGCTAAGCATTTTATAAGCAAAAATTATTACTGTCTGTTTTATGAGATTCCAGCAATTTCCTAGTTTGTCTACTAGTAATTTAGCATTTTTCAATTTTTTATCAGTACCGCTTGTGGACATTGCTATTTCTCTTTCATTTGCTTATATCAAGTTACTGTATTTGCTTCTTTATGTCGTAAAGAAGTTTTTCTGTACAATTGGTAAATTAACATTTACTGTTTGCCTATCGTGTACTTTATTCTCTCATCTGAATACAATGCCGTCTTCAAATTCAATAGAAATACACGACAAATCGTTGGCTAATAGTCATATATCTTAATAATAATATTGTTTGAACTACACAAATTCAACTGCAATAGCACCTACAATGTATCTATTATCGATATGGCCAATTTCAGACATCTTCTCTTTCTCTACCAAATTTCAAGATACTTTTAGGTAATCGCACCTAAGAGCTCGAAAATCCACAGACGTTAATTGGGATAGTAAGATCATAGTCATAATATTTTGGATTTTTACGTTTATATAAAAAAAAAAAATAAATTACTAAGGCTTTTCGTACACAAAACATGAAAGTATCTGATGGCCATATATATACATACAATACTAAGCTAGAAATCGTCGCGCACTCCAGTAAACCATTTCACAAATTGTGTCAATAGCCTCCAATATTTGTTAGAGTAGCTTTGCTGTAGTTAAAATTTCTGATTGCTATTCCACACGGTTTGAAAGCTAGAGGTGGTCTGCTGATAATTTAGTATCCTTTCGAGAAATTAGTAATAGTTTATAAAGGTATAAAATAATTTGTGACCCCTGGTTTAAAAGCAACTAGTACTGTCAAAGGATATATTGAAAGTCAAAAATTAAAGGAAGCGTTTTTGTTGGGCCACAGATTTAAAGTATTCTGATAGACGAACATTTTGACAGTACTCTATCAGATGCAGAAAAAAATAATGCTTGAAGTGACTTTCCCCTCGTAGCTACTAATTTTTTGCAGAGTAAGAAGCTGACAATTACGTAACGCTTATTCAAAATGTGCTGTCATCGTATCAAGAAATGGTTTGCAATATGTCTCCAAAGATCCATTTCCTACGGTTGCACCTGATTTATTTCCTAAAGCTGTATGTAATCAGCACGGCGAACGCTTCTGTCAGGATATGACAATATCAAAAATGGTGAAAACGTACCAGGGAAACTGGAATGCTTCCATGCTTGCCGACTACTGTTGATTTCTTGTTAGAAATGCTCCAGAAACAATTTACAAAAGAATAGAAGGACCACTCATTAAAGGAGTCCAAAGGTGTAAAGGTGTCCAATTTTTATTTTGTGTGTTAAAAATAAAATAAAAAACAAGTTTTTAATTTCATTGTTATTTTCATATTCAGCTTCCCAAAATTAGTAAAGAAACTCACTTTTCAAACAACATGCAACAAATAAAGTAAAATTTGTTGTAGATAGTAATTAGTGTAAAATAACGTAAAATAAAATAACTATAAGGATATCTAAATGGTACCTATGTGATGTCTGAAAGAATACATATGTACATATGTACTATATGTGTGTACATGTTACTAAAGAAATTATTCACAGGCTAGGGTATAAGTCTTACTATATAAAATTTGCAGTTACACTGATGAATTTAAGTTATTTATCTACTTTATCTAATAGAAATTTACAATTTAAATAACAGTTTCAAATGGAGAGGAACAGACAAACAGAACTTTGACGAGGGTTAGCCAAATTCGTTGGCGGCCTTCAGGGTTGGGTCTGGTTAAGTTTTATTGCATGTAAAATGGAATTACTGAAGTTACATAATAATATACGGCCAACTAATAAACCGAACACACGTTCGCTACAAAATAGAAATATATTTCGCGTAAACCAATTAAACTTCCCAATTTTCTCGTTAGGTAGATACGTTGCTGTAACGTATTGAAAATGTCGGGGTCACTATAAGAGTTGAGGTGCGAAATATGATTTAGAAAAGAAAATCAGGTCAACCAAAGTAGAAGGTAAATTTGTTTATGTTGAAAATAATTTTGTGGATGTGATATGACTTTATAAGTATATATTATATATTTCATTTTCTTTAGTAGTACATTTTAATTGATAAAAATAAACCGTTTTAGGTAATGATTTGTGTTGAAGCTTACAGAATAAAAGATATTAAAAGCAAAGATACCAATTTGTTCATTTATTTCTAGAGTAGAATGAAGTACTTCATTCGGGTGTTATTTAGTATAATAATATAATCTTTCCCCAGTACTTAAGGTTATTGTTTTCTTCACACATCAGTTAATAACAAATAATTTTTTCATAATTTCGTATTTGAAAGGTTGAGGATCTTAATGCTTGAAGCAAATATGTTGTTTACGTTAATAATTGCACTAGTAGTTTCACTAGCTTCTTTCCCTAGAAAGTCGATGATTATCTTGCTTCTGTCTTGAAAAGTCATCCGGCGTAGCATATTTCGGAAATATAAATCTTTCAAGTTACAATTCGGTGGATGGCTGAACATGCTCTAGGTATAGGTCTGACCAGCAATTACTTCAATGACGATGGAAGAGAATCCCACTGTATTACCATACTGTTCTCCATACTTGTTTCAATATCTTCATAATACCAAATTTTTAATATAATACTAGTAAATAAATGTTAGATAGTAAAATAGCTAAAATAAAGCATTCTTTATTTTGAAGTACAAATAACATACAAGCTAATAATTGCATGTTGTTAATAAAATATAATATAAAGTTGCAGCAAAAATATCACTAAAGCATTAGTAATAAACATTTTTTTCATAATAAAAAAATAAAAACAGCGTTTTCATCTAAAATTAATTGGCATATCTGTCCTCATTCGTTTCCTAATTTACCTCTACGCATATTTACGTTAAAAATACTAAATTTTGTATTTGAAAAACGATTAAATCTAATACGATACACAAACAAAGATATAATATCACAATGTGGTAGAAAGGTTAAACAGTAACTTGTGATTTGTTACCTTATATTCGCCCAGATCTTCAACCTCGCATGCCAGGATAGCTTCTCGACCAACTGCCACGGTGACGTTTGAAATCGGCTCTCTAAATTTAGGAAGCTCTGCAACAATATGACAAGTATAAATCAAGCAGCTTACAGCTTTGGGAACCGCTACAATTACTTCGCGTGTTTACTGGACCATCAAAAACCATCCGACGAACGGGTGTTCACTGTGTGTACAAATATACGACAATGTAAATATCCGTTATATCTACAGCAAATAAAATAAAACACGGGGAAACCAATGATTTACAGACTGTGTTTTATTAACTTATGTGTATATACTCTCTACATATAATGCAAAGATATTTCTAACTTTATATAGTCCATTTTACTCAGATATCAAGCAAAATAATCCAGAATACACTTCCACAGAAACATTGTTTTTATATTGATACTAACAATAGGTAATACTGTACTAGGAGGAGCACCCTCAAGCCGAAAATAAATGAATTGCTCTTCCGTTTTATATTATATGACAGCTATGTTTCAGAAGATGTAGGTACTGTAAGTTGTTTATAAAGGTCTGCAATATTCTGTTGAGTAATACCTTGAGACAGTTAACTGTATCAAATACAACCTATGAGACAAAGTTTTGTGATTTTGGTGGTAGTTTCTTTATATGAGTGAGTAGGTATATGTGGTATAACTGCCTTATTACTAATCCATTTTAAGTAACTAAGGTCATTAGTCTAGATGTTAATAGTAAGTTCCACAAGTAAATCCTTTCTTACCACCTGGTCAGATCCGCTAGAATAGATACTCTGAAGTGGAAACAATAAGAGGTCAGAGATATCAAAGAAGTTGTATGATCTGAAATACTGGACAAATACAACGATAATATAGAGCAAAAACACACATTAGAATAAATAATAGTAAACTCTAGAGAATAATGGGACTATTTTTTCAACCTCATTGATTTATTATTACAACATTGCTAGTGTACAACAAAGGAAATAATTCCAATTCGCAAGTTTAGACTTTTTGTGTAGTGTTAATTTTGATAGTTACTCAACAAACAAGGATGACCATCGTTAGCGGAAATAATAGCTTTTAAATTTTTCTTCATTTGTTTTAGAGAAATAATGAAGAAGGTATACAATATACACGATGTGTTGATCAAACAATAGGCACACTTATGTACTTGCCTTTTCCTGGCACATAATCATAATAATATAATATAATAGTAATAATAATTCCCTACTCTTTATATTGTAAAGTTCAATCTACCTATCTATTTCTCCTTTAAGGTGTAGAAGATAAGTTACATCATACTTAGTCTTAATAATTTAGGTATTTCCTTACATATATAATGTCTAATCACTTTAGGCACTTACTCTTTTTCTATCCAATATTTATTGGACCTTGTGTCTAAATAGATAAAAATAATAGAGAACCTAGCTCGTCTTAGCCAACTTAAACCTTGAAAAACGCTTTATAACTTTCTCTGAGTTTGTGTTATATACTGCTATGTTCCAAAACATATCATTTATAAAAGAAACTGATTGTGAAACAAGGGGAGCAGTAAGCACATCCGGTTTATATGTTACATCATTGATTTAATAAAACTTTAACCGGAACATGCGGCAGAACTACACGAATGCGTTGTAACTGTAAGTGCTTTTAATGGTTAGCTGACATAAACTGGACATAAATTCTCTGTATGAAATAACACACAGAATTTGAAATAATCTACTGGATAACGTGTTGATCCTGCATAATTAATAAACTAATAACAAACAAAGATGTTTAAATAATCCGTAGAACTGAAGTCCTAAAGAACGACAAGTGAAACTATGATATTTGCTGATAGCTACAAAATATAAAATGGAAAACAGATTACACAAATGAAGGAATAATTTGGTTTGTTGTAGTTGTATAACTAATTAACCTTATTAATTAGAATTATTATAATCTCATAATTCGTTAGGTATCCTTTACATGTGGTGTAAATTTGACTTATGTATATACATACATATATGGACTACATGTGACAATTTTCAAAAAGCACCACACTAATGCTATATACCAAATAAAGTGCTGAACTGCCAATTTAACTTTTTCTATTTATAAATTGAAATAAGCGGGAGTTAGATTGCCCTCTGTTAACAAATAATAGATCTGCTCCCTAAAGTTCCTTTTAATTATAGCGCACTGTAATTTATATTGCGTCAGATACAGCAGGTAATTACATCCTATTAATTTGCTAACTAATACAACATATTAAAAGAGCAGAAAAGTTGTAGCGTTGTTAATACGTCTAGATAAAATAAATAAAAGTCAGGGATACAAGGATAATAAAACTTTTTAATAACTCCGTCATTAGTTTTATTGGCAGTTGGCTGAAAGTTTATGAAAATATATAAAAGTTAGCCGTATATTTGCAGTATCGGCACAGCTAATTAAATAGCAAAGTAATTAACGTTGGGCTAATATTACCGTAATAAAATTACAACTTATTGACTATAACGTGGATTCTGTGGCATATAGATTTATATATTAGACGAATAAAACCTTCATACAACCGCTCGTTTCTCCAATATTTCATAATATTATCTAACGTGGTACTAAGTATGAAAAATGATCTTTCCATAGAGCCGTCAGCGATGGTTTAGCAGTCACGGTAAATTTTCAATTTTCACTTCGTGTAGTCATATGCTATTGTTAAAAATTCAATAAGGGTAATTATGCACGAATATGCATCAAGACATTTATGAATGAATACTCACAGAATAGTAACTGCAAATACGGGCACCTTTATCAGGGGTGAGATTAATTACTCTGTTTTGACATTTATCCCTACATTTTTTCTTCTAGTGAAGCTGCCAGTTCGCTAGTTGCCTAGTTAGTTGACTACGTTGCATTTATTCAATTAAAATTATTGTTAGTTTACAATTAATACGATTAATACTTGTATATTTTTTTCTTAGATCGAATGTAGCAGTTATTCAACAAGGATAAAGGATAAGGATCTAATTAATCAGTACTAGCCGCTATTACTAAGATTTCTTTCCTTAATTTGATATAGGTACGGCTAAGATGTAAATATTCTTTGAATTTATATATATATATTCAGGAGGAGACAAATTAATTTACACAGAGTACCTAAAAATTTGTGCAAGTGTCCATAACAATTGCTTTGGAAAGAATATTTGATATTATTATAATAACACCTTCAGTTACCTTATTTTCTACCAAATATCCTTACTCTATTCTACTGGATATTTAGAAATTGTAATCGCAATTAAGCATTTATTTTAAAATGAATAAAACGCGCGTATTTCAAATAGATCACTCTGTATATTTTTGTCAACTATTGCAGAGTTATATTATTGCTTTACATACAACATATCCTATACTTAAAGTGGATACATTTTAACTTGTAGATAGTTAACTCAGCATATACTAAGACTGAAATTATTACAAAATTGCTATTTCTACAGAATTATATAATAAATAACACTAAGCCAAACAGAGGTATTGGTGAATAATAATAAAAATAATGCTAAAGATGTAATAAAGTCTCACCTAAAATAGCGCATAACTGTCTCCGCTTTGCAACGAACGATATGTAAAAACAAAGAAGACACTTTGAAATTAGATATTCTTGCAGATTCTTCAGCTCGAAGCGAAAAAAGATACTCTCAAAATTTAATTATGTACGTCAAACAACGACGACTCGCTGTATTTCTTTCTGGTTATGTAGAATATTGCCTAAACCACTGCCTTGCACGGAAGCATATTGTTATGTTATGACTACTAAAAGCGTAAAATATAGAATTTCAGTGCTAGAAAATAGGGTGAGTATTGTTATATTAAAATTAGGTTATCGTGAGAAGAATTGGAATTAAAATTTTAGCAAAACAGTAACCATAGTAGGTATCTTCTGTATAATAGTTTTACATTCGCAATTAAAAACTTTTAATTAGAAACCTCAGTTACCAACAATTACAATTAAGAGCTTTGCTTTAGCATTTCGTCTCGGTCTGGAAATTTCCTAATACCATATGCAAGAGGAATTAGTACTGCGGAGACGGAAAATGGCATCGTAAAGAATTGCAATTTGTTAAAGCGACAATATGCACACTTTTTTCGTGTATATAGAGCATGCCTGCTGTCTTAAACCATAGTTGCTGTTTTCTTAACGCAACGCTGTATATATTATTGCATTTTATTTATTACAGAAATCTATGGTTCTAGAGTTATTACCGATTTTCTGAAAATGCAGATTTATCTACTGATCACCATTTATCGAATACTACTCTGTATTGTAATGTTTGGCTTAGTGAGCAAGTGAGCAACTCAACCGGCAGATATTCCGTGATTGGAGTGTGAGGCGGATGATAGTTCAATCCACCGTTCGTACGTCTACCTTGTGAACATTAAACATTAGATTAAATCATAAAACCACGTAAAAATACACAATTTTGGGGAAACCAGGTATAGTGCCCAATCAAAGCACCCTGTATATTTGAATAAAAATTAAATAAAGATTAATTTAAAAAATAGTCTAATTAAATCTAGGTAAAGCAACACTGTAATAAGTAATGTAGAGATAAGAGACCTAATAGCTAAATTGATAAAAATCATTCAGAATAGCTAAATGAGATATCGTAATAAAAGAGCACTCTGAATAATAATGTTCCCAATCGTACACCAGGAAAATCAAAGTAGATAAGGTAATTTCGTAATCACCAACAAATAAAAAAACATTCTATCTAACATAACATACAGGATACATCACCATTTCAATAGTTTTCTTAACAAAATTGTCCTCTTTTACGGTTTCACATCGCTATCATTCCCAAATGTCAAACAGAGTTGTCAAACGACAAAGTTAATTTTCAGAATTTTGTAGTTACCCTATTTCAGGCATCCTGAGTCTAATTCCGTAGTTGTGTACCAAATTCTAAAATGAATTAAATTAAGATCTCCAAACTTTCATTCCTTTTGTTTAAGATATTTTACCTCATTCAATAAAAGCCAATGACGCCAAAAGTACTTCCAGGATTCGCTAAAAAAATAGTGAAACGATAGTCCAATTTAATATCTCACCGAGGACGCAGTTTGTGCGTATTAGTATTTTCTTTGTTTCGATTTTTTTGCTACTAATTTACCTTAAAAACTTGTTTAGTAAAAATAATTTATGAACACAGAGACATACATATATACGCAAATGGATATACATGTGTATGAATTATTAAAACACGATTCTGTGTACTGTACTGTACCTGCACAAATTGTGTAGGATCGTCGTACACAGTAGTAAGATGCTGCAGAATGACACAGCATAGACGTTTCGAAATACTGTTACATAATTCAGGGGCATCTTCTAGTACAATTGACATTGCAACATAAAATCTTTTGGTTGTAAGAGAGCTAGATCACCACAAACACATTGCTTGTGGTAACCAAATTTAGTTCATTTCCTCTTTGTCTATCTCAGCACGTCTATTAATAAAAATAAATCTTATTAAAACTTCAATCTAAACAATATTCTCATTTCAGCTAAAAAAAAAAACAAACAAAATTAAGATTATCCATCACACCGCAGTCCTTTGTGTTGATAATCCGTCAAGCGCCAGGATTTCACAGATTTATCACGAGATTCGTGTAGTATTCGATCAATTAAGGTTTTCCCTGTGGAGTGGGCTAGTAAAAGT
This sequence comes from Holotrichia oblita, assembly GCA_023690525.1. Taxonomy (NCBI): domain Eukaryota; kingdom Metazoa; phylum Arthropoda; class Insecta; order Coleoptera; family Scarabaeidae; genus Holotrichia; species Holotrichia oblita. Next base: position 60,244,111 of record CM043021.1, read on the forward strand.
CGAAGACTGATAATGATAAATACCGAGCAAGGAATCAACGGAAATAAATGTTGTCCCTGTAGAATGTTGTTCGCGTATCACAGACGAGAAACAAAGAATAAACTTTAAAAGTCGAAGCAACTGACGTATTAGATAATTAATTTACGACTCTTGGTTTTCGTAAAGGTGTTGCGTAGATTTATCGAGTAATATTACTCCATTGATGATGCAGAAGGAAAGAACAGTAGATATTTTAATATCATAACTTTGAATTGCAAAAGAAAATACAGGTGTGCGTCAGAAATTAAAGTGTAATAAGAAATTCGACTTTTAGAAGGATAAAGAGTCAATAGTTCTTATTGAGTAGAAATGTGATACTTTTATTACTAGATCCGTAAAAACAATCTGGTCGGTACTAACACGCGACTAATTTTGGTTCTGAAATAACTTTGTACCTCCTTCTGCAGTATCTTTTGTATGAATTTAATGGAGATTCTTAGATTTTCAGTAAATTCTGCCTCTACATAACTATAGACCATGCCAAAAGTATATTAAGACTAGAACAGGTGTTAACTGAAATCGTATATTTAAGTCAAATAATTAGTTTACTGATGTCTTGACTTTAGATCAGCAAAGCCCCACAAAAATAAGATGTATCACCTATTAGTGGCCATATAGCTTTCGAGAAATTATAACATAATTTAGACATACATTTTAGTTAACAATTGTGCGCTGTGAACTGTGACGAACGTTTGAGCGTTTCAGCAACACTGTTTTCCTATTTTCGGATTATGTTTTCCATGATACATGAATTTGTAGTTATTATTAGAACATGGAATTTATCGTACCTAAGCATTGTACTAATGAAATAATATAAATGATATCGAAGGCTTCCGTGGTCCGAGTCTCTGTTATGAGAGCTTCTGGGATTTGATTGTGTCATAGGAAAGTAAATATATACAATACAAGAATAAAACAAAAATAAAAGTACAAAAATATACACAAACTCGACGTTTCGCCACCAATGTAAGTGCCTCCTTCAGTAGCAAAACTAGTTGAAGGGCGCCTGAAGGTCACGGTAACTGGACGTGTAATCATAACTATGTTAGAGAAATATAAACTCTGCAATTTGGTATTAGTGATGCGAATAATGTATCCTCATATGTACGAGACGGTGTGAGACCTTTGTTTAGTAGCTGTAGTCTAAAACTATCTTCAGCTAAAGACAATCACAAGAAGATAAAATATACTAGGGTTATTATAGTTATACGTATTTAAGGTATTTAATTAATTCTATGTTATTAAAACACCTTAAATGCATATGTACACTTTATAATAAATTCAAATAACAGCCCACTACAAAGAAACAAGTTCAGTTAGGCGGATTTTAATAAGAATAACGCAGTGTGGTGGTAGTGTAGCCGGCAACTTTTGTCGCTATAATATGTGGCAAATTTTGGCCGAACCTGCAGAATCTAATGAAGACTGTTATTAACAAATGAGTGCCACTAACGTATTTTAGAGGATTAGCAGACAATTTATTATCATGGGATATATAAACCGCGAAGCTCCCCGTGAATATAACCACTCGTCCAGAGCGCTACTTTGTCAAAAAATTTTCTAAGTATCTATGTTTAGGAGTAAATAACGGCTAATACAATAATAACTGTAGTATCTCTTCCATAGAGGAAATGAATTATATATTTTCTTTTTGCGTTGTATTAATTTGCGTAATTTCACTTTGGTATTCTGTGTAAATAGGTATCGTATCTTGTTTTCTGCACGCCTTGCAGATTTAAAAATTCACAAACCCTGAGCAAATTTTTAAAACTCTAACTTTAATTAAAAAGCAAATATTTTTCATAACAATATATATCAAGAAGTGGTTGAATTCTTCAGTATAATATAGAAACTTCTTGCTGTCTGCTCAGATATATATTAACATGTTGCTCGGCAATATTCCTGTGACCGATTTATATGAAATTTGGTGGGTTTGTAGACTGATGTAGTTTAAGAACAACGGTAACTTCCATAGATGTTAATTCGCTCGTTTTCTGGGGTGGGGGCGACCAAGAGCCAGCGCTACCTTATGCTATTGGTTTCAATATCTCCAAAACTATAAGACACATCAAAAAAAAAGTTAAGACAGATATACAGGGTGGAGCAGAGCCGACTGACACATTTCAGATTTAAACAGTGCTTGCTGATCGTGGTCGGTGGGGAAGGGAATGGTAGAACAGAGAACGCCATTTTGTATTGCCACTTGCAATCTTGTTCAGTCCCCATGGAGCATTGGACTGTACAACAGCGTGTTCACTGTATTTGTAGTTACTACAAAACAAATTCAGTTACGGAAGTGCAACGTGTTTTTAGACGGAATTTCAATCTTGGTAGACATGGTCACGTACCATCTCGGAATATCATACCTTGAGCGAGGAGATTTGAAGAAACTGGTAGACATAACGTATGGGGCTTCACGTATAGTCCGGACGCCAGAAAACCTGCAGACAGTGCAGGTTTCGTTGAGCCTCAGTTACGAGTGCTTGGCATTGACCCTGAACACCTTTATTTCCAACAGGATGGAGCTACAGCCCACACAGCGCGAAACAGTATAGCAGTAGTTCGTCAAATGTTTGGGCATGTGATTTCCCGTTTCGGCGATTTAGCTTGGCCAGCTCGGTCTCCTGACCTTAGTGTACCAGACTTTTTCCTGTGGGGATATTTGCAGGACCGTATATTCAAGAGGCGGATTGCGACTATTCAAGAACTAAAGCAAGCCATAGTAAACGAAGTTGCCGCCATTGATGAGGACCTACGAAGACGCGTATACGACAACTTCGAGTGACGTTTTCAACAATGCATTGATGTAAACGGAGGCAATCTGCCTGATGTAGGTTTAAAAAAATAACCTTGTTATGATATGGCACATAAATGACATACTTTACTCTATATATGGACATTTTTCTTTATTTTCCTTTGCTCCCATATAGATTGATCAATATTTGAAATGTCAATCGGCTCTGCTCCACCCTGTATAACTGTTTTATGAGTACCTACTAAAGTTTTATGAGTACTAAAAGATAGCTACAATAGTTTGCCTGTCATTGTTCCTGTTTTCTAGAAACAACCCTCCACCCCTATATTTTTTAAAAATTTTAAAATTTGTATTTGCTGGAAAAATACACAAAGTTATGCAGAATTCACCCATATATATTAATGGTATAAAATAACTCAATTTATAAAAAAAAACAATAACATAAGAATTGCATAGGTATACCTACATAGGTAAGTACATGTGCATGTAGGTATAGACATATGTAAATATAATTATATTGTATTTATTGTGCACAAATCGTAGAGATATCGAAGGCTTCCACGGTCCGAGTCTCTGTTATGCGGGTTTCCGGGTTTTGACCGCGTCATATTAAAGTACATCTATACAATACAAAATAAAATAAAACAAAAATGAAAATAAAAACAAAAATACAAAAGGTTAGAAGGTTCTTGCCTCTAGCGTGGTTGACACGTCGAGTTACCGTGACCTTCTGGCTCCCCATACCTAGCTTTGCTCCTGGAGAAGCCACGTACATTAGTGGTGAAACGTTAAGTTTGAGTAAGTTGTATATATTTTGTATTTTTGTTTTCAATTTCATGTTCGTTCAATTTATTTCGGATTGTATATACAGTAGTGTGCATAAATTAGTAATCACACACGTATTTTTCAAAAATCGTTTCAATATAGTTTTACTGTATTGATCATCATTCTATTGAAATATGTACATATGCAAACAAAGGAAAAGTATTGTAGGATTACAGTTTCTTAGAATTAAGAACTTATTTACATTTTGTGAGAGCGCAACTCCTCGCAAGCCCCGAGGCGTAAAAGAATAGATATTTACCTATGTGTTATATTCGTTCATTGTCATATTTTGCAGTGCGCGTTTGAGAGTTTAGAAAGTGTTTTAAAAGAAATTTAATACATTTTTTTTATTAACTTATCTTGTTTAATTAATTGAGTTTGTGAAAGTGTCTCGTAAAGTAAGGGTAAGTGTAACTGCAGGCTTTTTAAAAACAAACCTAATTTGTGTACAACTGCTACTTTACTATGACGCGGTCAAAATCCGTAAGCCCTCATACTCATAACAGATACTCGAACCGTGGAAGTCTTCAATACGTCTACGATTTGTTCACATCAATAACAATAAGTAACATTATTTACATATATACCTACATACACATGTACTTACGTAGGTATACCTACACAATTCTTATGTTATTGTATTTTTATATAAATTCAGTTATTTTATAGCACGTTTAATATATGTATATGGGTGAATTCTGCTTAACTTTGCGTATTTTTCACACAAAGGATTCTGGTCCAAGGAAGTGTACGTTGGTTCTCTATCGTGTAAGCTCGTCTACCTCTCATTTCCGTTAGCATTAGCTTAACATTTTCAGACCATGTAGACTCAAGCTATATAAAATCATCGCATTTCGAGCGGTCGGACTGTCAGTACAAATATAGTCGTTTGCTACCTCCGTAGGTATGTTCATGCATTTCTTAAGTTTATTTGATGTTTGGGTTAGTTGATTTTGAAATTTTTTAATTCCTAGAATTTTGTTTAGGTGGATTTGACAGTTTTTAGGTTTTCTTTAGAAATTCGATTGGGATTTTGGGATGGTCACTTTTTGTATGTTTAAATTTGATTTTGGTTGGTTAGGTTTTATTTCTGATATCTTTCAGGAGTACGATTGGAGTTTTGGCTTGGTCGGTTTTGCAATTCCTAAATTTCCAGAATTTTGGTTAGTTAGATTTGATATTGTTTAAGTTTTTTTAGTCGCTTGATTGACTTTGAGTCGGTGTCGCGTGGTATTTTTTAATTTTTTGGATTTTCATTAATTAGGTTTGATTAGATTTGATATTTGAAGAACTTTTTGGGGTTTCTAAGTTGTTAGAGTTTATGATGAGCTCTGAGTGGGAATTTGGTTTGGCTGACCCAAAATAGATCTAGCACTAAAATTGCAGGATTTTTGTAGAGTATATAAGGCCGTACATAAGTATTTAAAACATTTTTGAATATTGTATTTTAGAAATTTAGGAAAAATAAGTTGTTAATTTTACTTTAGATTCAAGTGGTTGTTCGATCACTTCTTATTAAACTTTTCAACAATCAGATTATGTACCTAATTTCTTACGGCGAGGATATAGCTAACTTAATGATCATTAACACCTCAGTTTTGTATTAGTTTGTTTAAATTTTATTTACCTCTTTTTGAAGGATTCCAAGAATCTCGAGATATCTGTATAAATATCCCCTCCAAGAAATGCACGATTCTTGAGCAATGTTGGGAATAAGAGTTCTTTTGACTAGCACAAGTGTAGATTCCATCGCCATCAGTATATCCATTTAGGCAATAGAATAGTTGTGTCACTGTTATCATTCCCAGCTAGCAGCCAATATAATATTTGCAACTATGTACATACATACATTGGTGTTGTCTTATCGTTGGTTTTTGGCCACCATACTAGAGCAGGGTAAGTGACCATAGGACGTACTACTCTTTGATTTAAACAACATATCACTTTCGACACCCTTAATTGCTCATAGCGCTATATACAATAGTTCTATGACGTTGCTGGTTGCATCGGGATTAATCAGAGGTTGTTTTAAAATTTTTGGCGGAGTATACCAACCATTTCTTTGGAGTTTTCATATCAATCACTATATTGCAAGTACCATTAGTTAGTATGCTCACAACAACTTAAGGTAAATTTCTCTCATTATTGTTCATTAACGTGATGAAGGATGAATGAAGTATAGAGAAAATTTATTGTTTCCATCTCTGGCAAGGTTAATACTGCACCTTTATGGATTTTCTATATCCGTTCAGGTTCTTCAGTCTCCGTGAAAAGTATTGTATTGTAACGAGTCTTTTTGGGCTCCCTTAATATAACGGCGTATCAAATTATTATAATTTTTGAAAAAACTGAGAAGAAACTATTATTTAGCACTGCCACATTTCTATCTTTTGCGAAATATTGTAAAGTAACGAACTTTATGTTGACAAGGATTACCTTCTGCTTCCCTGTTAGCAATCGACATGCACTACATCGATAATGTAGATTCTAACACCCATATCAGAATGAAGATTGTATACGATAATAAACCATAGTGTGTATACCACATTTTACTTTAAAAACTACATGCTTACTGTTACATTTATCACTCGCTATGAATGCATGAAACAACTAAGTAGGGCTAATACGACATTGATTCTAAAATCGTTATAGATTAATAAATAAAGCCCTCTGTTTTTGTATAATAATGAATAAATTTGAATAATAAAATTTGTACTGATTGCTAAATAATTGAAATCGAAGCACGCACTATATTTTTGTTTCATCATTACGTAAGCTAAATTCTGAAGTATCAAGTTACAGGTTTTGCATATTAATTGAAATATTAATAACAGTCCACTGGTGCCCCACCGTTCATGGTAGTAGTACAGGTATTTACTATGCAACTAGCTATAAATTTTTAATAAAAATGCTAAACGTGTTTACTAGGTGCTGGTGTGCACTGGATTATTGATTCTACTGAAATACACAAAGCATACCTTTAGTAATTATATTCACTAATTTGAAATCTACCTTCTAAAGATTTATTAGTGTAGAATAAAATGATTCCCCTCATAGTGATACCAAATAGATGAAATGTGATCTTATAGAGAAATTTTGGGTATATTAAGTAATTAGTAGTTTAACAAACTTTAGCTTTAGTTTTCGGCTATCAAAATTTGTTCTTCAAGATCACACAGTATGTCGCAAGGTTTATTGCTTTGTCTCGTGGCAAAAAAATGACATGAACTCAAGCCCTGTGCCTAACCTGTATATGCGTTATGTTCGAACTTTCTTGAGAGATAATCAATATCTTTACCATCGATTGGTGTTGCTATTAAGGTGAGATTAACATTTTAGTACTGCGCACTGTTTTAACTTAAAAACTGTGTTTTGAGAAGAAGTTATCACGTCACATTTTCGAAATACTCCTAATATTTTTATCTGTTTATGTTTTTGTAACCTGACTTTTGTATCAACACAGAATGGATCTCGGAGCTATCAATCTTGTGGACTCTTTTCACAAACACAAAAGAACGGTATCACAATATGTCAACTATATTAAATCTCATTCAACATTCAATTCATAGTAAGAAAATCTGTGGTAACCTTAAGATTATTTTTCCTTATTATTTGGACTGCAGGGAGGGTTTTCCAAATATTGTTGCCTTTGTGTCTGTGAGATAGCTGAGCAGTTCAGCAACATTACCGAATAAAAGAATGGTCTCTACGGACTAACACTGTTCCTAGAGGATTTAGTATAAAATTCGAGATTCCAATTTAGTGATTCTGCCCCGTTTATACATAAAATTAGGATGGATTAAACAATTTGTGAAAACACTAGAAACAGAAGGCAACTGTTTCAAATACTTAAGGAACAAGTTTCCAAACCTGTCTGATGCAAAAGTTTGCGAAGGAATATTAGTTGCTCTTCAAATTAGGAAACTAGATGCTTCGATGAAAATTTTGAACGTATCACGAATGATTTAGAGTTAGCAGCATGGACATTTTTTAAAAAGGTTTGCAAACATTTTCTGGAAAATCAAATGAATGAAAACTATCAAGATACCACAGCTAATTTGCTAGAGCACTATAAAAATTTAGGATGCGGATATCGTTCATTTTTTTGTAATTTTTACCCTGCAAATCATCCCTGCAAAGATGAGTGATGAACAGGGGGAAGGATTCTATAAAGTTATTGCAGAAATGGGAAAACGATATCAGGCGTTAGGTGGGATCTCCATGATAAGAGATTATTATTGGTTTCTCAATAGAGAAGACAACAGTGAACATAAAAGGAAGAAATAACTTCATTTATGCAAACTTAGATATGTTAGCAATTTTCCTTTGTGCACGGTTAAGTGCTTTTGTATTCTTTATAGCAATTAAACAATTAAACTAATATTTGTTATGTCAAGATTTTTCTACTTCTATCTATTTTTATAACTTTTTAACTACCAGCGGAGTATGATTATAACTCTAAAACTAGACGTGGTGCAAAAATTTGGTTGTTGGTTATGCTTTCAGATAAAGACTGTAAAAGCTATACACCCATATTTACAACAGTTATTCAAAAACAGTAAAAAATTGTCGGCTAGTGTAACCAAACACTTTCATTGCTATATTTTGTAAGGACAGACTAATCCGTAGACAATGTTATGAAATAGACATGTTATGTAATTTACTGTCTGAAGCGAATTTTCACTGCTTGGTCTGCCATAACTTCATACAAAATACTACTGCAAATTTGAATTGCAAGTTATCTAACTTTCTCACTAATTTTCTCTCAGACTGTGATTAATGACAAGACATTTTTGTAACTGTCCTAATCCATCAGTGCACCATAGATCACTTTCTGTATAATATATTTTTAGTATTTAGAAATTGAATATTGTAGTCCCCACAGCAGAGTCTAAGTACCTGTTTTTAAGAATGCTAGGAATATCGTGTGTTACGTTCTAACGCATAGACTTATTTGGGTATTTTGCGTAGCCTAGAAGTAACAGTGCTCTTATTACTAGAAAAAAGACTCCCGAATTGCAAAGTTAAGAATTTTATTTCTCTTACTATAGCACAGTACAGTTTGTGTGTATGTTTCGTTAGTTTTCGTAGTGCGTAATCTTTCTGATATCTAATACCTCCAGAAAGAAAGGAAAAGAAAATTAAATTACTATGGAAGGGGAGAGTGGAGCACAGAGGACCACTTAAGACAAAAAGTGTTGGCATTTGGATATATGGTTTATGATTGGAATCTGCATTCGTAGGATGTGGGAACTACATTCGTATATTATCGTCTGATGTAAACATTTTTAACAAATAGAAATTAGTAATGGTTGTATTTTTAAAGAAATGGGTTTATACTGTCAGTTCTCTGTGTCCCATACCTCGGGGCACATGGGACCATCAGCTTAACTATATACAAAGAAAATAAGTCATGTTAAAAATGAACGAAAGTAGCTATATTTAGTTACAAAATACATTTTACTCTTAAATAAACTTAGAAAGTATATGGCAAAAAATAACAACTACTAAGTGTTTGCTTTAATAAAAAAAGAATTAAAAGCGAATACTTACTTTCATGAAAAATAGTTTTGTCACAATTTACGCATACGAACTTATCGTCATTTTCTGATGCACCTGCACACATATCGTAGGCCCAGTGATGACATTCTTGGAACTGAACCCATCCATGGGCACAGAGGACCACATGTCGGTCTCCTCTGCCCCCAATGTACATTTCCAACTGTTAAATAAGTTTTTATGTTAGTTGATTCACAATTCTAAATTATTATGATCTTTTGAAACCTTATGAATAGCAGTTTTAAATGGCTGCAGTGAATAAACACAAATTAAATACCATCAACCGTTTCAGGGGATATAATAACAAGCAAATATTACAAGCCTTAGCTTATAAAACAGTTTCTTTCCCACTGTAACGGCTAGCGCTGATTTAACCTATAAATCTGACTGTAGCATGATAAAAAGATATGGTAAGTACGGTATAGAGAAGTATCAAACAGATGGCAGCAATTACACCAAAAATATCTAGGAAGTCCTCTATGCCCCGGCGGTTCTGTGAGCCCCACTCTCCCCTACTCATATTAACAAATATGATCGCAGCGTGAAGTTGGCCAAACCCTTTGAAGTCTAATATATCAAAAAATAAAACAGTACAAGACCAAACCTTTGCCTCACAAACCAATATAAAATGAGCTAAAACGTTAACACGTCTGTATTTTTTAAATTCGAACTTATGTACGTAACCCAATTTAGCGGGCTCTGATTAATGCATTGAACGATATCGATCCACGCTATCAGCAACGGGATTACACAGATCGACAGCTGACTGCTTATACATACATGCATGTATGTGCGACTGTAGAGCATTGTACTTATGGTATAAAAGTTTAACGGACCGACACGATACATTATTTCATTCTTTTTAATAATTTCAACCAAATCAACTCCGGCTACAAATGTGAATGTGGAATTCAAGATTTCCACGTTATGTTCGAGGGAATTCATGTTATTTTTTCTAAGAAGTAGTAATTCAGATGAGCAACATTAGCAAAAATAAGATGATTCGTGTATCATTGCTGCTAAATTATTTGATGTGTTCATTAAAAATATATCTGCGTGGTTCATCAAAAGTGAAATTGCAACACCGATATGTTCTAAAAATTAGAGCTACATATCAACATGGTGCTAACGACAACACTTACATTAACTACTATTTTTAACTTCTAAAGATTTCGCAAATTTCTCCAATAGTTTATTTGCGTTTCAACTAGGTGTGTAAAAATACTTGTTACTTTTATGTGTAACAGACACTAACTTTAAACAGGCACAAGTTCACGAAATTTATCCATGCCGTGGCTTTATTTCTGTATCCTCTTCAAGAGTTAATCGATTGTCTTATATAGCGTACAAAGTCAAGACATGTTTCAGTGCAAGTGGTACGTCTTCATTTCAAACTGTCTTCGATTCCCTTAAATCCAATATCAGGGACAGACACTATTAGAGATTAATTAGCTGCTCACGTGACCTTAACATCAGACGAGCAGTTTCAGTCCACTCATTACGTACAAGGGTTCCGTAGTGAATTTTAAACCCGGAAATCGACCGCAGCCTCCCCGGAACGCTCCAAACTGACGGTCGGGACCGTAACGATACCGCGAAGCGATGCTAAGAACCCCATCCACATCGAGATGGGACAGGAAGTCCCGTACGTCTTTGTTTCACAGTACCTACCCAACCGCGCACTCTCTGCTATTACATTACTCGAACTCAAACGAAGAAATAGTCGTTAACACATTTCATGAAATTACAACTGCACTTTGGTGGTTTCTAAAATAAGTTTAGAGACCGACGATATGCTAAAGACTAACATAACGCTAGATGTACTTTATCGGAAAAGTTAATACTTAAAATTTGCTTAGTTTGTATAACGACCTCTTGACTTTTATTTTCATACTCCTCCTCTATTTTATCCGGTTAGTTAGGAAATAGCAGCAACGATATTATCACGTGATATTTTTGTACTATAACTTCGCGGTATTTTTATCAAAATACCTTATTTATTTCAATGTGGAGATATTAGTAGGTAACATTTGTCTCTAAGAAGTCGTTAAAAATCCATCGATGCAAATTATGTAGATAATGATACTTTGCTGTACTTCCACTTGTTCAAAGAGAGGTATTACTTCGAGATTTAAAGTCCGTGAAAATACAGCTATATTAATAAATATACGAGAGTATAATGTTCATGCACTGTGTTGCTAAGTTTGTATAAAATTGATTCCCTGTTTCTTGTAGTAACTTGCCAAATATGCTAGAATTCCTAAAAGCAAATTTAATTTCCTCTTCTAATTTATTTTCATATTACCTAAAGTAATTCTCAAGCAAAAGTGTTTCACCAAGAATGATTAATAACCCTCTGCAGCATCTTATTTTCTTAGCTCAAAATTTAATTCTTTATATTAAGATGATCAGTCAATCACAGGACCTATTTTCCACCTCTAACATTTCCGTGATACAGGAAAGCACTAAAGTGGCTGTATGTATAATTTATTACCGGGGCTATTTTTTAAATTTTTTTCAGTAATGTATTGGAAAAAGAATTTTTCGTCGGTGAGCACGACTGTGCACGATAAATTATATAAATTTAAGTTCGCTAAGTTATTAATCATTATTTTAGTACCTTTTGCCGCCTAGTATGGAAGTTTTCTTCGTAACGAGCTGTAATCAACGCTGTTTACAAACTCTAATCTGAAGTAAATCTAATTGAATCTATTTTAATTTCCACAACTAATTGCAGCTTGTGACACGTTTAGAATGATAATGTAGGTAATATAATGCTATAATATAGGAAGTATAATGCTAATATATGTATGTACACACATTCATGAATATAGGTACTCCTAAGTTCTCCGACGAAAGAAGGTAAATACATTTGCAAAAATAATCAAAAATTTCAAATTCAATGTTTTATTTGCCTTCTTTAGTAGGACTATATTGCTTGTTAGTCAATTTAAAATTAGAGCATCATTTATCTTCTTGAACATTACGTTGTGTTCGCGTGCGTTATTAGTTTATCAAAAACCTAGTAACGTTGACTACCGAACTGATACAACATATTCTTTACGAATTAGAAAGTGATTACGCTGAAATGTCAGTTGTTTGCGGCTGGTCACAGCCACTTGAAGATGATTTACACGTCGTAGTCGATAATCAACCTCCACGCTGCATCGCTGAAAAGCACTAGCTACTTTAGAGTGCTTTAGAATTCCATATAACTAACTTGAAAAAAGGACTTCAATCTAACATTTTCCATGAGCATAAATTATTACATATGTAGTTGAAGCGCATAAATGACCACTTAGAATATTAGCTTCATGTATTTAAATCAGCAGAGTAAAGTATATGGTTTGGAATTTTACAATTATCAGAGTTATCATAATTTGTTCTATCTCCAGCTTCAAATTGAGCATGCTCGCTTAACCTTTATGCGACTGGGAAAAATAATACCTTCTAGTGACGACGTAGGTACCCGGGTACCCCACATTGTATATACGTTGTATCTATACATATATGGGAGATAGTTGTGGGGAAACATATTCACATTCATTTTTGGAAGAGCGCGAATATAATTTGACCGCTACAGTACATTTGCTAAATATTTTTAGTGTTTTTAGTAATAACAAGTGCAAATATTATTATTTTTATCGGAATGTGTGATAATGCGCCTGCTCCTAGTTCGGGTTCATGCATAACGGTCGATCAGCAATTATTTCCTTACAGAGGACATATAAAATGTACCCAATACATTCCTTCAAAACCGGCAAAGTATGGGATAAACATTTCTTGGACTTGTGATACGGCAAATGCTTACCCTTTACAAAGTAAAATTTAGGCGGCGAACGGCAAGTAAATATCGGAGAGCGTACAGTTCTAGATTTAGTTACTAAACATAAAGGCTCTGGAAGAAATATAAAGACAGAGAATTTTTTTACAAGTTTAGAGTTGGCTCATAACCTAAATTCTTGGAACTTAGCTTTAGCAGGATCTGTCCGAAAAAATAAAACTTTCCTTCCTTCCAATATGCAATCGAATAAAATAGAGTTATAAATTCCATTAGTTTTGCATTTAGTAAAGGAGTACTATATGTTCGTATGTGCCCAAAAAGAACAAATGTGTTATCCTATTATCACCAATGCTTACGACAGGGAAAGTAGAGCATAGTGTTACTGCAAAACCCGAAATTATAAAATATTACAATAAAACCAAAGGCGGCGTCGACACGATGGATAAAATGTTATCTGAGTAGTAAAGCGTAGAACAAATCATTGGCTCCTAAAATTGCTATTCCAGTACTAAATTTCGCCAAGTGTCTCTATATGTACTATTGCTATCACTTCGCCGATAAACTTTCAAGTGGTAGTTCTAGAAGTAAATGTCAAGTTGCAGTGGCACTAGGCAGTTAGTGTAAACAATTGAGACTATGAAAATGATACATTTAAACCATGAAATGTCAAGATATTATTGGAGTATAGGGTATTTTTACAGAAATATACACTGTCGGCCCCGAGAGGGCTTGATTCCTACTAGTAATGTAAAATATCGACACAGTTGCCACAGCGTTATACTTATATATACATATGAACAGGTAGTACGACGTACGAGACAAGGAGCCAGTGTCTACTGCTGTCGCTTTGATGTTTGACGGAGGTTGCATGTTGTCGAAGAAAAAGCATGGCGCATAAATTGCGTGAAAAATGCGGCACATTAAGTAAAGGAATTACTATTGTGTATTTAATTAATCATTACGCAATGTCTTAATAGATTTTAAGATTGATATTCGCAAGTAAACAAAAGAATTATAAAGCAGATTAGGAAAAAGGACAATACTATATTCAGAGACAGCAATTTATTAGAATACGCTTTCAATAATGCAAAATCAAAGTAAAAAGCTTAATAATAGTAGCACATAAAACAAAAAAAATGGATGTGTTATTACATTGTATTAAAGATACCAAGATAATGAGTCTAATAATAATAGATTTCAAAAATAGTAGAAAATAATACTGTAAATTAAATTTACCAACGCTGTTACGAGTATACTAAGGCTAGTGCTAGTAACTGCTACGCCTGCTGGGGTATTCTCTTTACCCCACCAACGCACTTTTCCCACTTGCATTTGTCATGCGTGATCCATGATACGGATATGCCATCGCTGCTCGATGAAATACATTACTTATAGACGCCTTTAAAGTTTCAAATGTGCCAGCAGTGTATATGTATGTATATATACCGTTTGATTTCAGAGATAGGATAAATAACGGCGCGAAGGGGCAAGAGGTACGAAAATTCGCTAAGAAGTGGGGACGCGTACAAGTCTCTCTATCACAGTCTAGTCTCCTCTAGTCTACAGCGCTGTGATAGACTCATTCGCGTCCCCACTTCTCAGCGAATTTACGCACCTCTTGCCCCTTCCCGCGGTTATTTATCCTATCTCTGAAATGGTTTAATGGCCACAGAAATGCAGCTATTTCGATCTTACCTTTAAAAAGCACACATAAAGTGATGAGCAAAGGGAAATTACTTATTGATTACATCTATCAATTATTTAAGTGATCTAAAACAGACAGCCCTTCTGACCAATTGGCATGCATTATCAATAATGTCATAATAGTGGCATAACTGCTTTAAACGCGTGTACAAACTACTTGTCTACGCAACAACTTCAAACAGCTGCATCTCTGCGTCCATTAATTCTCACTTACTTCCCAAGTCATTTGTTACTGTTCCTCAGGATCCAAGCTTTTTTTAATAAAAAATGAGGTAGAGTTAATAAAAACTATTAATAGTCAATAAACCTGATTGTCAGCTTATCATATACTAATCAATTTGTAACTAATGTCTATAACATTTAAGACATACTTACGTTTACTTTTACAAATACCTTCTGTCGGAATTTGGGTATTACGCAGAGGTAGTTTTAATATTTTCACGACAACAACACAACGATTATTTCGCATGGACCATCGTGGACATCAAACTTTTCGATAAATTTGAACCTGCTAGTTTCTTGGCCATTGCTTAAACATTCATCCATGCATCCAATGTTCCTTGAAAAGTATATATTGTCTTTCCTGTGATGGAGTATACGTTTATTTTGTTTGACAATAATAACTCAACTGGCGAGTTGACATTATATGTACTACAAACAAATGCATACTCTGAAGTAAGCAGGTAACAAACAGTTGGGTTGATGATAATTCATTGCCGCAAAATTATTTTTTTATAAATGAAACTGTATTTTATACTGGTATGCTGATAAGATCTTATTATATGTATCTAGATTTAATGAAATAGTTATCTCGCGCTTTACATTTCAGCTGAAAGTTCCATGGTGCACTGAGAAGAATGTATTGCATGAAATGAGAACAAACTGGGTGTTGTTGTAGGTAAAATAAAAATTATGACAATTAGTAGCTGCACTATTATATGTAAGAGAAAAATGCTGAGGCGTTTGGAAAATACATTATCTAAATATTAATTTTATCTTAGAACTGTATGTTCAAGCGATGTCTGCTTGATTATAGCTAGTATTAGACAAGTCAGGACATAAGCTAGCACCTATGCACTTCTCGCCTGAAAGTGCCATTGTGTACTTCCATGTAAATTAGCTATTATTATGCGAATGCAAACCTGTGCAGAAACTCAACTTTTCTTCGCTCAAAACGTTTCATTTCCTGCTGTTTCGAATGCGTTATTAAGATAGACGAAGGCACCCGCTCAGACAACCAAGCCAGACATATGCATCGTGCAAAATGTATAATACATAGTTTTCTATTATTCCCGAAACTAGAAATGGGCAGCGAAATGCGAGGCAAAATAAAATAGTGAGAGGAGGAATGGAGTGCATTGCCATGGTGATTACTAACCCGAAATTGGTAGTAAACGTTTCATTATTACCTATTTTATCGGTTCGTAATATTTCGTATGCACCACTGGGTCGTAAAAATGTATATTAATTTCTGTTGGCGCTTCAAATCAATATCGACCGTTATAATAGTTAGGAAACCTTCAGGTTCATATTACCATCATTCTATAAGATGATATTATAGACATAATATTTTAGAAAATCTTACTCACATTCACATATTTGTATTTTCTTAACTAGTCATCTAGAATATATTCTTTCTTACTTACATTGCTTGTTTAAAAATGTGTTCACAAATTTGAAACTATAATCAATTCGTAGCTCACAACTGTTTTTCTAGAAATTATTTAATAAACTGGAAATTTAATTGTTTTAAACCTCAAGTATTCTTTGACACAAATTAAGGTACTACCAGCAATAAGCATTTACTGACATTATCAAAATATCTTCATCCCAGTAAAATAATTTTGTTGCATAATACAATGTATAACAATCAGCGATGCAAATCTATTAAACTTTATAAACTTGTTAGTAGACGATACTGTAATAATGTAACCGTACGCAAATTTCCAAGTTCATCTTTTTAGGTTTGAATCAAATTATTTCAGTAAGAAGGCCAGTTAATTTCAAAGAAACAAGTTAAATTTTATTATTCAATACCCTATATTTTAGTATCTAATTCTATATTCTAATATTTAATTATTGATTAGTGTTAATTATATATATGTACATATTCTGCATCCAAACCTGAATCTTTGCTGAGGTAAATAAGATCAGATTTATAGACGATTCATATACGTACACTAAGCAACATCTATTCTTATTCTAATGATGTCACCCTTCTATTGTTCATGATTTATTAGTTTCCTGGCCAAGGTACATTCAAGATTTTAATAATAATTTTATCTCGTATAATATCCTGTCGCTGATGCTCTGAGTGATAAAAGCGCTATTCACAGGGATTTCTTTATTAGACTCTAGCGTTCATGCTATTAATTCATGTAGCAATAACTGAATGGTTAAACAAGGGGTTTTGTTTTAATATTAATCTTGATCATGGAGCTAGTTACACTTATGTAACTAATGTTTTAATATGGCGCGGAACGTGGGCCTTGTTACACCTTTTATTACAAGGACACTATATACAGAAAGAGGCACGAGATTGTGTCTACAATATTAAAGAAAAGATTCCTATAATTGTATTAAATATCATTATCATATCTTGATTTTTGATCGCACTATACTAGCTTGAAGGCTATTTTGCATATTTGATACTGATATTTAACATCGCAATAATTCCCAGTTATTTCTTGTGTATGTACAAATTGCCGTGTAATCGATAGGAAATTAATGCTAGCGTGAAGTAATAAATGATTCAAAATAGGACAAATTTAGTACAGAGCAGACCAGGAATCAATACCCGGCTCATCCTAATTTTCCGTCTATATTAATGACTTGCTTACTATGTTAGCAACGGAAATGTGTTTTGATGCACCGCTGATATATTTTTGGCGTTGTTGCGGTTAATAATCCTGACATAAATGGAAATACGAGTTTGTTAAATATAATTTGTGTAGGTAACAACAATTATATTACTTTCTTACATACACATTTGATGTGAATACGAAAAATATATTGGTCTTTTCAAATATTCATTTTACTAAGCTATATACACAGAGAAAAATGTTCTTGAATTAAGAAAATATACTGTTTACCCAAATATTTTTAACGCTAGAATATTTTTGTTGTGATTCAAACACATTTTCTTGGAATAAGTAAAAGCGTTTAATATAATCCAGACTATATTTGTTGTAAAATACGTATTTGATCTAAATAATTTCCCTATTTGTGAAATAGCTGAATTGCAAATTTTGAGCAGCTGCGTTCTAGATTATATGTGTCTATGTCTGTATGAAGCGCTATACGTGCATTCGACTTCCATCTTTTTATCTGCGTACACCATTTTGCAAGAATTAGATACATATAAGTTTTTTATAGTTAAGGCGTGGAAATTTAGAGTAATAAAAGAACATATTTAATAATGGATTATGTGAAGTATATTTTAGCTTCATGAGAATTGCAAGAATAATTTCAACCAAACGTTGTAAGTACTTTGAAAAGCAGAATGAGAGTACTCGCTGTACAACGTTAAGGTTTCGCAAGGTGTTGGGGAATTCTGAGGATAGCAGCTTTGTCCTGGAAACTTTAAGGAACGAGACTCGTTTCATTGACTCTAAGCTTTCGAAATTACTTTATTCCATCTTCAGAGAGTAAATCCACAATACATAGCAATAAATACAATGTTAAAGCTATACATAGATGGTAACTTACATAGAGTGAATAAGTCAGCTAATGTTGAAAGCATTAAGTAATTAAACTCATTAGAATACACACATGATGTCAAAACATGTTAACACATTAAAAGAATTTAAAACAATTAAAATGAGACTAATTAGGTATGTCAATTATGTAATTAATAATTATGTACTTTAAGTAAACCCATTATATTCTTACATTAAAATAATGTTGCTTTGCATCACAACAATTTCCGTAGAAAATAATATTCTTGTGATAACACTATATAGTTTGGCGGATATACAAATACGGGATTTTCTGTTTTAACTCAAGATAATATTTCTCTGCGAGTAGATCTATTCTAGCTGCAGGATTATCATCTACCTATATTCAAATATAAGTTAACTGCCGCAGAGTAGCTCTAATTTACCATATAAAACAAAATTTACCTGCAACAAAATAATGCATTGGACGGAAGCTTAGTGGACTGCAAAAGAATACTAATTCTGCGTAAGGAGAAATAACTTCTGCTTTTCTATATTGGATGCAGCTACATAATCATTTTGTGTGTGTTGGTATACGCTTAGCTAACATTGCAATTACATTTCTAAATCACTACAATTTGAATCTAACTATATTTGAAATTGAATAAACCTACAGAATTTATTTCAATGCGAGGCTGTATAAACGTTTAGAGAACCCTCCAGACAGAAATATAAACGCAATAAATGAAATGTATATGTTATCCTGTAAAGACGACGCCGTTAGCGAAATTCATCGTTGTGGCAATTTTGTAAATTGCGTACTCCTTTAAATGTTTTCGCATTGGCTGATTGTTTATCCGCGAATTTTTTTCTTTTTTTCGTACTCGTTTGGCATAACAGAAGCTAAATTATGCGATCCAGTAGTGTAATTAACGCTTCTTTCAAAGGTAATCATTACACTAATTGTCATTTACAGAATGTATTATTAAGATCTGAGGTGTCACGAGGGTTACAGCCTAGACGTCGACGGCACCAATGGATACCATCACTTCATACCTACACTTCCGTTTGCGCATGCTGCGAAAATTGCAAAATATGGGGATTAGAATTTGAAGGAAAGGAGAACCGGATTGGAGTAGCAGACTCTGTTGAGAGTTGACGTGCCTGGAGCTATGTGGATGTTTTACAATGATGCGGACTGTACTTGTAACTCCAGCACTAGTTTTTTGGTTTTGTGACAAACTGCAAATGTTCGAAGGACCAGTGTGCACTAAGAAAACGCGTGCATATATTTTACACTCTTTAATCAAGCACTTAGAGAATATAAACTATTACACTTAATTAGCCTAGTGTTCACAATAGAAAGATGTTGTTAACGACACGCGAGCTTCGATACAAAAACTTACGGACAACTATTACAAAAGTGTGTGTGTACTTATTGCGAGTTACTATTTCACTGACTGAGCAGAATTCAATTTTACCTTTAGGTAAACTATTAAATCAACATAATTATTCACCCTGGAATTTCCAAACTGATAAAGATAACAATAGGGAAAAGGTTACAAATTGTAGTCAATGTAAATGAAAGGTTTCAAATATTGTGGTACTAAACTAAACATTCATAATTCAATTTTACCTTTAGGTGAACTATTAAATCAACATAATTATTCACCCTGGAATTTCCAAACTGATAAAGATAACAATAGGGTAAAGGTTACAAATTGTAGTCAATGTAAATGAAAGGTTTCAAATATTGTGGTACTAAACTAAACATGCTATCAATTGTTCGAATATAAAGAAAACAATAAATACCTTTGGAGTTCCCAGGTGAATCTTAATAATGCACCTTAGTTTTATGGCTCTAATATTAAGAACTGCCTTATATACTAAATAACCTCTGGTATTTCCAGAATTAACCTTGAATTTACTGAATGGGGAAAAATACGCTGACATTTAAAGATCTAACAAAGGGAAGGGATTGTACACTAAATTACCTAAAACTAATTAAAGAGACTTATAGATATGTATCCTATACAGACTCTCTCTCCCAAATTTCAGATTGCTTTCATGAGACTAGACCTGTTAAAATCTTTTAGAATAGTTGAACTACCCACAATCCATTATATTCCGTCAATTTTGATTTTGAACTGCCACAGAGGCTCGAACAGCTGATGAAACATTGCAGCGTTATATTGACATCAGAGCATACAGCTGACTCTTTAATAGGAGATGTCAGCAATCAAGTACTGGTACGATTTATGGAAATTGTTGAGGCAGTATAAACTATTATCAGATTCGAACATACTGATCAACATCGTTACTTTCTGAATTTATTCAAGCATGGAAAGACATCGCAAGGCAGTCTTTACGAGCAAGAGGTTTTATGAACTGTGATTACTTACGAAATAAGTAACTGGCCACTACGTACTCAATGCGCAGAGAATTTGAAAATTGAATAGATCAATAACTCATTTAACCACAAAATGGAGTAGAGACCTTAATAAATGTTACTTAACACGTAGTATATGATAAATTGTGTTCATATTTGTTTCAATGTGTTGTTGTTAATTCATGAACAAATTCGTAGCACTAAGTTAATAGAAAATCACTCAAGACGCTCAAATAGCACAGACGTAAGCTCTCCCGTGATATAACAGCAGATTTTAATGTCCAGGGGGGACCAAGTTAAAATTATAACACAGAATGTAATATGGCGACTTGGTTAATATATTGGTACTGGAAGCCGTGTACCGAGGAGTCACATCTCGCCTAGTTGAAATACAAGGAAGTCTAAATGTTATCTGTTCCAAGATCGCCGAGTAATACAATCTTACTACGTAATATATTATGTAAATGTATCAAACTAGGAACTATTCTACTACCTAATGATTTTAAATCAAATGTTGGTAAGAGCAGTCGATGATCATAACTTGGGTAAGTTGTAATATTGGCGATGTGGTCAATGAACGTTAATTTACTATCATAATGTACACTAAGGTATTTGATAGTACTGAGCCGTTTAATGTTTTGCTGTTGTAAATTATAAGTAGAAACAGTAGGATCTAATGTTCTGATATATGTAACAAGTGCACATATGAAAAATATTACTACTCGAAGCGTTCATTTCACACTACCTCTGAACATTATCTAATTGAGTCTGTAATTTATTATAGTCAACCACACAGTTGATAACTACAGATATTTGTGGATTGCCCGAACAAGCAACATATGGTTCTGACTGATAACCATTACATCATACATATTGAATACGACGATCAAAGTAAGATTTCAATAACATTAATAAACGTGACCAAAACCAAACGAGTCAAGTTTTTTATGTTAAAATTTTGGGATTAATGTGATAGAAAGCGGCATCATATGCGGAATTTATTGGAATGAAGTTTGAATATATGTGTTTCTCGATTGCTTTATTAGGGCTTGCTGTTTAGACGCTGACAAGAGATCCGTTCTGTTCGCATTGTTAAGATCTCAGCGCATCAATTCATCTCGCGCTGTTCATGTGGTGGTAAATATTTCTGTAAATAGTTTAGTAATTTTCTACATTCTGTGATACATGATATTATACAAAATGTTGTTATAAATTGTGGTTTCTTTCTAGAGTAACATTTGAACCTTGCCATAGTATAGTGGAACGCTGGATCATGCTGTGAATAATTATGTACAGCAGGTGGTCGAGAATGACTTCTGTAAGATCTAATCACCAAAATCTAACATATAACGAACCTTGTTAGGATTAACGACATAAGCATCAATATACATACATAGTCATACTACGAAATGTATGCCTACTCTACAGAAGTTACTGTACATTATTACTCGTTAAAACATTTAACTCTTGAATTTTGGTAATAAGCTATATCACTAAAACATATTACTGTGCAATAGAAGATGTGAATTACGTAATATATTACTTATTGATAGTGGCTTAGTGGCTTGCACACTTGCCTCGTAGTCCGGCAGTACCGGGTTCGAACCCCGGTGCTTCCTTTCTGAGTTTGGTTTTCTGTAGTTTTCCAAATTCCATGGCAAATGCGGAAAGGTAACATCTTAAGTCGGTCTACAGCCGCAGGCGTAATAATAACTCATGGCCCGCCGATGCCCCCTGTAATTGGCGGAAGCTGTTGGGGGATGCTAAGGCATGGATTATTATTATTATTATTATTATATACGTGAACCGAATACCATCATATGTAGCTCGGCAAAGAGTGGCAATTGCCAATGTAATGCGGTGAGCAACCTAGAGGGGTGGCACGGAAACTCGAGCGTCCGTATCAAGCACACATGTTTAGTATTATTATACTGGTCCTTATGAGTGGTTACCAGTACACACATACTTAGAAAATTTCGCATTTAAGTACGTCTCGGAAACGGCGTATTTCGAAGAAACTAGAACACGTAATAGCGAGTATGCTGGACTTAGAATACGAAGGCGATAGAATTAAATGTGTCAGGTGCGACAACTGTTTGATGTGCACGAGCAGGTGGAAGTGTGAACGCCACCTAACACTCTTCTGTAATCCGGGGCAAACGACACAGCGAACAATTGAGATTTATTATAGCTGTTTGTTTTATTCTATGTAATCTACCATTCACTAGACCAAGAAGCATTTATCTCCTTCTGGAGTAAGTACTCGGATTATACTTTACCAAGTTGGTCATCGATAAGAAACTTTACGTACAAACGTCGTGACTGTGTTGAAAGAAGAATTAAAGCAGAATTGAAAGATAAAAAATTATGGTTATACGTTTGAAAGGATTCACATTTTCTCATACTCAGACAAATTTGTGTAGGTGCTTCGAGAGATTCATTAAGTGGTAACACTCGTATTGAAACAGACGTTTTCATCATTAAAAAATATTTATTCGGCAGGCTGTATTCATTGACTAAAATAAGCGTGGAAACATATTTAATGATTCATATATATGTATATAACGGATGAACACCCGCCTTGATACGGCCACTCGGCTCTTCCATGCTGTTCTCCGTACTGCACTGAAGCTTGCCCTTCTTTGCAGACTCTAATCATATATGTTAATATATATCAATACCCTAATATATGAGGAAATAATAATAATATGGGATTGCAAATCAACGTGCAGTGTGGACATAAAGGTTTTAAATAGAGTATACTGTGGTTTTCAGACTACGTAACGTGTAGCGTACTAAAAGAGTTAGAAAGAGAGTAAAGCCAAAATCACTCAATGTAATTGCTAAACGTTTGTGTTATGTTCAGAATTTTGTTAAGCGATGATAACTGAACATCGTCAAGAGATTGTTTAGAAATATTAGCTCGAAAATATTCGAATTGTAACGTAAAAGATTAATTTAGAAATAATCGGATATAGATAACGGATAAATAAAGACCACGTATGTATGCCTTTTAATTATCCGATGGTGCCTTAGAGAGAATATTTCCAGGAACAATCAATTGTTGCGAACGAAGTTTCTGCAGATATAAGCGTCTACATAGCATTTTTAACCCTTGTGTACACTAGCAGGTATATCTCTACCAATTTCATGTTAAACTTTTTTTTTACTGATTTTTGTTTATTCTAAGTACTGAATGATGGAGTTTCAGTAACAGCTCCAACCTATAAACTACACTAGTACATGGATAGGAACTTGTATAACTTGTCCCACATTATATAGGGAGTTTCGGAACTCTGTGCTCATATTTACAATCATTATCAAATAATCAAATGCTTAAATCTAAGGCAGAAAGTCGGTGTACACTTTGAAGATTGCATACATGCACATATAGTATAATTCAGTATAATTATTTAATATATATATAGAATATCTGATTTATTAGTAAATCTAATGTAATTATAAACTTTTCATGGTATCTGATGTAAAAGAAATATAAGTTCGTAAAAATAAGAAAAGAAGCCCTTTTTTGCAATAATACTGATTAGATTTACATACAGCTCACGTCAAATGTAGTAGGGTAACTTACCCTACATAAGGGAGGGTGTCTGATCTTGCATGCGTAAACCCAAGGATTCTAGAAAAATGAGTAAGACGTCTAAATACCGTCATACTAAACAACCGGTTTCATCTATAGTATGGTGTACAACATGTCCAGTTACTGCAATCTTTTGGCGTCCCTTCCCACTTTTTTTCTCCTGTAGAAACCACTTGCATTAGTGATGAAACGTGTAGTTAGTAGATTTTCCATTTTTTTTTGTACTTTTATTTCACTTTATTTCGTATTTAGTTTATTTTTGTATTGTATGTATAGAGCATTCCAATGAAAACGATCCACCTTAAATAAGTCAAAAACGTCAAGAAATACGAATAAACGCCGACACACGTCAATTTTTCTTTGAAGCGAGAAACTTTTTAATCAATAAGGCAAAATCATGTTTTGCTCTTGCTACGCCACCCAGCATTGAACATTAAAATTTCAAATAGCACCACGTCATATTATTACATTTCTCGATTCTACATACTATTTGCAACAACTTTCACGTAGGACAGCTTATAGCTATCCTTAACACTTTAGAAGATATCTTCTAAAGTTTCAAGGGCTTTTCTATTTCATCCACGGAAAATCTAGGCTGTACGTATAAAGGAAAATGGAAAAAAACTACATGACATATGACACTTAGTGGCAGTTGTAGCAACTATAGAGAACCTTGAGTTCAACTGAACCGATGAGAAAAGGCTTAAAACTTTAGAAGATATCTTCTAAAGTGTTTAGAATAGGTATAGGCTGTTCTACATATATGAAAGTTGTTACAAATAGTATGTAGAATCAAAAAATATAATAATATGACGTAGTGCCATTTGAAATTTTAATTAGGCTTAGGGGAGGCAAGACATGATTTTTCCTTATTGGTGGAAAAGTTGCCCCTTCAAACAAAAATTGACGTGCCTGGGCGTTTTCTCATATTTCTTGACGTTTTCGACTTATTCATCGTTTTCATTGTAATGTTCTATGTATTACACTACTATGACGCGGTCAAAACGCGGAAACACTTACAATATTTATGTCCTATGATTAAAAGAAATATCACGTAGTATCAGAGTTTTGATAATGTACGAGGTAGGAACGAAATAGTATAATTTTCCAACATTTTGAGATATTTTCGAACGTTTACCTGTAAGCAGTGTAAAATGCGAATCATTCTATTGATAAAAACTTGGAAGAAATATATTTAAGGTTTATTTAAAGTATTTTAAACCAGTATGTCGACGCAGGTCAACTCATATAGTTGAGATAAATTCTACTATATCTGGAGATATCATTTTTAGGAATCTATCTATATGCACAGCTGCCTAAATAATATTTGTACATCTGATAACCATTTCGCTGCGAAAGGGATACCTAACAAATTCAATGAAACATGAAACTAGTCAGTAGTAATCGCGTATTCAATATTATCGAAAATGTGAGAGACAAAACTACTGTTAGACTCATGAACAAAGTAGCTACGGGTAAAACCTATAGAATTCGATGAACCATACAAAAATTCGGATTATCGGCTTGCATACGCACCAATTCGTATATTGGTTTTGTACTCGATTTTCCAGAATACTGCAATACTCACTCATATTGATAGATATAGACAAACAAAAAAGACGACACAAGTGATATTAACGAAGAATGTAATTCTGATGTAAATGTATACTGTTTCGATTCTCCAACAGTAGTAGGTATTTCTCAAAGTTACACTACAGTAAACATTACAGATTCACATTGCATCTGCAATACCACGACGATAGCAATTTTGAATAAAGTCTCTGCGTATAGTATATTGTGCAGGTATTCTAAGTTTTGTAAATATTTCTCTTTTCAGGTATTTACTCTTCTGTTGTGGTCACATGAGTAATCTAATCTCCACATTTCATTCATCGAAGTATTTTGTACTAAATATTTTTTCAAACAATGTTCCAGGTGAATGGACTAGGATTTCAGTTGCTGCGAAAGTGATACCTATTTCTCTAAGATAGTGACAGACTATGAGACTCTGACAATTTATTTGTGAATTGGTTAGGTTATTTATTGCTTGCAAGCAGATTAGGATTTTCATTTAGAGATGCAAATATTTATGTAGCATTTTCAATAAAATATATGTGTACAAAATATCTTTCTAAAACTTGCCAATGTGTAAAAAGGCAAATAGACGTCTTCTGTTACTGACTCAGAAAAGAATATAGTCCAACAACGTAAGAACCTAGAATTTCTTGTTGTCCAATAGCTAATTAAATTTGCAGTTCGCAATTGCGTTAATACACAGGTAAGTATACGATGTGTCGTTGTTGCCGGTTGAGTCTCCGCTTCCACGTAAAACATTTTACTTCTATTTTACAATCCGTTGCAAAAAAGTGGGACTTAGTTTTAGTAGCGACATGAAACTACAGCAACGACATACATGTTTTATCTTATTTTATTATTATTTAGTTGTCAAATTAAAATTTACTCCATATAGTAGTAGTGTGGAGAGGGGTACCTAGGGTGAATGGCCGAAATTAAAATTATTAACCAATAACAGCAGAGTACACCGTAGTCTCTCGCAACAGTTGGTTTCTGCTGTATGCGTACATTTGCGTGCTGTAGTAGCATAAAAATATGTAATCCCACAATGGAGCCTACTTTAGTGGAGAGTCGCTACGAAACTAGATATTTCTATCTATGAACGATCACTGTGTGAATCACTGAATGAAAATAAATAAGTATCACACTAATTAATAATCGAGAGCAAATATCTGACAAACAGTGTAGTTTAAAGATATCCTATATGGCATCACTAAAATCTATATTCAAAGAGCTATTCAATGTGCTAGAACTATGCATGGTATTTCGTTTTAAGAAACAGCCAAATTTCCGATTTAGCAAAATGTGAACATCTCACATACTTCCCGTCTGTGCGATGTATCTTGTATATAATTGCGGAAAAAGTTACATCGTACACACGGAAAGGAGTATCCAGAATTAAGGAACACCAACGGGATACCCACCGTGGATATACGGAAAGATCTGCAGTAGCTGAACACCTATTTCAAGATGGGGACCATAACATTAATTATGACAACATTAACTTCAACCGATAAGATGGGTACAGACTGAGCAATACCTGGCGAATAACTTCACAAGATCGTCCACGTAACCACAACAGCGTAACGGATGCAGCTCATCAAACTGTAACGAATAAGCGAAGCGAAGAAGAGACATGGTACGTACCGAGGAGCAGAAGACACCAACATCTGTCTTTAGAAACCTTCTGAAAAAGCTGACAGAATGATCAGCAAAACGTCAAGTTCAAAGTTATCTACGCAGCAACAGCCGGAAGATTTCAACACATCTTTATAGCATGTCACCTTCCGGAGAATTATTATGTTCTTTTTGTCTGGAACAACATAATGAAGTAATAATTGTTACTGGCAGGCCTTTTCTTTGTGGTAACAAATTCAGAAAACATTTTAATGCAGTAATTATAAATACTTACAACCGCCTCTCTAAGTGAAAATATTTTGGTAAATCACCCGATTCGCACATCTTTACTTGTATATTGAAATAAAGGATCAATTGGAGAGCAAAATTGTGGCAAATAACTGTATATCTTCAGACATATATACGGATACTATATGTACGTAGATTATATTAAGGGGCATATACTGGACCTTTTACAACACCAATTTGATCGTCATGTACGAGTATACGATGAAGCCAAAATTAGAAAAGAAAATTTCATTTTCTTTACCCACGGTGGCCGACGTTATTTTTAATTTCGAATACGGTGGTTTGCACCGTTCCAACCACCGTAATTTAAAAACCCCTGTCCGTGTACAGGCTATGTTAATATTTAATAAAAAGCGCCGGCTCTGTCTAAACCGCCTGTGCAAGCTAGCCTCTTTCTCGGTAACAGATTTGTTCGTATCAAAGATAAACGATATTAAAATACGAATCTATACGAAATTGCTACGGTTTCTTTTCGTAGTACGTCGGTGCTCAGTTATTCGAAGAAGGCGAAATAACAAGAAGCGGCACGAGCGCACAAATTGTTTTCTTTTAATTCGCTAGGTGGCCTTCACCCATAAAACCATGCATGCGTTTTGAAAAGCGGAACAATTCTTCTCCTCGAGGCGAAATTATTTACGACTACTCCAGATGGAATTAATAACCAAATAAGAAGACTTCTCGACTTCCCTTAGAATTTAAGATGAAATATTAGAAATTCTACTGCAGCTTAAGTGGAGCTTTTGCATTAGGAATGGTATAAATGCAAACGGAAGGAATTCTATTTAATATTTCTCCTTATAAACAATATAATTTTTTTCAGGTATGGAGAAACACGAAATTGTATGTCGCACTAATTCTGATATTTCATTTCGTATTTACTATTCTAAATCATAATTTTGACGCTGCAGAATTCATACATTAACTCTTAAATACCCAAGAATAATCTTTCGATTGTAATTTTTTATTAGTTGCTAATTTTCATTGACGCTCCATCTAATTGTTTCTTATATTTCTGCAATGATTCTTCGTTCGTTATATATGAAAGAGTCTACTCATTTTCTTTCTATTGCGAAACATTCTTGTGGGGTAATTTCGATACATTTGTTGGTTATTCTTGCGCAAGAATTTAAACGAATGAATTTCGAATTAAGGTAGAATCGGGTTTGGAGCATATTGTTCCACATCTAGATCTAAGTCAAAGTGTGTTACATGTAGATAATGTCATATATGTGATGTTAATTCATTCTCCAATAGTTTTGGGTGTGGTTCATCATATATAGTTAGTTATGTTAGTTATGTGTAGAATATTTTATAATCCTGAGGAATTGGATCCTGAAGATCGCGAACTATATAAGGAGGAGGAAGAATACGGAAGCAAAATTTGATTTAGATAAGACTAATCCCAGAATATGTAAAACAAAATTTAATTCCGATGCATGGCACACTTAGCACAAGCAGTAATAGCTGTGATCGTAGACGAAAGTAGAACTGGAAATAATAATATACATTTATTGGCTGTGCAAAATAGATAAATGTTCGAACGTTTTTTTTAAATTCATTAGTCGCAGAATTTAAACATTTTATTTTAAATATAACCAGTTCCTCACGTTTCCAGAAAAGTAGACACCTTTATTGTTCTCTTTGCGTATTCTAATTAGCTACCTACTCAACATGTGGCAGTGATTTACACTTTAGAGTTAAATGAGTAGGAATGAGTAGTTAGAAAAAAAGATTAAAATAAATTCGAAATTTCGTAGAAAGTGTGGTCTGTAGGTAGATAATTTCAATTAATGAAATTTATTTGATTTACCAACAATATTTCGCAAATGTTAATTCATTTCCTCGGGGATTCTATTGTTGTAAACAACAATTCAGAACATTAATAAATAATACAATTATTCAATTATAATCTAGGATTATTTAAGTGCCGAGCCAGGTCGCAAATATAACAAACAATATAAATTATTCAAATTACATCGCTAAAGGTGAGATTTTTGTAATACAATATTGAAATGTATGAGGTGCAATCACCAACCTGTGTGGAAACTATAAATTAAACAAGGTAAGTAAGGCCGAAAAAAGGCAAGGAATAGATTAAATATTGGTGAAGTATGGAATAGGTATGTATATATCGTATTTATTCTAATAGACGCCGCGGCGGTTAATTATTTATGATACTTTCCTCTGCGGCGTTTATTATAGTCCAAGAGCCCGTGAACGCCAGACTTACGTCATAGTATAAAAGCTGATTTTTTTTCTCTGTGAAGACACTATAGTCGGTAACAACGTTTGGCTACTATGAACTTCTTCGAGTCGTAGGCCCTTCGACAGGTTACAGGTAGCAAAGATGTGAAAAATCGCTACTTAATTACGTCATAATATAAAAGCTGAAAATTTGATACGTTGTAGGGATAATTGTAACAAACCACCATCCCCATTGCCAGTTACCCTTGAAGTTCATTATGACGTAATTGTACTAACGTCATAGTATAAAAGCTGAAATTGAAATATGTTACTTGAGCAACTATTTGAAGATGTTCCGCAAGCAGCCAGACACTTTCCGCTGTGCTAGAGCCGTGCCTGACACAGCTAAAAAAAGACTCAAAATTGCTTTGTATTTGATTTTCTAGAAGAAGGGTAGGTCGTAGAGACAAATTTTATGAACAAAAATTGTAGAGAACAATTATATCTCCAATTTATCTCGTAGAAACCTTGAGCTGCGACCAAAATTGCACGAACTAGAGGGCGCTGGAGTTTCTAAAAATCACTTTTTTAGTTTTTTTCATGTTAAAACATTATTTTTGAGGTATAATTTGAATAGGAAAGTTGTAGAGCTAAAAAATATCTACAAAATCGTTTATATACTTTTTCTCATATGATGCACCATTGCAGAGATACAGCGTTTTTATTTATTTTTTCATTCTTTTCATGTACCATCGCTGGTTTTTCGTGAGTATCGACTGAATAATAAAGAATATAATAAGAAAATAGTATTTATTCATATATACAGTAGAGTCGCGATAAGGTGAACACCCCATAAGATAAACAGTTCGGTAAGGTAAACAAATCATTTTTTATATACAGTATTCTATAAGGCAAACAACAGCCAACTCAATAAGATGAACCAGTTACATATTCTGGATGTGTACTCCTATATTTAGTAGCAAGTGCGCGCACTTAGATGACTCGATCGGGGAACCCCTAATTATGATGGTACAACGTGTTTGTGATTGAACGCCTGCATTTTACTCGTGTATTTTGTTGAGTTATTATGTAGTTAGTAAAGTGTACTAAGAACATTAAGTGCGAAAGGTGAAATAATAAAACAACTTAATGATGGTAGAAGTGAAAATTCGCTTTCACGTGAATATGGAGTTGCCAAACCCACTATATGCGGCATTAGAAAAAATTAACAAAAAATTCTAAGAGCTCTGTCAAATACATATGTCGGAATTAGTAAACATAGAAGAATGAAACGAGCAGAAAATCCCAAAATGGAAACTGCTTTGTATAGATGGTTTCTGAAACAACGACGTAAAAACTTACCGATTTCTGGCGCAATACTAAAAGAGAAGGCGAAACAACTGCACGAGACTTTTTAAAAAAATAGTTGCTAGTAGTCAAGGCTGGTTGCAGAATTTTAATAAGAGATACGGCATTCGACACTTGAAAATTTCGGGTGAAAAACTTTTATCAAATGTCGTCGCAGTTGACCCTTTTAAGAAAATTTTGAAGCAAAAAAATGATGAATTGGGCATTTCACGTGATCAAATATACAACGCCGACGAAACCGGCTTATTTTGGAAACTGCCTAAACATAAAACATTCGTGGCTTTAGTTGAAAAAATTGCTCGGGTCGAAAAACTGAAAAAGCAAGAAAATAATGAAAATTATTTTAAGTGAAATTTGTACATAATTTTATGCTCTATAACTCTTTTAATATCTCCAAAAGTTGTTCAGAGCATAGAAAACGATATATTTACGAAAAATCGTTAAGAGATTGCCCGATGGTACATGAAAAGAGTGAAAAAATAAATAAAAATGCTGTATCTCTGTAATGGCGCATCGCATGAGGAAAAAGTATGTAAACGATTTTGTAGATATTTTTTAGCTCTACAACTTTCCTATTCAAATTATACCCCAAAAAATATGTTTTAACGTAAAAAAAAAACCAAAAAGTGATTTTTAGAAATTCCAGCGCCCTCTAGTTCGTGCAATTTTGGTTGCAGCTCAAGGTTTCTACGAGATAAATTGTATATATAATTGTTCTCTACAATGTTTGTTCATAAAATTTGTCTCTACGACCTACCGTTCTTCTAGAAAATCAAATACAAAGAAATTTTGAGTCTTTTTTTAACTGTGTCTGGTACTACTTTAGACGTGTCTGGCTGCTTGGGGAACATCTTCAAATAGTTGCTCAAGTAACGTATTTCAATTTCAGCTTTTATACTATGACGTAAGTACAATTACGTCATAATGAATTTCAAGGGTGTCTGGCGGAGGGAAGGGCCCACGCAAAGTGTCTGGAAATGGGGATGGTGGTTTGCTGTAATTATCCCTACAACACATCAAATTTTCAGCTTTTATACTATGACGTAATTAAGTAGCGATTTTTCACATCTTTGCTACCTGTTACCTGTCGAAGGACCCACGACTCGAAGTTAGTAGTAGCCAAACGTTGTTACCTATTATAGTGTCTTCACAATGGAAAAAAATCAGCTTTTTATACTATGACGTAAGTCTTTGCGTCGTGGCTTTAAACTCGTTACTCGTGCTTTAAAAGAGTTTGGTTTTCTGTAGTTTTCCAAATTCCACGGCAAATGCGGAAAGGTTACATCTTAAGTCGGTCTACAGCCGCAGGCGTAATAATAACTCATGGCCAGCCGATGCCCC
The DNA here is from genome assembly GCA_023690525.1 of Holotrichia oblita. Lineage (NCBI taxonomy): Eukaryota > Metazoa > Arthropoda > Insecta > Coleoptera > Scarabaeidae > Holotrichia > Holotrichia oblita. Next base: position 60,276,814 of record CM043021.1, read on the forward strand.
CTGTAATTAGCGCAAGCTGTTGAGGGATGCTAAGGCATGAATTATTATTATTATTATTATTATTATTATTATTATTATTATTATTATTATTATTATTATTATTATTATTATTATTATTATTAAAAGCTTGATTATGCACTAGTGTCATAATATACTATTATTTCGGCTTTTCCATAACAGTAGCTCCATTAAATCAAAGCATGTAGAGAGCATTATAGTATATTAAGTATGGAGAACGGTAAGGGATGTTTACCGTTCGAAGACAATTGTTTGAGGACGGTAACCCTTAGCGTTCGACATGCTTATAACGTTTTTTGCGCGATTGGAATCTCTAGAATGATAATATTAATTTATATAAATAAATTTGTGAAAATCAGGAAGATTTGAACTGAAACCGTTGGATGCACCTCGACGCCCATTAGGTTTAAACCGAATACTTGAGCGCCTCTGATGTTTGAAGGAAAGAAGTAATTTAATTTAGCCGTAAATTCAAACGGACGTCAGACATAACTTATGATGATTTATACTAGTTAGTATTTACTGGGAATCACGGGAGCAAAGGAAAATTTTCCTTACGTTTCTATACACATACAGGTTAAACTATGCTCGTAGAAGGAATGGTTTCCCGCCAATCAATTAATTGTTGATTGCACTGGGACACTATGCCGCAGGCAGTCATTTATTAAATAAATATAGGTTTTTCAAGTGCACACATACCAACTACATCTCGTGTAATAAAAACGGTATCACATGCGCTAGGTGGATTCAGCGCGGTATAATAGATTTTTTTGATATACACATATCAATTGCATATCGTGTTAATAAACAAAATATCACATTCCCTGGCTGGATTCAACTCAACGAAGATCAAACGGGTGGTTTAGTTTCCTTTCCGTTAGAATATTTTGGTTCGCGATATTTTTTGTTTTAATTTTTCATAATTGATATGTATAAATGTGTATGATTAGAATAAAATAATTCAAGTGATTTACAGTTTACTACCAACACTGGTACTGTTAATAATGAAATTCTAAGTTAGCTTCCATGAAATGCTGCTAATGTTGTTGCTTCAGTGTAGGGAAAAATCTATTAGAGATGTTTCGTAGAAGTCAAGTAGTCACAAGAAGACAATATGCGTTGTGTACTGTTCAAGATCACTGCCCCACTCCTGCTTATAGAGTGTACTACCATTGTAATGATGTATCAGTATGTACAGTGGACAGCAGCTTAATCGACACCGTTACGAAATTTCCTAAACCTTAATAGCAATGTAAAGGGAGTTACGTTATGTGACCCTCAGTTAAGATTTATAATAGATATTATTACTAGTAGATAAGGTCGACGTTAGCTTGCAATGGTGTCGATTTAGAGGCTCTCCACTGTACCTAACAAAACGGTAATACATAGGGAATCTTACAATGTAAATAATTCTGCCTTGGGAATATAGTGTCATGTATAGTCATTCTTGAAGATGAATATTATAACAGTTAAATTAAAATTAATAATTAATTATCTATGTTAGGCTCAGTGTTACGCATGAGAGCTGTGAAAAGCTTCTGTAGTAAATATCGGCGAGTAATAGTAAATTATATAGTAAACTATAACCCAGCTACTTGCTAGAAATATAGAAACCTATAACAGAGGCGGGTAGTCCAAAAGGACAATTATATCCCACATAAACAGTGAAAATACATATGTCATATGCCAGTAGTTAAAACAAAAATGTAGTACCTCTACTACTGTTTTAGTTTTCTCTAAGAAGGGTGCTACAATCTCCTAGATCATAAAAATAATACTCAAAATTTCAAACTATTCGTATGCTGCAGTTGAGGGATATATTTAACTTCACGGAGGGGTGTGCTATTTTATGACAGATGATGTGGCAGGGGCGGCCAGCAGCATCTCTGTATTATTATTTCTTAGGGTACCTATTTCTTAAAACCCTTTATAGGTTAGTGGCATTTATATATGCCACTTCCAATACAGTTCATTTATATGTGTTAGCAATATAGAAAATCGTCCTAATGTATTTGTTAGAGTTGGTGATTGATTAGTGGCACTCATACTGACCACATTTCAAATAGTATGGGAGTTATACAAGTGGCATATATGTATGCCACCTAACTGTTAAGCGTTCATCTCCAATGGTCTTGTGAGTGCATCTTTCTACAAATAAGCAAGTGTATTTTATAGTGTGTATATTGTTAATAAAATGTAAGTATTGAACTTTATACTAAAATGATCCGTCTTTACATCACAGTAACAGCCGTTTTAAAAAGATTTGCCGCTAAGAAAATATTACGTTACCAATTATACTTATTCACTCCTAACCTCAATGCTAATGCTTTTGTATATAAAACATTCCAAACTATAATAAATATAAATGTTAAATATCAAGCAATTGAATGCACAAAACATCTAAATAAATACTTATCTTTTAGAATATGGCAGGAAAATACAAAATATCACATTTACAAGGGCTAGCAGCTGAAGATGTTTTTAATCTTATCAATGAATTGTCTGAAGAGAAAGCCTTAAATTCAGATTTTGACGGAGACAGTGACGCAGAAGATAATCTAAACAGTGGACTGCCAAAACCTAGAAGTGATTCTAATAAAGTGTATCCTACAAGACATGCGAACGATGTGCCAGAAAGCGTACAAAGATTTAATATTAGTGAACCATATTTCGATTCTGATGATTCTTTGGCTGATCCAGATTATCAACCCGAAAAAAGAAATAGAATTCAACACCTCTTCTCAGAAAGTGACGAAGAGAATGAGACACATGAAAGTCAAATTTTAGACGATGGCGACACGAATGTTCAAGATAAAAATTTTACTATAAATTGGACTAAGATATCAAGCATTCCGAAAAAATTTAATGAATATGTATTCCAACAGAGCTTTGGACCAAAACATAATGACCTGTTTTCCAAAAATCCTCTGAAATTTTCAAATTATTTTTTACTGAAGATGTACTCAATAATATTGTCAGCAATCAGAGTTATATGCCAAGCAGATGGGTGTTGAGTTCAAGACTAGTAGCGAAGAAATAAGAACTTTTTTGGGAATATTGGTAGTAATGGGTATTCACAGTCTTCCTAGTATTCGTCTGTATTGGTCACTTGATCAAAACTTCCATGTATCGCGAATAGCAAATGTAATGACTTTGAAGAGATTTTTTGAAAATTTTACGCTGTCTTCATCTCAACAATAATGAACACGCACCAGCTAGAGGAGCACCAAATTTCGACAAACTGTACAAACTGCGACCCCTTATCGATCATTTAAATATTTCCTTCCCAAATTGCTTCAACCCTTCACGTGAGTTATCTATAGATGAAAGTATGGTCGGATTTAAAGGTAGATCTAGCTTCAAACAGTATTTAGTATTAGTAGTATTTACCTATGAAACCAACAAAAAGAGGTTTCTTTCTTATGGACAATTGCATGTTCTAGAACAGGTTACCTTTTGAATTTCAAAGCCTATGAAGGAAAAGATTCAAAATAAATGGAACTTTGGGTGAACGGGTTGTTTTGGACATTAGCAAAAATTTTCAGAATAAAGGTTATTGTATTTATTTTGATAATTATTTTACTACATTTATGTTACTAGCAAAATTACTTGATCAGGACACATTCGCTTGCGGTACGCTTAGAAGCAATCGAAAACAATACCCCAAAGATTTATTATGTGAGGATAAAACAATGTCAGTAGGGGATTATATTATGCGCAAAGTAATGATCTATCCGTTATAAAATGGCGTGATAGAGGCAACAAGTCAGTACTAATAGCTAGTTCAATGCATAATCCAGTTGAAGAAAGAACTGTGCAACGTATTGACAAAGTGGGCCAAAAACAATCTGTGAAATGTCCCTCATCTGTTTTCGGCTATAACAAGCATATGGGAGGCGTTATTCGACCAGTTGTTATCGACATATTGCATTTCATGGAAGTCAAGAAGATGGTGGATAAAAATATTCTATTACCTTGTGGATGCGTGCATTGTAAACTCTTATATTTTATATAAAAATTCTGCAGAAGGAAATAAAACTATTACACATTTGCAGTTTCGTTCTCAACTAGGAAACGAACTAATTGGAAATTATAGTACAAAACAGAAAACAACAATAAAATTAGGAAAAAACAAATTGAAAAAAGTTGGTGGCAGAGCAACTACAGTGGAGACTGTACAACGAAAAACGAATGTTGGAATTCATTTACCTATTGAAGGAAAGCCTCGTCGGTGTGCTTATTGTAGCACCAAAGCAGCAGTCAAGCGTTCTAAAATAATATGTGAAGGATGTGATGTAGGTTTATGTCTAAACTGTTTCGCGCCCTTCCATAAAAACTAATACATACATATATAATGTAATAAATAAGCGTAGTTTTAATAAATTTTAGTTCAGTTACATATTATGTCATGTTATTACTTGTGGCATTTATATGTGCCACCAAACAAAGAGATATTTCAAAATACTTAACGATAGGTGGCACATATAAATGCCACCCAAAAGCACTAACACACCTCGTAATATCAAAATATTGCATAAGAAGTTTCTATAGCCATATACCTCAATCAACCAAATCACATAAGAGATCATTCATATTTTAAACAAACTGGTCTGCCCTATAAAGGGTTAATGATTCCTGCGACTAAAAATATACATATGCACATGTTAGTTTACAACCAGATGTGACTACATGACTAGTGAAGACGGGAGTGGGTCGTTTTGTTGTTCAGAAATATACAGCGCCACTGTTTTCTTATTAAAACTCCGGACGCAGAATTTCGTAAGACGGAGGAGTTCTTCCCAAAATAAGGCAAACACGTCAAAACAGTCAAAATAAAATTTATTGTATATAAAATGTAAAAGATTAATAATAGAAATAGTAATTAAAAATGTGTTAGAAGTATTACGGCCAGTATAACCGGTAAGTTACAAGTACGTAAACGGTTGTTATCTGATCAGATACGGAACCTCACAGCGTAAAATATAATAATAAACGATTAAAATCTAATAACGCTAAATAAAACTTGAAATCGAC
>CM043021.1:60282365-60435266 GCA_023690525.1 Holotrichia oblita
CAACCATTAATTTTTTTTCCATTATGAACTTTAAATTAGTATTACATGCACTACGTTAAAAATGATAGAATAGTTAATATTATTCCATTCACCTGTTTGAAAATGCAGACAGAATTATCTATTGCAATCTATGTTATTGTCACGCCTATTGGGAAGGAGACGCAGATAGAGGTGGACTGATGGACCTTTAACTACTTCTCAGTAGTTACACATATGTATATAGTACATACCTACAAGTGGCATTATTGCATGTGTTTCTCCAGTGATGAGTAAAAACTCTTGTATGCGTAAACAAACGATTCATATTCGGTTATGTATGGGTGTTGGTTTTTTGTCAATGGAATTAATATGAATTTGGAAATTACATATTATATGCAGAAAATAGTGAAACTACTTACCAAAGCTAAGGAAGCCTAAAAATTAATTCGCTAGGTGAGTACTACCGTCAGTCTGTTCGACCGCTACCCTAAATATCTGCGGAGTAATATACCAACACCATTGAGATGTATACCGTAGTTTTATAAACTACTTCTTGAAAGGTATCACTGGAGTAATAATGCCGTGAGGCTTTGGAGTATTCATTCCTTATTTGGCAATTTAATTAAAATCTGGCTTTGACTGCAGATTAATCTCATTAGCTCATTCTTTATTCAAAAATTATAGAACAGCCTGTGTTCCTTAGATTTTCGGTTCAGTATCCGTTAAAAATATATGTTCTTAAAGACCACAAAATGCTTTTACAGGAAATATCGAAAAACTATTGGTATTGACGACTGTCCAGTGGTAGCGTTTGGTTATACTACTCCACTTCGAAATACATATATCCAATCCTTCACCTCTTGTGCTGTATAATCTGAGAATTGCTTAGATATATACAATATATCCCTGTGCATGTCATACCAACCCAATAATATTTCCTAATATCACGTTACTTAATATTATATGATTTAGTAGGTAGTGCTTCTTGATACCTACAATAGATCATCAAGAATAAAACCCACAAATTTCTTGACCTTTTCGTCATCTGCACAAGCAATTCTGATCCGATGAATTTCATATCTGGCGAAATGAACTGCATTTCAATCTAAACAAAATCATCTTTCTGGTAGTGTATGTGAAAAGGTCTCTCTCGTGAAAATAACCTAAAATTACTTATTAGATATTAATATTGACGATATGTATTAGCTTGGAAACATTACTGTTCCAAAGTTATGCAATCTGGTGTAACAAATATTTTTTTATTTATGTACATACCTTGCGAATCTTACCAAACATCAATGAACAAATACAAAGAGGTAAATAAAACATCATTTGTATAAAAAACTATTTATTTCAGCATCAATATGAACTTTTTACAAAATTGGATAATTATCGATATTATAGGAACAATGGAAGATGAACCTACATTTTATAGGAATACCGTGTAGTACACAGGATATGGAACGATTATACAGTGACATAATAAATTACACACGACTGGCTACACAATTGCAATTAAATTTGGGTCGGGGTATTGATTGATGGCGGTCCGCCAACAATGTTAAAATAATCGCCCAGTAATTGTGTCACGCGTAAACGTGTCCGTCAAATAAGCGTGACAAATTATTACAAGTAAATTAACATCGTGCAGCACACGTACCGCAAACGCATGCACATATACATGTAAAAGCGCAAAAGATCTACGGAGGTAGTACCTGTGAACAATGTAATTAAAAGGTATCGAACAAAACAGCACGGCTTCGAAAATGTCACGCGCCAACGGAAATACTCAAATGACTGAATGAGTTCGACAAGATGTTTGGACCCATTTTATTTTGTTTCCCTTCGGTTGTGTGCAAGCTTTTGGCAGACAAATTTAATTACCATTCTACTGCCTATCGCGAAATAAAAACAATTGTACTGAATTCGTGGTTGAATATTTGTCGTTCTGTCGTTTTCTAGTGTAGATGCCGGAAACTCAACATAAATAACAACGCTGAACACGGATGTGTAAACTTACTCTTGTAAAACAATAATAAAATGTTATTTTAAAGTTAGTTAGCTAATTTCTATAGATTCTGTTTACTCAGTTTTACTGATATGTACATTGTATGTTGTTTTAGTTGTAAACGATTATTGTCGCGAATTGTTGACGTCTTCGGATTATCTAATTATATAATTGTACTTTTTGAAAACATCAAGATTATGCCCTTGTTACCAGTATGATACAGTTTTAGTTACACTGTGTGCTTTAATAGCTAGAAAAACTCCACGGTGAAATATTTCTGAAATTATCAATAGAGAATAACAATGGCCATTTTGTCATCAGGACAAGATTTTCTGCTCTAAACAGAAGATGGAATAAGCCACACGTAAAAGAAATCATAGGAGCAAATCTAAAATATTAATATACTGCTCAAGTATAGGTTCCATGTAGTTCCGATTAGTCTCCAATTGAAACTCTGTGGCGCAAAATGAAGAAGTACAACGAAAACAACCCGTTGAAGCAAAAGCTTGAAAAAATATGGTATTCGTTAACAGCATCATTTTGCTAAGACTTGGTTAGAATTTTCGATGTTGCAAAAAAAGAGTTAGAGATTAAACTGATTCTTTGTTAATTTCGCGTTTGTGTACAGTTTTTCTGTTTGTTGTTAGTTTCAGTTAGTTATGAATTTTAACCGGTTTTTGGAAAAATTGTACAGTAGGTCAACTGATGTGGAACAGAACCATTATACTGGAAAGTCAAGAATAAGATTTTATTTTTTCCAAACTTATTTTGTGGCTGGAAGTTTGTAACGAATATTTAACTGTTGTACTTATTTATAATATATTCTTGTATTTAGATACTAACCTTGAAGTTATTTCTAAACCTGAAAAGAGTTTCGCTGAAAGTTTATTTTCCATTTTTATTACTAAGGTTTTTGGTGTGAAGTTGTACGATGAACGGTTACTGAGAGATGTCCAGTAACCAGACTTAAACGGACATCTTGCGTATTTGCCTCAATTTCAGAAATTCATTTTTGTAATTTTATTGTAGCAAACGGGAAGAAAATGTATTCTTACATGACTACGCATTATTACAGAAAGATTTGTTCATTATGTTGACTGTACTTGTGCAAATAAAGTTCAAAAGCATACCTTTAACAGTTGTATATTCTGTGACTTGATTCATTTCAGAATTCTTATATTTTCATATTGTATGTAATGAAAATATACATGAAAAATAAGCACACATTTTCCTAAGGTTTACGATTTGATTTCAAAAGAGATCACGTTGCCGGTTTCAAATCTTGTTCTGTTTGTTTTCAATTTAAACGGTATTAGAATCTTCTATTTTCTCAGTGTATATATCCGTAATTCTGCCACACTCCCGTGCACATATTCTTGCGAAAACATCAGATTCTTTAGCACAGTCGTAGTAGCTCCTTCCCACAAGTATTAAAATTTAATTGTAAGTTCCCGAATGCAAACTTTGTTAAACGAGAATTTGAAATTTAATTAACTAACAAAGGCGTACGAAATTAAACTACAACAAATATTTGTTACTCGAAAATTTATCCAATGATGCGGTTATACTCGTATATATGTACACTCAGAGAAAAAATAGTCGAGACAAACTTACACTACGCGCAGTTTACCTTCTCATTCGCACCCTCTACCGAGTTTTACATTCTCTGCGTGTGTGAATAAGACGGTAAACTGCGCGTAGGGTAAGTTTGTCTCGACTATTTTTTCTCTGACTGTACATATGTATGCAGTAACGGGTCGATGGCCGCAGTGGTTAGGCGGCTGACTATTGTTGTGAGAGGACGATAGGTGCCGGGGTTCAATTCTCTGGAGGGACGGTGACATTTTTTCAGAGAGTTTAATCCCGGAACGACTTGCCATTCGCTGTTGGGAGCAAAGTGATTAACAGCGCGGCATCATAAAAGGCGATATGATGCTGTCACAAAGCCATTTAAAACACAACTTACACACACTAAACTACACCGCAGGAGTTGCAGTGATAGCCAGACAAGTAATACAGCTTACGGAGTCACTGCAACTAAGCACCCACCACACATTAAAAAAAATTACATACATATGTATATACATGTATATGGTTCTATGTACATACGCAATCAAAGCTCGGGCACTAACATTGATGCATCTAATATGCAACTCTGTACGTGAAAATTACGAACGAAAAACGTAAGAAATAAATGTGAAAAACCTGAATGCATCACGTGCTTTGCATACATTATCCATAGTATGCATACGACCAACAATACACTTCTTTGTTTCGTAATGTAAAATTATATTGGTTTCCTTAAAAACACGATCGTAGAAGAGTAATTTTATTTTCTCTGCCAATTTAGCACAAGCACTTTCGAACTGCTGCTATTAACGTTTGCTGCACTCTCGTTTTGCATAGAGTTCTTCCAATGGAATTCAATCGATATTTGCGCAAATTAAAATACATATTCTCATATTAGGGAATGAGTATAGAACATTATATTCCATACTAACAATCTTATAAATTAATTAATTGCAAATGGGTATAAACTGGTCTGAGTTGCATATGAGGTCGGCACATCGTTAGTATTTAAAAAACTTTTTTTTTATACATTATTTGAGGGTAGATAACTGAAATCATTGATTAATTGCTCTAAATTGTTTCTGAAATATTACTTAAGATTACTGAAATATTGACTTAACTATTATGCTGCAACAGCAGCATCTATACATCCATTATTTGCAGATATCATGAAAATTCTTAAGTATTATTAGACACATTTGAAATAAAGAGCTATCTGGGTCTTCCGTGCCAAGTATTTTGCTATGCATTGAGAATCGCATCCAAGAAATCATCTAGCTTATTTCGCATTACATACATTTTAAGCTCTCAAAAGTGACATCAGCATTTAAAGTCATTCATTTGAATATACAGAGTGATATAAACAAACTACACACTGTTCAAGTTTTCTAAGACAACAAAAGCCAGATTTTTTGTGTCTTACGGAGACATGGACTAACATAAATAGTATACATACTGTGCTCTTTCAGGGTTATCAAATGGTAGCACATTTTTTTCGAACAAACCATTTACATGGGGTTGTTTAATACTTGTGAAAATGCATATAAAATGTAAAGAAATACAAGGAGTGAGAACGTGTAGCGTAGAGAAGCTGGCTGAATGCTGTGGCATATCCATATCTACAGACACAGATGAACTAGTCATTATTGGGATGTATAAACCACCAGTGGGGGATATCGATTACTTTTTGGAAACATTATCGGACATCGTGTCGTATACACATCACGATTATGATACAGTGATATTGCGTGGTGATTTGAATATCTATTGGCGAACAGACTGCTTAACCACAAGGAAACTTGGAGATTTTTTTTCAAACTTAAAATTTTATAAATAAAAATGTAAAATCAACGAGAAGACAAGTGAGCAGATATGGTAGAATCGTCGAGTCTGAAATAGATTATATCATATGCAATCTACATGAGAATACTTTCGAGATAGAGGTAATTAATCTAGGGTTGTCTGATCATTTAGCACATATATTGACGTATACTTTGGATGAACACAAACCACAAGCATTTAGTGATGAAGGTACATATTCTACGCGAAATACATGTCGGTTGAACATTGACATTCTGAGGGACTTACTGAGCAGGGATCGTTGGATCCTGACACAACATGACGTGGATTCTGCTGTCGAATATTTTCTGAGACACTTTACGTACTACTTGGATATGGTCAATAAGGAAAGTAAAACCCAAGTATAGGAGCAAATCACCTGCATAGATTAACATAGATATTAGAGAATCTAGTAAGCATCCCAAGGATATGTACGCAGAGTTGGAATTTAGAGGATATGACAAACAATTATTAGAGCACTATAGACGCAAAAAAAACAAATATTGAAAACTTATCATAGAAATTAAATAAGTTCTTTTAGTTTCCATGATAAGTTTTCAATGTTTGTTTTTTTCACGTCTATAGTGCTCTAATAATTGTTTGTCATAACCTCTAAATTTCAACCCTGAAACTAAAAGAACTTACTACAGGAATAAAATAACTTTTACGAACAATAAAAGTAAATGCGTATGGAATATAGTAAGGCGCGAAACTAAGCCAACTGGCTCAATAAGACCAATAATTCTTAATATCAAGGGTACAAAAATAGACAATCCCAGCACTGCTATAAAATTAATAACAAATTTGGAAGCACGATCAACAGTAGCTGTACTATGAGTGTAAATGTGTCGTCTGCTATGTTTATAAAACCGGTAAATGACGATGATGTCGAGCGTGCCATCGCGGAGTTAAAAAACAAACATTCCAGTGGACTAGATAATGTATCCGTATTCTGATAAAGAAATTAAGTGACGTTATAAGTACACCGTTCGCGGATTTATTGAACATGTCGTTTGAGACCGGTGTGTTTCCTGCGACTCTGAAGGTTGCGCGTGTTGTGCAAATTCACAAGAAGGGGTGTGAAGATGTCACGGAGAACTATCGCCCGGTATCTGTGCTTAGTGCGTTTTTCAAAATGATAAAATTATCCAGAATCAAGTTGTGGAATATCTAGATCGTTTCAACATCCTTAACGACTCTCAGCATGGATATCGACCCTGCAGATCAACAGAAACAGCTTGTATCGAGCTGGTGGGACACGTTAAAGGAATATGGACGACGGGAAATATGTAGCAGGTCCCTTTTTTATTTGACAGGCGCGTTTGACTCCGTTGTGGACGCCTTCATCCGAGGTAATGTCTTAAACTTAATTTTCTCATTTCTGCATGGCAGACATATTGTTGTTGATGTAAATGGTACACACTCAAATAGGTTCATCATGAACCTCGGGGTGACTCAAGGTTCAATTCCGGGGCCGCTGTTGTACTTTTTGTTAACGACATGAAAGACAGTATTGGTACTGGACATCTTGTAAATTATGCAGATGATACGGCTATTGTGGCAGTGGCGGAGAATTTGGACCAGTTAGAAACGCGAATAACTAACATTATATCGGCTCTTAAGGACTGGTGTTGTCGGAATAGGTTAGTCTTAAACGGCAATAAAACGGTAAGGATAAGTTTTCAGAAACCGAACCAGGTGACATGGCCCATTTCGGGCGTCGTTGAGTTCGTTAAATTTTTAGGAGTTGTTATAGTCTCCGATATGCAGTGGATGAAACAGATTGAAAATGTAATGGCAAAGGTAAATAAGAGTTATTAATACTCTATTATCAGGTTAAAACAGACTCTGGATCGTGAAGGACTGTTGCAGGTATATTATGCAATGGTATATTCTCATCTATCCTATAACATAATCGTGTGGGGTAGAGGAACTGATATAAATAGACTGTTTATTCTACAGAAAAGGATAATTCGATTAATTTATAACCTGAAGTGCCGCGAAACATATTTAAAGGGATATTTCGACAAAACGATATTTTAACATTACCTTGCATTTATTTGTTTAAATGCGCTTTTTTTATTTTCGAACATCAACATTTACGGGTGACCAACGGCCATAATCATGGATATGGCACTCGGAATTGTGCGACTTTCCAGACGGCTCTTTATAGAACGTCTGCATACGAGAGATCTCCTTATTACGTGTGTGCTAGTGTATATAACCGACTTCCAGCTCACTTGAAAGACAGTAAAATAAAAAATACCTATATAATTTAAAATGTTTTCTCGTAGAAAAATGTTATTACTCTCTACAGGAATTTCTTACCGAATTTTAAATTGTTAGTATGTTTATGGTCTTCTTGTTAATAATCTGTATTATTATTAGGGAAGAAATATGACTGGAAAAACCGGGTCTGTGGTCTGTACAGAATGTATGTAAGTAAACTCTTTGTTTAAATTCTCAAGCTTTCGTTTTTTATTGAGAACATCTTCAGGCGAAACTGTATAAAGTAAACAAAAAGGAAATTGAAATAATGTGACCAATAAATAATGAAATGAATTATAACCTACAACGTGAATAAATTAGAGATGGACAGCCTGAACCGGGAAACACATCACAGTAGGATGTAGAGTTAACATTAAATTAATATTGTCAGAAAAATTGTAATTAAAATGTATTGCTAAAATATGTATAAAATCACAAACGTTAAAACCAATAATAAACTATGTGGAATTTGTTAAAATATTTGCAAGAAATTTCAGATAGTTTATTATTGGTCAACTAAGAAGATATTGCGAAACGTATTTTAAGCGTTAGTTTGCTCTCGCGGAATTGCAGCGTACGAATGTCATCACAGATACTTTTTGTAATGGCTGGTTAATGATGTGCGCAGACATTTCGTTAGAAACTCGTATTTAATTGGACTTCGTTAATAGCAACACTTTGACGGCTAATGCCCTGCATCAGATAATATTTGGTAGGAAATACAGTAAGTAGTGTTTGAGCAGTTTATGAGCTTTAAACTGACTTCATATTTCTTGCATGATAATGAATGCTGTTTTATGTGACGGTTTCATCGCCATTCCACCTTCAACTCATCGTAACTTTAATATCAGTCCTCGCCATTTGGAAGTCTTGCAGAAGGGAATATTTAATTTGTTTGTCGAAGTTCTATCCATATTTAATTTGTTAGATGATCACCGGTATTCTATTTCTCTTGTATTTTTACTATTAATTATTTTGAGTCAGTGGTGGGGTGAAACAAAAAACCACTAGATTTAAAACTCAAAAGGTGTTTTGAAACCAAATCCGCAATAAAACGCAACTTATTTTACTGATTTTAAATTAATCAAAACTATTTGTAAGCTTCCGTTATTTTTCCGAAGCGTTGGTATCGCATGAAAAAATTAATAATTTGAGGTAAATTTAGTTCACTACATATTTGCATGCTAGGAGAGTAAGTTCGTCAACAGTTTCAATGGATTTACATATGAATCGCGTTTGAAATGGCAGGCTACTTTAGTCCTTTCGTAAAGGAAGTTGGATGTGCATGTCTTTGAAATGATGATGTATAGGAGCATCAGTGCACGTCAAGATCCTCCGTTACAATTTATATACATACTACTGCTCTCAGAGTTGCCAATAAAATATATTTTTACTTACCTCTTGTACTGATATTTGTCGATATCAGATATTTCTAAGACACAAAGATGAGCCTAGCAAATAAACAGAACAAAATAGAAACCTATTTATAAACTGCACGTCTGTGTATACTTTATTAGTGTAAAGCTACACTAGATTTTGTAAGCGGAACTTGCCGAGAAAATTCCTACGGAAATAGTCTTGATGGAGGAAACTATATGAAACCGGAACTTCCTAAACTAATGGCACTTGTAGATCAATCAACCAGCTCTATGGTGCATGAAAATTATATCTGCAGGTAAATATCTAAAAATATATAGGCTGTTCCATTTAAAGGAAATGAGTTCTTTAAGTTTGCGTGTATCTCTTTGCTTCCTTATTTGTATTTCCAATTTCATCGTTTTGTGTATCTCACTTGTTAATTGTTACTGCCAGAGTTCAAGTATCTCTACTTGTTTCATGCTTGTTTACGTTCTATTTTAATATACATACATATATATGCAAGAGTAAGATTGTAAACTGTTCAGGTGTATGTATCTCCTAGTTAACAAGAGTAGAAACATGTAGGAAAGTGACTTCCATGAATTCATTAATTAGAGTTGTTATTACGCCAAGCGCACTGCTACAATTGTTTTTTGTTTATTTTATTTTGCTGCTTTTCTTAAAATGATGAAAATGGCTTGCAAATTATTTCAGATTATGGCAAAGTTTTAGTTAGCTATATTACGGTTCAAACTAAATTAAAGCTGAATTTTTATTTTATTATGATTCATATTGTCTTTGTTAAGATTTTATTTACACTTGACACAATTCTTGTAGATTTAGGTAAGTACATACTTTTATTCTTGTTTATTTTTGCAGTCATTAGGGAATGCGTCCGGAGTCATTTATTGAAGTCAAAGTACGAATATAATATGCATCAGCGAAAGATGTTCAAAAGATTTTTATGACTACAAATAAGTATAGTCCACATCAGTTCTAGCTTCATATGCTGATCATAATTGTATGTGTTTGAGAACAATTTTTTTTGTGAGCTGAAGAGCACACAAGATCAAAGTTTGATTTCCGAGGCATTTATCATAAGATAATCAATCTAAAATGACCGAAATTCAACTAACATCTACGTTGTTTCGTATTCAGTTTATTAGTTTTTTTAATACGATATTCAACTTAATTTTACGTTTATGTACTTTTAATTCTATATTCTCCTTTATTTTTCCTTTTCATAGTCAATATTAGTATTCATCTTTCAATTAGTTTATTAATGTTTTCTTTAACACCAAATAGTTTAATTGTCAACAGTTTTCACTTGTCTACTAGACAGTAGCATTCTACGTATGTTATAGCAGATGAGATTTTAATTAGGTAGACGACGATTTCGATTATATTTTATGGACGTGCTTTATTTGATTTCTCTTAGGTTATCTTCGGTCAGGTACCTTTGATATCCTGCGGCAGTGCGTTTAGTCTGCTAATATTATGCTTAAATATTTTATCTAATTGGCGTGCAACTAGAATCACCGGTACCTTCCTTAATTTATATATCTGTGAATATTATTTGTCTCTCGTTGTTTGTGTCTTTGCGTTGCTTAATTTAGTAGATCATTCTAATCCATTTGAATTTTCACAAAATTTCAGGTTGTTATGTCTACAACGAACAAGGATTTTAAGCTTTGTAATGAAGATTTATTACAAACTCCATATCCACTAGTAGCCAACGTGCCTTTCTAACATAAGTTATACATTTCGAAAGATAAATTATGATAATCATTGACTAAATTTTACCAAATAATATCGCAATATATTAATTAATTATTATTCTGTTCTTAGTTTAATTGGAATTTTTTTTTGAATTTTTATTGTTATTTGCTAATCCAATCAAGCAGAAAGGTCTGATAACAGAAAAAGGAAATTAAGAAACAATATTGTAATTATAAAATAAGCGAAAAATTTAAACTAAAAAGAAAATAAGTTAGAGTTGAGTAGATTCAATGTAATCAGCAACTTCTGTAAAATCTAACACGAAGTATAAGCTTCAAGGAGTCATGTTTGGGAGTCAAGCTGCGGGAAATTCATTCCTCGATATTCTTAAATATAGCATCAAAATAGCTTTCTTATCCTGAAATAGAATATTCCAAAAATATTTTCGCTCTCTAAGTATAGACAATTTACATACGACCATTAAGAGTTAAATGAAATATATAAGCAAACCAAAGTATGGTTTGCTTATATACAAGATAACAACTACGAAAGCCTATTGATAGGGAAAGGTAGTGGGAGGTAAAATTAAATGTATCCATTTTTTTAGTATTGTCAACTGCTTGTATGACAGGAATGTTAGTGGTTATATGTCAAATACTATGGCAAATTATAAAACCACTTTATAATTTGCACTTTTTCATTAATTGTGTATTCCATTAGGATGAAGTTAGATGGTTCGGTAAAGTATTTGACATGAGCACTGACATTCCTCTCTTATCAATAGGCTTTCGTAGTTCAAGTTGTTAGCGTGTATGTGGTATGGTTTTATTAACGGTTGCTCAAAACAGTATGTTTATTATAATAGCGTGTAATTATTGCAAGGTGTAGTATTTAAAACGGAGCTGAAGCAAGAATCGTACCTATTAAAATGATATGAAAAGTCGACCTCCGATGACTAAATAAATTAATTAGACAACATATTGTACCTTGTTATTTAGGGAAGGGTAAGACTGAATGGATAAAACATGAACAAGATTTACCTCAAAGCAAAACGCGTTTACATAATTTAATAACCATATTTACAGGCCTAAGGAGCATCGCTAGAAGGCTCAAACTCTACCAAACACTATTTTTTCTGCCAAGGTCATTCATGAAGTTGTAGATTGAACGAATCAAAAACTGACAATAGATTTTGACTACTAACTTATGGTGTATTGATAGATTAGTACATAGGTAATTAATTTTATGTTGTTATGTCCTAAAGAAGATTTAATTTGCTTATGAGCTTGCTTTGAGATTTGATCATGCAATTACAATAAAATGAATAGCTGTATATAACAATTCAGCTTCTATCCGAAAAAATTTTGAAGACTCTTAAAAGGTGCTCCAATAATTACAGTGTATGTTACACCAGGCAAAATATCTGAATCGTTTCGTGGTTCAGAAACAAATTTTTCAAACGGGTAATAAACATTTTACAACTTAGTCAATCTTTAATAATGCTTCTAGAGTCATATCAATCAATGATTTGACTTCAATACCTTGCCAATCGTCTGTTGGTCAATTGTAAATTTATATTAGTTGGTATACGGGACAAAAATAAATGGAAAATTCTATCAGAGCGTCTCAATACATAACACCGGCTAGTATATTTGGTTCTTAATTCAGACATTTCGAAGAATAACAAGAATGTTTTACATCTTTCAACATTCCATACTGACGACGCAATTAATTCGTCTAGAAATGAGGCAAACAAACCTGAAGATAAAACTTCTTATAACTTGGCTAAAGGAAGCATTGATGTTATTGTTCGACCAAAGTCTAAGTATAGCGTCACTTAAAAAAAGAAGTCGCTAACCATTGAACAGATTTTTCCCCATTACTGAGCATATCTCCACTATATCGAGAAATAATTCACAAAAATAATCCAAATGTTATAATATCAAGAAGAAAGTATATAATTGACCCCTAAAAATAGCTAACCTAACCACTTAACACGTTGCGCGCATCAATACTTAGAATCTCTGTCGCTTCAAAAAGAAATAGCCGCTATTGCAGAAAATTTTCCAAATATGATTGACACAGCATCACAATATCAATATCCTAAAATGTGATGAAAATAGAGAAGAAAAGAAATAACAGTTTTACCATGCAATGCTGTGGCACATATATATACCCTACTTGCAAAGAGCATAATCATGACAACCATACCCAGATGCGTCTCTTGCATCACCCATAGTACCTAATGCTTCAGAAAAATTTTAATTCAAATAAGCCAGTATGTCAGCTAGTTAGTTTATTTAAGTAAACAGTGAATAACAATAAGGTCAAATCTACCACGCGACGTTCAATGTAATTGGTTTTAATGCGATGTTGTTCTGGTTAAATAAAGTTTATTATAATAAGAACTGGCAAAATTTCCTCTGAATGCGGCGAGCTTCTACAGTTTCGTATAATCTTGAAATACCTACTTCTCAGTAAAATACAACGGTACATGCTAGTGCTTAGAGATTTAATTAGCATAGCTCTTTCAATTTTTTTGTGAAATTGCGAGATATTTCTCTGCTGTGTTTAATAGATGTATAGATTCCCTGTTAATAGTTGGATATTTTTACAGCTAAATACATGAAAAAATATTCTACATTTTGAAACTTCGTTACGTACTAAACACATACACGTAATTCTTATCATATACATAGTAGCAAAACACGTTAAATGTCTTCAACATGATACATACAGATTTACTGTATATCTATACGACCATCTACGAAGTTGTACAATATACAATATACACATCTCGTTTCTCAGACCGTAAAAAGGAAACGAGGAAGAAAAGACCACACATCAGTCGGTCTGGTAAGTACACACATATCACGTATTAATAGGGCACACGGAAACACAGAACCACTTGTAGCAGGGGAAGCATATAAAAAATACCAGGATCATACAGATTCTCCTTGTAGTTACAGGCATTCAGCAGAACGCAGACCTCAAGATTTATTGTAGAAAGAAAGGCAGCGCAATAAAGAAAGCAGAGATAACGAGAACGTTTCTCTTACGGCCACTTGAATTGAAGTAGTCCTCCTCTTGAAACAAAGAATTGGGTTGATCATTGGAACCTGGAAAGAGAAAGAAAGCACACAATTAATCTTCAAGTCATTTTCTTGCTGAAAGGGATAACAGAATCAATTAATAATTTTAAGACAAAAACTTTTGATAAATTATTACCGTTATAACTTAAACCTAAGAATATTATGGTAATTAAATTTGTATTCTTAAGGTACGTTAGGGAAAGCGACACAAAAGTAGACAAGTAGAAAAGGTCGCTGTATCTTTATACTCCACAAATAAAAAAGTTATAATTGTATGAATATTTGATATTGCACACTTTTAACTTTCCACAAATCGAAGATTTCTCAACGCGGGTTTTAACAAATTGTGGGTCAGAATGAATCAAGACCGCATCGATTTTCGAAATTCCGAAATTTGGGGAAGTAATAATTAGGATAGCAATATTCTAATGTATTCTTTATCACATATTGCAGTTTACCGTTTAATTATGAAGAATATTGAAATTAGGAAATCCAGGTAACTGGATGCACTTGAATTTTGTCAAACTTATTGCTTCCTGAAAACCAACGTGCTAGTGCTTAAAACAATGTAAAACAAACAAGTGAATACTACGGTTACAAATATTACCCAAATTACCTTTTCGTTGTAGTTTCTCTTTTCTAAATTTTGAGAAAATACATTCTCCATAGGCCACCAATTCATTTTCAGTACAGTCTATGATTTTATACTACCATTTAAATATATTAGCATAATGGACGTGCTTCATCACAAGGAACATCTGTGTCTACTAGACTTAATGCTGCTAGCGAATACATCAATGCCTAAGTGACTTATTATTACGTAACAACAACCTTCATAAGTATCTGCATACTGAAAGGCTTATTACAAGACATTACTAAATGGCACTTTCAGATACTTCAGGGATTGAAAGATAAGTACTGACAGGTCATAACATAGATATATTAATAAATAATTATTCTGTATCTGTAGCTATAGCAGCAATGCTAATGTAGAGATTGATTGAATTGTGTTTCTATACTTGTGATGATAAATGTTATCGGCAAACGTATTAAGGTCTACTTGATGAAGTACAACCAATCGGATAAGCCTGCTTTGTGATCAAAATCTTCATTATTCAAAATATTGCTTTGGCGCATTTGATAAGCAATTTGGAAAGCCGTAGTGATGCAGTACCACAGTTCTAATTTCGTACTGTTCAAGTAAGCGGCAGTTGTACGATAAGTGTTCTAGCTACTATGCTACTAACCTGACTGTGTATGAACAGTGTTCTTCAGTAGCTTCTAATATAGCAAAGGATCAAAATCAACATTGCATGAGACTAGAGTTTGGAAACCTAGTTCAAAGTCATATCTCATGTCAGCAGTGAGCGCCACCTTTTCAGACTTATTTGAAGTAAATATGATATTGAGCTGGATCGCTCCTGTACGACTATGTGAATCATAACTTTCATCGTAAGTACATGTATATAGTTTATACGATCTGATGTAGATTAGTATTTTTTAGTAACCAAAAAATCTTCAGAAACTTAGCTATAAAAATGTTTCGAATTGAAAAGCTTAATAATTTGAATAATCCATTACAGGCAACTTTTGTTTGGCAATGCGTCTTGAGTACGCAAATGTAGTGCCGTTCATATATTTCATTCCAGTTCATATGATTGGTTAATGAAGTGTAAACTTACACTATTGTCCTCAGCGTTTTTATGTTTCAGCTGTCTACTTCTTTTAGAATACTATTATAATTAAACTTCTGTGCGAATATAATCTTTGTAAACATTTCATTGTGATGAAATTTATATTCCTGGTCTCTTTGCTTACTTAATTCTTTTTTATTATTATACCTTTCACACAATACTATAGCAACCCACTTGCTCAATACTGCTCTTTATCGTCGTGTAATCTGACACTGATCCGTTAGATTATATTTTCATTTTTTTCTCATCTCGATATATTTCGTACCTTGCTCGCTATTCATTCAAACTTTTACGTCATGCTTTTAACCTTTATGAAAATATCTTTCAATTCTCGCTTAGATTTCGTAGCGAACACAATAACACCCATGTAGGCGGTACTGACGTTTACAACTGCAAAAGTAGCCTCGCTATCTTCTTTATAATAAAGTTATATAATATGAATGGAACTGGATTAGCGCCTTTTAAATCTTCATTGACATCAGAAAGGAATCATTCTATTCTTGATGAAAATATTTTATCTTTTGTTTGCTCCTAGCTTTTTTTTATCTGTTTTGTCTCTTTCATATCAAAAGAAATCGCAATTTTAATGAACTTATTCATGTCTGCTTATTATAGCTTTCACTAATATTTCTATTAGACCAGTAAATGTCTAAAATAAATCACCTGACCGAGTTGTCGTGTTGTGGCTAACGATCTGCACTAGCAGACACGGCGCCGGTCGTGCTGTGAAAAACACCACAAATGCGACTGATAGACCATCCCCTTCGGGGGTCGGGGGCCTAGGCTTAATTGCACAGACCGAAAGGAGACAACCTCATTATCAAACCTAAATCCCAAGGTGGCGGACTAGGCCGCGAGGATGCGTGGCTGGATAGTAGACCAGTTCTAACTAGTCCAACCATGAGGCCAATAGCCAATGAGCGGACCAATATTTCCCCGGCTACTCGTGGGATCAATTATGGAAGATCAAAACACAGTAGAAATGAAAAAACCCTTTCCCAAAGCTGAAAAGCAGGGAAAAAACGCTAAAGATGGACCAAAGGCGGAAACGCCCGGGCCATCTAAGCTGCCTAAGACCAACCTGAAGGTAGGCTCCGTCGAAGACGTAGAGTTAATGTCTGACGACGAGATCCAGCTGTCGGAAATATCCAGGGCCAAAGTGTAAAAACTGGTGAAGCAGGGTTATGATTACATTGAGGCCAGAAGAGCCGTAATCAAAGATAACTTCATCAACACGCACAAAAAGGACAAGAGGACGCTACTAAGGCGCAAGCACAACCTAAGGAGGCAAGTAAGCCGCGATAGTCGGAAAAGGCCAAGCGGGTAAGCAAAGTACTGGAGGGGACCGAAAAACGACCACGGTCGAAAGGTAATACCCCACCCAGTCCGCCGAAGAGCAAAAAGCCAAAAACAGAGCGCTTGACCTTCAAAGAAGCAATCTCTTCGGTGAAAGTGGTGGTAGTTAGCAATGACTACCCTGCTAATCACATGGACCCGGACAAACTTAGAGCAGTCCAGAACGCCTTACTGGCTGCCTACGATACAATTACGGAAGAAGGACCTCCAGTCCGTTTCGTACACATCGACCGGGCCATCTTATCGTGACCTTATCCGAACCAAAAGGCACAGTGGCCACCGGGGAGGAGGCTCCTTCCGACGACCCCAGCCCGAAAAGCCAGTCTTCCGAGAGCGGAATTATTCCCTTCAAAAGGTATTCTGCCCCTATGGGGCTGCTTCAATGGAGGAGAACGAGGCTGCCGGGGGAACAGCCGTCGAGAAACCCTCTTCATAAAAATGAAGAGGGAGGTCCAGGTCTTTCAGGCGAACCTACAGGCGACATTACAGCAAGGAAAAGTTGCGGGTCTAACGCCACAACAAGGTAAGGTACTATACAACCCTTGGTCAGTAAGGCCAAGAGCTTGTATACTACACAGCTCAAGGGTGACTTGTACAGTAATCCCGGTCCTAGCAATTGTTTTGGGAGAATGTTCCATGTTATAATATGTATTTACATTTATTCTGTTTTAAATGCTTTAGAGCAGTACACACATATGTCACACACATACACGTCTTTACGTGCACATTTTTCGTTGTATCTCAGTCGCTCTTCTAACACTGTATATTAGGAGTATTTGTACGTGTGATGTGGTTTTTACATACGTTGACATCAATGTTTTTCTGTATACTTGCATGCAAATATTTGATGTATTTATATTTTAAATGTCTGTCTACTAACAACCTCTTTCAAATAAGTTGGATATACTATTGGTATTGCAATTTTTGTTATAATGCTGGTGTTATTTGTAATATGTAGTTTCATATGTAAAACTCGACATTGGTTTACCGTTAGGACACTAAAGTAAAGTTTTGATCTCATTGGTACTTTTCTCCTGTTATATCATTAAATTAATATTGTAGCCCGAAGAAGATTATTGTGTAACTGGTATTTCACCAATAAATTGCTCAACTGTTTAGCCGTATTAATTATTTCACCTACTATCAACATACGGAAACAGTATTATTGATTCAAATGAATAGATTTAGACCTTATAAAAAAGTTGCAACACGCTTTATCTATATTTCACACAATCTGCTGTTTCTAGCTTATTATAAAAGTAAATACCTTTGCGTAAGATATCAAACATTTTGTATATTTTATATTTGCAAGCGTTTATTTTCGATATCTGTAGTGCTAAAATATCGATGTTACAGTACCTAATATAATCCAATTTCAAATGGATCAGTAAAGCTGGGAAATGTTTCTACCCAATTGAAATAACGTTGCTTTCACTCCAAACGTATTGTTATTAACTACAGAGTAATTGCAATGAAACAGTGATGTCATATCGGTGTCTTTGTTAGATGTATATGAATCTAAAATAATAGGATTGTGTTTCGTTATCCTTCCAACAGTACCAGTTAACTATGCTATTAACTGCTTTATTGTCATGTAACAACTACAACTTACATTTTAATTCTTTATCTGTAACGTTACAGAAATTTTCAGGCATTATGAAGTTTTTTTTTATGGTGGGCGCTTAATTGCAGTGACTCAAGTTCATGCTCATAATGCTGCTGTTTAAAAATTTGCTATGTATTTCACTGTTTCTAATACCAGCTACCATTTCCAAATCAATTTCGAAGAATTGTATTAGCCGCAGGATCTGTCGTGTCAATTCATCAATCTCGTTATTTCTGGAAATCGAATATACGTCCAATTCGCACATCGATTCGTGCATTCGAACTAAATACACAGAGGAATCCGATTCAATTGAATTTTGTTTCATAAAACATCATGCCCTTATTTGGATATGAGAGCTTATAGAGATTACACTAAACGCTGCTAATGCAACAGTAGCGTTGTTGCCTACAAAAACAGTATTATTGGATGTGCATTTATTTCAGGAAGTAAAAGCTTACAAATGGGAAAAGTATCGAAACTTGGTTAGATCAATATATGCATATAACTTGAAAAATCCGAATCTCCAAATATACATACATACATATATGTACACACTGAATGCTTTAGTGTAAATAAAATTACGAAGGTATTAGAATAATTTACTATTTAGGGTTGAATTTCACTACACCTTACATAATTTTTTTTTTATGTGTGGTGGGTGCTTAGTTGCAGTGACTCCGTAAGCTGTATTACTTGTCTGGCTATCACTGCAACTCTTGCGGAGTAGTTTAGTGTGTGTAAGTTGTGTTTAAATGGCTTTGTGACAGCATCATATCGCCTTTTATGATGCCGCGCTGTTAATCACTTTGCTCCCAACAGCGAATGGCAAGTCAATCCGGGATTAAACTCTCTGAAAAAATGTCACCGTCCCTCCAGAGAATTGAACCCCGGCACCTATCGTCCTCTCACAACAATAGTCAGCCGCCTAACCACTGCGGCCATCGACCCGTTTAATTAATGTACGTATTTCGGATTTTCTACTTGTAGTATACACAAAAGCTGAGGTTGTGTACCCTACATATACCTTAAGTATATCACTCTATTTGTATCACTATAAAAGGTATTGAAGTAATTCCATTTAAAGATCTAGTGTGAATAAATAATAGGTTGTGGGTAACATGCATGTTAACAACGAAGAAAGAGGAATTACCTATGTAATGTCTTCTAAGCTGATTCCCAAGATCTGTTTCTGTATGTTGGATGTGTCGCTTAAAGAAACTTATAAGCCTGTCTATGAAACATCCCTTAGACAATACAGCCATTTGACACTACTTGTTACTGCCATTTGACATAACTTGTTCAACCATTTCAACATTTCAAAGTCAATAGGCATAACGCATACTTATATTCGTACATCAGATGATGTAATTATGTTTAATATAATAGCAGTAGTAAGTGATGCACAGACATTTCGATAAAAATCCTTTTGAGTGAGATGATCTTCGTGAATTAAGTTGTTAAATTATTTTATATTTCTCTAACCGCATCTAGTCTATTTGAATTACTTGTAAGCAATTACAGTCACCAGAGAACAAAAGAATTTTATCGGATGGTATATTATTAACGTAGGTTATATACAATAAGGGCTTTGCAAGCAATATAATATAATTTACAAAATACCTACATATCCTTTTCCGTTATCGATGATATCGTACACATATTTTAAGAATGCAAGTGTAGCAGATGAAGTATAGCGATCTTTCCGGAATCCAAATTTAAATTTTTTTTAAATATGTTTTCCGAGAAGCTTTGTCATTCCTGTTGTCATTATTTCTTCAAATAACTTAGAAAATGAACTTAATAATGGAATAAAACGATTTTGTTATAATTATATTCGAAATATTTTAAAGTTTTAACTTTTCAGGATTTATTAATAATATAATTTGTGTTAACGTAATTAAATCTTGATTTATATATTGTTTGAATGACTTACCGCTACCATTAATTTCAAACTAAGTAATTTAATTCTAGATCCTACTCATTCAAACTGAAGTTTAATAGAAACTTACGTATACCTACCTGGCGTATACCTAAAACACAATTTACAAACAAAATTATTTATATAGTATATATTGACATAATTATTTTTTTTTATGTGTTGGGTTCTTATTTGCAGCGACTCTCTAAGCTGTAATGTGTAAATTATGTTCAAATGGCTTTGTGACAGCATCATATCGTCTTTTATAATGCCGCGCTATTAATCACTTTGCTCCCAATAGCGAATGGTTGTTCGATCCGGATTTCAACCTTCTGAAAAAATGTCACCGTCCCTTCAGAGAATTAAAACCCGGCTACTATCGTTCCGTCACAACGATGTGTCATGGGTGTTAACTTAAAAACTTAATTTTATTTTATTTTTGTCACATTGTTCAATGACTAAAATGGATGGGCGACTGTTGTCATCGTAGGTACTTCAAACCAAGTTTCGTGAACTCTCAAATAGACATCCATCAAGCAATCCACTTTTATTGACATCATATAAATCGCGCTTTGGTGCCATTGTTGATCGATGCATTGTGGTCGTGTTGTAATTTGTAGAGATTGTGTAAAGGTAATAATGTTCCGTTACCAGTCGAAAACATAGTGATGTACTACTCTTAGTTGCTTCAATAATTCTCTTTGACTGAATTGCATGCTTTTTAATAATGACTGTGCTACAAGATGTGTTTCATCAAGCTTAATGAAGTATTGGTAGGACATATTTATTAATGTAATCCCCAATTACCATGGCTCGAGTTCTTGCTATATTTTCTAACAGACAGTCGGATAATACCCCTTACGGTGATTAAGCTCGATAGGACTAGTCAAATTCTTTTGTATACACACCTTTTCGATCAAGATGTCGTTTCACATTATGTCGCAATGCCAAGTGTGTGAAAGGGAAGCCTTACTCAATAGCCAGTAAGAAGCTGTGTGCTATGTGAATTTCATGTTCTTCGAAAAAAATTGTTTGTTACTCATATTTCCTACTTTCCTACTTTTTTACCATAATGTTTACTATGAATTATAATTTTGGCACTAAATATTTTACAACCGCTGCGTGTATGTTTAGTTTTCCATCAGCGATCGCTTTGGAAATTCATGGTATGTCCAAAGCCCATATTCGCTATCTCAAGTCACTTCGTTTTAAATTGATTTTTGAATAAAAAAGTAAACTAGCCAAAATTTATAATGAAATTAATAACATACGGAAATATCCCGAATGAAAAATAGTGAGCACTATAATTTAATAATAATAGGAAGATTCCAGAAATTATTCCTAGAACTCAGTGATTCATTACAAAAATCTGTGCTTTCTGCACAATCAGATCCGACACTGTATTAATTTGTCAATTAGTAAGCACTAAAAACGAAATAGTTTACCATTATTGCATATTAACCATCTAATAAGCGGTACACAAAATTCAGAACCCATGTACTATCCGTGAAGTATTTCTTAATATTTACTAATCCATATTAATTAATTAATAAATACTAGATATCGATTAAACTGCAATGGCTACTTTAACAGTATTGTAAATTAAAATGTAAGTAAATGAAACAATTTCACAGGAACTACACAGCAATTTACAACACAATATACATTTTTCATCGAGTACAATCGATAAATTAGCTTTTAAATTTAATCGGGTTGTTTTTCTATTTTTATTAAACACAGCTCGAACACCCGAGTAAACCATCCCAAATGCACGACACGATATGGTTTATGAGAAGCTAAATATATTTTTCACTGTTTGCATGAGCAAGGACAGTACGAAGTTCTAACCAAAAACCGTAGATTTAAATTCCGATCGGGCCTCAACTTTCTAAGCTTTCGTGATTGATATTCGTTGGAACTGTAACCCCGAACACTGTTTAAAGGCAATCACGTAACTACTAAACCACCTACTAAAACACCTTTAGACATGATTTCTTCCCCCCTTGCGGCTCTCTTTGTTCTTATCGGATTTTCTAAATCAAAAATGTCGGCCATAAATATTCCGAAACTTCTTTATCCTGAAACTTTATAGTACAACCAAAATAATACAAAAGCATACGTACAGATTTTAGCCATTACGTTGTTGAAGTGTAGCCGGAAATAGTCGTGTCAGTAAAGTTTTGCTGCTTTATTTAAGATGTAACTACGGTCTACGAAATATAAAGACAGGTGATCGTATGATGATTCTGCTGGAATCTCTAAATGTTGGACACTGGAATCTTCTATTTATTTGCAGCCATTACATTTAACTTATTGTTGTTTTAAAAGGTATTTTCCAATAGTTTGTTTACTTTAGAAATTGTTGAAATGTTAATCTTTTTAATTTATGTCAATGGCTTCCACAGCCACTTCCACATTACAAGGGTCTCCTCTATATACTGCTAATCTTCTTATTAGGTTAGTGAAAGAAAAGGACCGAATTGTCGCAAATTCTATTCTTACAGTGCAGAAAAGAGATAGTTTATTTCCCTTTAACTGCACATTTCTGGCATACCTAAAGTATCGGCTAAAATGTAATACGAACTCCTATTTCGGGATGGGGACGTTTCGGTCCCGCCCTTTCGCCTCCACCCTTTCGCCCTCACCGTTTCGTCCCCGCCGTTTCGCCTCTGGTCCTGATTTGCCCCCGACCCATTTCGCCTCCAACTTATGCAGTGTATTTTTGCATTGCATTCACATTTTCATTTATTTATTTTATCCTATTTCCTAGTTAATATACTTTCAACATATATAGATACATATATAAGATATATATAAAAAACATAATATTTATGCACTGCCCATTGCGGATTATTTTGAGGACTGTTAATAAAGGACGAAGAAACAGAAGACAAAGGCCAGCTCCTCAATTTTCTATTGAAATGTGGAATGTGTATAATAGTACCGTAAATGATCTCCGCAGGACGAATAATAACATAGAAGGCTGGCATCGCGGTTTTCAAAGTACTTGCGATAATTTATTTCCAAATGTATATAAATTTATAAATAGTTTAAAACGATAATAGTTTCTACACAGATATGAAATTTCACATTTATTATTAGGTGTTAGACCACAAATTAACAAAAAATATAGTGTCATTTCCACAAGAATTAAAAATATTGTAGAAAGTTATCGATCTAGGAACAACACTTTATACTATGGATTATTTGTTAGGCATTGCCCATAATTTTGAATTTTAAAATATTTTGTAATATGAATTATTTAATACATATTATATGGAAAATTATCTATTGGGAATGAAACGGCCGGGGGCGAAACGGTACGCGGATGAAACATCCGGGGGCGAAACGGCGGAGCCAAACAGTCGAGGCTAAATGGTGGGGACGAAACATCATACAACCCCTATTTCTTCTTACTGGAAAAGCGCATTATAGTTGTTTAATGGGAAGTCGTATAGTTTCAGTGTGTGAGACTAGTTTACTTGCATCCAGCATCCAGCAGTGTAATAGTCATAGAAAGCAAAAAATTAGCACCGAAATTAGTTTTCAGTTCAAACAAAATCTTGCAGTTAACGACAACACTACAGCACACAAAAGAGGCAAACATTGCCTGAATAGAGGATTCACACGCAATTGTTGCCTCTACCTAGAGTAGAGTAAAAAATTCATAACTCTGAAACCATTGCAGATAACCAATTGAAATTTTGGATTCTGGATTATAAAATCATACTCTTTCTTTTAGTGATATAAATTAGTTCAACTTTCACCACAAAGGAGAAGTGAATTTTTCCATTCGTACTTCAATGCTTGTAACTTTGTTTGTAATTAATTTATTGGAGGCATACTCCACATTTAAGCTGTTCTTGTCGTTAGTGATCGATTTGTGGCAAAGGAAATTGTTTTTCATCTTCTATTTGTAAAACAAGCGATTTCCCTACCTGTATGTAGACTTTCGTGAGTAACTGTAGCCGTGAATAATAACGGAAAAGAGAAGCACGGCAGTGTTTGCAAAGTTTTTCGAAGTAACTTTGACCATATTCCTGAACGGTTGTTACAATTTCAACTGTCCCTCATTTTTAATACGCTGATGACCTTGTCTGTGTTATTCTTCAGGACTGTGAAAATACTACATACGTTGTTTAAGTTACCATAGAAGGAAGAAATAATGTTATGAGGGCTTACGGGTTTTAACTGCGTCATAGTAAAGTAAATATAGTATACAATACAAAAATAAAACAAAAGTATAAAATAAAATACTGAAAAAATTCGACATTCTTCAGGAGCAAAATGTCAAAAGGTTTCCGGCTCTAGCTTAATTGAC
This sequence comes from Holotrichia oblita, assembly GCA_023690525.1. Taxonomy (NCBI): domain Eukaryota; kingdom Metazoa; phylum Arthropoda; class Insecta; order Coleoptera; family Scarabaeidae; genus Holotrichia; species Holotrichia oblita. Next base: position 60,307,094 of record CM043021.1, read on the forward strand.
ACTGTCGAGTTACTCTGATCTTTTGGAGACCCTCATTCAGTTTTTGTCCCTGTCAAAACGTTTTCACCTCTAGCGTAGTTTAAACGTCGAGTTATCGTGACCATCTGGCGCCCATCAACTAGTGTAACTCGTAAAGAAGCCACTTACATTACTGGCGGAACGTCGAATTTGACGAAGTTGTATACATCTTTTTATATTTTAGTTTTTACTTTTGTTTTATTTTTGTATTGTATATATTTACTTTACTATGACGCGATCAAAACCTGGAAGCCCTCATAACAGAGATTCGGTCCGTCGATACCTTTGATATCATTTAAGGGTTTAGTGTTTTTTTTTATATTCAAATCCGTAAAAAATCAATAGAAAATAGACATCTTAATTATATCTCTACCAATCGTATAAATGTAAAGTGCAATACTTTAAAGTTGAACAATTTACCGTCACTGAATCTAAAAAAATCGTCTACATTAACATAGAACTATGTAATCTATTATACATTGGTCATGATATTGACTTGGAGAATATAATAGTAATACATACATTGTCATAGAAAACACAGAAACAGGTAATTTCTAGAACATACCAACCAATAATACTACTATGATTTACAAGTCATATAATGAAGGCCTTGGTCAGATTTATAGTTGACTATTTCATATTAACAAACTTGTCGGAGATAACAATACATTACATTCGTTTATTTAAATTTCTCTCTGATTGATGCTAGCGCGTCAAATATTAAATTTCAACCTCTCACCTATCTGCTTCATTTTTAATTAATTTATCGATCTAGGAACAACACTTTATAGCTTCTATACTTATACCAGTTGCTAATTGCTTGCTTATTTATTGACTGCGATCCTCATTAAGTTAATACGACTTGTACACCTCATTATTTTGATCCATTATTTTGTTTGTTTCTCAATATCTATGTTTATATTTGTGAAATGGTATCCTACATCTTAAAACTTACATTTGTTACATTTTGCGGTGAGTTTATTAGGCACCTTTGTGAAGACAAGATTTTTTAAAAGTGAAGTCAGATGAATAGTTCTTCGGTATCAGCGCTCGAACTGCGCGTTGTTGTTTACGATAGTAATTAACAGGATCTAACGAAAACGTGTACTGCTGCGGTTAGATATAAATAAGCCCTAAGCGTGACTTTAGACGTTTTCAAAGCCAGATATTTTTGCAGCTTAATTTCACCACAATATAACGTTGTCGTAGTGAAGCGTGTCTTTAATATATGTATCTTCCTCAGAGAACACTTCTTATATTTATAACTTGGACTGACATTTCTTTTTTTTTCAGGAGAAACTCCGTCGGGAAACGAGGAACAAAAAGGAATTAAACTCACTTCCGATCCTTGATAAATCCTTGCCATCTGCGACGTTGTTCAGTTTTTTTTTGCTGAATTTCCCTGCAACGTAAGAAAAAAACGCAACAAATGATATACGTTTCTCCGGTTGTAAATAATCTGGTCGGCCAGAGCTTTTACGACGGCGTAACAAGTAAATTAGTGGAGCACATGAATTGTGTATTAGCGTAAAGCGTAATTTATAGTTTCGGATGCATAAAAACAATAACTATGGATATAACGGTTCAGGCCTCCGTTTAGTTGTCCGTTGTTTCCACTAGGCAAAGTTTTACTAAATTGGCTGTAAGTAATATTATAGGCTACTTTAGTTAAATATTGCGCCTTCCGGTACTCCAGTAGTCACAGTGTACACAGCATCAATGGTCCAAATTCGCCAAAAAAATGAAAAATTGCTGATGAAGGTCGATTTAAATGTTGATAAAGTATGAAAGCATGCGGGCTTTTGAATAATCAGGTTGCATGATCCTCGAATCTTAGAATACGATCTTTGTAGCCTTTGTAGGCAGTTTATCTGAGGCTTTTAACATTTGCAATCACAATCTCCGCAATCGAGAATATCTACTGCTAACTGTACGCTACTACTCCAGTGTGGTCTAATATATAGTGCTAGTGTGTTTGAAAATAAAATGTTGGTTTGAGGTTTGTGCAGAATAATTTAGTATATGGTCAGCAATTGCATAACTAATCTACTCTGTCGAAAATTAAACGGAGTTTTTGTAATCAGTTCATCTATCAACATGTCACATTTTCTTCTTATCCAGCTTAAAATTATTTTAATGATATAAACAACTTTGCATAAGCCAATGTAAATAACCTTTAATCTAGTTTTGTGTTGGCGTTTTAACACTTGTTTTCCTTCATTTCATTTTCATTCACTATCCTTATAGTAACCAAATTTAATCACTGCTAATGTGGTCTATACTAATGCCACATCTGAGTCAATTCACAAAGAATGCGTGGTTTTGTCCTCATTTAGATTTTATGATAAATTAATCATACTGTGTGTCCATACCGTTTCGGTTGATTCCTTTAAGTTACATAATTGTTTCTATCACACACGGTATATAAGTTCCCATATGACTTAACCGTTCCTGCCTTCGGTGGGTACGCTTATGTTACGTACTTCTCATTCTGAATATGACGATAACAAATAGAACACAATAAACAACTCTCATATACAACCCTAACGTTTGCTTTTATACCCTATATTGCGGTAAACGCTACCGCATTATTACCCACTTCAAGACTTTCAATATGCCGCTAATATATACGTAGACATAAGCTTTGATAGGCAAATAATGGTTATAATTGGCGCCATATATACTGACATTTTAGGTCGGCTAGTGGAACAATTCTGCACAATAGGCAGGCAATCGATCACGATCCGTCGAAGCACGTTTAATTCGCGTGCATATGTGTGCGTGCGTGTATATGTATGAGAAGTAGACGGGGGTGATACGCTAAATTCGCAATGCGTACGACAAACTTGTATACGCAAGCGGCGTCGACAAAATTGCAAACACAACATTGCGGAGATGATTACTGCTGTTAGAACGAAATACAGGATAGTAAAATCCGTTTTTATGAAGCGGAGATATTGCGCAGTTGTTGTGGAAATTTAGGCTTTATAATTTGTAATAGCAGTAAATTAAAACGCGGGAAAAATGTAGAAGGAAAATATTCGCCGTCATACTAATCCATAAATTTTGTGTGATACACACAATGAAAAAAATTGTACTTTTTCCTGGTAATTAATTTGTCAAAAAACAGAAATTACCACGAATATTATAATGGCTTGTTTGTATGTTTTACAATAAATACGAAACTGAAGATGACCTATTTTTAATTCTTAGTTAATTTACAATTTTCCACGTTATTTTTATACTGTGTATACGAATGACAAGTAGTTATGAAGAAAATTAAAAATCTTCATTTAATCATTTTGTATTAACCAGAGTATGCTCAATGAACTGCAACATAAGTACATACGGATCGGTAGTGGATTCTGATTTAAATACGTACCGATAATACAAAATATTTAGGTATATGTTGTATATTTATGATTTTAGCCTTATTTTTAGTGATCATTTTTAAAACTGTTTCAGTTGTAAGATTTCAACATTTTTATACTATCAGTTCGAGTATAAAAAGGTATTTCCAAATCAAAGATAAAAGTTGGGAGTTGCTATTTAAAAAACTAAACTCTCAGGTCAACAGTAAAAAAGAAGTGATCGTTGAAAATTATCGATCACGCAAAAATGTGTATTTCTAGCAATTTTTGTAAAAAAAATCAACTTCGCTTCTTCTGACTTTACTCCATACTTTAGGGGAGCATTGTATACCATACAGTCACGGATTTTTTAATAGTAGTCTGATGACAGATGTAATTGATTTGTATGTTGTATTTCCTGTCAAAACCACCCACTGCAAGTCTTGCTGAACAAATGGTGTATGTAACTGTGCTTAGGTAGCTTTGTTACAACACTATCTCGCCATAAATGAGGCGCTGTTAATTATGTTTCAAGAATAATAAATCCCAGAAGTTTAGTAGGATGAGCAGATAAGTTCTTCTTCAAAAATGCCTGATCCGCCATATAGGAAACTAATGAAAAGGTAAACGTTTCATTTTCTGAAATGTAACCTTATTGTAAATATAAATATATATTGTTTAAACTTGCACCAAAATTTTGGCAAGAATGTTAAATAGTTTAATTAATTAAATCGGTTTAGTGGTAAAAGGACCAACTAGTTTCCCTATTGTGTTTTGTTAGTCATTTGAAATGCAATAGACACAATGTACTTCAATCATGTAACAACTGCAAGAACAGTGAGATTCATGTTGTGTACAAAATGCCTACAAATAGATTGATTTCAGCCGGGGATGCCATTGGTTTCCTACTGGCCAAAAACTGCGCTGCCGTGGTCACAACATTTTCCTTCGCAATGACGACAAAATCGACTCAAATAGGTTTGACAAGCAAAATGACGAATTTGATTAGTTTTTACAGTCTAACCAAAATAGAACTTTTAGGCCAGCCTTGTATGACTTACAATATTGCTCTAAATTATCGACAATAACGTTTAGTAATATTCCGTGATCTAAAAAATGTTACAGATGGCTGTGGCTAAATCACTCCATAGATGTGTCAATTACTTAAGTGTGCTGTTAGTTTTATACACCGCAACAGATATATTTAATTCTTCCTCACAATGTTACTGTTTTCATACAGTAAAAATTTTATAAATGTTAATGTATTCTAGGGCTTAGGTAACTTATGCTTACAGAGTAATTTCTTCTAAATCACTTCACCGTGACATACATTCACCGTTATGCGATCAAAATGGGTGCAACTATCGAATAATAACGTGGTGCTGGCTAAACAATCAAAATTTGTAATCAAACTTTGAGATGTAAGGTAGAAAGTTCTATCGCAGCCTGCCTCTTGACTCTTATTTATTGTATTAAAATTAATATATGGAAAATGAAATTTAATTCAAAATTATACAAATTTACCAAAAAATGAATTCATGTTGGCTACAAAACTTTACAGAAATTCAACATATTTTCAGTACAATGACAATATATAAACAAATATTCGGTACAGCAATGGGTTCCTCATTATTATAGCAAAATTAGTAATGGAGGACTTAGAGCAGGTTTCACTTAACAAATTAAACTGTCATGTACAATTTTCTAAGCGGTATGTAGATGATAATAGTTGTCCTAAAGAGATTTATAATAAATTAATCACAAAAGGAATAAATAAAACAGGTACAAAATCAAATCAGAACGTATACCACAGTATACACCATATATTTAATTAAAAAAATCGGACATTCACATACGTAACTTTCATACCTACCAACAATAGACACTTAGTCACAAATTTAAAAACGCCCATTAAACATGATAACCAAAGTAATGTCGTTTATAAATTAGATTGCAAAGACTGTAACAAATGTTATATCGGGCAAACCAGACAATATTTAAAGAAACGAATTTATAATCACGATTACACTGTTACACATAACGTCACCGCTGAAACTGCTTTATCTAAGCACTCTAAAGATAGACGACATAGTTTTTATTTCCAAAACACTAAAATTTAAAAAAAGGAAAATAATTACAAAAAAAGATTAATTTACGAAATGATGTATATTAAAAAAAATGAAAACGCGGTAAATTTTAGAACTGATATTGATAATTTATAGTAATTTAATTCACGCCTGAATTTTATTAATTTTAAGCTGTAGACTAGGTTTTCTTGCCATGATTTTCCCTAGTCCTTGAACAGAACTGTTAGAGCTTGACAAAAAATAGATTGATATACGAATAATTCAAATCACTTTAATTTTTATAGTTGTATTAAGCCAATATATCCTTCATTATCATTTGCCACTAATTAAAATTCAATATATCACTGAATTATTTGTTTTTCAGATATTTTTGTTGATAGGCATGGCCATTTATATTATTAGTATTTTGACACATATTAAATGTCAATTTCTTCCACTTTCCAATAAGACTTCTTCTTATTAACGAAAACATAATATTATATGTTCTGGAATAGATTGGTATTAGTTAATTGTTGTTTTATTGACCTATAAGTGGAAATATTTCAGGAATTGAAAGATTACAATAAAATTAATATATTTTGCTAAATATCTGTCTTTTGTTTATTACTGACACAACAATTATAGTATTTTGCATATTTATAGAAGACAGTCCTTGGCTTTGTGTGCCTCAAGAAAACGTTAGACCGCGGTATGGATCAAAGCATTTGGATTCTACTGAAGAAAGAGTATATAACACTTAATTGTCTCAGAGAAAAAGTATTATGCAGCTCTAGTGTCGTGTACCGTTTTATCGACTATGTGGTATCCAATACTATACCACTTGGTCAATAAAATGATCTGAACGTAATGTAATAGAATGTAGCAATAGCTACAATAATTGTATTAGCAGATTTTTTATTAAAATAGTACCTTGTACTAATTTGCAAATAATTGCAACACATTCTAATTTAGTTTTTTATGGGTTTCGGTAGGTAAGTGCATTGAACGAAACTCGCTGTGCGAAGCGGAGCCGTGCGGCAATGTAAAGTGAAATAAATTGTCCGGTCGCGTGCTCCGGCGACATTCAAAAACTAAATACGTTCTAAGTGACTGGTAAGTGAGGAATCGCGATTCGGATCGTGACAGCCCGCGCCATGCTGGTGGTCCCCCGGATATTAATCAAGGGCGGCGACGTACGAAAAACAACAAAGAGCGGCAAAACGGCGTCGAAACACACGGAAAAACATCTGAATATAGCTGGTGGTGGGACAGGCTGAATTCGATAAATAATGGAAAATGCTAGGTATATTCGGGGCGAGCATATGTTGCGCGCTATTTTAGGATGTGGATTTTCCGTAAAAGTTTTCAACTGTAACGAACAGTTAAACTCGAAAGTATGTGAAATTACAGAACAAATTTAGGTTTTCTGTTTACTGATAAAACACTGAGTAGTACAACCTACTAATGAAGCACATAGCAAAATGTGGTATAATATTTGCTTTATAGACTTTCATTGACGAGTAAACGTGTTAAACCAGACAAATATTCCATGGTTTGGAAGAAACAGCATTACCGCGAATAGCGCCATGATGTAGAAAACGGAATAGAGATCGATTCTACGTGTTAATTGTGAATATTTGAGATTAAAGTACCTTATCCTTATATATTATAAAGTCCATTGAACCGTAAGATACCAAACTATAAAAGAGAGTAAAGCGATGTAGATACTGAAAACTATTATAACTTTTAGCAAAATTTGTACAAAGTGTGGAGAATTTAGCTGCCAATTTAGATATTTTCAAACAGTAACGATCCTTTTTTTGTAAATTGCATATAGTAGCTTTATTCTAGCACCGAAATCACCAAGAGGTTCTATATCGATCCGTATTAAAGTCTACGATACACATATTTGTTAGTTATGACTCATTGAAGTCATTGGTTTTAACTACGAAAAGTATCCTAATACCTATTATTTTTTCTCGTAGTTTACTATGAGAATAAAATATTTCGATAACAGTTGTCAGACAGGTATTATTTTACAGATTTTATAAATGCATGGTTCCGTGCAATATGAATATTAATCACCAAACTCACACTACCATACGTGATATATTAAATTTATTTTATATTCGTGATGAGTGTACCTAATAGGGTAGGAGCAAGAACTTATATTGTACATTTAAAGAAAAATATTAAATATAAATAATATATATTTAAAGAATAATATAAAGATGGCAGATTATTATACCATTCTATTTGAAATAACAAAGTTGCTATTTACTTCCTGTATAAGCATAAGTCAGATTTGATAGAAAATATTTTAAAACAATAGAACCCATATTATAAATGTCCTAACTAATGGGGTTTGCGAAAGACCATGTATATGCGAAGTCCATGGAAGATTTAAGATGGAAGAAATGGAAGAAATTAATGAGGCAAAAATATTCATATTTTTAAGTTAAAAGGAACAAGAAATTTTATTTTTAGCAAACAATATTTATGCATATGTACTTTCCATCTCAAGCAAACGAGAATAGACCTTAACAGATAATAAACAAGCAATCAACACCCTTATCTGAGTCTTACGACGTGTTACAACAACGATCACTACTACAAGAGAGACGATGACGAGAGACAAGGCGTATTACAGAAGAGCTTTCTGGTAACACACTTAGGACACACGTTAGGAATACATAGTGTTTACAATATCTTATAAAACATATAACCTAAATACCAGACGATAATATTGGCATTAATTCTATACAACAGACGGTATTCCTTAAATAAGCCTCTATAACCAGAATGAACCTAATCCTTCATGTGGATACGCTGTCTCGGAAGAGAAGAGTCTAATCACGTACACATAGCGCTATTTCTAGCATGAAAACTAGCTAACTTACGACATTATATTTTGATTTGCTCGGTGAACAGGTAGGCAATACTTTATTGGCTCACGAAGCAAAACGTACTTCTAGCCTGATATTACACAAATGATATATTGTTTCATTATTATTAATTTTATATCACACAAAATGTCTATATTTTGTATATACAGTGTGGTCATAAAGTTTTGAACCAAGCTTATAACCGCATTATTTTACATTTTTAGGAAAAACGCTCGGACAGGTAAATTTTCTTTTTTAAAACGCCATCTTTTGACATACAACTTCTTTCTATGACGTCATTGGTTTTTAGAGTGATGACGTCATCAACCCTTTTTAAATGGCAACCATATTATGTTTTTATCGTTTTTGGTAGATCTTTATATCCTCCAAATAGTGATATAAAACAATTGGTATGTTGCATCACAATTTTTTTTAATAATATAAATTTAGAAAAAAATAAGAAAATTTAATTTTTTTACAAAATTAAAATTAAATTAAAAACAAAAATACTTCTGAATTTGAATTTATTGTAACAGTAAACGTAAATTTTCAAAATGGATCCCACCAACCAACTGACACTGTGTTACGCGTATTTTTCGTGTTTTTTTCTTTTCGACAACTCTGTATACGCTATCGCTATGAGTGCTTGTTGAGTTGCCTATCTCCGCTGTCTTACCGTCTGTAAGTTCCGTTTCTGTTAGGGAATTCTATATTCGTGTATTGTCCCGCTGTCCGTATAGATTCTTATCACGAAGAGTTACCAACTTTGTATTTTTACGAATTTTGGTATTTTGGTGACGTTTTTCCGCATCCGCATTCTTCTTCCCTGGGCAGTGTTGGTGTTCTCTTTGGATTCATTCATTCATTGTCCCAGAACTGGTGTGCCGACAGTTTGATTTTAGCGAAGGTTCGCTTACACCGTTTGAGGTGGATTTTCACGGCTTCCAGTGTTTAATGTGTGTCTTAACGTCTGTGTAGAGCAGTTTTGCACCGCAAATGCTCGTACGTTGGGTTTTTGGAACCGATTTTTCGTAATTCTGGGATATTGGATGTAGGACTCCGCCATTTTCTGCAGGTAAATTTCGTTCATTTTATCCTTTCTTCCTCGTTATTCTGATTTTCGTGTATTTTCTCCCTTTTTAGAGTCTTTTTGTACCGACGTAACAAGTAATCTTTCAACGTATCAAGGTTATCCCGTCGTATCCAAATCTATATCGACGTAGAATATTGCCTAGGTAACCGAGTTTACAAGCAAGAATTCCAGATAGAAGGTGACCTTGGAAGACCTTCGGAAAATGTTTGAGACGCATTGCAGCTAAGTTTTTTTATTCCTTCAACGTATATTTCCAACTTATTTTTCAACATATTTTAATATTTTTAAACTAAAATATCGAAACCAAGGGTTTTCTTTTTTTTATTTTGCATAACTGTACCTTCATGTTTGATTTTGTTGTACAATTATTACTCATAAAATTAGAATCTTTTGGGTCAGACTAGTGCCTTTTTTTTTGAGAACAGTTACGATCTCTGGTATTTATAAAATTTAAATTTAGTTTTTTTTTTTGTTTGTACACGACCATTTGGGTGGCTTAAGATTCATTTAGTTTTACGTAAATACTTTTTCTTTTTTTTAATTCACATAACGGTGGATCACTTAATGATCACTTTAATTTTCTTTTTGGATTAACTGTATAATTTAGCTTTCTTGTGAAATAATATACTGTGTGGTTCCGTGGAGGAGCTAATTTGTGTAATCATATGTAAGGTTGCGGTTTGATCAAACGACAGCTGTCTGACGTCTTTTATTTGTCACGATATTTAAATATTTAGGTATATATATATATATATATATATATATGTAGGGGACCCAAAGGTCCTTAATTTTGACCCGTTTTGAGTTTTATTCTGCTTCTATTTACTTTTTTTTTTAAATAAAAGAAAACAATAAAATCTATGGTAACGGTTACTTTTCGTGAGTATTGTGTATTCGCCCCGCCTCCCCGCTTGCCACCTTCTGTTTTCAAAGGTAAGCCCTTAGCGTCTGAGAAGGTATCAAACAGAAAACAGTGGCGCATTTTCAAGGACTATCTCTCCCTCGACCCACGACCGTCTTCATTGGGTTAGCTGGCCCTTGCAGAAGCTTCTCCCTCCATCAGGTAGGTCCGAATACAACGGAACGAGTACACCCACTTTTACCTTACAATATTATTTTAGTAGTAGTAAACGTTTATTTCGTAACAAATTTTGGCGCCCAACGATTTGTGTCGTCACAACTGTCCCAGCCGAGTGTAAACACTTCGTATACTCGCCTCAATTATGTCTGGGGATATTTGTGGAATTTCTACGCGAATTCGTTGTTTTAAATCTTCTAAATTATTCGGTTTGTTAAAATACACTTTCGATTTCAAATAACCACACAAAAAAAAGTCTAACGGAGTCAAGTCAGGAGAACGAGGTGGCCATTCTATGCCTCTCCATCCAATCCATTTATTAGGAAATATTTCGTCAAGATAGTGGCGAACCTCTACACCATAATGGGGAGGTGCCCCATCTTGTTGAAACCAAATATTTGGACGGGGTACATCACCAACCTCCTGATTTGGGAAAATAACAGCGAGCGCTGGAACCAGTTCAAATCTTAAAAATTCTAAATATTGCACAGCAGTTAAATTTCCTTCAAAAAAATATGGTCCTAAAATGCGTCGTCCAATCATACCAACCCATACGTTAACTTTTCCTCTGCGCTGAGTATGAGACGCTTGAATCCAATGCGGATTGGTCTGCGACCAATATCTGCAATTATGGCGGTGAACAGATCCATTTAGGCAGAACGTAGCTTCATCAGAGAAGACGATGTTTCCCAAGAAATTTGCATTTTGGTCACAACGTAACATTACGTCTTCACAGAACTGTAGTCGACGATCTTCGTCATCCTCATCTAATTCCTGTACAAGCTGAACTTTGTAAAGATGATAGTGTTCTTTTTTGAATAAGTTGACGACAAATGAGTGAGCCACCTGATTGGCTAACGCAAGTTGTCTGGTGGATACATGATGCCTTGCTTCTAGAAGCACATTCAATTTCACATCTTCTCCTACTTTACGGATCCAGTTTCGGTAAACTTTCCAACTAGTTTTGTCACCGTAGACCTGGCAATTGGAGGTCTATCAGGATGTTCATGGTTAAACAATTCGCATGCTTCTGCATCCGTTCTTTATCTGTCTCCATACCCAACCATAATTAAAATTCCGATTCTTTCTCGCTCAGATAAATGTGCTATTTTTAATATTAGCGAAAATGAACAATTTTTACGCAATGTCTAACAAATTTAACGTCAAAAATAGAAGTAAATAATTCAACAACGTTGTCGCCATAGAAACAATTTCAAAATATTAGTATTGTACATAATTTGTATAAAAAGAAGAAAGAATGTCATAAAGAGGATCTCGCAAAGAGTGCGTGTTTTTGTTTTTGTAAATTTTTTGCATAGTAACATGAGAAGTTCTTCACTGGATCTCTTGGTGCAGACGCAGAATACTAAAAACTTTACATGTGCTTTTTACGATCCGCTTTGTTTGTTGGTTGTTTTTTCTGTTGGTTTGATCTGGAGCGAATAACGCAGATTACTTTAAATTTTTTAAATTTAATTTTAATTTTGTACAAAAAAAATGTATCTTATTTTTTTCTAAATTTATATTATTAAAAAAAAATTGTGATGCAACATACCAATTGTTTTATATCACTATTTGGAGGATATAAAGATCTACCAAAAACGATAAAAAAATAATATGGTTGCCATTTAAAAACGGGTTGATGATGTCATCACTCGAAAAACCAATGACGTCATAGAAAAAATTGTATGTCAGAAGATGGCGTTTTAAAAAAGAAAATTTACCTGTCCGAGCGTTTTTCCTAAAAATGTAAAATAATGCGGTTATAAGCTTGGTTCCAAACTTTATGACCACACTGTATATGTATATATACACTACCACGGAAGTTCGGGCAGATCATTCTGGTTAAATTCGACATACAATAAAATACTCAAAACATCTTATACAATATTTATTGGCTAAAAATAATAAAAGTATATTGTACTTCCATATATGAGTAAATTTACAAAAATTTGAATGTTACATATGAACTCAAAATGGTTAAACTTTACGCTCATCAAAAAATCCACCTTTTGCGGTGATAATTGCGTTAACTATTCTTGGCATTCTTGCAATTAAATTTTCGAGTGTTTCAGGCTGAATATTATTCTACTCACTGCGTAAACAGTTCCACATTTCGGTTTTTGATGTAGGGCACTTAGTTCGAACTCTGCGGTCAAGTTCATCCCATAGAAGTTCTATGGGATTAATATCGGGCGACTGAGGTGGCCAATTCATAACACTTAAGTTTCGACGATTTTCTTCTAATTTTAGATATTCCTTGCACACCTTAGAAGTGTGCTTAGGGTCGTTATCGTGCATAAATTGAAATCCACGACCAATTAAGCGCAGTCCTGACGGCACCGCATTGTGTTCCAGTATGCGTTTGTATTCTTCTTTTTTCATTATTCCATCGATTTGTACTAAATCACCAGTTCCTGCATATGAAAAACACCCCCAAACTAACACCGAGCCCCCTCCGTGTTTCACCGTAGGTATCAAACATTCGGGCAACATTCTTTCGTCTGCAGATCTTCTGACAAACACTCGTCGTCTATTACCGAATATTTCAAATTTTGATTCATCACTCCATAAAACCTTTTTAAAATCTTCCACTGTCCAGTCTTTATGCGATTTCGCTCATTGTAAGCGTTTTTGCTTATTACCACGTCTCAAGAGAGGTTTTCGTGTGGCTATTCGGCCATGTAAATTAGCCTCTCTTAATCGTCGCTGAACAGTACTAACAGATACCTTTCGCAACCGGTCTCTGTTAAACTCCGCTGCAATTTCAGGTGCTGTTAAGCGACGATTTCTTCTACTAATTAATGCAATGTGCCTATCTTCAATTTTTGATGTTTGTCTAGATAGGCCTGGACGTTCACGGTCTTGATAGGTGCCTGTCCGCTGGTACCTCTCAATCACATCATGCACTGTCGATTTGGCTATTTTTAATTTTTGTGCAATTATGCGCTCTGAATAGCCTTCCCCGTGTAAAGTTATAACGGATGCGCGTTTTTCAACACTCAGTGGTTTTCCGCGAGACATTTTTTTAACAAAACAATAATTTTTAAAACTTCAAAATAACTCTCTCTTAAACAAGCGACGATCTTTATACTAACACGTCTACGATTGTACTAATGCAGCGCAATTAGATAATCATATGCAAGAATGTCGAATATAACTCAGGTAAATTACAAAATCCTTCAAACTTGGGATAGGGGTTAGATTTATGGCCTCCTTTATGATGTACTGTCTGAACTGGAATTCTACACAATATGTAATGTTATCCTTAAATTTTACTATAAAGCGATTGTGTGTAAATAGTTGATAAATTTTAATTGCAAACAATGTAGTATAATTTATTGTTATGCATTGCATAGTTTCACTTATATTGCTTAAACTGAGAAATAGTTCTACTTCTTTTTTCTGAATTATACGGGATGCCCGAACTTCCGTGACCGGTAGTGTATATTACCAACAATCGGTCGATGGCCGCAGTTGTTAGGCGGCTAACTATCATTGTGGCAGGACGGTAGGAGCCGGATTTCAATCCTCTGGAGAGACGGTTCTGAGGGTTGAAATCCGGATCGACTTACCATTCGCTGTTGGGACAAAAGTGATTTACAGCGCGGCATTATAAAAGGCGATACGATGCTGTCACAAAGCCATTTGAACACAATTTACACACACAAAACTACACCGCGGGAGTTGTATTGATAGCCAGACAAGTAATGCAGCTTACGGAGACGCTGCAAGTAAACAAAAACTATATTCTTGCGTTTGTAATGAATGTTCAGAAAAAAAGCTTTCTTCGAAGTCCTAGTTGAGTCGTTCAAGACTGCTAATAGGGAGAAACAAAACATATTTAAGGAAACGACTCATCTAAATTTGACGTCAATGCCATCAAAAATACATTGAAATTACAATTATTTCGTAATGAGTCATCGATTGAAAAGAACACTATACACTTGGTGTGCTTACACGCCGAATAGGAAGAATAGCAAGAAACTTCTGCTTTCATAATTAAACGACCATAACCGATTTGTTGAATAGTCAGCATTTATCGTAATATAATTTTAACCGATACTTCTCATCAAAATACCCTTTGATTTCATTTTTGATGGGTGGAACTTTTCCATAAGTTAATTATTTCTAGGAAAGTGAAGGATTAGAACTTAAAGTAATGATTTGATGGACTATCTCTATTAGATATTAGAAAAGAGAGATATGGATACCGTTTCAGTGTTTATGATATTGCTCATCCAATGTAGAAGATGTATCTACGTTTTTACTAGGCCAGGATTTTATAATGTGGTTACGTTAATATTAGTTTTTAGTATTTATTCTGATTGGAGGGGTTTTTTGAACTAATTTATAATCCAGGACTCCGAATTTATTTTTCATCAATTTTTATATTAACTTCAATTTTGGTATAGTCTACTCTCAAATTAAAAAAAAAACTTTTAAGTAAGTTAACTTAAGTACTCGTATAACATAAATATTTACTCACGGTGATGAAAAGTATTATTTATTATTCCCGTATATCTATATATTTCTCCGAAATATTGAATATAACTTGCACTACTTCATGTTCAACGTTATCGTTTGTAAGTAAAATACGAAAGCGGTCGTGGTTCGGATCGTTACTGCCGTAAGCCTTATTGAAAACGTCTTACCAATTTCCCAAGAATTTGCATGCTCTATAAGAGGTTTGCATTACACTACACAGCTTCGCTATATCCACGATATATCACGGATCTGGAGGTTATTAACTTGAGAGCTCATATATGTTAATATGAAGCTGTATACCAAGTTTATATAGCACACAAAAACATAAACTGGTGGTATTGTTGTTGTTGCCGTATATGGACCTATATAGTGCATTATTAGTTTACAAGTTTATGGAATGCATATCTGACTAAACATACAAGAAGGAAATGAGTATGTTTAAAAGACGTTTCATTTAATAGTTTTTGAAAAGCCGCAAAAAATTCTATATAATGGAATATCTTGTCCTACAAAGTAAGCTGGAAATGATTTGTATAAGGGTGTCAAAAGGTTACTCTTACTAATACGGAAATGCACGCTGATCTAAAAGTTATATAGTCAGCGCAATATCCATAGAAATGGATAGTTACAAATAGCTGCTCTGTAACTAGCATCTTATTGCGATCTCACCCACCTAAATATTTTCTTTTATAAAGTTATGTTTTTGTAGAACTACATATATTATACAACATACCTATAAGATTTCCAAGTGAAGTTAGATAATTTTCTCAAGGAATTGATAGAATACTATTAATGTCTACATATAATACCTACATATAGATACTATAAAGTAGTAGCTTCAATAATTTCAAAGAACTCACTAAATTTTAATATCTGTTGTACACTTTGTCTCAAAGTAAATGACGTTCCTCTAAGGATATAATGACAAACATTCTCTCTTATGGGAGTGACTTATATCCAGTTATCCGGGTAATGGCTCGTAAACTCTGTAATTTACATGTGTACCTGTATTTTATAGAAGTATTTAAATCGATAAAATTTAAGTCAGTACGTATATGAAATTATTAATTTTTTCCTGAGCTTAGCGACAATAATAACAATTTTTTTTTGTTAAAATGTACCTAACTACACATTAAATTTCAATAAAATTTGACCACAAAAGTATTTTCTCTATAAAAACTTTGCCAGCCCCTATCATCTAGTTAGGGGTTGAATTTAAAAAATCGCCAGACCATGTGTTTTATTAATTTTCTTAAAGTACATGAATACCAAGCGACCAATACCGTATACATATACATATACGGTTTCAGTTTAAATTTATAGTGAATAATAAGAAAACGAAATAAAACTTACTCCGTACATATTGGTACTACCTATTGAAGATATCTGATACGTACGTGATCATTTCATCCGCAGATAATACAAACGATACCTTACTTATTAATTCTCTGGTCTACATTAATCTAGTTAGTTGATGTTAAATCCGAGAAAGAAAAATGTTCATGTGAGACGCTGATCCGTATTAACAATCTAAAAGCAGAACTCGTGTTTGCCTGCTGAGAATAACATGGGACGCGCTAGAGTGAGACGATATCCAGAAGGGCAGAAGTGAAAAATGATTGGAGTCACGTGTTGTTTCAAGAATTCGCCACTTTCCCCTTTGGTTTTTCTTTTCCGCGCGCTACCTACCCACCACCCTCTCGAACGCTTCCGTTTTCCTATGCCACCGCTCTCCCCTCCTGCCCGTCTTAGGACGACCTCTTCCGCAAGAGCACGCCCCAGATTAACGTAACGAATGTTACTTCCGGTAGACGTGAGAGGTTCTAATAAATGTTTTGCCGCTGTTTCCCATTCTGGCACCGATTTATCTTGGCGGGTTTAATTAGTAGACGAAATATAAATGAGAACTCCTGCGGTGCGTCGATCACTAGTCGACACGTTTTGCCTTCGTTCTAGAAACGCAGCGGTAGGTGCGAGGTGCGTTCTCTACTCCCGTTGATGGTGCGCTTCTCGCGCATGAGATTCGATTATGGATGTTTTGTCGAGGGAAGTTGGAGAGAGATATATGTTATGTATCGACGAGATGAGCAGAAAGAGGGAAAAATGAAGCACGTATATCTACGTTAGGTAAAGATTACGTTTGATTACCTCTCTTAGATGTCCCGTTTGATCGCTTCGAATGCCTGGGTATAGCTGGAAAAATAAAAAAGTACATATTAAACGGGTGACATTAATTTGGATTCTTTATGTTTTATAAAGGTTTTCCTTAATTTAGTAAGCTTGCAGTTACTTTAACGGTTATAGAGCAGAAATGCAATGGACGAATGAAACTAGGAAAAATTATTTCTTCAACGGATAAAAAATGTTTCGATGAACGATGTCCATTTCTACATATTGTACAATTTAAGCAATTTATCATAACAATTTCTCATTTTCATCAAGTCTGTTAATATAACACGATCCATACTTGCAAATGATTGCTCCTGTATTGACTTCAGCCGTCGAAGCTTTTGTACCTATTTCAACTCAAAGCAAAGTATGTATAATGTTGTTGCATGAACAACATCTTCTAAAGAAAGCAGTTGGATTGCCAAATAATTTGCTCACTGGTCACTCTCTCGGTTCAGAAAGCTCGTTATTGACGGCTGTGGTAACACGAAGTAACTTTATTGTAAAGGGAATGCTTGATCAGAAAATGTTCCTATATCCGTAACTATTTTTATAATACAGTAAAACCTCTACAAAGTTACCACCGTTTCAGCCGACCGCCTGATCGAACGACTGTATTTTGTTGGAATGGTTTTTAGTGTCGCATACATAACGTATGCAACACCTTTTGTAAAACACCCATTTCTAACGCGACCATGATTAGTTTAAAACTACCGCATCATCTATGTGCATACATACATATGTAAAACAAATATATTAAGGTATTCCCCGGACTGGGTGATATCACTCTAAGCTCGATACACTGAATTAGACCACGTGCGTTAAAACGGATGAACTGAATTGTTTTGTCGCGTTATTAGCGTTTAATTTTCATTATTAATAATGATAATATGTGCTGTATATGCATTGGGAAGATGCTGTCTAATACGACCACTTGTCGAAGAGACCGTTTTTGTTTGGAACGGAAGATGGTCGTTTTATACAGGTTTCACTGTACTTCTTTCTTGAGCAGGCTTAATCGCAAGTGGTAGTTTATGTAAAGTTAAGTAATTGTGGATGTATACGGAGACCCAAATAGGTTTTATGTTGGTTGAAGCTCTCTGTTTAACAATTTGTCTCGCAAAAAAATGAGATTTTCATGAAAATTTCTGTTTTGTTTTTTTAGCAAGTTCTAGAGGTAATTAGTCACATACCGCGATAGCTTACCATATGCTAGTACCAAGTAAATGCAGAACCGGTTTAATTCGCATAACTGTAGAAAATCAACTAACAAGATCGTGCACGTATGTAGAACATTTTTCAAAGAAATCCATATTCCAGATAAATAAACTTCAAAGGTGTAGGAACTAAATATCCGGTTTTGACTTGCACAACAGCAATTAAATTTTTCCGGATGATAAAGTTAAACAGTAAATGGTTTTCGAAGGTAAAACGTCTTTTCTTTTCACGATAATAACGATACATCGGAATAACAGAGCAATAATAAAATTGAGTATACACATTGCATTTGCAATAACTATTGCATTGCTATTATGTTTCTTATTTTATGTTTCATGATTTTTGTATCAATCACCTCTTAGTGTTGTTCACTTATTAGTAGAGAATCTCTCACGCTAGGCGACACTTTAAACTGTTAGGGCCGGTTCGATTCCTATAGCTCAAGCATCAGCTGTAGTTTAAACAATAGTTTATACCATTTTGCTGTTGAAACTTTCAGCGTTAAACTGTGCTTCGTATTGTATATAAATTGTGTTTAATTACTTAATTGTATATTTTTATTAAATATTTTTCCTGATCAAGAAGATATAGGTAACGAAAAGCTATACCAGAACATAATTGTCTTCGAAAGACGACCGAAAATAATATGAACTCGGCCTAATAATTTTAATATCTGGCAGATGCTGTTTGCTAATACGTTACTGGAATTAATTAACCCTCACGTACAACTGAATTAGTTTTTGTCTACAATAGTTTTTACAATGTTTTGACAAAAATATGTGCAGTTATTCAGAGAGACGTGTAACTCGGTCGAAAACCTGGTAGTGGACGGCCATCTAAACGTACTGCTGAATATATTGAAGTCATTCAATATATTATTGATGAAAATGTGAAAAAAATCCATTTCAACAATGGCCCAATGTCCTATGGCACATGCCAGTTCATTCTAAAGGGAAGTTTACACATCATGCATACACGCTACAATGTTTTCATAAGCATCTTCGAACGGATTATCTAAGACGACTGGAATTTTGTCAATGGTTCCAAAATAATCTAAGCAATGAAGATATCCTTAAAATGATTCTTTTTTTCTCAAAGGATACTTGGCTTTATCTTTCTAGATATGCAAATTCGCAGAATATGAGGTTGTGGTTATCGATAAATCCTCTAATGTCAAAATAATTGATATTGTATTTGTACTATAAATACACGTTGGTAGTTTATATCTGTCAAACAAAATAATGGAAGAAACGTCATTTCAGATTTAATTTTATATTCGTGGAGAATCTAGTAGAATTGTGAATAGTACATGTGGACTATTTGAGGACAAATTTCTAAATTTATGCCAAGTTTAAATGAATATTACTTTTGGACAATCCTGTATATATAGACATCATTTTGAGTTGTTGCCCTGTATGCTAGTAACGTGTCAAATATCAAGAATTTACCTGTAATGTAAGAAATACGAAAAAAACGATAAGACAGATTGATTACTGAAGGGCGAAACTCTTTCACCAATAAGGCAAAACCAAGTCTTGCCCTCCTTATCCCCCCAGCGTCATATTACTAAATTTTTCGATTTAACATACTATTTGGAACAACTTTTATCTAGGATAGTTTATACCGATCGTTAAAACTTTATATCTTCTAAAGTTTCAAGACTTATTTTCTGTTTCACCAACGATTCAGCTAAACACAAGGTCAATTATAGTCCGTATAACCGCCACTAATTATGTGTCATACGTACATACCTTATTTAATACTCGCTGTTAGAAAAAGATACATGTAGTTTTTCTTACCATTTCTTCATACGGCCTAGATCTTTTTCGGAAAATAGAAAATAAACCTTGAAACTTTAGAAAATATCTTCTAAAGTGTTAAGGATAGGTATAAGCTGTCCAGCAAGAAAGTGGTTGCAAATGATATGTAAAATCGAAAAGTGTAATAATAATACAGGTAGAGAGATTTTCAAAGACCCAGTTTAGCCTTACTGGTGAAAGAGTTTCCTCTTTCAAACAAACATTGATCGTTTCAACTTGAAGTGGATCGTTTTTTGGAATGCTGCCGTAAATATCTATATCGTCTTTTTATGCTCTCTTTCTTTCTTCGGGATATTTTTTTGATTTGTACCAGCTGCAAAGATGCACTACGCTGAATTGCTTGACAAGATTATCATTACTGATCTCAGTTGCGTTGTATCTGTCAACTAAACGAGCAATTGTTTAGCTTTTACCTCCAATTCTACAAAAGATAGCTTGTTCAAGCTGCGTATATCTCTAACCTCACATTTCCTGTGCACTCTACTAAATTTAGTTTTTTGCTGAAAAATTACATGATTCATTTGTCTATCGTAGTTCGAACAGAAAGTGCAGTTTATATCAATCAGATATCACGACCTGTTATATATTGGCACGAAAAAATAAAACCCATATTCCACCGAAGTTTGTTTCAGAATAGCGAATACCAGAATACTTTATTCTATGCATGCATAACTCTCAACGGCGAGCATGATACTAAATCGCTGCTAATAGAATATTACAAATCAGCACTTGCCGCGCCTCCCTTCCACGATACATACATTTTCCGTACTGGCAACTATGCTTGTTTCAATGCACGGTGCATTCGACCTATGAGTCAATCACTTATTTCCCTACTCGTATGTGTGTGGTATGTATGTAAAATAAATTACCCCAAAACTACCCTCTTCCTGACTCTCCAATTGAAATTCGAATATCTCTCGACTTCAGGTCCTTTTCCTTCCTTTGAATCTTTATTTCTTCACCTTTTCCTTTCTTGGACTCTTTTCCACTTTTCCTCTTCTCTTTTTCCTTTTTCTTTTCTCACTTTCCAATCTTTTTCAAAACATTTTCCTTTTTTATATTCTCTCATCTGTTACAAAACTACCCTCTTCCTGACTCTCCAATTCAAATTCGAATATCTCTCGACTTCAGGTCCTTTTCCTTCCTTTGAATCTTTATTTCTTCATCTTTTCCTTTCTTGGACTCTTTTCCACTTTTCCTCTTCTCTTTTTCCTTTTTCTTTTCTCACTTTCCAATCTTTTTCAAAACATTTTCCTTTTTTATATTCTCTCATCTGTTATTTCTTTTCAATCAATCAATCCAATTTCTCTTTTTTCAATTGTCTTTCGTTTTTTTTTCTTTTTCCTTGACTTCCTATGTTTTCGTTAAAGTATTCCTGAATAGCAGTAGCGGTGTGTATGCACATACGTGTAATTTTGACAATTCCTCTATTCCAAAGTTGCAATATATGACTGGTATATATATGTACATATATGACTCACGAATATTTAAAGATATCGAAATGATATACCGCGACAGTATATTCGGAGCGTATGTCTGTGTTATTTACTTTTGCAATACATTCTTTTGTTTAATAATTTACTATAATTCTTAATGACTTGTTAATAAATTATTGTTTTCACAATAATTTATTAAACATACCTTTAGCCTATATATCAAACTAAAAGTAGAGGAAACGTATTATGGGAATAAAAAGCCCCAAACGCAACCTACCGCCCTACAAAACATACATTCAATTCTTTCTATGCAGACTGGGCCAGAAACTTTTCAGTGTTAAGATGTTTGTTTTATGGTTTCATGCAGATGATTATATCATTTTTCCTTGGTAGCTACATTTAGTTTCACATTAAATTTAGCGTTCAATGTTGGCCTGTAATTTCGCTGACCTTTCCAATCCCTGTTTATCGAATTTTGGAAATAATTATATATAAACCAAAATACCCTAAGTGAATTTAATTTTTGGGTAGCGTCTCAATAGTTAGCTTTGTTTTAATAAAAAAATGCTAGATATGCCTCATCTAACAATATAACTTTTCGAGTTTCTGTGTCTTCATCTAAAGTCGTATTCTTTTTAAAAGTTACAATTAAGTTAAGTTACAATGTTTGTTTTTTTGTTAATAAAGACGGATCTGATATTCATATTTTTTGGAGAGATGATTTGCTACTCTGTTCTATACTTTAAGCAATTCGATTAGTTTTGAAAGTCATTGCAAACTCATTAAGATAGAAGCAAACGGAATGAATAGAATTAGTTTTGAAAATATTTGCTTCCATTTATTGTACCTTTACAACTAGCAAGAGAGCCAGCATCAAACTTACGTGGAAATAAAGGTAAACGTAAAAACCAATTAAATAGACCTTTAAAGTTAACGTTTGCTTTAGGTTTAATTCGCGTTTGTAAGTGCAAAGCAGTAAAAAGAATACCTATTCATGAAAAAGCGGATAGTAATTTAATGCGAAAATACTTGTAACAGAGACTGTGAATACAATGTTGCAGCGCCGTCAGTAGATAGCTGAATGCATCTCCATGAAGCGCCATCGTCGTGTAAAGTTAACCCTCCAAGCAGGAACATTTTGCAAGAGTTCTGATGCGCGTAACTCGATTGCCCGCTTCGATAATCAAAGATCGAATATTTGCCTAAAAGCGACAGCGTGCTGTTCATTTAATGTTTAGAGTGCCCATGCAAAAAGTTTATAAAACAAGCTCTACCCTTATGCCGACATTAACGTTCAACGCCGATGGGACTACAGGGAAGGAAATATAATCCGAAAGTACACTATAAAAATAAATCAAAAATGAAAGTTTGATGTCTTAAGGTTAGTTAAATTTACTGTGAAATTAATTCAATTCTAGGTGGTAACAGGAAGTGGGAAACTACGTGAAATTCAACTTTTTAAATTAGTGTGCGCTTCACTGCATTGAAAATTAGCCGCGTCAGCAGTGAATTTAGTTAGCAACACAAACGGGGTAAATCAGCGCTTCTCAAACTTTTGTATATCAGTCTCATGTCTTGCCGCATTCTCATATAAATATTATTTTCTGTGTATTATAGTACAATTCAATGAGCGATAATTAACAGTATGGTTATAAAATAGTAATCGATGGACATTGCTAGTAGACTGACAAACCTCCGAAGTTTGTTGGTGATAACCTAAAATCTTAACGAAAGCAAACATATACTTTTATGTAAACTTTGCCTATAAAGAAAACGTTGTATTAGCTTCTTACATAGTTGCATATAAAACTGTTGGTTGCAGGAAGCCATGCCCTATTTAAAACAGCTGATTGGACCAGTATTTATAATTTATAGTTATTATGATTATGCTTGAGAACAATTTCGCTAAAGAGTAGCAGTTCCCGCCGCTATCAAATGATACACGATATAGTCGACTGTCAGATTGGCGACATATCTAAAGATATATTTCGTCGAAAACTTCGTTCGAAAATTCGTATGCAATTCAGTGTGACGAAGCTACAGGTACTAATAACGGTTTGCATGCGCTTGCAAATGGCACCAAGAGCTGGCAAAAATCAGAAACAGTGGTTTAGTCGCAATACTTCTTTGAAAATCGAAAAACCTATAAATACCGATTGAACATACACATTTATCTTCACCGGTCAGTGTAATCCAAATCGATCTGCAACAGAAAACCGGGCGCCTTGAAATACTGCACTAGGACATTAACAATATTTTACTTTGGCTAGTACTGACTTCAAGAAACCCTTATTGGCATTGGGAATAGCTATGTGTCTTAATTATAAAAGTCGAATTTTGACGAACAACTTGTGATGAATATAAAATGTCCCAATTAAACATACCAATTTTTAAAAGTTGCCCAAGCAAAATCACTTCTAAGTTTTATATAGCTCAATTTTCATGCACCGATAACTCTTTGATTTTTGCAAAGGTAAGATATTTTTTAATTGTCAAACAAATACTTGACTTATAAATAATTCATATACATACAGTAGACGACGGTATTTAGTTTATCTTTTCTCTAATATTCTAATCAAAATTTTGGTGTACTGTGTACCAAATTCTTAACTTCATTGAAATTCAAAAAATTTGTTGGTCAAAAAAACAAAATGTATAGTTTGCTGTATCCAACAAATCGTTTAAAAGCTAGCCTCGCGTCCTAGTGTCTCTGATGTCCGCAGAATCTCCTTGTTCTTCTCTTGTTTCAGTAGTGAAATCCAGTTTAATCTGCTTACGTCTCAATCAATGAAATGAAATAACCATTTAAAATTGAAGCAAAATGATCAACAGCACGGCGCTATAAACGGCAAGTTAGTGGCGTAACAACGTAACTTACGGCATACACAAGTTACACGGCGTGAATTGCAGCAATAGTCAGACAAGCAATACAATTTAAGAAGTCGCTGCATCAAGCACCCACCACAGGTAAAAGAATTACTGGGAATATGTATTACACTGTTTTCGGGTACTTATTAATATTCGTACATACATGTTCGGTGCCACTTATAGTTTGTGTAAGTCTGAAGGTATTTTAATAAGATAAGATATCGATAAGTTGTAAGGTATAAGTTGATTTCTTGGGATAATTGCTAGATGTAAGAACACGATTGCTTGCCCAAATCAAACGAGTGATCTTTGTTAAAAATATTAATGTTTTATGTCAATTGAAGATGTCTTTTGAAATAACTGCGTAATCTCTGTAGATAAGAGCAATACGTTTTGAAGTAAAGCGAAATTTTTAACACAAATAACAATTCATATAGAAGGAGCCACGTTTTTAACTTAGCGTGTTGAATATTGCTCGTTAAGTAACACTAGCATTATTGTAAGAATATAACATATTGAAATAAAGATATTTGTAGCTTTAACGTTAACTAATTGTTTAAAGGTTGTCTTAAGGCGTCTCTACTTCTGAATTGGACTTATCTCTAGCTCATTCTGCTATGTCATTTAAAATTGACTTTCACATATACACACGTTTTTTTTACAAATATTGTGTGTATGTATGAAATTTCTTGCATCGATAACTGATATTAGCTTAGTAATTACTAATTTCAAACATTCGAACGCAAACGAACCTATATAAATAGAAAACACGTATTTAATGCAGTGAAGTTGCCCAAGGGTATAATTTTGGTTCTCTACTATTCCTGCTGTTCATTGCTGATTTAGTTTAAGGAATCGAATGTCAGACATTAATGTTTGCTGACAATGTCAAGCTGTTTACTAGTATAAAGTCGATTGAGGATTGTATTGGACGTCAAACAGATTTGTATCATATAAACAATTGATGTAAAATGAATCAATTGAAGCTGGTTATTAGAATATAGATATCGAAGATGTTTGTCGGTGCGATGGTACCCGTCATTTGGGTGTTTACTTTGATCAGGGTTTAACACTTCAGGAACACATTGGAAACACTGTCTCTGCTATGACCCGAGTGAGTGGGATTTGTTCTGAGGAATAGCAAATCCTTTGTCCGCCTATCCACCATAAGAACTCTGTATTTTTCTTTGATTCCTTCGATGCTAGAATATGCAGCAGTCGTATGGAGTCCAGTTTATGTCCATATTATGATGCTTATTATGTCCATGTTATGATGCTTATGGCAGGGCGATTGAATCTGTACAAAGACGAGTTTTCAAATATTTTTGCCACAATTTTCTTGACAGTATAATATTTCCAAATCAATTGTGCTGGTTCTTTTCCAGTGTGTCAGCGGCTTTATAAAAAGGCACAATTCGGCTTTACATTATTTGATTACTTTCAGTGCGTTATATATCAACAAAGATTAAAATATAATAAGGATACTAATTTCGTGAGACAGATTTACTAGAAACAATAGTAAACATAAATATAAACTTAAATTTGTCGAAGGTGTCTCTACTACGTGATAGCATTAAGATGGAAGGCACCACAAACTTCGTTAATGTTATACATGCATAGTGGTTTCCTACTTATCAAAATTCATGAACACTCTACTATAACACACCTCAACTCAAAAAGACTGTATTAAATACTACTAACGTATATAACAACATACTAACCCTGCGAACTAAATAAAAAGCTAATCTAGACTTTCTGATTCGGCAATCGTGAAATGTTCAATTATTAGGGCACAAGTGGTGCAGAACTACAGTATCCGTACAACTTCCTTAATTTAATGAAACTAATGAATTTACATACATTCCGTTTAAACAACGAATTCTGTAATAAATTAATTCTTTTAACAGTACTACCTCTTCTGGAATAGTGTGTATTGGGAAGAAGATTAATATCTTGTTAGAAATACAAAAATTATCTCAATTTATACTCAAATTCTTATCCTAAATGAATTACTTCTTGGAATAAGCTTAATGCATAATTATCAATCGAAGGAAATGGCAGAAGAATGTTTAAGTGTAACGCCATGTCAACAAAATTTAGCAACATTAAAGAAATTGTATGTAGAAAACCATTTATAAGAAACATATTACCCTTACAGGTAGATATAGATATTGTAGACATCACTCCCATCATGGCAAATATCTATAGTGTGTAAACCCCATGTAACACATTATTGTATGAAATTACTTCTATAGTTTTCTTGACTAATTCATTTTTTTTTAGTTCCAGCATTAAATAAAATTATAATAATATACTCACCAGCGACACATACATGTATGAAATTGTTTAATTCTGAATCAGGTTTATATCAAGATCAGAGGTACTAGAAATTGTTAGAAAACCTTATACATTCAAAGTAATATCCTCACAACTAGACCTTTTGCAATTTCTTAATGAAATGAAACCAGATATTAAAAGGATCTACTGGACCTGTATGAATATTAATAGATAACATTAAAATATACTCGTATGTACATCAATCTCACTATAAAGTAAGTCACTGCATACAAAGGAATTTAGAATTCACTATAAATAAGATAATCAATATTTGAAAGTTATTCAATCGTTTATAAGCCAGTGTGATGTGTGCGGGCCGTGTTGTCGGCATTGCGATGTTGTATATTATAATACAATAGTTAGCAGTTATTGCAGTGTAATACAATAGGTGCTTGTAGACGTTAACGTTTACGAATAATGTCTCTACACGTAGGGTTTCTTAAATAATTAAAAGTAAACAGGCGGCTGTATACACAATGCTAAGTACATTCCAGCTGGACTCATGAAAAGAGTACAACCGTTGTCGACGATGAAACACGATGAAATAAAGATTTGAATCAAGAATCTATATCGCAATTTGCTGCACCAATATCCAATGATTATGAAAGTGGAAATTGTTTTCATGAAATATAATGTTCTACATATTGAATACAATGTCAAAGCTGTCATGCTCTACGCTACAAAAATTGTTTTTTTTAACCATTGTCCTTTAATACTCACAGCATCAACCACCAATTTCAACAGTTGGTAATCAAATATTCGCTCTTTTTTATGCCAAAGGAAGTTACAAGTAAGTTTCTACAGCAAATTCAAAGAAATCTTTAGTAGGTAACAATTTTATTTAATTTTTATATTTATTTTCCCCTTAAATGTTAGGGAGTTTGTTTTATCAGTACACAATACAATTCACAGTGGATGGGCAAGCTAACGCGCTAGCATTAGCATTCCGTATTTTAGCAGTGCAACATCACAGCAAAATTTATGCCAACTATGTACGTTAAGGATACATGAAACACGTATTCCTAGAGCTCCACTTCGTTAACGTTCATTCATTATATGATGTTTCCATTCTAAACTACGATCACTATAATTTACATCTCAATTAGAACTACTACGAGTAATGTAAACTTACCATGCACAAACCAGTAACTATTGAAGCATTTTCCGCAGGAAATACGACAGCGCAGCAATTAGTTTTGTAACGATGTGAACTATTAGATTTTAAGTTACTCCTTTAGTGTTTTTAGACGTATGTAAATCGATATTCGTCGCATTTGGAATGAATTCTAAACTACAAGGAATGTTATACACTCTATACTCTCAAAGATAACATTTTATTTTCACGAAACCTTTTATCTTTTACTATATTTTTTTCCTGTTATGAAAGCAACAGTTCTAAGCAAATGTTTGACTTCTCTGATTTTCTTTTTATTTCGTCGAGTACATTCTTTTCCTCTTGTATACAAAGAAGTGTTTGATGCTTAAACATTTTCACTCGTTGTCGATAACTCTAACACTTCCAAAGCACTTGCACCTGTCGCACTTTTAATTCTATAACATATTTACCTGACACCTACAGATATTTGAGTTGTTTTACCGGTTAGATCGACTGTTTGTTATTATTCGTGTATCGCCTGTAAATGAATCGCTCTTCGATCAGTTGTTAAAGTAATGGTGTTATAATAACAAGTAGATCGTTCCCTCTACATACTGTTGTTCTACTACAATGAATCTTTACTTCACACGCCATCCAAAATTAAAATATACTCACCATACAACTGTATGCTGCCATCTGTATCTCCTAACGAATTCTTTGAAACGCACTTATAGGAACCGAAGTCGGGTTGTGAAAGCGACTTTATTGTTAGCTTCATAATAACTTTGTAATTATTCTCCAACATTTCTAGTTCGTATTTATCACCTGCAATAAAAAATATAATATCACTTGCTAATCTATCTTTACAAATTTAATCACTAAAGATGCTTAGTTTGGTAATTCGCCCACGCAGATTTATGCTAATATCCTCATGCTTGCGAGAGATAAACAACAAAATGAGCATATTCTATGATTTCAAATCTGGACTAATTTTCTCCATAATTTTCGCCATAATAAGTAATAATTTCGCCATTATTTTTAATACAATATTTAATAGATACAAAATTACAAACTTCCAGCGTAATATACATACAGTCGAATTGTTGGATCTGGTCTGTTACGTCATGAGTAATGTCAGTATGAATCGACTCATGTCATGTTGACATTTCTCTTTAATGGACGTTAAATTTCGGTGATGAATATTTTACCTATATCTGCGTTTAATTACGCTGTTAATGACGTAACGGACAAGATCCAAAAATTCGACTGTACGAGGGAGCGTTCGCGGAATGGGGGATAAGGGGTGGAAATAAAAAAACCAAATTATTCTTCTTTTTCAATATATTCACCTGCAAGACGGATACATTTTTCACATCTTTCAATTAATTTATTTATACCCTCATAAAAAATGATTTCTCTTTATCTGCACAATACGCCGACACTGCCTCCTTGACTTCATCGTCGGCAGTAAATTTTTAACCCCGCAGCTCTTTTTTCATTTTCGGAAACAGGTAATAATCACTCGGGGCCAGGTCTGGGCTGTAGGGTGGGTGATTCACAATTTCGAAGACCACCTTATGCAGGGCAGCTAACGCAACGCGGCTCTTGTGGACGGGCGCGTTGTCGTGCAAAAGCAGCACACCTTTCGTCAATTTTCCCCGTCTTTTCTTTTTAATGGCTTCTTTTAGTCGCTCTAATATTGAAGCGTAATATTCTCCGGTTATAGAAACACCTTTATCTTTATAATCAATCAACAATATTCCTTCCGAGTCCCAAAATACCGTTACCATGAGTTTCCCAGCTGATTGTGACACTTTAAATTTCTTGGGAGGTACCCTGCCCTTTTTATGCCATTGCATGGAGTCTTGTTTGGACTCAGGTTCATAATGATGAACCCAAGTTTCATCTCCAGTAACAATTCGACTCAATACACCATCCTTGTCTCCATTACAGAGGTCCAAAAATGCACGCGAACACTCTACGCGCTGTTGTTTTTGCGGCGGCGTGAGCATTCTCGGCACCCATCTTGCGCTGATCTTAGACATGCCGAGATGATCGTGTAGGATTTTAAAAATTGTTGTATCGGATACTCCAACCATTTCTGTGAGTTGTTTCTTCTTTAGTCGGGCATCTTCGAGTACAATTTTTTCAACTTTTTGGATAAGTGCTGGCGTGGTCACCTCAATGCTCCTGCCCGGCCTCGGGTCGTCTTCAAGGGATTTCCTTCCTTGTTTATATAAACTATGCCACTTGTACACCATGGTTTTTCCTGGACAAGAGTCGCCGTAAACCAATGACATCTCATTCATTATGGTCGCGACTGATTTTCCTTGGCTGGTAAGGAACTTAACGGCACGATATTCGATTTTTTCCATATATCACTTTTCACTCCTGATTATGTTACTTGGTTGACGATAGCTCAAAGACTAACTGTCTAATAACAATGAAACTTCGTATTTATACTAATTATGAGTCGCTGCACAGGCAACACCCCCAATGCGCCTAATCACCCCCCTACAACCCGCTCATTCCGCGAATATAAAAACGCCTCCTCGTATGTACTATTGATTTCATAATGATGTGGGAGAGTAAAACCGACATAACATAGTTTTTTTAATAGTGTAATAGTAACTTTATTTGACAAATGTTTGAAAATATCAATGCGATAAGTCCAAGTTGTATTAGTAACTTCAGTACAATTTACAATAGAAAATACATATTGTCCTAGATCATTATGAAATCGATAGTATGCACATATATCGAACTAATTGTAAGTTTAACGTCTTGTTGGCACAATTCCGTATTCCGTAGTAATTAGGAATAGAATTAGTTGGTGCATCGATCTCACTTAGAGATAACACTGGTTGTCTAAATTGCACCGTTAGAGATTTTAATATGATGTTGTTTTGAATAAAAATAAAGCAACACGCAAATAGTGTAAAATAAGATACTAAACGTGTATATGCGCTTGCAATAAAATTGAGTACGGTTTATTATACCTATGTGATTTGAATATAATAATCTGTCATCTATTAAGTATAATTTGTCACATTTTGTTGCTAGATAGTTGTCAATATACCTGTCTGCTATTAACGTATATTACATTAAACATGTATTATACTGTCAAGTTGACATTTTTAACCTCATTTTGAAAAGTACATTTCAATACATCGAAAAAACATAGAAATTGGCATAGGACTTGTACGCAGATTTATTGCAACCGACTGTACTTTATCTCATTGTTTCCGTATATTTTAAACGTTTATATTTTTGTTGAAATATCCTTACTGTAGACGTCTATTTTTCACATTATCCAATAACAAAATAAATGTTCTCTTTGTAGTACTAGTAAACAATGGCATTCGACATATGCTGTACGTATCTCAGATACTGGCTTAAAACGTTTTGCGTATGTACATATGTACTATCGCGAGCATTTTAAGGCATTTTAGGACTCAAACTTCAAGCGGTATGGTCGTATACAGCTACTCGAAACATTTGAGAAGTGGCACTGGGTGACTGTAATTAGGGGTCGATAACAAGCAGGTAGAAAGATTCGCAATAAATTATATATCCTATAATGATTGTAATACATCCTACATGATTATAATATGATTCGTATTTATTGACGAAATTCGCTCTGTTTGATATTATGTCTGGAACATTCAACATTTCTATTGTATTTATAGGAAATCTGATGAAGGAAAAACAATGTTTGCAAAACATTAAGAAATGATTAAAATTACATATCAATTTAAAGAAATATTTATTTCTGAATATATATTAATTTTTTAATAGGGCGAAATATATCTAAGGTAATTAGCAGTTGATTTAGGAACATTTTATTGTACGAGACCATTGAAAACGTATTGCACGGCACCTGACTGGTCTTTATAAATTAAACATTTTCCAGGTACTTAACGGTTGACAATTACTTCTACATTAAGAAATTATATTGAATTTACTTCAGTAGTGTAAATTGTTCTAAGAAATAACTACTATTGGCTTAGAATTCTTATTAAATTAATATAACTGTCGTATTTATACAAACTTTTAAAGTTCTTAAGAACCCGGCAAAACAAACACTGACAAATATTATGAATAATCTTCTTTTATATAACCATAACGTGCATCTATAAACAACTATATTTCTTCATTAAATTTTGTATTGTTAATGTCAGTACATAATAAGTACTATTCAATTAAAACCGACATTTTAAACAAAATTTCACAAAGGGTTAAGAAATAATAGATATTTTAGTATTAGAAGTAAGTATACCTTGTTTAATTTGAGACTTCTTGTAAACAGACGTTAATCACATAATATTTCTATGCGTTATCTATTATCGGCTGTTTCAATTAAAACATTGACCACATACTAATAAAATAATAATAAATTCTTTCCATAGTTACGTGTCCTAATCTGTAAGTTTATAATTTTTGCAATAACTAAAAAAAATAAAAAAATAATTGTTAGATTAATATTTTCCCTGAGAA
This sequence comes from Holotrichia oblita, assembly GCA_023690525.1. NCBI lineage: Eukaryota > Metazoa > Arthropoda > Insecta > Coleoptera > Scarabaeidae > Holotrichia > Holotrichia oblita. The sequence continues at coordinate 60,339,513 of CM043021.1, forward strand.
AAATTATGACATTTTCTCTTATTCAATTAATTTGAGTACGGTGTACCTTCGCTCAGTACATCATATTCATGTCAAATATATTCATAATTCTTTTCGCTTAGATTTCTTTTAAATAGTGTCTGCGCTCCGGCCTGCGGCTATACGGCTTATTACAGTTGCCCAGTTATATTTACCTGAATATTGCTCCAAGTAAGGAAAGCCTACAATAGATACCTTTTATGGCAGTTTGAGTCGTTTAAATTGCTCGCGATAGTACATGATTGGTGAATAAAACTGCGTTTGTTGTACGACTGATATGCAATTGGCAGTTGGAGTTTACAAAAACAGGCATTGTATTATTGTCTGAAGACTACATTGTATTATTGATTCTTCGTAAAAATCTATTGCTTATAAAAATTTCAGATGGTCCAGAAACTCCAGAAATTAGCTTGGATATACAGCGTGTTTAAGTAATTATCAAAAAATTATTTATATATATTATATTGACACAGCTTCTTCTAGAGCACCGTGTTCAATGGCAACGTATATTTCTGCTTTTTAGCTGAACAAAGAGATGCTGTTAATGAAAGCAGCGGTATCAACTCCTTGTAATCTCAATGATAAGTTGATTAGAACGATCGAACTGGGAATTGACGTTGACAGAAGTGATATAATGTATAAGCGTTTTAATTTGTTTATACTGTTAGTGTTTATTATTTAAATTAAACTACATATATATTTAACTTTAAATACTTCTTTACCAATTCAGAAATTTAAAATTTTCGAAAATATGTATTTTAATTGTTTACTATGGCTGTCGACGTTTCTCGACAGCCAATCAAATCAATAAAAAATCAATAAAAAGCTTTTTCTCTTAGAAATTTCAACCGTGAACACATTTTGGTCGCTTGTTGACAATTACGTAAAAACGTATTATTTTTTAAATTCTGTATTATCAGGATTGATAGCAAATTTATCACTATTAACTGTTCCGCTGCTGGAGGAATGCTTGTCACGTTGACTTTTATTTATGCTATTGACTATCTGGTAAGTTCACCAGTAATTTGCAATTGCAAATTGCACCCTTGCGCCCTTGGTATGATAGCTGCAGATATACCTACCAACCGCTATTTCGCATTACGAACTTTTTTGCAAAGTTTTTCTAGTGCTTTTAATTGATAAACCTAATTTTTACTTGGGGGCTTCAACATGCCACAGTTTATTGTCAATCCTGCTTCATGTTCTAAATGTTATACGTTTAAATGTTTATATAGTTTCTTAAACATTATTGTTTGAAAGTTTAACATTATTGTTAACTGTGATAATATATCTTTCGACGTTGTTGTATCAAATCTATCAAATGTTGATCACTTTCCAATCTACACATAATACCTATTTACTTAATGAATGTAAGCGTCTGCGTACATCAACATTGCTTCTGCATACCCCAGTTATCTGAAATAAATTGAAAAAGATATCCAAAGGGATCTAAAGTCCATATCTCAATAAGTACTAAGATTCTAGGATGGTGGGCGAGAAGTAATTTCAACATTTAAGATTATATTGCTGAGGCTAATAGAAAGCCACCAGTTATAAGCTTTGCAGCGCTTATATTAAAAAAATTGGAATATATTTATTTACTAACCACCTACACTCAAGTCTAATACGTTCTTTTCATGCGCTACTATGTAATTAATTTTCAAAAAGAAGGGTATACTTCAATGATTAAGATATTCGACGGTTCTAGCAGCTTCTGTTTAAAATTCAAATATGTAATAAAAGGGAGGAGTTGCGGCGTCTGTTGCGTATCTTGTCTTTTGATATTCCTTTGCCAGATCAAGGTATTCATTTGTGGATATTATTCAGTAGAAGAGAAAGCTTAGGAATATCACCGCCATATTAACTTGGTCGACTAATCCAAAGAGTACTTTTATTAAATTCAAATAAGAAGTCAAGGATTCACAAAGGTCTTCTTTTTTAATACGTATCGTTGCCTGTCATCTCCTTTGCTGTAGTTTTTTTTTGTAGATGTAATCAAAGCGTATAACATTTATGAGGCAAAAATAATGAAAAACCACGACTAAAATTATCAAAGAGATACGGCTTTTATGTCTGAGATAGTATGGTTGTTATTTTTCACTTAGAATATTATGGATATTATTCTCTAAAATAAAAAAATTATCTTGTGGACATTAAGTACGATCGAATAATGTTAGCAGATCTCGGGAAGACAAGATAAATTATAAAATCTTAATATGCTTCAAAATATCCTTTGTTATACATATTTAACATACGCCAAACAATAACATTTTTTAAATTAATTTGGTACAAATATTGAGTTACGACTAGAATAGGCAACATGTCAATTGGTGATGCGTGTAAAATTATTATTATGAATTCTAATAAATATTATGAATGCAACCTTGGATGATCCAGAAGATTGTCTTACAGTGAAATATGTTTTGTTAAAGTCTAGTTGTTAGCGAACGGAACAGGAGGTAATCGCTACCAAGTATTTGATGAAATAGTAAAAAATTCCCATTGAATTTTTCCATAAAAATTGGTGTGAAGTTTTCCCGAAGAACCAAAGCAATTCTGAAGGCGTGCCGTTGTCATACATCATATTATTTCGCGGTATTTTGAAAATAAAATTGCATCGATACTGCTAAACTTTGAGTAGTGTAACTTTGACCAAATTTGTACTTCAAAACCTTTCATTATAATTTGACGATTCTAACGCTCTTCAACTTCTTTCAAGGATAAAGAAATGCCAAATTGAACAAATTACGGTTCTTCAATCAATTGTTATTAGCTATATTTGCTACGTTTCGGCCGACACTAGCCTTTTTCAAGCAGTCAGCATCCTTGAAACCTTTCATTATATATGAATGAAGATGACCGGATGGCAAAAATCTGATGACAAAATAATAACTTTATACTATTTGCAGTTTTATGAAATGAAAAAGATGAATAAAAGAGCACAGCGGCACAAGTGCTGTTGATGCACACATTGTGTCCATTTTGTATGAAGAACACATATATTTAGATGTCAGCTTTCTGCAAATGGTAGCTAAAGATATCAAAACCATTTCACAAATGTATATATTTGTGAGATATGTGTAAGTTCGAACCGGTTTTGACATCATTTAAAGTTGTCTGATACGATTAATTTTTCAAAATATATTTTTGAAGATAAAGGTACAAAGGTTACAAAGGGAGACATAAAAAAATTAATTATCCATAGAGGTATAAGTGTTGATATGATTTTATGTAACAACCACCACTAGTTACAACGTGAAACAATCGAAATACTTATTAAATGTATGTTAGCGTTGATTTACCTAGTACTAGTTAAATGCAATGTATCCTTAATTGGCTTCCTACCACATTACCTCTCAATTTAAAACAAACGAAAAGGCTGATCTAATGACATGTGACAATTTACACTTACACGAATACATACCATTTCATTAGTTTTAAAACATTTAAATGTGTAACCTAGTTATGCTTTTGGGACATTTTCTTGCGAATAGGCTTTTACAATTGTATTTTAGGACCACATATATAGTAACCAGCTTGTCTGAAATAATTTCCGATGATAGATTAATACAATGAATATAATAAACGTTTGTGTTAATAAGAACTGACTAATTCCGCAGATTTCTACAGATGCAAAATTCCTGGCTGTGTTCATACTGTGGCCTTATCCTTCTTAATTTGTTCTAGTCATTTATGTCCAATAGCACGTTTTAAAGTCACTTTGGAACAAACAAACAATTTCTCTTAAGTTGTAACCATGTCGTGAAAATTTCATCAGCTCCCTCTTGGCTTATTTCAGTTTACACACAATACTTTATCATTTTCTTCCGCAAATTACATAAAACACTACAGCTCTGAGAATTATATTTCGACTTATTCTTTGGATATAGGTAATTGAATTAAATAAATATCCAAAGCTGTAGTACACTACAGTACAAATACTATTAAGTACAAAGAGACCACGCTAAAACTATCAAAGACATATATAAAAAATTTCCACTAATATTGTGCTTAGCACATAAAAATAAATAAAACATACTGCCAGAACTATACAAGAATAGCTTCCTCTAACATATAGTTTAAAATGCTTGAAAGTATTGAGAAAAGTTAACAATACGAATGGAAAGTATCTTCCGCAAACAACAACCTGGCTCTAGGTAAACACACATAACAAAGGGTCAATTTTATACACCATAGGCGGTACAAGTAAAATTTTTTTAATCTAACAAACCTACGATAATCAATATATGATTTCAAATAAGGCTACGGTAGAATTAAGAGTAAACTATTATATAAAGTTCTAAGATCGATACGAACTACCAGAAAGTAATTTCGAAATGATGTAATTTTCACGAGAATCTAGTACGAATAAAAAAATATTAAACAAGTTTAAAGTTAAAAAGATGATATACACAGTTTTATGTACTATCAGTTTCTGTTCGGAAACGGAAATTTTTGGCGAGAAGGAAGGCAATGGCTAGTGAAAGAAAAATTAATATAGAATTACAAAACTTATCAGTCAAATATTGCAGAGCTGGCGGCTGAATGGGAAACTGACACGACTACAGCATACCACAATTCCCTCACGTCTAACACTAAACACTTCAACCCACTAAACACCAAGCAAGTTTTAACTAAGACACCGACGCGGTTGTTCTACTTCTGCACCAAGAGATCCAGTGAAGAACTTCCCTCACGACTACCGAGACATCACAATATCTTCGCGACGGAGAGTTACTGATCCACTTTGTCAGCTTTAATTATACAAGTGAGAAAAACTAGTATGTTGCAGTGGTTAAGTACCTATATCCGAAGATTGATTTAAAATATAATTCCCAAAGCAGTATTATTTAAATGTAATCCGCGGAATCAGATGATAAATACCAACAGCATTACGTATACACTGTGTACGTGTATAGCTGATGAAATTTTCACTAAATGATCACAACTTAAGAGGAATTATTTGTTTGTTCCAAAGTGCACACATAAAAACGTATTCTTGCGCCAAAGATGTAGACTTCTTTGAATATATTTATTTGAAACAAATAAATATTTTCTTGCCAATAGAAAATATATTAAAATCAAAAAATTATGTTTACTTGACTAAAATAAATGATTTTCTTAAAAATCTATTATAATCAAGTAAATATTTTCTAGAATGAAGACCTCATTTGAAGTGGGGGATGTAGTGTTGCGAATATCAGTAAACGCCAAGTGGCCAACCTTCAATTATTGTTTTGCTGTGCGAAAGTTACGTGAATGTGTCAAACATTGGTTCCTCTTTAATAAGTGGTAATACACACCGCGAATTTTATTATCTTGGTAGAAGTTGTATCAAACAGTGGTTTGTTGAATTATACGCAACTATTGATACTACTGGTTAATTTTAGGTTAGATTCTCATTTTAATCTGTTTAAGTACTCTTAAGGTATAGTATATTGTTTATAAAAGATCTCTTCTGCAAGTGTTAATGTGCTCAATATTTCAACTAATATCTAGAAATGTATTTTTAGTTAATTAGGCAAAGGTATCGTTATGTTATCTAAGCATGTTAGAACTAAATAAAATGTTGTATTTATATTTAATTCATTTTATAAAATAGTGTTTCTAAAGGTGTTTTTATGATTTAAAAATTCAAACTCTAATTGGCATAGTGTTAAATTCGATTTCTTTTTGTGCTTCAAGAGGTTTCCATATTATGTAATTAAAATATAACTGAAAAAAGATAAAATTTTGAAAAAGTAAATTCTCTTCTAGTTACCTAATAAATAATTTATATTTCTATTGCGAAATATGTAGCAAATACTATATCATTACTAGGTGTACATGTATATTATATAATATGTATGTATATACAACATATTGTATGTGTAATTAGTATATTGAATACAATAAGTAATTGTCTTGTCTTAAATAATTTAGGGTCATATTTATAGTTCGTGCCTCAGGCTGTGCCGATGCATGAGCACACGATTTTGACATGAATGTCATTAAAAATGTGTCAAAATCGCGTGCTCAAGCATCGACACAACCTGAAGCACGAACTATAAATATCGCCCTTAAATCCTCGCATTTAATATCAATCCTCAAGTATTTATTTTATCCAAGAACAACATAAGTACTTGCAACAAGAATGAGATTCTTAAATGAAGAAAATATAATATTTCTGATAAGCAAAAATTACTTGGTTTAAAAATATATTTATTTGAATTTCCAAGAATTTAATTTACTTGTAACAAATAGATATTTTCTTGCGTATATACGAACCTACCGTTTACTCGATTCAAGTAAGATTTACTTAATCCAAGAAACTACTTCTATGTGTGTGAGCTTAAACATGCTATTCTACTTAAAATAGCAGACAAAATTAAGAAGCATAAGGCCACAAAATGAAGACGGCTAGGAACTTTGCGTCTGTAGAAATCTGAGGAATTAGTCAGATCTTATTTACGCAAACGTTTATTGCATTGACTAGCTCAGTCGACCTACGTATGAAGATTAATCGATTGAAGGCGGTTGATGCAATAGCGTATGGCTGTTTTGTGGTGGCAAATATCTGATATATCCCCAACAAAGCATCGACTATCAGTCAATTGTTTAGTAAGCATATATACATATCCCGGTGTTCACACAGAATTGTACTACTGTAGAGATATTACATATTTCACAAATTATACTTGAAAAGCTGACAACATACATGAAACTAACAACAGAAAGTTGCCCTCGGCAAGTCATCAGCAATACTAGAGTCTAACCATTTCCTTTGTCAATGGGACTTTCACAGCTTCCGTTTTATAAACAATTGTTAAATTACAAAGGTATTTAATAAGCTAACTGTGGATTACATTATTATAGCGATTTAACACCATTTTAATAGATTTTCGTATAGTTATATACAGATCGTTGCATCGCAAGTGCCGTCAAACGCTCGCTCCGATTGACGTGTTACTTCGTTGAGCAGGTCTTAGCGTTGTAGTATGTACATATGTACACTCGGTACGACTTAGTCGTCGAACGATTTTAATAAGGTAACTCACTAAAATCGTTCGAAGACTAAGTCGTACCGAGTGTACGTGCATAGCTGCGCCGGTGGTATGAATTATACGTAATGTAGGTAGACTCATATGATAAAATTTTCTTTAACGTGCACAATGTGCCCGCTGTTTTTATCATCATAAAAACTAACAAGCTATACCAAGAATAGCAGACTTGTGCACAGAATATGTATTGTAAGAAGATGTTTATGACGAATGAAAAATGTAAAATATTAAAGCAACGTGGAGAATGGTAATACTATGTATTATCACAACAATTCACAGTAAAATAATGAAATTTAAATTCTGTAATTAGTAGCTAAATAAAAAATGAATATTCTCATATTTAAGAGGAATAAACGTTAAAAAAATATGCATATGTTACAACAGAAGGAATCTATTATTAGTCATAAATTATTATTTTATAAGTTAACATAAAAGCGACCACTTTTCTAATGCATTAAATGCTCGAAACGTCTTCCGGTCGCCTCAAAGCAATACGCTAAACGATCGTAGAAGCCTCGTTGCGCATTCTGTAAAATTGCTGGAGGAATGTCATCAATAATAATGTTGTTAATAATTTTTTGTTGCAATTCTGCCAAATTGTTTGGTCTATCGTTTTCAAATGTATAGATCTTAGTTTTAATGTATCCCCATAAGAAAAAGTCATTAGGGGAGAGATCTGGTGATCTAGGTGGCCAGCGAATAGTTCCCCAAGTACTTAGAACACGGTTTGGAAATATATTAAGAAGATATTCCCGTACAACTTTACTATTATGAGCGGGACACCCATCCTGTTGTAACCATATGTTATCCAAGTTGAGCGCCAAATCGTGGAGACGTGGGATAATTCGATTCTGGAGCAAGTTAAGATACTTCTCGCCTGTTAAATTGCCATCTATAAAAAATGGTCCAATTTTATGCTCTCCAAGTAATCCCGCCCAAACGTTTAATTTTTGGGGATACTGAGTTCTAGCATTGTATGTAAGGTGCGGGTTTTCTCTTGCCCAGTGTCGAGGTACAGCGGGATTATGTCTTCCGTGCAACGGGAAAGTACTTTCATCCGTAAATAATATATTTGCAATAAAATTTGCGTTTTGATTGCAAATATGCATCATATTTTCGCAAAATTCCATTCTCTGTTCTTCATCTTCGGGAAATATTTCATTTGTGTTCTGTAATCTGTAGGCATGGTATTTATTTTTCTTTAAAATACGGCATACTGTGCTTTTAGAAATATCCAGCTGCTCACTAATACCCAATGAAAATATGTTCGGGTTCTGTTCGACACTAGCACAAATTAAAAGATTTATTTCGTCTTGGCGAACAAATGGCTGCCTATTACGTTTGTGCTTGTTCGGAATAATACAGCCCAATCTTTCAAAATTATTTATTATTTGCTGAATTGTTTTTAGAGCGGGTCGTGATTGATAATTTTCATAAAAGCGCTCTATTATTTGCCTTAAGGGTATTTCCTGATGATACCACTTAATAATTTGTTTTCTTTGAACTAAATTATAAACATCCATTATTTTTATAACATATAAATACCAAACTAACAAACTAAATAAATACTTATCTTACACTAAACTCTGCAGAAAACCTAATAGAAACGACGACAAAACACTAACTAAACGAATATGTTTAGCAAAAATGCTTGAAGAATGAGACAATTAACAGATTAGGATATAATAAGAAAATGCAAATTAAAAGAATATTGTTTCAACAAGAATAATAAAAAAATGAAAATGTAATAAAATATCGCAAAGCGCTAGAACATATGAGACAACTACCTTCTACAATGCCTAACTGGAGACTGCAAATATCCAAATATTCATAAGTATAATATTATAATAATAATATAATAATATTTTGACGGCAGTTGCGATGCAACGATCTGTATAGCTATATAAAAGTTGGCTAACTCAATGTTGAATCCGACTGCTTAAGTTTTTATTTTCTCTCCAGTACGAGAACAGTAATAAAGGAAACTGTTTACACAGAATCGAACTAAATACAAGTAAGATAAAGTGTAGAAATAAAATTGCTATACAATTTAGAAGTAAATGCGCATAGTGACAAAGTTGGTACGGTAAAGTGGTTGATTACTCGCCGGCTACAGCTGGTATCATGCCGCACACTCGTATACGAGATGTGATAGGAGATTAATTCTAGTCACACACTATCCGCCTACAGTGGTTCATGTCTGCAGTGAATACTGTTATACTACACTCGCCATAATGGTGAGAACGACTGTCTATCGGTAGTGGCAGTCTGTAATGTGGGAGTTCGAGTCTTCTCATTAGAGACATGTTGCAGTGTCCAGGAAGATCTGGGTTCGCTTGGGCTATCATAGATTGTTGGGATACAATGAACAACGCCTTCTCACTTACAGTGAAGTAATGCAAAGAAACTATGGAAACACATGAGCAAACATAAGCATTAGCAAGAGCTGTAGCACTTCACGGTGTCTATAGCAGACGGACGGGAGGAGGCAGCCATCAGGTATGTACTTGGAACCAAAAAGCAAGACTTAGTCTGGTACACGGATGGATCTAAGACGGCTAATGGTACCGGTGCAGAGATATTCTCTCGGAATGAGGGGCATTGCTATGCATTGGGGGAGTATGCTTCTGTGTTTCAAGTGGAAGTATATGCCATCCTCCAATGCGCATACACAATGAATGTGAAAGCGGTGACCAATAGACGAATTCGCATCATGTCTGATAGTCAAGCGACACTGAAGGTGTTCATGGAATGCCTCGACGAATTGGTGGAACTTTCGAACCGGAACAAGGTTTGCTTGACTTGGATACTGGGCCATCAGGGGATCGAGGGCGATGCAATGGCTGACGAACTCGCGAAGGGAAGGTCAGAGATGGAAATGTACGGCCCAGAACCTTTCTTCGGGATCACAAGGCAAGCGGCTCGGAGATACATAGGCGGCTGGGTTCGTACGAAACACCAAGAATATTGGAGAGCCACACCCGGTATAACTCATGGTAAAGCCTTTATAGGGAAACCACGCAGGAAAAGAGCTAGAGAACTACTACAGCTTAGTAGGAAACAGCTCTGCATTGTAACGGGCCTATTGACCAGACATGCTGCGGTGAAAGAATACCTATACAAAATTGGAGTATTTGACGGGGATACAAAGTGTAGACTTTGTAAGATAGAACCGGAGACAGGCGATCACATATTACGCGACTGCGAGGGATTAGATCGCAGAAGGCAAAACTTATTTGGGAGAATAAAAGGAGATCCAGAGACATACCTTACCCACTCGGTTAGGGACCTGTACAGAATAGTGGAGTGGACTACCGTGATGGAGTGGGTGACTTGAATACACAGGTGTGGCACAATAAGCCTGAAGGCTGCGGTGCCCACCGGTGACCATTGGTTGGACGGGTCTGGATTAGGGGAAAAAAAGAGCTGTAGCAGCCGCCTGACAACTGACAACGGGCGATTGGCTAATAGCAGTAATGATAAAAAACATCACAATTATAAAAGAAAACTAAGAAGATTAATTTTCGTTATTACTTAATATCTAATTTAATTTTGACCGTACCTGTGTATTTGGCAGGCTCATTTATTGCTATAAATCTTATCGTTACTGCATAACGATGGGGTTGGTCATTTGAACTGCCTAATAGTTGAGCATATTTTGGATCTATTATAATTTCGAAGTTGAATTACGTATTTCAGCGCTGTGCTCGATGCGTGCGTTCAACTGCTAGCATCGTAAGGCGAAAATGTTTGTGTTTTTTCCTGGTTGGGTCGTGCTTTGAGACGGCTATTTTTTTTTTGCCTGCGGGATCGAAGCCCATATGCCACCATCGCCTATAAAGAACATTATTAGTAGAATGGGGAACCACACGTGGTCACACACTTCACAGCCTGGGGCCTATCAGACTGGGTAACTTAAAATGTAACAGTAATTCGGCCAACGGAAAGGAGGTTTTACAAATAGAGCACGATTAAGGATGGGATGAACCTTCGAAAATTAAATTAATATTTGGATTTTTTTAATAAGTCCTACCAGTTGGTCATCAATTGCTTTGCTGTTTAAATTCAGTAGCGATATTACGCTAGTTGGAAGCGGAATGCCTCTGGAAATAAGGAAGTTATATAACTGTTGTTGCACATGGATGAAGTTGGTACATGACAAAATAATATGATTTAAGTTTACCTCCTCATGGCCACAGAAACATGCAGGGGAATCAATTATGTTTAATCTGTGCAGATGGGCTGGGTATCTACCGTGTCCAAATTTTAGTCTACTTAAGGTAGTACGATAGTATCTAGACAGAGTACCATTAAAATACCATGAATTAGTGTTTATTGTATTATGGATGAACGCGTAATCTGTCATATGCGATGCACACAACTCTCTCCAATGTACGCCTCAATCCTCTCTTAGTATACTTGTTTTGGCCTTATGAATTAGGTCCCACCGGGTAAGTACAGGATCATATGGTCGCCCATCCACACAGCCCTTCTTTGCCAGTTCATCGACTATATCGTGTTCTCTAATTCCAGTATGTCCTTTGATCCAGTATATTTGTGTACGAACATCCATCGCTCTTAAGTCATTAATAAGTTTGATAATGTCTAAAATAATTGGGTGCACACTGTGAGGGTGTTTCCGTTGTTGCAAGGTTTTTAAGACGCTCATAGAATTTGACATTATTACAAGGTATTTATATGTAGTACTCAAGCCATATTTCAGTGCCTCTAGAATCGCCACCGCTTCAGCTGCATATATGCTGGTTTCAGAGTCTAATTTAAACTTCGATTGAACATTATCCTGGTGCGTATAGAAAGCACAACCGCACCCATTTACATTTTTTGAACCATCGGTGTATATAATTAATGCGTTGCTTAACGTTTTTGTAATGCAAGCAAATAGTTGTCTATCATGTTCGGGGATTCCATTATGTGGCGGAAAGGATATGTTGATGTGTTCATAATAGGCAAAAAATGGAACGTTATATATTTGGGAGAAACGTATACGTGCATGCCAGCTAGCTGTATATCTAAAGGCTGCGGCAAGTATTGGCGACTTTTTCTTTTTTTCAATAACCGCTTACTAGATATTCTTTCGCGAGGATGCATAATTTAGACAAAACTTTCGAAGTATTCCTTGTAATTATTGTGTATATATATTTCACCGCCAAATATTTCCTACGAAGGAATAGTGGTGGATCTTGAGCTTCAATTTGAAGAGCTGCTATAGGTGTGGACCTCATACCTCCAACACACAGCTAAAGCGCCCCACTATGTATGACATCCAATCTCTTTAAATTCTTTACACCTGTGTTACCATAAATTGTACATCCATAGTCTATTCGGGATCGAATATAAGCACTGTATATATTAATCATAGTTTTGAAGTCGCATCCCCAGGATACTTTTGTAATACATCGCAACAAGTTTAGCGCTCTCTCACATTTCGCACTAACTTCATTAATATGACTAGCCTAGTTCAGCTTGTTGTCTATACATAATCCTAAGTATTTAACATTAAATTGTATTGGAAATTGGATATTGCCCAGTTTTATTTTACCAGTCGGTAAGTCTCTTGTCCGAGACAAGAACATGATGTTGGTTTTTTGTGGTTCTAGCTCGAAAGAATTATGTGTTAACCAGAGACGGCTACTTATACGAGTTCATCGTTAGACGGAATGAAGTGAGATTAGGCGTGGGGTGTATGGATCTGCTTTGAACTACTAATTGAGTGTGCAACACTTTTGGGTACAGTTTGTTGGTGCATTTGCGTTTTTTTTTAATGTGGTGGGTGCTTAGTTGCAGTGACTCCGTAAACTGTATCGCTTGTCTGGCTATCACTGCAACTCTCGCGGTGTAGTTTTTTGTGTGTGTATGTTGTGTTCAATTGGCTTTGTGACAGCATCATATCGCCTTTTATGATGCCGCGCTGATCACTTTGCTCCCAACAGCGAATGGCAAGTTGAATACTGTATTACAAAGAAGCACTTTATGTGGATCTTGGAGCATCCGTCGAGAGAAGACCACGTCGCTATTTAAGACGCTATATTGTGAAATAACGAAATTTTTAAAGAAATCACCCCAGTAAGCGTTCATTTCTTTCTTTTAGGTCATTTTATTGATGAGGTTGTGTTTGTGTGTACTTTCTGGTGATTTCATTTCCTGGTCTTAAGCCCTATATGTTCCATTTTCTGGCTTGAAAATACTGAAGTTTGTACTTCTAACCTGGTTCTATGTCCTTGATTATTAATATCGGTTTTCTGAATTTATTGCAGGAAGATCTGCTCGTTGTACAGCTACAGTAGGATGTCTTTATCATCAAAGTTAAATACCCCCATCGAAAGTTAAATATCCCCATTTTTATTAACCTAAGGACTTGCAAAGACTTAGGTAGGTTTTATGCTGTGGTATGTAATTCTGAGTGTGTTTAAGGAAAAGTGAAGTACACAAGCGTCAAATTAGGTTTTATATAAGTAGTCATAGTCGTCATAGTATTATGCTAGAAATAAACTAATCTAGAAGAACCAAGATGAGTAAAGCTAAATGATCAAAAATTTATTTAAACATAAGATACTTAAAACAATTAACAAAAATCGAAACAATCAAAAAATCATGAAGGTGGCTCAAAATGATGTTCTTGTTTTTGACTACACCTATTCAATCGTATCCTTAATGATAATAGTGCTCTCAAAATAAAATTTTCCTCTATCTCCGTAATGATTGTTTGAATGCGTTGTAGCATGTTTTCCGGTGTTGTTGGTTCTGACTGGCTTTGCATTTGATATATCCCCATAAAAGATAGTCTAAGGGTGTCATATCAGGCGATCTAGGCCGCCAGGTTATAGGTCCTTCACTGCTAATCCAACAATTTCCATAATTATTATTAAGAATTATCCATAATTATTACTAAGCACTCACCACACATTAAAAAAAAATTGCATGGCAATGCATAGTGCGCAGGTGCTCCGTCGTGTTGCCACCATAAATTAGCGCGAAGATCCATTGGTAAATTGTCAATAGCGTCCTCAATTTGCCCTTGCAGAAGCGCTAAATAATTATCTCCGTCTAGTCGATCTTGAATAAAAATGGGTCCAACCACTCTGTTTCTTATTATACCGCACCGTACATTAAGAGACCAGCGGTGCTGATTTGTGTGTTGTGGAATCCAATGTGGGTTAACGTCTGAATAATAGTGCATATTATGTCTGACCACACTTCCATCATTTTTGAATGTAGCTTCATCTGTAAATCAAACATTCTGGAAGAAAAACTGATTTTCTTGAAGTTTCTCTTAGCTCCATTCTACGAATTGTATCCTTGCACCATAATCATTTGCAGTTAACTCCTGATGAACTATCATTTTATATGGATGAAATTTACTTTTCCGTATAATTCTACTCAGACGTTTGAGACTTATTTCACAGCCTAGCAATAGTTCTTGTGGCCAAATAATTTCAATCATGCTCTGCATTACTAAATTGTCATTTTCTTCATTGCATGCTGTAGGATTTAGAAACACCAGCGTTTTATAATTCACAGTATCTGTTGCTCTAAATCTCACTAAAAGCCTATGCAAAAGTTTTGCATCTGGATGTCGTCGATTTGGAAATCTTCGCATATAAACGCGAGCTGCTTCATTAAAGTTTTCATCTGCCCTGCCAATGACTAGGAGCATATCGACTAGCTCATTTCTACTGTAATGTTGTGACATGTTTATCAATAAACACCAATTATTAAAGACAGCACAATTAGAATTACTAATATTCTGACCACAGATCACACATATATAGATGCACAACTTAATATACTTGAACGTCCCTGCATTAAATGATGGATTTCAACACAAGAGGGGTGAGAGGAAATTATAAATATACAACGAGCATTACATGATTTGAAATTTATTATATTAATTTGACGTATTAGATAAGTAGTACGTACTTATATCGTTTATACACTTACCATTTAATGCTTACTTATGCTTTGTAGTTTAAATTTATTTTAATTGCATTAAAAATTGTTAAACAGACAATTAGGTAGTAATCTTCATATTTGTAATAATTCGCAAAATAAAAAAATATTTACATACGTAGATGCTACGCAAGAGCACAGATATCATTATTTTCTTATTTCTTGATGTCCAGTGAACTGAGGCTTATACGCTTGATTCTATATGAAGATTGTCTATAAACTATATCGGTCATTCGAAAGAACAGTGACACAACTCAAAAATCCACGATTTTCAGGAGACGCATTTTAAACTATTACTACCTCTTTTTTATTGATTTCAGGGATTAAATTCTAACTTTTGCATTCATAAACTGTAATCATTGAGGATCACTTGAGTTTTTTGAGTACTCATAATGTATCGATTTAACAAAAGTTCAACATAGTTGTATTTGAGTTGTGTCACTGTCCTTTCGAATGAGCGATATAGCTACATATGTACTTGCCGAATATACATATATGGTAAGCAACTTGTAACTCTAAAATAAATTTCACACAGGTCAGTCATAGTCATACAGGTCAATCATAGCTACTACTGTTTTTTTCACCCAACTTTGCGTGAGATAATGATAATTTTAGCGATTTAGGTATAGAATTGTATTTTCCCAGCTAAGCAGCAGTTTTCTTCTAATATTGCTGTTCAACTAATCAAAAAGAAACCCGTTTTTACGTAAAATCATGTTTTCGACTTATAGAAACGCAAATAACTCAAAAGCTTGGACTTCTTCGCACTACTGCCCCACCCTGTTTTTACGTAAAATATGTTTTCAAATATACGTCTTTATAGAAACGCAAATAACTAATCTCAATTAAATCACTTCTTTCAATACTACTGACAAATACTTATACAACATATACGTCTTTAAATCATTTTTAATCTCAATTAAATCAGTAATTACAATTCAATAGAAAGATGTGACAAATTCGGCTATGAACCCTTACCTAAGTTGTGATAAACCCCCTTTAAAAAAACTAGTGATTGCCTATAGAGTTGCGTATCTAATTGTGTTTTATTTGTGATTCTGACAATTAAACAATAGGTAACATTTGGCATTTGTCAACTACATTTTAATTTCAGTGCATGCTATGATTTTTTTTCATTTTCTTATAAGCATACGTAATAATGAAAATTGGATGACAAATGCGCGCGGACCCTCTGTAACGCGAGTCGCACGCGATTTTCGCCTCTATTTCGTACAGTAAAGAGTTCATAACTTTGGAACCGCTGCAGATAATCAAACCAAATTTGGAATGTTAGATTAACAAAACATACTCTTTCTTTTAGTGACACAAATTTAATTCAACTTTCACCACAAAGCAGAGGTAAATTTTTCCATGCCTACATCAATACTTGTAACTTTGTTCATAATTAACTTATTAGACAAATATTCCACATTTAAGCCGTTCTGGTCGTTAGTGATCGACTTGTGGCGAAGGAAATAGTTTTTCATCTTCTATTTGTAGAACAGGCGATTTTTTACCTGGACGAATACTTTCGCGGGTAGCTGTATATTAGATTCTTTATACCTTGATCAACAGCCTCAATAGCCACTGTAAACATAAAAATCGCTGTTGCTTTCATTTCTCACGCTTTAGTTAGATTAGTTTTAAATAACAATAACACGGAGAGTCTTTACTACATATAGAGAAAACTCTTGAATTCAGGAGAGTTGATTGTTCAGGGTCTGAAAAGATGAGCGCTTCTTCGGATGAGCCAATAGACCTTGGGTGCACTTACTCTACAATACACACAATATGCGTCATAGCAAGGGAATCCTCAAGAATTTGTACGTGAATAAATCTTGCTACTACTGTTTACAAATATATGCAAAGAAGATTATTCTAAATCAGCTCTAAAAATATCGGGAACCTCAACGGAAATTGTTTTAATTAGTAATCAATAAATCCAGTCCAATGCTTTCTTTGTAAAAGAAAATAAAAGATTGTACGTACTTTGTGGCACTATTTCCCCCGTATCCGTAGTCCAGTAGTTAATCGGCTTTGGAAATGCTTCCGAATGGCACTCTAAAGTAACATGTTCTCCCTCGTATGCACCAACCATCTGATTTTGAATCCAAATCATTGGCGGAACTGAAAAAAGGCAAAAAACCATTAAAGCAATGCTTGATAGCGAAAAAAGTAGGTACATAAATATTATGTGGATTAGAAGAAGATTTTAGTTAGTGATTACGCTTAAGCCGTAGTTGTAATTCTGATTGGTAAACACATCTTTGGTTTTACGTACAAAAGCAAGATATTTGAGAAATTTATTTAATTTGCACATAGGGAATTGCAATACTCCGGTATTATATGTAAATCTACTAACTGAATCGTTTGTTATTCCTTCTTGGTATAGTTTTTGCAACATTTCCCGTTTTTATCTTCTGACGCAGTAGAATAAATTTATGAATTAGATTCAAATGTATACATGCGTGTGCTCTTATAAATACTGCTGGCATATTATTGATATGCAAAGCAATTTCAAAACTTAAAACTAAAGATTATACTTTCATGTTGTTCTAATAACTAACAATATGCATATTGCTGTGCAATTTTGTATCAAATTATGTACGTTGGACGCATCATTCTGTATTGGTGCTTCCAACTTTCCCCCATATTTTACTGCATATTTACTGCCTCGATAGCATTGGCATTAGTGTATGTGTGTGTGTGTTAGAGACAAACTCAGTGTCACGAATTGCCGGTGGTATTATCACCTCACTTCACTTACTCTCAAAAATTCATGCTAGAAGACCGTGTGGGTGTGTGTGAGAGTGACGTAAAAAACTCAATACATTTGGAACAGCGTTATAAAGGAGAAAAGAATGGCAGGTAGATGACAACCTGTCGCGCTAAAATACTGTTTTATTTGTAGCTGAGAACCGCCCTAGAATGTTTAAGTGCCGTATAGCAAGTTTCGTTGTTATATAGTCCGTGGGTGTATGTGCAGACCTGTTTAAACGTGGAAGTATTATTATATTGCTTAAGAAGTCAATCGGCGATAATTTAGGAAGCATACTAAGAACTATCTGAAGGCACCTGGCTATTCTGAAGGCACTTGTACCCCGTATGTATTAACAATTCAATATGTTGTAATTATATATGGATTTTACTCTCGCCTGATTTGCTAATCTTCTATGGTACATACATGCATAGTATCACTGTTGCAGTTATGATGTTTCACGTTTTGTGCCTGGCTGAATAACTCACAAGAGGTTTTTACTTCATACTGCTTGATATCTCTAGTAATATACTCGTAGTTGGTCTATGTCTATGTTTTGTCCATATTTCAGTAATATTTCTTGATCCTCATACTGTACGGAAATCGATGATTTCCTCCATTGTAAACATTGTAAACTTTTATCCGGTAGTATCCATTAAATCATCTTCGAAGCAAATTAGTTAAGTGAAATTAGACCTACATACATTCTAATGCAGTCAGTATTCTCGATTTGAATTCGGTATGTGAGACGTTGCATACAACGAATTTTGGTGACCCTATTATTTCGTATCGCCTTGAACTATGTCTAGACAGGAAGTTGTGTAAGATATTTCTTCTTATACTGAGTGTTATGTATCTAAAAATCTTTTTTTCTATCGTTCAAATTTAGTCAATTATAGTCACTACACATTAATGTTTTAAAGTATATTTTAAGAACCTATTTAAAAAATAATGGTGGTGTCATACAACATAGCTGTTACATCCTTATTCAATTTAAAATACCTGGAATGGGAATAGTATTTGTTCCATATGTCACTATTCGAAGATCTATTTGTTTAGTATCGACTCCAAGAATAATTATGGAGTGTACGGTATCTGTAACGGTCAACTAGATTTTATTTTACCTAATTTATGCACATATATGCAAGAAGGAGTGCGAATTCTACGCAAGCTAGTAATCTACAATAAATTATTCACTAGGAAGGAACATGTGGCATTGTCGCGTTATACTTTTAATTCACTGGAGGATAGTTTCTAAAATTTAAGTGATTGACAGCTACAAATAGTAACAATTTAGGGCATTCTTGCAACTATTTCCGTTGCTCTAGTAAAGCAAATAGTAAGAAATAGTCACAGTAAACCTTAATAGTATGTAAGAATATCTAATTTCCTGCAGCATGTAAGCTTTATCTTCAGCAAATGCTTTACTGGCTAGCTATTAGTAGACTGAGTGTGCCTCTGTTTCAATGACCACTCTCCATATCTTCATTAATATACAGTTAGCAGGTTAGGTTAATGTTATTAAGCCAATCAGGTGTAATGAAGTTTTGCAATTTACTTTATGCACGAGAAAACTTTCTTATTAACGAACTGCTGATTAAAAGGGCATTATAGCATATGCCAATGTATTGTTTTATAAAAATGCCAAACTATACCAATCACGGTTCCTTTGCCAACGATTATGTATCTTATCCTAATATATCTATTTGTAAATTTCTATACGACTCATAATGTTGCGCTATTTCGTTACATTAAGCGCCAAACGCCGGCTACTAAAAGTACTATTACCGCTATCTGACGACGCATCCATCAATGCTATCATGGAAAAATCATGCCACTGTGATTCCGTAATATCAGTGATAGAAATGCATAGTAAAGTTAGCGCATATACAGGGTGATCGATTGAGATTGGCGATTAGAAGGATTGGGTCTCCTGATAATAATAAATTTCTGCAAAGTTGCGTATGCATATAGGATAATAAAATCTATTCACTAAAATATTTTCTAGATGGCAATCAAGCAGATTAATTGGTAGTTACGTACAACAAAGCTTTACAATATTCGTTGGTATACCATCGATGTCGAATCTTGAAGACTGGTTACAATGAAGTTCGCCAGTAGTGCAAAAAATTTTAAGTAGGTGGTTGGAAAAAAAATAAAAACTACGTTCATGAAGTTGTACATTTTCAGCTATAGAACTTTTGTCATCGCGTGTTGGTTTAACATCGCCGAAATAATCAAGAAAGGCGCCGCTAATATCCTAGGGGCAGACTGTGGCAGATTTGTACCATGTATCTTTTCTGTTTCTGCTTTAATTATGTTACACACCACAGTGCACTTGTTAGGCGCAATAGCAATTTTATTGTCATGGTAAGTTTTGGATAACTACTTAACAATGCATTAAACTCTGGCTTCTTATCTAACTAATATGCGTAGAAATTTGGGTTATTAACGCATTTACATAGCCAATATAGTTCATCTAGTTCCTCAGATGCGTTCCCCAAATCTAGGAGTTCTGAAAATTTAAAGTTAAAGATAGTGTAATCTAGTCTCATTAGAGAAATTATTTACACCCTTGTCTCACTTCCGGTTTAGCGGAAATTCACATAAATTTTATTCATTTGACTAACTTGCTAGATTTTTTTTCTTAAACTCCCGCGTGTGCAATTCTATATCAAAATCTATTAAGATACCCTATATTAAAAACCAGTCGTTTTCGAATTATTCAATTGTTTTCAAATACAGAGCCCTGTGCAACATCATGGTAAAAATTGTGTGTTCCTTACATTCAAGGATCAAATTTCCGTCTTAAAAATTATGTCAATGTAGACAGGGCCGTCTAAAATTAACGTTCATTTCATTTAAGTTAACGTCAACGAAAGTCACCTTTCTGAAAAGAATGATTGGATTTTTCAATACACTTTAGAGTTTAGCATGATTCATTATGAGACCTACTACACTATAGTTTGTAGGGTTCTTGAGTTAATAGCGCTTTTCTGGTAGAACTTCGAAAATACTACTATATAATTTAGTTTAACATTCTAGTAATCCTTAAATGTCAAGATGATTGGTGTTGTCTAATATACAAATATACATACTTGATATATGTCAAGTAAAATGGCGAATGACACAAATAGCTAAGGAAGAAACTATATTTTAGATTTATTTTAGATTCATAAAGAATGTGGATTGAATATGTTGGCTTGTTAACATCCGATACTAACCCTTTGATAGTAACATCCGATTCTCAGGCGGACGACGAGTTTCGTTGCTTTACCGAATCTACACGAATGACTTCACGGTTACTTCTGATCAGGCGCGTTTTAGTTGCGTCTCAGTAAGTGCTTAGCCGCCGTCGAGAGCATTATATTAGAACCCGTCTGTGAGGCGGATGTTACCGAAAACGTGATTTTGTTGTACCGTCTTATAATCGATTGTTACCAAAACTTGATGGAGAAACAGGTATGTATTTTATCTACTTGGTAATAAACAGAAAATTGAAACTGATTCCAATTATAGTCGAAAAATATGGCCCCACCACCACCTATATCTGACAGAACTCGTAAAATTATGATGCTAGTACCTCCAACGCATTATGAAAATGACGCCAGTGATGAAGAATATTTATCTGATGAATCACTTAGAGATGATAATGACCAAATAGAATACGTAGATTTCGATGATAGTTGTTCCGATATCGATGACGATTTGTTGCTGATGAATGAAGAAGTAGTCGATTACACAACAAACAATACAGCCGATGTTGAAGAAGGTGTAGATCATGTTGAAGAAGGTGAAGATTATGTTGAAGAAGGTGCAGATGATGTTGAAGATTGTGTAGATGATTTACCCTTGTGCTACTATGGCAAAGATCGGTGTTATGTTTGGCATAGTTTCGAGCCAACGAAGGCTAGAACGACTCCAGCTCATAACATCATTCGAATGAAATTATCCGCTTTACAAGGCAGAGCAAAACATTTAGACAATAAATCCACATCGGAAGACGTATGGAGGTTGCTGTTTGACGAAGTAATTATTAATGAAATAGTTACGCATACCAATCATAAATTACAAGCAATGCGAGAAAAACTAACCAATAAACAATCTCCTAACTATAAAGATACAGATTATCTAGAAATAGAAGCCCTCATTGGTTTGCTGATGTTGTGTTCTATTTTCAAGTCTGGAAGAGAGGACTTATCATCACTTTTTTCAACGGGTGTCAGAGGTCGACCATTATTTCGAGGAATAATGTCTCTAAAGCGTTGTCAGACACTCTTATTATCTATGCGCTTTGATGATGCTCTTACCAGGCAAACTAGAAAAGAAACAGACCGCGCTGCTGCAATATCGTTTATTTTTAATAGATTTATATCTAACAGTCGAGATAACTATAGTATTGGTAACTGCGCCTGTATAGATGAAATGCTGTTGGCGTTCAGAGGAAGATGCCCATTTAGAATGTACATGCCAAAAAAACCGGCGAAGTATGGCATAAAAATAATGTGCCTCACCGATGCTCAATCATCTTATCTTTATAACGCCTACATATATACTGGCAAAGATAGTGATGGTGATACTTTACCGGCCGATGAACAAAAATTTACTAAGCCCACTCAAGCTGTTCTGAGACTGGTAACACCTATTGTCAACTCAAATCGGAACGTGACAGCTGACAATTGGTTTTCTTCCCAGGAAGTACTAGAGGAACTAAAAAGCAGAGGTCTCACATACGTAGGAACAATTAGAAGAAACAAACGAATAATTCCTCCACAATTTCTTAGCTGTAAGGGAAGACCTGTAGGTTCCTCGATGTATGCATTTACCAAGAATTTTACTCTTTTGTCATACATGGCTAGAAAAAATAAACCTGTTCTGTTGGTATCGTCCATGCACCACTCCAAATATACGGACCCTTCAAATAACAAGCCGGAGATTGTTAGTTTTTATAATTCCACCAAATCAGGTGTAGATACACTTGATCAGAAGATTGCAAATTATTCCCCAAACCGAAGAACTCGAAGATGGCCTCTGGCGATATTTTATAATATGATTGCAGTAAGTTGTGCAAATTCCAGGGTTATATTTGAGACTATTCATGGAAATCAACATGAAAGTAATTACAACTATATATACAATTTAGCTATGTGCCTCATTAGAAAACACTTGCACAGAAGATTGCAGATTCGTAATCTGCCCTCAGATTTGAAGAATATTCTCACACAGATAGTTCAACCCGACACTCCTAAAGAAAATGAGAATCCCGAAGTTCGTACCGACAAGCTCGAAAAACGAAAAACGTGCAGATATTGCCCTCCCAAGAAAAAGAGAATGACTGCATATAAGTGTTTATTATGTAGCTCACCAACATGTTTGGAATGTTCGAAAAAAAGTCTGCAATAAATGCTGCAATAATATATGAAATTGATTGCATTTGTTTTAATTTATTTTTTTCACTTTTAGACAGTTATGCTTATTTTTTAATATAGATCTTTTTTTATTTGACTTGTATGATATATGTATATGATATGTATAATAAAACAGAACCTAATTATATTTATTTTCATTGAATATAATATATATTACTGCTACAAAATAAAATCCATTGGAAAAAATGAAAAAATATTCGAATCTATATATACACCGACTGAGAGACGGATGTTACTAACAACGTCAAAAAGGGGCGTTACCACGACTGAGAGACGGATGTTACTGAAACCGTCCAAAAATGGGTGTTACCAGTCAAGGGCTAAAACGTAAACAAGAAAATTAATCAAACAGGATTTCTGAGGAACAAGTTAAATACAGTCAGATCAGGACGGTTGACATACAAGACATCTTTAATTAATTTTTTTAACTTTCTTCTTCAAGTTTTTGTATTGATATTTTTCTACATTTGGTATAAATTAGGATATTTGTTGTCAAAGACTTGCTGTATCATAACCACACTTCCACTGTATTCTCTACGAATAAATGCAAAACATCGTTATTTTCATGGTTACTTTTATTTCATTCACCAACCTGTAAATTTATGGTATAGGCACATATATAACATAAATATAATTTATTTTACTATTCAAAGATTATTAGGATATCAACATACATTAAGAGGCGCAATTTTGGACAACAGGAGGCAGCCTATAATTCGAAAACTGGAAAGTATGGCCTAATAAGTCTGGTGATACATAACTACTAAATGAATAAAAAATTGAATAATGTACAATGCATCATGTTATTTAAACAAAGAAAGTTGGTGTGAATTTCCGATGTACCTGAAGTAAAACAGGAATGTAACTACTTTCGCTAATAAGACTAAATGACACCATCTCTAACTACAAGTTTTCAGAACTGTTAGATTTTGGGAACATGGAAAAGTTGTAACGAGCCAATTCGGTGAATAACTCCAAATATCAGTACGAACTGTCGTAAATATCGTTTACGCTTACTTTATTGTGTATGCCGTGAAAAATATTGCTTATTAAAAACAAGTGGCTTATTGTAGGTAATTGATTGTATTGTTTTATTAACTAGACAATATCCTATAAAACTTTACTGATAATGAAATGATGGCTATAAGTAATCAAAGTTGCAAGAGTATCGCAATAAGTAGGTACACGCATCAGCTTTCGTCAACAGGATGTTAAAGTAAACAACTACAGATACGAGGCATGTCAGAAAATAAGAACTGTTTAAAAAAAACTCATAAAAAATTTCCTTCAGAACAAAATTTATTTCTACATGAAGATATATTGCTTAAACTATTACCTATACCTTTTTTTACGTCTCTAACGCTGTCAAGCAACCTTCTTCCAAAACCACGCTTTAAGTCTTCTCTTCTCTTCAAGAATAGGTGGTAGTCAGAAAGTGCGAGATCGGGGCTATATGGCGATTGTGCTCGAATTGTTCCTAACCGAATTGTTTGATTAGGTTTGCAGTGATATCTGCAGAATGGGAACGTGCATTGTCAAGAGGCAATACAATGTCTATATGCAGCGAGTCTTCCACGTCTATTACTTTGAATTGATCGCCAGCTTTCATGCGCTAAAAAACCCGATTACAGAATGCACATGACAGTCGGCGGGCTCAGAAATTGTCCTAAACATTTTGAACAATCATTCACAAATGTACGCATAATACAATTCGGTTGTAGTGGCGTCAACGGAAAGGCTATGAACCAAAGAGACACTTCTGCAACAGCATAACTTCAACAATAGCACTGCGGTTACAATAGAACAAAACGGTACTTACTATCCGGACATGCCTCGTAGTTATATAGTGAATCAATATAATGTAAGAGCTTTAATTTCTTACAACGTGCAGGTTATATCTTTAGTTTTCGTACTACTGACTATGTTGATTAGTACGACATGTTTTTACGTGTCTTCCTAAAGGTGTGACGGTTAACGACGATTGTGCTCCTAATGGTATGTGCGACAGGTTCGATTGCGTTTACTTTCCACCCCAAATACCACTCCAATGTCGTTCATAAATACCTTGCATATGTTTCTGTAGATGTTCTTCTTTTATTACTGCTTTGTGAAAAAAATATGTCTTATTAAAGCTATTGCTTGATCTAAAATAGCTTTTTTTGCAAATATTGAGTGCTTATAATATTGAAGTAATATCGCGTTGCATTGAAGGCAATACATTTCACATCGTGTTAGCTGAAGTACTGTCACGTAATATTTGATTGTCAAAATGCCGATGCACTAGTATCTCCAGGTTATATACGGTGTAGAAAACTATAAAACCACACTGAGGGAACAGTTGTCTTACATCAAGAAGAACAAATTCTCAAAAAAAATTGTTTTGTGTCAAGAAAATTGTTTTGTGCCAATATATTGGAGTTTCTTATAAGAATTTTTTTTTTTCTTGATAATCATTTTACTTCAAGACAAAAACATTTTCTTGCACAAAGTAAGGTATTTTCAGAAGATAATAGTTTGCATCAATATATTCTCCCGGGTTTTATGCAAGAAAATAATTCTTTTGAAAATTATTTTAGGTCGAAGTAATTATTTTCTTTCTTAAAAACATTAATTAAACTATTTTCTCAGAATAAGCTATAATTTCGGATGCCGAGATATTTCTTCAATATGACTATATATTATGAGTACTACTCACTCCTTACTACATAATATGTACATATAATATGTTGATATGTACATACTCTTTAAACAAAATAGATTCCCTATTTAAGAATTTAAAATATATCCCGAAAAATAAACCTTATTATACAGAACAAGATGGCAAATTCGACATATGTGTATACCAACGGTGTACAGCTGTCAGCTGCCAACAAAGCTCTCTAGTATTATACTACGGTTTTTGAAATATGAATTTCTGTAAATATCAGGATTTTCCTTTGTTTAAAAACAATTACCGGTCGGTTAACAATCACGTTCCCGCTAAACTTTCGACTACTTCCTATTCGTGGCCATGGTGGAAGGCCTGTACTAGGGTTTCTTGTAAGGATACATTTAATGAAGTTTTAAGTTGCGATGAATTGACATTGAAGAGATATCCAATTCACCAGAAGCTGCGGCGAAGGACTTCAGAAAGGTGCATGAAAACACGCTACACATTTACCGGTGTTCCTTGAGCCCCGATAATTATGCAGTGTTTAGTCTTAACAGTCCTTAACAGGTCTAGCATAAAAAAACTTATAAATTTACCTTTAGAAGTTGGCGGTAGATGACAGCATCTCTCATTAAATATTCTGTAAAGTTTGCTAACAATTATTCCAAAATCGTCATGGATGTAGAATAAATTTAAATTTCACTATTCGAATATTTTTCAACTGCTTCCAAACATTCTGTCAGCCTAGTTTCAAATGTGTGCACATTGACCATAATTTTGAGGAATATTTGGTGGTTTAATTAAAACCATCAAAGATAAGAAGTATACTGAATGCTATGTGGTTTCCGTATACGCTATGGCGCATCGACGCGGAAATTAAGTCTGTATCTACATATGTAAAATGTATCAGAGGTTCCATTTGAAAGAAACAAGTTTGCTAAGTTTCAAGTTTTTCGGAATTGCCACTAAATTCTCTATAATTTGTGGCTGCTTATATTTTCTAGCTTTTACAGATTTACTTGCTGTTATTTAGATGCTGAAGTTCATCGTTTAAATAGGAACGAAAGAAATTCTGTTAAAAATCGCTCCACATAAAACGCCATAACTCAAAAATAGTGGAAGTTAAGTGTAGTTTCAAATTCGTAATTAACATTTACATAGTAAAATAGCAAAATAAATAACAACATAAATTTCAACATAAGTTGACATGAAATTTGATAAGGTCCCGAACAATGCATTGAAATGCACGATAAATATTGCATATAAAAATTACTGTATATAGTTTGTTGTAGTTTTTTTATTACCCAAATAATGTCTATGAAATTTACAGGTCTTTGCTATAAATAGTGGAAGTTGGAGAAGTTCCTAGTAGTATAAGTAGGTGCATGAGGCTGTAGAAACCTTTTCCACTATGATAAAGTAAGTAATTACAAATATTCATAGTACATCAATACAAAGTAAGATTTTGACATTTTTAACAGCACGCAAGTTCTGATTTCGATATTCCTGCTAGTAATTATGAATATTATGATAGCAAGTACGGCCTGGGCTCAGTGTGAGAAAGACACGGATTGTCCTGATGGTGGTCCGTTTGGACGAAGGTGCCATAAGGGTCAATGTGCCATCTATGTATTGTAAATATGTAATAATGCTTGTTTATAATTATTATTATATTGTAATGTGAATTTTATTTTAATAGTAAAATTAAGAAAATTTGAGTTTTACTCTTTTTAAATTAAAAATTGGCGTTAATAGAGAAAATAATCTCAGGGGTTAGCGAATTCTTAACTCTACAGCAGGTGTAGAGAACAGAATACCAGAGGTTATCGTACGTTGCAAAATACCGAAGTAAAAAAACAATCTAAGTTACACAAAAAAAAATTTACAAGTCAGAAAGATGTTTTACAAAAAAAAATAGATTTATTTAATTCAATAAACCTATAAAAATCAGTTTACACTGTTCAGAAATGCGTGGTAATCACCACAACTAAATTATTAACGTATTAAACCTTTCCGAACTTGAAATTTCCAACTTTTAGTTGGGAAAAATTTTTGTATAAAAAAAAATAACTTTGAAATTTTAATTGTAATTAAAATAAATAATTTTTACCTTTTTACTAATATTCTTTCTATAAAAAAATACTTTTAAAAATTCACTTAAAAAAATAATTTTTAATTTTTCAAATGTTATTTTTGAACTATATTCAAATAAATATTCTTGATTGCCTGTTTACTGGCAACAATGCGCATCTTGCTCTTATATACT
This sequence comes from Holotrichia oblita, assembly GCA_023690525.1. Classification (NCBI taxonomy): domain Eukaryota; kingdom Metazoa; phylum Arthropoda; class Insecta; order Coleoptera; family Scarabaeidae; genus Holotrichia; species Holotrichia oblita. Next base: position 60,367,642 of record CM043021.1, read on the forward strand.
TAGGTATGTATTTAAGCAATGGCTAATAAAATGATAGGGTAGGTATGTATACGTATATATACAGTCGTGAGCAATCCTGATGTCAGGAACCTCACGAATGTCTCACTCGCTGCGAACGTATGTATGTATGTATGTATGTACATACGTATATGAAATGCGAATGGTCGATTGTAATGCTGGGGAGATAGGTGGTTCACAGGTGTATGTTAAAACGTTTAATAAGAAAATTCTTTTAGAACCTTTGTTATGATGTATATATTGTATTAACACGTTTAGCCGAATAAGAGAGAAGACAAATATGAACTATTCTCTAAGGTGTTACATGACGTAAATAATTTCCAATTTTCCATGCTTCCAATATAAAGTTGGCCATCTATTGGAATATTAATGGTGTGTTAAGTTATAGATATTATTAACTATGTATATGGCCAATTATGTATTTAAAAGGTGACTATTGGGCACACTGGAAAGTTATTCGAAAATGTCGGAATTAGTTTGTTGCACAGCTGTGATTAAAATGTTAGATACTCCTGAGGAATCTATAATCTTCGTTGTGATGGTTATCATTATGGAAGAATTTAGAATAATGCAATTGGGGGAAATATTAGATTGAAGATAACAAAGAGTAATTAGAAGAAAGAGTAATTAGAATGATGCTAGTAGAAATAAGGAGGGTGTATAATGCTTTGGAGTATATTTTAGTTTTGTAAGTTAAACTCTGAAGTAGTATTAAAATAAGTGACAGTAAAAAAACAATATTATTAATATTATATCAGTACGGACTTCTGTCAGAAATATCAGCGAAATTATAAATATGTAAATCGGTATATATTTCATTCAAATTATTATTTTCTAACTCTCTTTCGAACTACAAATGAAGGATATAATTATTATTGTTTCGTAGTTTTCTTAGCCCAAATGTTAAATAAAAATACCTAACAAACTAGTCTTAATGGAGTAGCTTTTTATGATTAATTTCTATATTCATATTTTGTTAGCTTTTGGCGATAAATTATGTGAATCGCTGTAGCAGTTGTTACAGATACATGTCTGGAGTAGATTCACGCAAATTAATCTTACCGGACAGGTTATATAAAAAAATTATTTACTTTTGTTTTAAAATATTTTTGCGTTAAACGTGCCAAGTCCATGGGCAAATGATTATATATTTCCACAGCACAATATTTTACCGAAAATCTCGCATTTTCCACTGGCTGGCTGGGCACTACGTATTCTTGTTTACCGCGGGTGTTGTAATTGTGTATGTGTTCCACATAGATAAGTATATAAACCGAGTACAAGGTTAGTATTTTTTCTCTTTTAAATAATTCTCTACATGGCGTTCGATAACCCGCATTACACAATATCCTTAACGCTTCTTTTTGTTTTGCGAATACCGCTTTTGCCTCCAAAGAGCAATATTGCGTATACAGCTTTCGAATGGAGCAGCGAAAGTAAGCAATCCTAGCGGCCTCGTGTGCACCTACCTACTTCTTCCATCTTTCTTATAGCATAATCGGCTTTTGCTAATTCCTTTATCGTTTGTTGAACATGGTACTTATAGCTGAGGTTATTTGATAAGTTGAAACCCACAAAGATACAGTCTTTAGCTCATGTTCCTGTAATTGTTTGGTGGTAAGTACTAGTGTCTGACTTTTTGTGCAATTCAGATGTAATCTATAACTCCTGAACCATTTATTTGCTTCTGCCAATGATATCCGCGTATCATGTATAGTGTCTTTCTTGTTTTTGCGTGTTGGTGTATTATCCGCGAACACATACCGGGTTCTTTTTTATCATTACACATACACTGTCCCTATACATATGTGTAACTTAAAAAAAATCAATGCCTGCATTATAGCTGCATAGTAGGCAACCAGTTATACAGTCGTATTTTGACAAGCGAGAACCATGAGCTGTCGTATTTTTATTAACTTTTTATTAGTTTGAAATAAAAAGTGAAATTGTAGACGAAATACTGTACGATACACATTTTAAAATGCTATTTTACTTCGCTTATTTTAAATTGTTTCACGCGCTAATAATCCCTGGGTGTCGCAAATCTTACTCCGAAAATAAAATAGCACTTTTAACACTCGTGTCGTAAATAATTATTTTGTAAAAGTTTTTCTTATATTTTTAAAATTCGAAGTACATCATTACTTCGGCAACTGTATACAATAGTTTTTTTCCTCGATAATTTTTGTAACTTTTAAGAAATCTTTCAACATTTCAAAGAAAATACCATTGACGTATATGGAGAAAATTTCCCGCCAGTTCCGTTAGCCGCGTAGCGTGATATAAGCCAATATAAACAAAAAACTATTCTGTAAATTCACTATTCTAAATTCTAGAAATCTAATATTAATATTTTTATACCGAAAATCTTTACGAGATACATCTAAAACTTTTCAAATGTATTACGAAACGTAGGATTTTACGCGAAAATATTTGATTGGGCAATAATATTGTCCTTATTAGCAATTAGTAACCGTGGGTGATACGGTGATGGACGGTGATACAGAGCAAAATAAAGTCACAAAGAATTAGGTTATGTTTCTAAAAAAGAAAATGCAGAATGGCAGTTGAACGAAAAAATAAATTTATTATAACAATTGCACAAAAGAAAGTAGTACAAGGTAAAGTTAAATTTTATATCAAGTTGCCACCTTGTCTTTCAAGGCAATAAGCGAGACGATCTTGAAAACCACGAAGCATATTTCTTATAAATTGCGGATTTATTCCATTACATCCTGTACGTATACGATCTTTCAATTCGTCCAAGTTACGAATTTGTCTGTTATTGTATACTTTACTTTTCAGGTAACCCCAAAGAAAGTAATCATTAGGTGATAAATCGGCTGATCTTGGAGGCCATGATATGGGACCAAACCTACCAATCCACCGTCTTGGAAATATGCTATCTAAAAAGTTTCTGACGGTGTTTGTAGAATGTGGCGGAGCCCGTCCATTTGTAACCAAGGTTCCTTAACATTCAGCATCTCAATTTCTGGAATTACGTGTTCTCGCAACAAATCCAAATATTTTGCCGCAGTGAGGTTACCCTCAATAAAAAATGGACCAATAAGTCTGTATCTTATTATGCCGATCCAAACATTTACTTTTTGTGGGTACTGTGTTCGGGTAAGGTTTTGTGCGTGAGTATTTGTGCGGGACCAATACCTAATGGAGTAATGGAAAGGAAATGTAATAATTTTTAATGGATAAATGTAGGGTACAAACCGAGTTCTGCGAGTTAACTTCACCATGAATCGTAAATGTAGTCTCGTCAGTAAAAATGATTTTATTTAAAATATCGTGGTTTTCATTTAACATATTAAACATTAATTCACAGAAATCAGTTCGTTTTATTTTGTCTTCTTCAAATAGTTGTTGGTGATTTGCTATCTTGTACGGCTTATATTTAAACTCTTTCAGAGTTTTATACACCGAACTGTACGATACTCCAAAATGTCTGGCTACATCTAAAAGCGATCCTACAGGCCGTTCCTCTACATAACACAGAATATTTAGTTTCATGTGTGCTGTTAAAATGTTATTTGTCCTATTTCTTTTTTTGTGAGAATTTAAAACACAACCATCTTCTTTAAACTTATTAAAAATATTTAGAATTGTCTTTGTGCAAGATATAGGCCTGTCGGGATAATTGACCGAAAACATGTCTCGAACTTCCCTTAAACTATTATTCTTCTGATACCACATTATCATTGCCACTTTTTCATTTTTATTGTACTTATTCATGATTTAATGAATTATTTATTATTTAATAAAATGTATTTAATTTATGATACTTATTAATAAAAATTCAGAAGTATTTAACGTTTTTTTTTCCATAGCAACCCTTAAGTAAATTCATTGGTGTATAATTGGTTGCCTACTATGTCAATGCATTGACTTTTTTCTTTTTATCATTACACATAGGAAAAGTGTATGTGTAATGATAAAAAAAGATCCCTGTATACTGTGACAATTTACATTTTTTGGGTAGATCATGTATATTAACCAAAGAGACCAAAGGGCCTAGAATGGACCATTGTGGCACCCCTGTAGTTATTTGTATTTCTCCCGAGGGAGTGTTATTCCAAAAAACAACTTGTGTTCTGTTATTTAAATATGATTTAAATGAATCGTATGATCTTGCCTGAGAAACAGTAGCAATATTTATTGCTACAAATAAAATACATGGCAAAATGCCATTAATATTACTTTAACTACTTGTGATTTACTGGATTTTACAATTTCAAGCCAATATTATTGAACTAATAGTCCGGATATTTTCACAAGTCCTCGATATTATATAGAATACTGTCACAGTATGATAAGATCCCTTACAATGTATTCAATTTCTTCATTAAAATTTCTTAACGTTCTGAATGACTTCAATTATGATGTGAATAATAATAAGAAATTGAATAAAAAATAAAAAATGGCACGTGGAACATCGAATAAACTGTAGTGGAAAAGTACCATTGATAGAATATAAGTTAGTTGTAAGCGTCGCATAGTATTGAGATTGTATGTAAGACAAATTTTAACATAAATACCTATTAGTATATTAAATTTTTCTATTCTAGCGAGGGAGGTGTAGTGGAAAAGTATCATTGCGTACTAAATGCAATAACTACATTACAAATTAAGTAAGAGGTACAGATACATAACTAGGTTTTGTTACTCATCATAAAACCGGTCAATGGTACACCATCAATGACACACAAAACAAATGCTCGACCAGCAGTTTCGCTACAATAGAAAAACAATTATTTTTTCGGTATAAATAAGTAGTACATTTTTAGCACACAGATAGTTCGTGAATGTAGTTAGGTATAGACACACATATTATAATAAATAGTAATAGATTTAAGGAAATATGAATGCGTTTTATTTAATAGTGAGAAGTCAATTGTAGGAGAAGATTGAAACATTACATAACTTAAAAATAAAATTAACGGAGAATGAAAAATTTCTTCGCAAGTTTTATAAATTCAAGGGCAGAAACATAATAGGAAATTATTTTCCTACAACTACCAATTAATATAATTTAATAGTCTATTGTTTCCTACACATAGCCTTTCCATGTAATAACTAATATACATGTGTACCTATGTATATCGAACTATGTGTACTTAGCACAACGGTACTATCGCTTTGTTCAACAGCGAACCCACATAACCAGATGACGCATGATGCCGTCAATATGACGTCAATTTTTGGTCATTCTACGTCACTTTGGTCATTGGTCATAATATGACGTCTGTGAGACGTCTTAATTCTGACATCCATTTAACGTCAGGTAGTTGACATTCCTATAACGTCCTGTATAAGTGATATCGCTGTAGTATTGACTCACTTAAAAAGTTGAGGCTTTTTAAGTGTTTTTAAGATGATTATTCGACATCGATGTTACAATGATTTATAAGGAACATTAGATACCTATTAAAATAAAATATTAACACAATAATGACATCTTCAATTTTACGTTAATTTAAGAACATTTTGTTTATATTCAACATGGTTAACATTTTTCATAATGCTCGTGTATATGTATATTTATAGGTAATGTAATAAGAATACCCTATTATCTTAGTAATTATAAAATGTGATACATATATGTTGTAAGTTGTTAAATATTTTAAAATTTATAGTATTCAAATTGTATTTATCAATTGCATAATAATAAAATATTTAAATATGGCGCTTTCTGGAAAAGTACATTCGTATAATTTCGGATTAGAAATTAGAAGTCGGACGTGATTCGGACCACATCCGGAATGCACACGCATTTCTATCGCCCATATCCGCTTTCTACTTTAACTCGGACATAACGGTTTAGTTGTGGTTTTATTAGTTGGTTTATTTGTATAATTGTAAGTATATCAATAGTGAATATTTTTTATTAATTATAATTGCATTCTACCCAACTTATTTTTGAAAAACTATGTAAGTTGAACATAAATGTAGATATTATAATTGTAAATAACAAAATGAACCGAAAAATAACGCTGATTATAGACAAAAATACCAAAGACAGCTATACTCTTATTACAAACATAAAGGTAAACCTGCAGAATTTATCCCTCATTTGAGGTAATATATCGTCTACGATTTAACATAACCTCACAATATCTAGGTAATATGAAAATATCCGTGTTAAATGGAAGAGAAACAATAAATACTAAATATATAAGTCTAGGTGAATTTTATTGTAATTATTGCGTGAAAATTTCGAAAATTTGCTTTCAAAGCAGGTTATGCCGACGTGTTTGTGGCGGGAAATTCAAATGACGGCTGCATTCTGTAGGTTAACGAGGTTAACCCACCCAACATAAAAAATATCGTCATGTTAACCTTGTTTTCTTGTTTATTTTTTCATAAGTAATCTTGTTAATGTAAACATTTGGAAATGACTGGGTTTTTATTATTTACTAAAATTGTTATTCTAGTTTTCGCTCTAAAAAAAATGTATGTAGAGATACAATTTTCTGAAGACACTGGTGGAGGATTAGCAGTAGTGAGCAGTTGCTGGCTGACTCCTCGAAAAAAGGAAGTCTATTGGCCTCCATACAAAAAGCAAGAGCAATTTGATAAAGCTTTAAAAAAATCGGAACAACCTGATGACAATTGGACATTATATATGGTATTACGCACCTTTTTTGAAACAGGTATATACATATCGAAACAGGTATATACATACATATCAGCGAATTCGATTAACAAGTTAGTGTACACCAACTATATCTTTTTTATTAAGAACATGTTACTAATATATATTATTATTATATTAATGATAAAAATACAATCAGTTGGATATAGTACAATAAATCGAATTCACTATGTGGTTTGTGTCCTTATATGTTTTTGTTATGTCTTTAAATTTAGTGGCAATAGACAAACAATTTTGAGTGAATTTCGTTATAATGATTTAGTGGAACTTAAAGTTGGCTGTTTCTCTGTATTTGTTGTGGGAAATTCAAATAGGAGGTGGATTCTACGGGTTAATCTATTTTTATTTTTAGACAATTTACAAAATGCCCAACAAAAAATAAAAAAAGCAGAACTGACATCAAATTTAGAAACCTCTGATGGTGATGACGAGGGAAGACCAAAAAGAAGGAGGAAACTTCGTAAATATTCATCATCGGAATCGAGTAGTGAAGAACATTCCTTAGTCAAACGACCACCAAAAATAAACTTTCTAGAAAAAACTTATAAAGGTATCTGCATATAATATATGCTTTTATTTTTGATTATGTATATATATTTTCTTTGTTTGAAAATTATTTACTCTGAAAAAATTCATATCAGTTTTGATAAAATAATTTATTATATCAAAGATCTTGGTGCAAATGTAACCGATGTCTAATTTCAGTACAATCATCCAATAGTTCATCACAAGACTTATTGAGCTGTACATTATCTCAAACACCAACCAACACTGCATCACAATGTCCTAGACAGTCTGCATTAGTATCACCACTCCACTCCAATTTATCAACACCATCTCAAACTACCAAATTTCTTCAGCTAGATGCTAATGGTACGTTCAATTGTTGAAGATTTTTTATATTTTAAAGTTTCCTACTACTTTTAGGATATCAAACATTATTGCAGAAACTGATCGTTGTGCAAGAACAAAATAAACAAATTTTATCCTTACTAGAAAATATTACCAAACCAAATTGCCAAGAGGTACCAGAATTTCCTATTGTAATCCCATTAGAATCTGAAGAGGATTTAATAACATTAGAAAACTTTCTGAATAATAAAGAAGAAATTGTGGTAATATAAATAACATAATGTATGATTTGGAGTTACTTTAAAAAGTATTTTGTAGAAAACATATTTATCAAAAATTGGAGGAGACACTGTAATTACAAAAACTAATAGGATTTTGAAAAGAATGTTAACAGATGGTTTAGCAGCTAAATTTAGCTTTTTTGGGAAAAGAGAGAAAAAGGAATTCGGAAAATTACGTTTATTTGGTGTGCTAAGAAGTAAGTAAATCGTTTTTCTACTACACTTTTGCATTATGAATCCTTTAATTCATGATGTAATAAGTGGATGTTTATCTTAAAGTAAATTTTGTCTGCAATTAAAGTTACATAAAATTGTATTTTTCTTGGAAATTAGTATAATATATGTAGATATTTGTAAACCATTTAAAAGGTTGGTAAAATATTTTTATTACAATATGTATTCTTATTTTTAGATGCTATAAAAGAAAATTTACCAACAGCCACTGACTACGAGATAGAAAAAGCTACTAAAACATGGCTAAAACATGCCCCTGAACGAGAAAAGAAATTGAAAATCAAGTAACAAGTTTTTTTTAAGTAGTTTTTGCTATTAAATAATTTTGTTCAAAATGTTTAAAAAAACCCATTTACAAAATAGAGTTGGAAAAAGGCAACTTTATAGAAGAATTTCTGAACATGTTAGTGTAGAAATGAGAAACCTTTATGATATTGTTGAAAGTAGTAAGGAAAATGATATACAACATTCAGAGAGCTCTAACATTTCTAATCTCGAAGAACCAATGAATGAAGATATAAATTTAGATATTAGAAAAGTTGAATTATGTTTTGAACATTTCATTCCTTGTCTAGATAATAAAAAGTCCATATCTGATCCATGTATTGAGAAATCTACTGTTACAACTTCAGATGATTCTGTTGAGTTTATGTTAGCATTAAAAAATTGGATATGTATGGAAAATATACCGCATTCATCTGGAACAAAGTTACTGCGTTTACTTAAACCATATCATCTAAATTTGCCACTTGATTGTCGCACATTGCTTAAAACTCCTAGAGTTATACATACAAAACGTTTACACAATGGTGAATATGTACATTTTAATCTGAAAACTACATTAGTAAATATATTATCTAAAACGACAAACATTCCCAATATTTTACAGCTTTCTATTAACATAGATGGTCTACCTCTATTTCATAGTTCAAATACACAATTTTGGCCAATATTAGGGCTGATAAAAGATATTTGTAGTCCGTTTGTTATTGGAATTTATTGTGGAACATCTAAACCGGAGCCTCTTTCCCTATTCCTTGAAAATTTTATCAGCGATATGTCGGAATTATTAAAATATGGAATTGACTATAAAAATGTGTCTTACCCTGTGGTAATACACAATTTTATTTGTGATGCGCCTGCAAGAGCGTTTATAAAATGTACAAAGACCCATACTGGTTATGCTTCTTGTGACAAATGTACAGAATATGGAAATTATGTTAATAGAAGGGTCATTTTTAAAAACTGTAATGCCAATAAAAGGACGGACGAATCGTTTGCTTTACAATTAGATGAAGATCATCATACTGGTATTTCCCCTTTGTTAAACTTAAATTTTGGACTAGTTTCCCACTTTCCATTAGATTATATGCACGCCGTGTGCTTAGGAGTAATGCGAAAACTTCTAGTTACTTGGACTCAAGGAAATCTAAATACTAGATTTAGTGCTCGATCTGTTAATTTTTTGTCGGAAAATTTAATAAGGGTGCGACGATTTATTCCTAATGAAATCAACAGAAAGCCTAGAAGTATTTCGGAATTATGTCGTTGGAAAGCTACAGAACTGCGAACATTTTTGTTGTATCTGGGGCCATTTATTTTGAAAAATGTAGATATCGGTATTTATGAACATTTTCTTTTATTACATACTGGAATATTTATTCTCTCTTCAGTATTTTTCTCAAAAAAATATGGAACTGAGTTAGCAAATAAATTGCTGTTAACTTTTGTGAAACACTGTAAAAATATCTACGGGTTAGAATTTTTAATATATAATATTCATATCTTATCCCACTTAGCCGACGATTCTCAAATGTATGGTGTATTAGATTCATTTTCTGCTTTTCCATTTGAAAACTTTTTGGGACAGATCAAAAGGTTATTACGAGGTTCCAGAAAACCTTTACAGCAAGCTTATTGCCGTTTGGTTGAATCAAATCAACATCTCAATGTGTATTCCAAAGCAAAAAACCTGCAATGCTTGTATGAACATACTTCTGGCTTGCGATTAGATTTTCATCAGGACTATAGAGAATATAAAAAAATAATAGTTGGTAATTTTTGTTTAGCAATTAATTCATATTCAGTTTCAGATTCGTATTTTTTAACATGTAATAACTTAGTAGTTCAAATATACAATATTGTAAAGAAAAATTTGGATATACATTTTATTGGGAAAGCATTTAATACCTATGAGTCATTATATAAATATCCCTTTGATTCAAAAATATTTAATATATATTCTGTAAAAAATGTTTCTCCATTACAACATTGGCCTCTCGACTCAGTATTGGCTAAATGTATAGTATATCCTCACCTTACTGAGGAATGTTTTGTATCATTTCCCTTACTACATTCAATGGCTTCTGAAACTCATTCTTCTGAGCAAAGTTAACAAATATGTGTATCCATGAATAGATATTAATGTTCACTATATATTTAAGTAAAATAAACTAAATTCTTTAATATTTTTTTGTTTTATTTATGATCATTTAAAATTGTGAAAATTACTTTCGGAGTTATTGTATTACTAACAGAAAAAAACTAATTGAGTGATAATCGTGTAATAATTCTGAATAAATACTAAAATGAACCACATTAACAATAAATAAACAAGTGCATACTGAAATGGTAAGTATTCGAGTGAAAAGTTTAGAAATGCGACATATAAACATTCATAACTAATCATCTTAGTTTTAGCCAGTTTAGTCTTCGATATTGCAATTTCATTATTCAACGTAATTGTTGCTAAACTGCGCAGAACTGTTTAAGAAAAATTAGTGCATGACAACGTTTCTTAAGATATCAGTTCGGCTATAACTGGCTGAGGCGGTGATTTGAACGTACCGTGCTCGAAAATCATCGTCCCAGTTCTAGTTGTAACCGACAGTAATTAAACATAATATCCAGGTGGATCAATGGCATTAACTGGACGTAAATCGAACGTCATACGGACGTTAATCAATGACGTACAAATAACGTGACCTTCTGACGTCTTGAGGCTGTGACATTTTCACCTCAGAAAGACGTAAAAATGACGTCAGTTCCTGACGTCCTTTCGGCATTTTGATGGCGTACAATTCACGACAATATGACGTAATCTGGTTATTTGGGAAGTTTCATGGTACGATTACTAACATAGGTGTTATATTTTTGGAATAAAATATTGCTTACAGTAGTTAACCAATAATAATTATGCTTTATTTGTTCAGCAGAAAACTCTTTATAGGACATTTGTTCAATCTCATCAATTGCAGATGCATTATGTTAGTAAAAAAATGCACAAGTTAAAATTGTTATAAAATTGCGATCGTAAAAAAAATGTTTCAAATGACTTTCCTGGTTCACTGATTTCGTAGTAATAAAATATAATATTGTAATAATAAAATATTACATCTAATAATTAATTATCTATAAAGTTACACACAATGTTTTAATCTTTAAGCATCAATTATTGGTTGTTTTAATCTAGAATTGTAATATAAACCAGGGAATTTCCGTAACCCATGAAATTACAAATTATCCCGTCAAAAATGTGGTTAACACCTTCGCTATGTCTTTAATATTCTATTAAACGCTACAGTTTGCATTTATTTATACTTAAAAATCATGCCCTTCACAAGAAAAATGTGCATACCCCTTTAAATTTAAATCGCAGGGGATCTTTCCTGCATATATTTTGTAGAGATAGGTTATTACAGATTTTAAATTTTTCAGATCACTTAATCACTTGATTTTGCAGCTCCAGACAAAGAAAATTCAAGAAATTTTAGTCAAGTGAAATAGCAACCGATCTCTGGTTAATGGTTTAAACTTTAGTTTAAATAGTGTATGACTGGTGTACTGTCATGGCGGAAAAATTATATTATGTCGAAATTTTAAAAGTAAGCGTTTGGTGGTTGCGGGGGGAGGGCAGAAGCGAGGCCTAAAGAAAATAAAAAAAAATACGCTGGGGAAACTATTTGAACATCTCCTAACGGCAAGACTGAGGAATGAATTAGAGGATAAGAATGAACTATCGGAAAAACAGTACGGATTCAGAGAAGGGAAATCTGCTATAAAAGCCCTCGAACGGGTTATATCAGTTGCGAAAGAAGAAGCAAGTGCAGGGGCCATATAGCTCAAGGCGGATATGCGCGCTTATAACGCTAGATGTGGAAAATGCCTTTAACTCGGCACCGTGGGAGGGTATATTAAACGAGTTAAGAAGGAAGAGGATATCACCATACCTGTATAATATGGTTGCTAGCTATTTTGAAAATAGGACCCTTGCCATCGGGGACAAAGCTACTATGCAAATAAGCTGTGGAGTCCCGCAGGGCTCAGTAATCGGCCCAACGTTATGGAATATTTATTATAATGGCGTTTTTAATATATCGTTGCCAGCAGGAGTGCGTTTGGTTGGATATGCTGACGACCTAGCGGTAGTGATTACCGCCAGAACCCCGGAAGCTTTAGAGAGCGCGGCTGTAGCGCGGATAAGTAGTATTATGGACTGGATGGAGGTAAAGCTGCTAAAACTGGCACCGCATAAAACAGAAGCTGTTCTCCTAGTAGGGGGACGAAAAACGAAAACCATCAGTATAAAGATATATGATGCAGTGATACATACGCTAGACAGAAACTTCACTATGGGGGTTCATATACGCAAAACAGCGGAAAGGACAGAAAAGGCGCTGAACACATTATATCGCCTAATGCCGAACATTGCAGTACCACAAGAGAACAACAGAAGGATACACAGTTCAATCTGTTATGCTGTATGGGGCATCTATATGGAAGTCTGCCATGGAAAAAAATGTCCACAAGAAGGTGTACATTAGTGTACAGCGAAAAATCGCTATTAGAATTATAAGCGCTTATAGGACGGTATCGTCGAAGGCACTATTGCTGCTCGCCAGTACCCCACCAATATATCTCCTTGTAGACATGAGCATTAAAAGAGAGAGGGGAGAAAGTAGACAGGGAGCATACGACAGCATGTTAAGTACATGGCAGGAAACATGGCAAAGGGAGGAAGAAAAGGCACTGTGGACAAGGAGACTGATAAAAGAGCTAAGACAGTGGATCGACGGAAATCACGGTCAACTAGACTATTATATGACGCAATTGCTTACGGGGCATGGCTGTTTTCGCTCGTACCTACGGCGCTTCCAACTAAGCGAAACTGACAACTGCGTGTACTGCGGAAAGTGTGACACGGCTGAGCACACTCTCTTCGAATGCCCTAAATGGAACGAGCAACGAGTACAAACAGAACGTAGGCTAGGTGTACTCACACCGGATATCATAACAACAGTCATGCTTGGAAGCCAGAACAACTGGGAAGCCATGGGGAAAATGGTGACGAACATCCTTAAAGCGAAAGAAGCACACGAAAGAGACAGACAAGTCTAGTAAAGGACAGACACGAGCTTAGTTCCAATGACCCGAACTCCTAATCCTCGACCACCGTGAGGGAAGCGAAACGTAGGGTAAAACAATGGGAAAAGACAGCCCACCACCCGAGAAGAAGTGTCGTGAATGAGTGCATAGCAAAGGGCGGTTCAAGGGGACCACTTGACCGGTTAATTTTTTTTTAAGTGAGGAAAAATGCCTTAACGCACCATCAGGGACGAGACCCGTCCCCGGTGTGTGGGGCTCGCACCCACTAAAAAACTTCACTTTGTCAGGTGTAGAATCCATCCCGGAACCGCTGGTCGCATTACTTCAGGATGGCACCTCGTAGTTAGCCTCGGTCGGCTGCCTCCATTGCTTGGGTCTCTCTCTTCTTCTCCTTCAGCACCTTTTCGACGAACGTGGCTATCTTCTGCCAGTGGTCGTACCCGGACAGCATCGTTTGCACGACGTTATCCGGCGTTAGTGGTCCTACTTCGTCTTGTAGAGCGTCTCTGTAGTCACTCCACCTCTCGCATTGGAAGGTGTGGTGAGCATCATCTTCCGCAGAGTCGTGATACTGGCATGTCGCGTTCTCTGCTTTACCCATTCGAGCCAGGTATGCGTTGAAATACCCGTGTAGACCAGCTTCCTGTCGCTAAGGTAGCTGCGTATCATCCTAAGTAAATAGGTTGGCGTGTCGAACGTGTTCTGCAAGGAGTCAAGAATGACGTCCCATCTCGCCGAGTTGAAGGCGTTTCTTACGTCCAATGTGAAGAGCATCACCATGGGTCTCGAGTAATGATTTACCCGTTGAGCGGCTTCGAAGGTTTCCACTACCTGCGCTACGGCGCCGACGGTGGAGTGTCCTTTCCTGAAGCCATGCTGTCTCTCGGACAGGCCTCCCGCGTCGTCTATGCTGCTTTCCAGACTTGTCTTGAGCAGTCTTTCCAGTAGCTTGCCAGCCGTGTCCAGCATACATAGCGGTCTGTATGCCGATGCAGTGGTTGGGTCGCCCTTACCTTTGCTTATCAGCACCAGTCGCTGTACCTTCCATCTCTTGCAGAACGCTCCTTCTGTTAAGCAGCGGTTGTACATGTTTAGAAGCAGATCTGGGCAGACGCGCGCCACAATCTTGAGAGCCTCCGTCGGAATTCCGTCGGGTCCAGGTGCCTTCCGGTTTTGTAGGGAGTTCGCCGCTCTTGACAATTCATCTCCGCTAAAAAGCGGGATGTCGTTCAATAGCTCGTCCTCCATTTCCGCAGTTCTCTCCGGATGGGTAGGAAACAACGTGTCGACAATGTTCCGCATCCGATCTCGTTCGAGGACTGGATTCGCCGTCTTCATCGTAAGCTTCTGCATGACGATCTTGTACCCAAGGCCCCATGGGTCGTTGTCAACGTCCTGCCGCAGCTCCTCCCACTTAAGTTTCTTGCTCCTGTAGATGGCGTTCTTGAGATCTCTCTTGGCGTTCCTAAAGTCCTCGGACTCTAGTTCTGCCGCGTTCGGATCTCGTCGTCTCACTCTGGTTATTCTCCGCCTAAGCTGTAAGCATCGTTTCCGGAGGGTCGCAATCTCGTCGTTCCACCAATACGCAGATCTTCTATTGTATTTCCTTCTCCGCGGCATGGAGGCGTCGCAGGCGCGACGTATGAGGGCCATGGTAGCGTCCGCAATAGTCTCCGCTGAACCGGTACATTCCATGACGGCATCATTTCCTCGAGCGATTGCATGAGCCAGGGCGTCTTCATCCAGCTTCGCTACGTTCCATCGAGGACCGGGCGGAGCAGGATTTCGCCTGATCGGCTGCTGCCTCGTCACATTGTAGCTTATGTACTGGTGGTCACTTCCGGTGTAGTCCTCCATGACTCGCCAATCCGCGATGTCTCTCCGTAGCCTGGTCTTCTGAACGTGGTGGTGTCTCCGACATTTACCACGCTGAGTCCGAGTCTGGCAGCCATGTCCAGTATACGCCTCCCTCGCGAATCGGTGTATTCCATACCCCACTCCACGGCTTTGGCGTTCACGTCTCCTCCTAGAATAATGGACCCTGCCATTTCTCGAAGGTCGTCTTCCAGGTTGTCGAGCTTGCCCTGAAAGTCCGCTATCGGCTCGTTGGGTGTGAGATAGCAGCTCACGTAGGTGATGGTGCCGCTCTTTACCCACACGTATCCGTTTCGTGCTCCGTGGTTGTCGACAATGACTGTATTCGTGTCCGGGATCCATATAGCTGCAGTGCCGAGTGTGTCCCTGTACCACCCGGTGCATTCCTTATCCCGGTATTGTTCACTGATAAGCAGCAGATCTACTCCGGTGTCCAGTTGTAGTTGTATGAGTAGATCGTTCGCTGTTCTGCTTCGGTGCATGTTGCCTTGTAGGATTCTGATCATTGGCTCTTCTTTGCCTGATCTAATGCCTTTCTGAAGGAGGGACATGCGCCGGAACCAGGGACATGGCTGCGTGTCGCGGTGTCTCCCGTGCAGAGGAAGCATTTAGCTTTGTTCTTGCAGTCCTTCCGTTGGTGGCCTTTTTCTCCGCAGTTGATACAAAGGCCTTGTGTTCTCCTGTCTGGCCCGGGACAAGCAGCCCGTCGATGTCCGTAGCCGAAGCAGCGGAAGCACCTGACGACTTCTACCCTGCGTCTTATTCTGCTGTTTATCCAGCCGATCTTTATTCTTGGAGTTTCCAGCAGCTTAAGGGCTTGACGCTGACTCAGTTGGACTATAGCCATTCTCAGCCCTCTGCTGTTCGCGTTGGTGAGGCTGATCTTCACGTCGCCGTCAATGACTCCCAACTTTGCTTTGACTGCTGCGCAGACTTCCTCCGTTGTCGTTAAGCAGTCTAGATCTCTGAACTCTAACGTCTTTTTCGGCTCTAGGGTGCTGATATTAGCATTCTCGCCGAGGATCTTCTTCAACGCGTTGCTGAAGCCTGCTGTGTCTTTGGTGCTGGGTCCTAGTTCCAACAGCATATCTCCCGCGCGTGTTTTCCGCACCGCCTTAATCTAGGTGCCTGTCTCTTCTGGGTTCGCGTTGCCGCGCAGCTCTCGCAGTACGTCGGCATACGACTTCCCTTGCGCAGGTTTTACGAGAAGCGCATCTAGTCGAGGCTTCGTGTTTCGGTTCCTCTGCTTATTCTTCTTCGGCTTCTTCTTATCGGTGCCATCGTTCTTGCTCTGACCGCTGACTGTCTTCTGCTGCTGTTTGCTGTCAGAAGCTTGTGCAGCTGCCTTCTTCTCTTCTTGGGCTTGCTTTCTCCTGGCTGCTCGGTCCTTCATCCACACGTTCTCGGAGGGATGCATATCCTTCTTCTCTACGTTCTTGTTGATCGTAGCAGAAGTAGCCTGCGTCTCTATTGTAGGTGCTGGAGCCTTTTGCGCGCGCTCCCTTGCTTGTAGTTCAGCTTTCTTCCATCTGTTCCTGCAGTTGGAAATCATAACCACTGCTTCTTGTAGCTCCTTTAAGCCGTTCTTAACGTCCATGGAGACGTTCTTCTGCCTGCCAATAGCCGTCTTCATCGTCTTAATAACGCTTATGCATTTATGCAGTTGCTCCTCTTCGCGACGCCGAAACTCGGAAATCAGTTCGGAGTCGTCGCGGTTGTCTACTGGTTGCACAATGTTGAATGTCGTCAGATCTATGGTAACTGGCGACCTAACGTGCTGCGCTGTTGGTGTTCTGAAGCCACCGTTGGGGCTTTCTTCTGCGTTGTTCTTCGGTGTTCTCTGTTGATTTGATGATGTTGCCATGATGAGTTGTTCGCCAGCGCTTCGTGTATGGAGGGGCGGGCCGAAAAAATCAGGAGCGGGTATACCCTCAGATCCTCGGATCCTATCCCAGTTCCCTGAGGCCTGACCTTCGCTTCACCAATCCCGGAATACACGGACGGACTGGAAGTCGCCCGGGGCAATGCAGATTCCGACATCTTGCATCCACCATACACTACCTGATCAGGGCCCGAAGTGGCTGGTTCCTCACAATGCGTCGCGGATCATCGTCGGCAGAGCAAGCTCACATCAGCCTACTCCCCAGCCGGATGAGAAGACCAGTCGGTTCGTAGACACTCCCGGAGTCGCCGCAACGCTTGTCGATCTGTACCTGGGAACAGAAAGGAAAGGGAAGAGGAAGGGTGGGGGTCAGCGGATAGCTGGCGTCACTGGCTGTACCGTTTTCGCATACGGTAGCGGCACTGGGGCCGGCCAGACATAAACCGGCTAATAATAATAATAATAATAATAATAATAATAATAATAATAATAATAATAATAATAACAATAATATGCGTTTATTGCCCAACAGGACAAATAATATACAATGTGAACACATATTTCAAAAAAGAAAAACTCACAAAAAATATAATTGTTTTTAAGAAAAAATCAAATATTTAATTCTCCGATAAAGATATCACTGTAGATCTTCTCAGCATTCCTGATGATGTGATCTGCACTGGTGATCTCAATAAAAGATTTATCTTCGGTGTTGGTAAATTAGACGCAGATGCGTTTCGAGAAACTATACGAGGAACATTAAACGATATCGTTGTCGGTGTCGTGTATATACACGACACCAGACAGACTGAGTCAATTTTGTTATGTAACAGCTTGTACAGAAAATTTGCACTATGTAAATTACGGCGGCAAACCAACGATCGCATTTGATGAACCTGGAGAAGATCATTCTAAGATGTGCTCCAGGGTGGATACACTCCATCCATTTTTAAAGAAAGAAACTTGAGCAAACGGCGTTGAACACCTTCGAGTGGCCGTTGTTGTAAAGCATAAAATGGAAACCAAATAATTGATGCGTATTCCAGCTTGGATAAGACGAATGCAAAGTATAGAGATCTGAGAAGTGAGGTATCATTAAAATATTTAGAGGATATTATGAGGTAGCCTAGCATTTGTGAGGCAGACGAGCAAATGTGTGTGTTAATGTGTAGATTGAATGACAGTGTTGGGTCGAAAAAGACACCCAGATCATTAATATTAGTAACTTTAGTGAGTGAGTGACCATAAAGTCGATAAGTAGAATAATGAGGATTTGTTTTCCGAGTAAATGATAAAAAGTTACACTTATCAGCATTTAGTACTAAATTATTAGTTTTTGACCAGTCAACTATTACATTTTATATTCCGCTACAGGCTGATATCATCCTGGCTGGAGTTATTGGAAAATATTTTAACGTCATCGGCATATGCAAGAACAGAGCAAGATAGCGAAGTTAATAAGTCATTTATAAACAGAATAAACAACAGATATCCCAGACTAGATCTTTGAGGAACACCACTAAACCACGTTTCCATTTTTTTAGGAAAATCAGACGACGCCATTGCAATTACACTTGCATCATCGTTAATGATTTTACATAAAGGTGTTGTCAATTCATAACGCATGTCTTTGATCAGGAAGCTGGGTAGTGTATCATTCCCAGCAGTGCATTTGTCTGGGAATGCTGTCATGATATCAATCAATGTATCCTCGGTGGTCGGCTTCATGACGAATGATGGAAGCTGGAAAGAGCTATTAAGAAGATCAGATTGGTCATCAATAGCGTAAGTCTCTGATAAAAGTGTAGCAAATGCATTTACAATCTCCTGTGGATTTTCTACAGGAACCCCATTTACAAGAAGTTTACCAGGTATTCGTGTAGTTCCTCTTGTATTTTGAACAAACCCCCACAACTTTTTTGATAGAAGATAAGATATATAGCTGTTCGATATACATATGCGCTTATGTCAGAGCTGGAAGTCTGCTGTCTCTTGATAATCGGAAAACTCTTTCGTGCGTTTCCATTTCTTCCAATATAGTTCCTTTGTCTTAACATTGCGGCGAGTTTCAGAAGATAACCGTGACGGATAACGTGAAGTTGAAGGTGAATATTTCTGAACAGAAGCATCAAAGATCAACATCACTAAAATTCTCCAGGAAGGTCCAGTCGATGTGAAGCAAATCATCATGTAATTTAGGAAAGTCGGCTTTACGATAATTATAACACACTTTGTTATTTGTAGGAAATCGAATATGTTCTGCGGTGTTTAAAAGATCAACTGTTATACATAAAGCACGACGATATGAATCTTCCGATACTAATGGATATTCATCCCTCACAATTTCTAGACTAGAATGTAGATTAGAATGTACTGAATCAAGTAGTCGATCTTCGCCATTTGAAACACTATTGAAGTGGCGTCATTTGGTGGAATCGCAAAAGTCAAGCAAAAAAGAGACTAGAATGTAGATTAGAAAGTACTGAATCAAGTAGTCGATGTTCGCCATTTGAAACACTATTGAACTGGCGTCATTTGGTGGAATCGCAAAAGTCAAGCAAAAAAGAGATAGTACAATTAGGTATATTATTGTTGACGTGATCGTAGTAACGGGGCAAATTAAAATCTTCCAAAATCAGAACCGGATTATTTAAAAAATAATTCTCAACCATGTCCTGAGCAACATCGGAGGGATGTATATAACCGCCAAGAGAATTTCAAATGCATTGAGATTGCATTTACTAAGTAAGAAATCAATTAATGGGACTAGAATTGAAAGTGCAGACGTATCTACAATTTCCAATGATATTTCATTCGTTGGTGCTAACAAAACTCCACCCCCAGTACTTCTATTAAGTAGACCAAACTTTCGATCGGATCTGACTACACTTTAGCAGGGTTGAAAATATTCAGAATTACTGAACGAATGATCTAACTAAATTTCTATTACAGCAACTAACTATATCATAAAACAATTCCCAACAGTTAGGAAAAAATACATGAAAAACACATCCAAGCGGTCCTGGAGACTGCGTTTTCTTAAGCGATGCAGTTCACGTTGCATGTTGGTCCTGTCCAGAGATAAATTCACATTGCTCCATTTACTCATAGATTTTATTTTAGTAGATCCTCTCAAAAATTTAGAAACAGGTAATATAGAAAACAACTGTACTTTAATGGGTCAACAACGAGAAGATTTTGTTGTATCAAATTTTCCAAGGCACTGCACCCTAAACTCAGCATCATTCAGCTCAACCGTAATAAGAAATTCTCTCACTAAAGCCAATCATCACACAGCGAATCAATATTAACCTGTTCCACATTAGTTTTAACTAGGGGTCTGCGGTACCAAAAACTGAAGTTCGGTACGGTAAATAATTCTGTACCGCGGTTCTCGGTACGGTACACGGTACACGCTACATATACCGGGCGCGCGCGTATGATCTGCTGATACGTTTCGTGTAAGACGAAAGAGAACTGCCAAGCGACGTCCGTTAGTTAACACAGGAAACGTATATCGGTACTGTTCGCTTGGACAAATGCATTCATTGTATCTCTTTATCTAACATATTAAAATCCTATGCCTGCTCTAACACATTGAAGATCCTATCAACAGATCGAAGTGCTCAAGCACGACAGAATACAGTCATTTGTGATTGCAACAGACTTGCGCCTGCGTACGTGCATATTAGACTCAGTTATCAAGGTGTTGCGCTTCCCAGTTACAGTCGGCCACACATTGCTAATGCATCTATCGGCAGCTCGAACGTGCGCACTCTGTATGAATGTTCGAATGGATTGCTTGGAATAATTTTTGTTTGCAGGTTGGTGTGGTCTTTTATGTATAAATTTGATTTTACTCCTTTTATTTTCTTAAGAAATAGTGTTTTCAGTATTTCCTTGTATTGTTTCAAATATGGCTTATAAAATAAGTTCATTTGTAAAGTGTATCTAGGTGTGTACGCTGCAATTTACATCAGATGTGTATTTATTCTTTTTAAGAGAGATAGGACCGAAATCTCTTCGGAACAACACTCAGGGCGATGAGTACAATCTTTTCCACTCCTCGGAGATCGAAAATTCGACAAATGCCCGGCTAGATTTTTTCGTTTTTTTTTTTTATATCTCGGCTACTAAGAGAGATAGGACCGAAATCTCTTCGGTACAATACTCAGGGCGATGAGTACAGTCTTTATCACCCCTCGGAGATCGAAAATTCGACAAATGCCCGACTAGATTTTTTTCGTTTTTTTTTTTTTTAATATCTCGGCTAATAAGAGAGATAGGACCGAAATCTCTTCGGTACAACACTCAGGGCGATGAGTACAATCATTTCCACCCAACGGAGATCGAAAATTCTACAAATGCCCGGCTAGATTTTTTTCGATTTTTTTTTTAATATCTCGGCTATTAAGAGAGACAGGACCGAAATTTATTCGGTACAACACTCAGGGCGATGAGTACAATCTTTTCCACCTGTCGGAGATAGAAAATTCGACAAATGCCCGGCTAGATTTTTTTGGTTTCTTTGAAATATCTCGTCTATTAAGAGAGAGAGGACCGAAATCTCTTCGGTACAACACTCAGGGCAATGAGTACAATTTTTCCCACCCCTCGGTGATTGAAAATTCGACAAATGCCCGACTAGATTTTTTTTTTTTTTTTTTTAATATCTCGGCTATTAAAAGAGATAGGACCGAAATCTCTTCGGTACAACACTCAGGGCGATGAGTACAATCTTTTCCGCCCCACGGAGATCGAAAATTCTACAAATGCCCGGCTAGATTGTTTTCGTTTTTTCGAAATATCTCGTCTATTAAGAGAGAGAGGACCGAAATCTCTTCGGTACAACACTCAGGGCGATGAGTACAATCTCTTCCATTCCTCGGAGATCGAAAATTCGACAAATGCCCATCAAACGGTTATCGGGCTAGGTAATATTTATATGATGAAATAGTTGTCCAGAAAATTTATGAAAGTTTGAACGGTCACAGCGCTCAAACGCGTTAATGTGCCTTCCTGGGAGTTTGGCCTCTCGTTTAGATTAACAAGGTGAACCTACTTGTCGAAGGGGAAGCAGATTCATCAAACGGTTATCGAGCTAGGTAATATTAGGTAATGTATATGATGAAAAAATTGTCCAGAAAATTTATCAATTTGGAGCGGTTACAGCGCTCAATCGCGTTAATCTGCCTTCCTGGTAGTTTGTCCTCTCGTTTAGATTAACAAGATGAACCAACTTGCCCAGAGCGAAGCAGATCCATCAAACGGTTATCTAGCTAGGTAATATTTATATGATGAAAAAGTTGTCCAGAAAATTTATGAAAGTTTGAACGGTCACAGCGCTCAAACGCGTTAATGTGCCTTCCTGGGGCTTTGTCCTCTCGTTTAGATTAACAAGATGAACCATCTGGCCGAGAGCGAAGTAGATACAACAAACGGTTCTCGAGAAAATATCGATGACATTTTAGCCCTATAAGGAGTTAATGTGCCCTGCTGGGAGTTTGGCCTCTCGTTTAGATTAACAAGATGAACCAACTAGCCCAGAGCGAAGCAGATTCATCAAACGGTTCTCGAGAAAATTTATCTCTACAACGCGTTAATGTGCCTTGCTGGGAGTTGGGCCTCTCGTTTAGATTAACAAGGTGAACCTACTTGCCGAGGAGGAAGCAGAGCCATCAAACGGTTCTCGAGAAAATATCGATGAAACTTTAGCTCTATAAGGCGGTAATGTGCCCTGCTGAGAGTTTGGCCTCTCGATTAGACTAACAAGGTGAACCTACTTGCCGAGGGGGAAGCAGATTCATCAAACGGTTATCGAGCTAGGTAATATTAGGTAATGTATATGATGAAAAAATTGTCCTGAAAATTTATCAATTTGGAGCGGTCACAGCGCTCAAACGCGTTAATGTGCCTTCCTGGGGCTTTGTCCTCTCGTTTAGATTAACAA
Organism: Holotrichia oblita; assembly: GCA_023690525.1. Classification (NCBI taxonomy): domain Eukaryota; kingdom Metazoa; phylum Arthropoda; class Insecta; order Coleoptera; family Scarabaeidae; genus Holotrichia; species Holotrichia oblita. The sequence continues at coordinate 60,390,783 of CM043021.1, forward strand.
GATGAACCAACTTGCCCAGAGCGAAGCAGATTCATCAAACGGTTCTCGAGAAAATTTATCTAAATAACGCGTTAATGTGCCTTGCTGGGAGTTTTGCCTCTCGATTAGATTAACAATGTTAATGTGCCTTCCTAGGGATTTGTCCTCTCATTTAGATTAACAAGGTGAACCACCTATCGGAGAGCGAAGTAGATTCATCAAACGGTTCTCGAGAAAATATCTATGAAAATTCAGCCCTCTAAGGCGTTAATGTGCCCTGCTGGGCGTTTGGCCACTCGTTTAGGTTAACAAGGTGAACCTATTTGCCGAGGAGGAAGCAGATCTATCAAACGGGCTAGGGAATATTTATATGATGAAAATGTTGTCCAGAAAATTTATGAAAGTGTAACCGTCACAGCGCTCAGAGGCGTTAATGTGCCTTCCTGGTAGTTTGTCCTCTCGTTTAGGTTAACAAGATGAACCAACTTGCCCAACACTCAGGGCGATGAGTACAATCTTTTCAACCCCTCGGAGATCGAAAATTCGATAAATGCCCGGCTAGATTTTTTTCGTTTTTTTGAAATATCTCGGCTACTAAGAGAGATAGGACCGAAATCGCCTCGGTACAACACTCAGGGCGATGAGTAGAATCTTTTCCACCCCTCGTAGGTCGAAAATTCGAAAAATGGCAGGCTAGATTTTTTTCGTTTTTTTGAAATATCTCGGCTATTAAAGGTATATAGGCTAATACACGGCACAAGTCTATGAACTATGAGCCAAGTCCGCGCCTGTTTATATATAATCTTCTGCTTTAACAGTACTGAGTGAATTCTAGGAATAACAAATCCTTTGTACTGAAAGATTTGACTTTTTTTTGAATGTATATTTCCTCAGAGCACCAGAAAAGAAATGAGAAGCATTTTTGGTTAAAAATTCTTAATGGGAGCAATAATTACATCCAAAGTAAACTTCAGCAATTAAATGCAAACTTATTTTTAGGCACGGTAACTGAACGGAACAAAAGTTAATAATACATGAAGAAAAATGCTTATAAATAAGTAGTATGGGATTATTTTTCGTTTTGTCATTGTAAACTGTATCGTACCGAGATGGTATCGAGAACGTTGTCTGTACCGAACCGCTGACGGTACATCGTCCTGTACCGTACCGGTACCGAATTTTCGGCGCACCGCAGACCCCTAGTTTTAACATTGGACTCATTACAACCATACGTAGATAATAGCATTAGTCTTGCGCTTGTCACGGTCAGATATTTCTTGTATGATCTTTTCACTTTCCATTAGTGACAATGATGGACCGGTAGTTTTACTAATGGACTCCTTTAGTACCACAACTTCGTCTCTGACAGCCTCAAATGCAGCCTTGAAACTAACTAAATCATTACTCACTTGAGCACAAGAATTGCAGGACCAGGATAAACCAGAATTAGAATGAATTTTACGCGCCTCGCTGTTGGATATGTCGACAAAATCGATCTTATACGCTTTCGTACAAACAGTGCAATTCACCGTCTTATGAGGTCCATTTAAAACACCACAACAAGTGCAATGTACCAAACTGATATTAACAGTACAAGAGGGAGTATAACAGGGATATTAGCTTCACCTTAGCGGTGCCTGTCGCAGGGACTTAAAAAACAAAAGACAAAACAATGGCGTTCCATTGTTTGTTACTGGAGATGATCCTTTCCGTTGAAAGGATCATCTCCAGTAACAATAGGATAATACAGGAAATTGAATTCCAAATACTTATGAAGTGCACCTTGTAGTATAGTAAACAAATATAACGTTGTAATAAAAATAAGAGCCGCAAAAAGTTAAAAAACGAGAAAAGAAAAACAGTGGCCTCAATATAGGTAAATCAGTTACTATCAAATATCTGCTCACCACTTGACCGGCTTATACAGAAAAGTACAGCAATAATTGCAGAAAAAAATACACTGCACAATGATATATATCACTTATAAATAATTATATTAATAACCGATGAAAAATGATAAAAATGTCACACGAGAAAAATAGATGTATTCACTGTGAATAAACATACACACTATCTCTCTATCTCACTGTCTATATGTAAATAAATAAACAAATTTGAAGAAAGTTTAAATATCAGACAGCGGTCGAGATTCATAAAAATGCGCTTTTTCAATAAAGTAATCTATTATCTCACTATACCTTAATATCTAAGCGATGCTCACACCGTAATACCTGAAAGCTATTTCGAAGCTTCTACAGCTCATGTGTTCTTATAGTTTCGTGTAATCGTAATTTGACAGAAAAAATCGTTTTTTGTATTATTGCAGATAACTACTAGCCAAGTTCAAATATACAAAAATATGGTGTTCCATTAAAATAAAATACATATTATACGCCTACTTCAGCAAGGTAACACTTTCTGTTTGGTTTCATAGTATGTCATAGCACTCAATTAAATTCACATAGTTCGTTTATTCAGCCGACCATTTATCGCCCAAAACAAAAAAACTGGCTATTGTAAAATGGTCTAAGAATACCTGGAATGAATGAAATTCCTTACAATTCTTGTGGTCGTGCTTTTACACGAATTTGTGTTGTAATTTATTATAGTTGATGACAAATCAAGTTCAAATATACAAAAATATATAAAGCGTACTATTTAAACAAATATACATTGTAATGCTGTTGTAGTAACGTTGTTTCGTTATCTGCTTTCTAGCAGAAAAAGCAGATTACGAACTACACAAATTTCCTCCATTTAACTGAGTTTTTATCTCTTAGGAGGGTCGTCTACCAGCTGATTATTTTACAGCGGTGCCATATTTACATAATTCTATAAATCGTTTACTTATTTCAATATAATTTGAAAATTGGGCTTCATACACACATTTCTACAAATGTTTTACATCTACATAAACAATTTTGTCTATTAATATTCGGTATTAACTTCACAATCTCTTTTCCCGTTACAAGCCGTTTCCTTGATACGGGAATCGAGATTACACTATTTTTTTTTTTTTTTTTTTTGTGTGGTGGGTGCTTAGTTGCAATGACTCCGTAAGCTGTATTACTTGTCTGGCTATCACTGCAACTCTTGCGGTGTAGTTTAGTGTGTGTAAGTTGTGTTTTAAATGGCTTTGTGACAGCATCATATCGCCTTTTTATGATGCCGCGCTGTTAATCACTTTGCTCCCAACAGCGAATGGCAAGTCGATCCGGGATTAAACTCTCTGAAAAAATGTCACCGTCCCTCCAGAGAATTGAACCCCGGCACCTATCGTCCTCTCACAACAATAGTCAGCCGCCTAACCACTGCGGCCATCGACCCGTTAAATTACCCCATTAATTTTTAGATTTAATTACTGAAATTTGCTACCAGCATTCAAAATACGTCTACACATGTGTGTATCAAGCCCGATTTTGAAATACGTTTTAAATAAATTATAAAAACATTATATTATCAAAAAATTTAACTGTGGCAACATCGCCAACTGTCAAACGGTAGTCGGGCCTCTTAAATCAAGGCTGTTAGCGATTGTAGAAAGTTCCTACGAACAGACTGTATACCGCACAGAATATTTCCGCGAAATGAAAAACATTTGATAGTTTTGTGGAATTTATTGCTTACGAAATAAAATTTCATTGTAACACACATAATACGTAATAAATATTCCTAACATGATAGTAACTAACTATAACCGCTTCTTAACAAAATACACGTTGCCTATCTATTGTGCTTGTGAATCAGCACAACAGTAGAATATAAAACAGGAATATATAACAGGAATTTATACAATATTTGTATGGCACTAATCACCTTAGTACATTACCTACTAGTACATAATATGCAGTTTAAATCGCTTTATGTAAGGGATAAGGATTATTGCGGGTTTTAACGAGAAAATAAATTCGAACAAGTTTTCAATTATAAAAGAATGATATTCTGGTTTGCCGAAGATATCACCACAATATGGAATTCTATCAAGTTCTAACGGAGAAAAATAACACTAGCCGACAAGACTTTCATGACCAACTTAACAATCTAAAATTTCAGTTTTCAGCATTGTTTTAAACATAAAAACTGTAATCTAACATAGGGTATCATGTCACATTTTCAAAATAATATTTGTAATTGTCTTCACTAAGATTTTCGTAATTAACATTTTCATAGTGAAATAGCAAAATAAACAAGGAAATAAATTTAAACATAAGTTCACATATGAAATTTGATAAGGTCCCGAACAATGCATTGAAATACATGATAAATATTGCATGTAAAAATTACCGTATATCGTTTGTTGTAGTCATTTTACTACCCAAATAATGTCTATCAATTTTTACAGGCCTCTGCTATAAATAGTCGAAGTTGGAGAAGTTTCCACTGGTATATGTAGGCGCATGAGGTTGTAGAAACCTTTCCCGCTATGATAAAGTAAGCAATTACAAATATTCATAGTACATCAATACAAACAGCACGCAAGTTCTGATTTCAATATTCATGTTAGTAATTTTGAATATTATGATAGTAAGTAGGGCCTTGTCTGAGTGTGAGAAAACACGGATTGTCCTGTTGGTGGTCCATTTGGAGATTCGTGCTATAAGGGGAAATGTCGCGTTTATCTATTATAAATATGTAATGATGCTTGTTTATCATTAAGTTACGTTATCAGCGTTCTCAAGAGGAAGATATGTACAGAGTCGACATTCACACTTTTTTTCTTTTTAAAATTAAAGAGACAAGACGAAAGTGATAACTATTATTATTATTATATATTCATAAATATGTTTGATTGCCTGTTCACCGACAGCAATGAGTGTCTTGCTCTTAGATATTTAAGTATTTAAGCAATGGCTAATAAAATGATTGGGTAGGTATGTATACAGGGTGCCCAGATTTCGTAGAGACAACATGGGTAACTTTTTTATTTGAAGACATAGAGAGACGGTTAAATTAGCAAAAAGGTGTAGATTCAAAAGCTCACTAAGAATCCATTTTCAAATTTTACTTATCATGCTTCATTTGTTTAATATTGAAGAAAAACTGAAACCTCTTTTCAAAAAGTTAAAAATTTTGAGGTGAGACTAGGTTACTAATAATAAACACACATGAAATTTATGTTATTAAATGTTAGTTTTACGCTTTTCAAACTTTTGACATACGTGCAAAATACATCGTATTTTTCAAAATTATCCGTTATAAATTGAAGTAATAACATTAACACTTCTGACAGTTTCTTACCATAAAAACCGTGTTGTTTTCACAGATATCGCGATAAACAAAAAGTTGTGTTGTCTGCCCGTAATCAGAATAAGCATAATTTTCCAAATTTTGGCAAAATTTTCATATCATGCGATACATGATTGTATTCAGAAATAAATCTCCTTTTAAAAGAGCCACAAAAATTGTACGGTTTCAATTTAAAATTTTGAGGTTAGGTGAGATTACTAAAAATTTGCGCAAAATAAATTTGTTTTATTAAGCGTCAATAAAAGTATTTACATTACAATTTGAATTGCTTCGAACCGCATCTTGATATCTCAAGTAACAAAAAAGTTACAGCAAATAAAAGAAATGAGGATATTTCAGTTTTTCTTCAATATTAAATAAATGAAGCATGACAAGTAAAATTTGAAAATGGATTCTTAGTGAGCTTTTGAATCTACACCTTTTTGTTAATTTAACCGTCTCTTTATGTTTTCAAATAAAAAAGACACCCATGCTGTCCCTACGAAATCCGGGCGCCCTGTATATGTACAGTCGTGAGCAATCCTGATATCAGGAACTTCGCGAGTGTCTCACTTGCTCCGAACGTATGTACGTGGAATGCTGTGAGGTAGGTAGTTCGCAGGTATATCTTAGGCAGCTTTCACACCAAAGTCGCATGCTACGTGCGACTTGCTGCCTGGAACCAGGAAGCACGTCACATCGTGCGACGTCTAAATTCGCTTTTATACCAAAGTGGCAAAGCGTGAGATGCTAAATCGCGTTCATTCATTAAAAACTCCAAACGTAAATGAACGCATACCTGTGCACGCACAGATCAGGTCGTAAACTACCAAAAATATAGAACCTGTCCTATGAAGCACGCTGCACGTCGCACGTCGCAACGTCGCATTCATGCTACGCGACTGCGGTGAAAAGGTATTCATTTAGCGATATACGTTTCAAAACAAGTAGCATATTTTCTGCTTCCAGGCAGCAAGTCGCACGTAGCATGCGATTTTGGTGTGAAAGCCGCTTTACGTAGTAAATAAATACTTGTAAAAGCGAGATTTGTTATGATGTATATATGACACGTTTACCCGAATAAGAGAGAAGACAAATATGAACTATTTTTAATATTCTCTAAGGTGTTGCATGATATAAGTAATTTCCAATCTTCCATGATTCCAATAAAGTTGGCGATCTATTGGAATATTAATGGTGACCTTAAGTAAAATTTTTATAGGTATTATTAACCATATGGGCAATTATGTATTTAAAATGTTCCTTGCAAAGATGTGATTAAACTGCATTTGCATTTACTATAATCTTCGTTGTGATGGGATCATTATGGAAGGATTTAGAATAATGCAATTCGGGGAAATATTAGATTGAAGATAACAAATAGTAATTAGAAGAACGAATAATTAGAATGATACTAGTATAAATAAGGAGGGTGTATAATATGTTTTGAGGTATATTTTAGTTTTGTCAGTTAAACTGTGAAGAAGTATTAAAATAAGTAACAGTGAAAAAACAATATTATTAAGATTATATCAGCACGGGCTTCTGTCAGAGAAATTATAGATAAATCGCTTGTATTTTATTCTAATTATTATTTCTAACTCGAACTAGTTCGAACTATAAATAAAGGATATAGTTATTATTGTTTCGTAGTTTTCTTAGTCCAAATATTTAATAAAAATACCTAAAAAACTAGTCTTAATGGAGCAGCTTTTTATGATTAATTTCTATCTTCATATTTTGTTACCTTTTTGCGATAAATTATGTGAATTGCTAGTAGTCGTGTATATAAAAAATTTATTTGTTTCAAAAACTGAATTAAAATAGATACCAAGTTTAATGATTCTAAATTTTGTCTAAATATGTAGAAATTATTAATAAAAACCAGCTCGACTAAAAATCATTTCATAATTACCATACAGTTACTATTTCCAGGAGCGCTCTGTCTTACGATGGATTGGTCGATCTAATGCCGAAAGGCGTTTGTACGAAAGACCACGGCGGGCAGCGAAAAAAACTACTGCTGAAGAAAGTGATATTATCATCAACACAGCGACCCGTCATCCATTTTATTCAAACAGAAAAATACTACAAATTACTGAAATTCGATGTTCCGGATTTGCTATACTATAGCAAGAATTTATTAGTAGAATTAGTAGAGATTAACCCACACTTTACTGCAAATAACTATAGTAATATTTTAAACAACCACATATTATCTTTAGCGTACGCCAGTGATGGTCAACCAATGATTTTGTATGACAAGCAAGAACTGTGCAAGTGTGGTTCACGGAACATCAAGAAATCGAACAGATTCCTTGGCCATCAAAATTAGCCGATTTGACACTTTATTTGTCATTTACCCCTACATATGGGTTTGAACATCGTCAAAAATACACTGAATATAGCTAAAGCAAAATTATAATATACAAACACAAATACAACAAAAATTTAAAAAGACTTCAAAATCTTAGATTAAAAAATTCATCCACTGAATTTATTTATTTAGTGATTTAGTGATAGGAGATCTTTGTTTTAAAATATGTTTGCACTAAACTTTTCAAATCCATGGGCAAATGATTATATATTTTTACGACGTAATATATTACCGAAAATCTCGCTTTTCCACTGGTTGGCTGAGCACTACGTATTCTTTTTTACCGCGGGTGTTGTAATTGTGTAAGTCACAATGTGTCTCGTATAGATTTTTATGTTCGTGTACGCATTCCGAACAAGTAAGTATATATACCGAATACAACGCTAGTATTTTATCTCTTTTAAATAATTCTCTACATGGCGTTCGATAGCCCATATTACACAATATTCTTAATGCTTCTTTTTGTTTTATGAATACCGCTTTTGCTTCCGAAGAGTGTCCCCAGAGCAATATTGTGCATACAGCTTTTGAATGGAACAGCGAAAAGTAAGCAGTTCTGGCGGCCTCGTATATACATACTTCTTTCATCTTTCTTGTAGCATAAGTGGCTTTTACTAATTTCTTTATCGTTTCTTGGACATTATACTTATAGCTGATGTTATTTGATAAGTGAAAACCCAGAAAACATACAGTCTTTTTCAATTCATTCCTCCGGAATCATTTATCTGCTTCTGCCAATGATATCTGCGTCGTGTATGCAGAGCATCTTCCTTGTTTTTGCGTCTCACCAGCGTTGATGTATCATCTTCGAACAAACATATGTATACTGTGACAATTTAAATTTTTCGGTAGATCATTTATATAAACTAAAAAGAGCAAAGGGCCTAGTATGGACCCTTGAGGCATCCCTGTAGTTGTTTGTATTTCTCCCGATATGGTATTATTCCAAAAAAACAACTTGTCTTCTGTTACTTAAATTTGATTTAAATAAATCGTGTAATCTTCCCCCAGAAACAGTTGTTCTACAATATTTATCGCTACAAATAAAATACATGGCAAAATGCCATTGTGATATCCTTAGCGGGATGTGGGTAGGTGTTTTTAAATTGAACACATCACTTTTATAAAATATAGAAAACCTTAAACTTTATTTAAGTTATCAATTGAGACCCTCCGTACATGTGTCTTTTACAGAGGTTACACTTAAAACTAAAAAAAAATAGAAAAATACTATTACTATACGCTGCGGACATACGGACATTCGTCAGCGAAAATATGATCTAATACATCCGCAATTCATTTACCTACAAGGTGTAATAACCTGTGTGTCTTTGATATGTGATGACAACACTTATTTTACACGTGCAATGCATTTATGTAGACCAAGAAATGATACAATAAAGAAAAAAAATAGTATTACTGTTTTAACAATTTTGTAACGGAATTGATTTATACGCATCATATTACACCTTCCCGGTTAATGAAAAAAAATTTTGATTTGATTAAAATAAAAATTTTACAATTAATAATAAACCAATTGCATATGCGAGCAGAGCTCTTAATCCTGCAGAAATTGAATATCCCATAACACATAAAGAACTTTTAAGTATAACGTGGGCAGTAAATCATTTCAGACCATATTTATATGGACGTAAATTCGAGATCTATACAGACCATCGCCCTTTGATATATTTATTCGGTATGAATAATCCTTCATCACGATTAACGAAATTTAGATTAATATTAGAAGAATATGATTTTACTATTCACTATGTGAAAGGAAACGACAATGCAGTAGCTGATGCATTATCTAGAGTAAAAATAGACTCCAATGATCTTAAAGAAATGTCAAGTAATATTTTTGCCATCACTAGGTCTATGGGAAAACAACAATTAAATAGTCATTCTGAATCACAGGAAAACTTTAGTAATGAAAACAACGATCGGACTGGCCAACCGAGAATTGTAGAACTACTAAAACGACCTATAGATTCCGTAGAACTTAGGCAGTTAAATGAAAATCATTTAAATAAAAGAAATAATGCAAATATAGTAAAAACGGGAAATATAGTATATGACGTAAAATCGCAAATAATTTATATTAAGGTAAGAAATCTATCAGATCATGCCCTAGAAGCAGATTTGAGATACTTACAGGATATATGCAAAGAATATGGAATTCCACAATTATGCATAATGAAAGGTGAAGAGAACAAAATGTTAATAGCGCGCTTGTCTAAAAAGCCTAGTATGCTTAAAGACTTCTGGATTAAAATATGCGTAATAAATAAAGTAAAGAGAATAAACTGTACCATTAATGCCTACACGTGATTTGTTGAATTTTACACAGAGAAAAATATCGTTCGTAATATTGATAAATGCTGTTTATAGACTAAAAATTAATTAAATATAGAAATTTCGTACATTAATACAATGAAGACTCGTTATTAGCTAATAACCTAAACATTGAGTGGATGTATTGTCGATAATTGTGTGAATGAATACGGATTACATTGAATAAGACAATATATGTATCAAAGCTATGTATCTTTTATCTATATAATAATTTTTTTTATTAAAAGTATAAAACAAGTTACGAACCGCAGAGAAGAATTTTTATAAAACAATTTCGTTGGATCGGTGTAAGAGAGCATTCACTAACCAGGGTACCTTCATGGGCCGGTATCTTATATGCACAAAATGTGTTTCATTTTTTATTGGTTGTCTCAGTCACGTGATGCGTTAGTAGTCGGGAGAAACCGTATTCGCGCTGTTGGTCAATATGATTCCAAAAGAATTCTGTAATATCTACAGTTTTCAACATGTTTTTAGTTTCATCAGTCAGCACGGTCAACATATTTCGTTCCATCAGCTGCATTCAATCATCATTCAATTCAGTACGATTTTGTCCTTGATGTGGTGTGTACGCTTGCATTGTTTATCGCTTTTGTCTTTGTTATGCTCAACGGCCATTGAAGAACAACATGCTGCCTAGTTGATTAAAAGTTGCGCGACTTATTACAAAAAGTAGCAATGTGTAAGGTTAATTTACCTATGCCAGTGTCGAAAAAAGAATTTAAGTGTTGTGTGCCTAGTACGTTTGAAAATTTTGTGAAGTTTAGTGTTATTTAGAGTTTATTGGTTTTTTCAATGCTGTACTTTGAACAATTTTCTTCGACATGTATTACGCTTTTGGACAATCATATGGGTTGTATTTTATATTCTTCTTTTCTACTTTATGGAAATACTTATTTCAATAAAATTAACTATTTTACCTAACGTTTGTGCTTTATATCTATACTTTTATTTATTATAATATCCCATAATCTCTATGTAACGAACATTATTATGTAAAATATGTCATGATTATTGCTTAAAATTCGTGCGTTAAGCAATACTCGTGATATATTTTACATGAAAATTAAAAACATCAACAAATCTATTCAACTTTCAATTTAAATTTACCGCCAATTTAAGATGTAGTTCTGGGATATGACGATGCTGCCGCATAACCTTTAACACAAATTAAAGCATTAAGTTTCCGCTCCCAGGGTACCTTATATGGAAACGAATAGAAATGCTAACTCAGCTATAACCGAAGGCGCGAGTAATGAATGTGTAGCGAAGAATTCGGCAAGTCGTCCTCGTGTCGTGTTTAGCATCCTCCTAAAAATAGGTTATTAATACAAATTATTAAAAAACATTTGCAACAGCTTCAGAATAGAATTTTAACAAAATTATTCCTTCAATTGAGTAGTACAAAAAAATACCTTTAAAATAATGAACATCAAATGTATTTTATGTCTTTTCGCATTAATTTGAAAGACATCAATACGAGTAAAATCAGAATATCTTCGATCATTGGAGATGCTGATTTTTTTTTAATGTGTGGTGGGTGCTTAGTTGCAGTAACTCCGTAAGCTATACTACTTGTCTGGCTATCATTGCAATTCTTGCAGTGTAGTTTGGTGTGTGTAAGTTGTGTTTAAATGGCTTTGTGACAGCATCATATCGCCTTTTATGATGCCGCGCTGTTAATCACTTTGCTCCCAACAGCGAATGGCAAGTCGATCCGGGATTAAACTCTCTGAAAAAATGTCACCGTCCCTCCAGAAAATAGAACCCCGGCGCCTATCGTCCTCTCACAACGATAGTCAGCCGCCTAACCACTGCGGCCATCGACCCGTTTAACCGTCATATTGATTTTATTGCATCCGAGTCGCTTCGAAGTCTGGGTTTTATTATACGTTCTACCAAGTTTTTTACAGTGTACTTAATTATGATAGCGTCATCTGAAATTCCCAATATAACATTTACTCTACTAGACTTGAATCTGTTCAAAAAAGGTTTGTTAATCATCTATTAAGGAAATACAATATGCCTCGTCATAGTGACACTGCTGCACTTGTTGAATTCATTCTCGCACCACTGAAAACTCGTAGGGAATGTACCGACACGGGCTGTTTGTAAACTTTGTAATGGGCTCATGGATGCACCTTGCAACACGCAGTCTGGTCCTTTTTAGACCACTGTTGGCTAAAACCAATTCATATAGAAACTCCCCCATACTACGGCTTCTGCATAATTACAACATATATTCTAATTCAATCGACGTTTTCAATAATACATTTCGACCATTTAAACAAGAAATTAAAATCAATCAATTGGCTAATATACTTTGATTAGTAATGTAGTAACTTCCTCCGTTTTGTTTTTCTTTTATTTCCTATACTCTAACTTTACTCCTGTTTTTCTTATTTCTTTTGTTAATATGTTAAATTTTCGAACATAAAATTATTATGTTGTGGATACTGTTCTAGGTTTGTCCTGTTTGTATCCCATTAATTGTAAATAAATAAATAAAATTGGAATTAAAAACACTCCACCTCCCAAATACCGAATTATGTGAAGGGGACTAGAGAAACATGCACGTACGTACAACATCACTTACAATGTACAATGAGCATGATTCGTTTACTGACCGATGGTGGCACGCCGTTGGAAGCTATACATAAGTATGGACCCATTTGTCGTCGATTCACTCTACTGATGTTCAAAGTAGATCCATTTACACCAGCTACTGTAAATAAAACGAACAAATCAGGGCTGCTTACACAGTCGCAACAACAATAAAACAAAGCTTTACATTCCGCGTTTCCGATCACGTGTTTTTTGTTTGCGTTCACTATGGGCAAGCGACCGAAACACTGCCGTTCGTTTGCCCTTCATGTGGTACTAATTTAGTATAAACTAACGATGTTATCACACCTATGTATAAATACTATGAACCATTTCGTATACAACACAACAGAAAAAGTGGCAACGGCAGGTTATAATTAGCCTATTTATCGTCGGAAGGTGAAAATTATGCATTCCGTATAGTTGATCAAAATGTTTGCATTAACTGATGGCAGTCGTGTATTTACCAGGCTGTTATTAGCTACCCATTTAACACCGGTAGCTTGATATATAACAGAAATGTTAACTTGAATTTCGTTATTATGTTCGCATCACACATCAATAGAAGTAGCTTGAGTTGAGGATTTTTCTTTATATTTATGCAATAGCAGCTGCTATATTTACACGCTATTAAATGTATATTTTCGCCTCATATGCATGAGTATACTTTTTCTAGTTTACTTAGTATTATATTTTAGTACACATAAATATCTACGATGGCATAGTTTGATATTGGTTTATATATTTGGAAGGTTCAAAGGTTATAAGTGATCGTAGGTATCGTAGGAAGTCTGAAATCTACTTAAGAGCTGTGTTTAATTTATTTACAAGGCAACACAAACTCAGCATAGTCGCTAGTTTTATAGAATGGTATAATACAAGAAACAATAGTGGCTTTGTTCACCAATCGCCCGTTTTCGACGCGGCAAGTAGCTCAAGAAAATATTAAGGCAACTTCAAACAGCTTTTAATGTAGTAAACAATGTCTCTGAAGAGCAAACTGATGTCATGTTTGTATTTTTATTTAATGTTTACTGTCAACCTGTGTGTCAACCATGCCTCTTGCCATACTTTGCCTAAAAACGTCATCACTTGTTTATGCTGCTTCAGTATTTCTTACCCGTTCTTTGTTTCTTTGCTGTTTTGTTTTCGTCTATAAAACAATTTTACGTATACATATCCTAAACTATATCCTTAGTTGAGATATTTACAGATATTCACAGGCATCAAGCCGTTATAGATTAAGTTATAAAAAATGACGACTCAAAATTGAAACACTTCTGATATCTTCGGACCGCTTTAAATTCACTTTCTTGTGGTCGAAGAGCTGCTTCGAAAAAGGTTACGTTATACTACAAGAGGGATAAAAACATCATTCGACGAAGCAAAATTGAATTTAAAGCAAAAAAAAACGAAAAAAACTTAGATCGACGCATACCGGAAAATTAAAAATGAATTTCCTTTCTGTTTTTCATTCAGTCCATTTTCCTGTTGAGAAGGATACGCAGCTCTTATAGACATTCGTCTGCTCAAATAATATCTACCACGTAAAAGGGAGAGCTATTAGATACCTACATACATACAAAATATCAGTACTACACAGTAGCGATGTATCCGTTTGGTTCTACATAACAGTATAATCTAAGGATATTTTAACGCAATTTCTGCCCTGCGATCGCGTTAAGTTATACATTGGCAATTTATAGGACTTTCAGATTTAAATATTTCAAGGGCAATTAGCAGCAACTAATATTATTAGTGTCAATTTGGAATGCATTTGTATTGAATACCTTATTACGTCACGGAAAATGTTCGCCTCTGATCGTTTGGACAAAACTGATTCACAGGTGACTATCGTTACCGAGATTAGCACCTAATTGATCACTAGAGCGACGTAATGCAATTCCGAACTTGCATCTTGCTCATCAAGGCATCGAGTTCACATATGAGATAAATTATCGATTACACGGTATGATTTGGCTATTAGCTCTCGTGATATAGGCACTACACCCACATACACACAATATTGCGGGATAAAGAACGCTTGTGTGGGTAATCGATTAAACGGTTGCCCGATTGCACAATGACCGAAAATAATCGTTGGCAATGCACTCGAGTTAAATGAACAGGAAGAAAAGGGGTTAAAGTAGCCATTTGACGGTCGACATACATAGAGTATACTGCTGCTTATAAGTATTCAGTCAGGGTGTGGGAGAAGCTAGCGTTAACTAGATAGATACATGTACCTCCCACATACAGGATAAATTGAAAAATATTCCAAACTGTTTTATGGGGAAGTATTAACTATGTACTGAAATTTAGTAATTGTAGATTTATAAATTACAATAATTTGCAAGTAATTTTCGATCCTCCAATTTCAACCTAGGACCTACTTTCGATATCTACAGAAAGAAAAGTCGCAGCAATAACTGCAGCCAACAAACTGGTGTCACATATTACAAATATAAAAATTCCACTTTCTACAGCTTATTTCATCAACTATTTAACACACCATTACCGCAAGAAAACTTCAAAAAGAAACTTCATTTCATTCACCAAATAAGACTAGTTGATTGATTGATTAAGTCACTGGTTACCGGCCGCGTTTTGTTTAGTAGCGTCCCCTTATAACACCGCGGCCTATGACCTATTGTATTATTCGGTACCAAGTGAATTTTTTTATGTAAACAGGTTAGTCCCTTTTACTAGATTTAGTAGCCTGTGTGGTAGGTCTTTTTCCGGTAGATCTGTCGGTTGGTTAATTGGCCCCAGCAGTGGCAGTCTCCGTCGTTCCAGCGCAAAGCATTCGAATATGACATGGTAGGCTGTCTCCTCCTCCTCATTGCATAGTCTACATATAGGTTCGTCCTTAAGGATGCCAACCTTATGTGTGCTGTAACCGGCTGAGAGCCAGCACATCAGCTGCCGGGATGGCTGCCTCATCATTCGTTTGCTATGAATCTGCACTTCAACGCTCTTCCAGTGTGCCTGGTGTGTTTTTACAATCCACTCAGCCACTGCACCGCGTATCGCAGTTCTGGTTATCGCCAGACCCGGTTCAGGTCCGGTGAATTTTGTTGCAGAACCTTTTCTTGCTAGCTTGTTTGCTATTTCATTACCTGGTACACCCTTGTGCCCCGGCACCCACACCAAAGTTACCTTGTTGTGTTTGGCCAGGGTTCTTAGGTTTTCCAGGCACTCCCAAGCTAGCCTCGAGGTTATCTGATAAGCTGCTAGTGTCTTTAGGGCGGCTTGGCTATCCGACAGAATATGAATCAGCTGACCCCTAGGTTGTGTCTCTGATGCCCTTAGAGCACATGTGTCTATTGCTAGTATTTCCGTTTGGTATACGGTGGTATATTGCCCTAGTGTCAAATATTCTTTATGATTTAGGGTTTCACTATATATACCTGAACCAGAACCTGTGGTCCTTCTTGACCCAACTGCATACCAGATTTGGGTTTGGCCCTCTGGTTTCTGTTGTCCTCTCTACTTATCCCAGTCTAGGACGACCTTGAAGGGTTTATCGAAGGAGAGTTTGGGAATCATTGTATCACTTCCCATCTCAAAGATTGGGTTTGTGATTTCAGTCGTTATGGGGGTGTGTCCTGAAGTGTTCTGGTCTCTCCAGTTTCCACCACATTTCAGTCTATATGCCCCTAGGTTTAGCATGGTTTCCATAGTAGCTGTTGGCATGCTTTTTGTCGCCCCAGTGATACACAGGCAGGCCAACCTCTGTATCTTTGTGAGTTTTACACTTGCCTGCTTCTGTGTAGTTTTGGTTCACCATATCAGACAACAATAGGTTAGCATAGGTCTTACCACTGCAGTGTACAGCCAGTTCTGCGAGTGGTCATTAGTGCACACCGTTTGCACTTTTCTATCATCTGTTCAAGATGTTTGTTCCATGTTAACTTCGAGTCAAGAGTTAATCCTAAGAATTTTGCCTCTTGACTGAAATATACAGTTTCATTGCAAAGCGTTGGTGGTTTTAGGCCATCCAGCTTTCTTCTTTTCGTAAATGGAACTATTGTTGCTTTCGCAGGATTAACTCTTAGGTTTTCCTGCATGCACCATCCTTCCGTTGTTTTCAGAGCATTTTGCATAAGTTCTGAAATAGTGCTTGCACTTTTTCCCCTAATGAGTATTGCTATATCATCTGCATACCTCTGGGTATAGTGGCCTGCACTGTTTAAGGTTACAAGCACATTGTCGATAACGAGATCCGACAGTAGGGGCGACAGAACCCTCCTCCCCCTGTGGGCATCCCCTGCGTACCAACACCAGCATCGTATCACCCGCTAGTGATGTTTCAATGAGTCTTCCTTCCAGCATGGCCCTGATCCACTTACAAATAGTGTTTTCCACGCCACGGCTGCTGGCAGCTCTTATCATTGAGTTAAAGAAGGTGTTGTCAAATGCTCCTTCTATGTCCAGGAATGCCACTAGTGCAATCTCCTGATTGTTGATAGCTGCCTCTACTCTTGATACGAGTTGGTGTAAGGCAGTATGACATGATTTTCCTGACTGGTATGCATGTTGATTAGGGTGTAATGGCCTCTGTTCTAGAGAGGTTTCCCTAATGTATTTTTCCAGCAGTTTTTCCATTGTTTTCAATAAGAATGATGAAGGGTTATGGGTCTGTAAGCTTTAGCCTCCGAATGCGAGGGTCGCCCAGTTTTGGGTATAACAGCTACCCTAGTCCTATTCCATACTTTCGGTATATGTCCTAGAGCTAAGCTGGCTCTATATAGCTTACACAGCAGCGGTGTCATGTATCCTTCCCCGCTGTAAAAGTACTAGGAGTATATCATCTGGTCCAGGCGATTTGTATGGTTTAAAAGAGTTAATAGCCCATACTACCCTGCCGTATGTTATTACTCTTTTAGCCAACGTCCAGCAGCTCCTCTCTGCCCTCTGAGGGTGATTTCAGGACTTTGCTGATCGTGTATGTTCCCAGGGTTGACTTCTTCCGAGTCTGGGAAGTGTTTCCAAAGTAGTACCTCAAGAGTTTCTTTTCCGGTGTTTAATAAGACTACTTAATTACTACAGTAAACTTTATAAAAACAGGTTTTATCTAAGATTTGAACAAAAACATTACCTTAACAATATCACAAACTTGAACCAAGTCCGCAAAGCACAAGAAACTAAGTAACTGAAATTAATTTATCGCTCTTCTTGGTAGTTTAAATTCTTGAGATTGTTTAAAGAAGAAAGAACATCTTAAACAAAAACATTAACACTACAACTGCAACGTCGAAATCCGGAATATATAAAATCGGATGTACGTATATCCCGTGATAACGTTTACATTGGTCAAGTAACGAATCAAGAAGTAATATTTCATTTCTTAAATATTCAATTGTATAAAATATAATAATTACTTCAAAATTCTTCGACACAACAATCATTTATTCTGACATTCAAGGCAATGTATTGTTTGATCCGTGTGCTGGAGACATACAGGATTCTTACAAATGGTACACATCTTGCGAGTTTTTCTTTTTAGTTTATCGTCGCCACGATAACACATTTTACATATACCTTTGACTGAAATACGTCCAGAGGAATCTCGATCAATCACGGGATTGGAATTATGGGGAACTTCTAGGACAACAGCCAAGACGCTTTCGATGGCATTTTTCGTGAATCGATTTCGTAATACAATGGTATTTTGACTTCCTTGGGTCACAGCAGGTAAACACAAATCACGAGCTAGGTCTTTTAGAAAGTTTCGCCTTTTATTTGTGCTCCGGTAGCTAGTGGGATTGTTTTTCGAGTAAATAATATAGGCTGCCAGAGATGCTACATCTAATATATTGAAAAAAAAGGCCAATGGCCAGCGACTTGTTCGCCTCTTGCACGTGTATGTTCCCAGCATTTTATCCATAACGTCCACACCTGATTTAGTTTTGTTATAAAAAGAAATTACCTCAGGTTTTTTCTTCAAACTGTCGTCAATTACATCTGTGGAGTGCATCGTGGATAACAAAATTACGGCTTTGTTCACTTTTGGAACGTATGAACATAACATGGCATCCCTATGAAAAGCGAAACGCGTCGAATGAGAGGCTCGTTCCTTATTAGATAGAAGAGCTTTCGGAATGTAAGGTTTGTTCTTCCTTAGTGTGCCAACCAGAGTGAGACCATCTGATTTTAGCGCGCGAGCAAGAGGAAGTGATGTGAAGAAGTTGTCGGTTGTGATATTACGTCCTGAATTTTTATAATGTTGACATAAGCTCATCACAGTTTTTTCACCAATATTCACTTGTCGCTCATTGCCTGCCAATCTTCCGGTGTAAATTGAACCTTGGCACGGATAAAATGTTATTGCATCACACACCCAGAACACTTTTATGCCGTACTTGGCAGGTTTTGAAGGAATATACTGAGTGAATTTAGTTCGTCCACGATAGGGGAAAAGTTGCTCATCAACAGTTAGGTGTTCATTCGCCCTATAAAGCCTCAAGAGGTTTCGGTTTAGAATCAACCAAATATCACTTATTGCGGCAGCTTTATCAATTCCAACTCTAGCCGGCCGTGTTGTGGGGTTATCGAATCTAATAAAGCGAAGAATCTGCTTGAAGCGATCCCTACTCATTGTTGCTTTGTATAACGGTAAGGCGTCTGATTTCCACAACTCATCAATGTGTTCAGTATTAGACTTATGAACGCCTGCCATTAGTAAGATCCCAAAGAAAGCATCAAGTTCCTCATATGTAATAGGCTTCCACAGCTTTGGTGCTGAAGGTGAGTTCTTATTGAAATCATAATACACTTGGTTTGCCTTGCGGTTCGATTCCCTTATGATAATTCTTTTCATTTCCGGTGTCACCAAGGCATTGAATGTGTCGGTACGAGTATACAAACTTGTTATACGATTCGGACCCCTGCAATTAGCATGAAGGAGAAAAAGTACTTATGTTCCACTACCGTCTCAGAGAGAATACTATTACCTGACTCTCGAATGATATTATACGATCGGGTTTGAGATGATGGTAATGGTGTCTTGTTCAAGACAGTTGAATCTGGACTGATACACATCAGCTAGTGGTGGCATTGTTGTATTTTCTACTTCGGTGAGCAGGTCCTCCTCTTCGTCGCTGTCAACCTCCACTTCCTTTTCGATAGGAATCCTCTCGCCTAGACGAACATCTTCAATATCTGATTCTTCGTCGTTTACTGGCGGTACATAATCTTCGCCACCATCATCCTAAAATGGTTCACTAAACTCCTCATCAGACATTTCACAAAACCTGGCGATCTCTTCATCTGTTATTCTATATCGAAAACAAAGTACATCACCAAAGAGTCGTGTATAATTACAAAGGCAGACACGATATCTGGCTAATGTAAATGCATAAATGTATATAATTGCAACCCTAAAATATATCCATTTCAAAGCTAGAACTATAAAATGTGAACATATAAAGAACACTACTTACTTATCTATTTGAAGGTATCCTCTGGAATCATACGGAAGACTATCAACAACAGACAGACGAGTGTTATAGGTCTTAGAAGTTCCACTACACTCTCCGCTATCCGATGCATCTGCTATGTTAGTTTTAGGGCGAGGCATTTTCTTTTCTTTTACTAAAACTGACCTGGAGTAAGTCACAACACACAGTAAATGCAAAATGGCTACCGTTGTTACGCTAGACTTGCGCAATCGCACACATATCACGGCTCACCTCCGAAAATGCACAGTGGTACCTGGGTACCACCTCCCGCTATCTACGTTACATTATTTTTGCCGCCACATAAGGGTTAATTAATTGACGGTTGGGAAAATACATTATATATACATAGATGCTAGGTTTATTTAAAATATCATAGTGCTTGTTTTACTTTATGTAAAAACATGGCAATCATTTTTACTGTTCGATAAAAGCTGCGCGTTGGGCGACTATGGTTGGTATATTAATGCTTAGAATATATCCATAACTATGATAATTATCGGAACTGTTTGCATATTACAAAAGATGATAAAAATCAACTTGTTTTATAGGAGGATTTACATACACGCATACGTATTAGGGAAAGCGACACTATAATATGTAAAAATGACATACATACTCATTTTTTGTTACTATATAAACTGGTTAGAGTTATATATGTCAATAGAATCACAAGACATATTAGATTTATTTAATTTTATTATTATAGAAAAGATATAGTGTATTAACTATAAAAATCGATTTTCTTTTAAGGTAAGATTAGTATTGTTTGTTATTTTGTATAATTCGTTCTATTATGTGATATTAATAAATAAAATTTTCTTTTAAGGAGCAAATCGGTCTATATTTAATACAATATCAGAGACAATACTTATTATAAAGACTTATTATAAATATTTGCGTGAGAGTGCTGTAAAAAAAGTCAATCGGGTTGCATATTGAACGCTACTTGGATCTATCTGATCCATACAGATATATGTTACTAAGTGTATGTGTGTATTTGCCAAATGAAAAAGTATATGGCGTCTGTTAATCTTTTATGTATTTGGTAAGTGCCAAATATGATAATTGGACTTAATTTCATACTTATTACTCCAAAAGATGCTCAGATTTCTTGTAACAAAGATGTCAATAGTACGCGTATATCCCTCTATCAGCCACTAAATTTAGCCCCTGTATCTACCATTCCAGATTTTCTTTTTAGCACGTAATATGAATGACGTAAATAATGACCCCAACGCTTTTACTGAACAAAGTAGTAATATTTTCAAAAAAATTATATCTTGTTTAACATTCGAACGATTTCAAAAGGTGCGTAACATTATGAACATATTAGAAAATATATAGACTAATAGCGATATTAATACAGTTTTATGAATCGTTTATTTTATATTAATAGCGAACAATTATCTGGTGGTCATGATAAACAAATTGATTGCAATTTTGAGATCTCTTAGAACACCTGTAATAGTCAAATTTATATAGTACTGCGGCGTCAGTTTCACTTCTTCTGCTCTTGTACGAGTAGTAGCCAATTCCTCTGCAATAAACTTAGGCAAGTCTCACCTTTGACAACCTATGAAAAACTGCTACAGGCCATAGTGTTCATCTCTAACTTTGTTTATTGTAATCGATAATTGTTTGCGTTTTTTTTTCTGTTTACCTCATAAGATTTTACCACTCCTATACATTATTGATAGCTGGCCAACGGTGTTCCTATTTTTAGACAATATAAGAGTAACGTCGCTTTGTTTGATAATCAAATTTTGTTGAATACTTATCCGTCAGGTATGTAGTCACTAATTCTCCGGGAAGTTCTGGCTTATCTTTTCGCATAATACTAAGAAACTTTTTTCTTTGCCAGATCAAGGCTTGCCAGTGGCTACGTTTCTTTGCAATATTATATATATTAATATATGATAAGTAAATAGTAATGGTATGTACACTAGGAATTCTTTCTGGTTGGACGACCTGCCACTGCACATACGTAGGATGGATAGTAGACAGTATTGCATTCACTCACTTTAGACAATATTGCATTCATTGCGCTCGTCAAAATATGTAAACACAGATGCGATTCCGGGATCTATTTTAAAAAACGCTGTAGCTGCATTTATACATGTGGAAAAAAGCATCTATTATTTGACGTATTTGAGTAGGAAGAAATTTGTTTGATGTTTCATGTATTTCGAATATAATAATACTGTAGTCTTATTAAATTGTTTTGAAAAGTAATTTCATTACATTTTGCGGTGAACTATTTTTGTCGTTCAACTAGGGTAAGATCTAAACCAAAAGCATGTTTATTATACAATAAATAACAATACCAAAGGTTTACTACTTTTATTCATTTAAAACATAATACTTAGAACGAAATAATTATACGTATACACTTATGCTGAAATCAATAATGAGTCCATCCGCCGTTATTTTGAATGACTTCTTCCAATCTCTATTTTTCGGATGAACATATTGCGGTGCAAGCCTATAGTTACGGGGACGGGTAACTAGGCGCGTGTGGGTGTTCGGGGTGCTTTGAAACGTCGACTCGTCGCTGAAGATTACCGTTTTCCAAAAATCTATGGGCATATTCAGATAGTATAGTGCGAAATTTATTCTGTCTTGACGATTGCGCTCGGAAAGTTCCGTTTTAATAGCAGCAGGATATCTTTTGAGACCACTTGCTCTCAACCTTTTTCTTGGGGTTGTTACGAAACTGGGAAAGGCGGTAGCTGTAATGGCTTCCTTGCAGCTTGTGAATGGATGCTCTTCGTAAAATTGCCTTAACATGGTATCTTGATAAGCAGTGGATATTCTTCGTTTTGAACTTTTTGGTTTATTTGCAACTGAATGTGATATTTGCCATTTTCTTTTTAATCAAAAATTGCATAGGGATTGACACCAAATTCACGCGCTACAGTACGTAGACTCCATCCGTTTTCCACTGTTATTGCGCGCATCCTGTCTCCTATTGACATCATATTGTCCGGTGCGTATGCATTTAATTGTTCCTAATGCTGTATAAAGAACTAAATATTATTGTGAAGTCTGCTTCTTTTTATTTGGGTCAGTGTCTAATATGACTCATCATTCGAGAAAGCATATTTTCGACATTCATCTGGATTGCTTGTCTATGAATACTTATGTATCAATAAGCCTGTATTATATTCACATAAATAAAAATTCCAGAAATACAGAATATGTTTTTTTTGCTTACCTGTTTATGTCTACGCAAAGACTACAATAATAGATGCAATCGGCCTTGTAAATTCATAAATGCAACTACAGCGTTTTTAAAATAGACACAGAAACCGCACATTCATTCATTGATAAGCTTCATCATGCATTTCAACATACATAAGTGTATACGTATAATTATTTCGTTATGTTTTTAATAAATAAAAGTAGTAAACCTTTGGTATTGTTATTTATTGTATAATAAACATGCTTTTGGTTTAAATCTTACCCTAGCTCAACGACAAAAAAAGTAATGAAATTACATTTCAAAACAATTTACTAAGACTACAGTATTATCTATTCGAAATACTTGAAACTTCAAACAAATTTCTTCCTACTCAAATATGTACGTCAAATAATAGATGCTCTTTTTTCACATTTATAAATGCAGCTACAGCGTTTTTAAAATAGAAATCGCATCTGTGTTTACATATTTTGACGCGGGCAATGAATGCAATAAGCTGTCTACTGTCCATCCTACTACGAATGTGGAACAGCCGACCAACCAGAAAGAATTCTTAGTGTACATATATGAAGTTTACTGCATCGTGCTGCTAAGACGCTGAAACAATACTTTCCCTCATCGACGGTAGCATTTTAATAGAATATACTGACATCCTGTAATGTGAGTAATATGAATTCAAAAAAATCTCTAATCGAAACAAGTTTAGCAGTAGAATCTTGACTTCTTCCTCTGGCTTCAGCATTATCAAAATATTTTGGAAAATTGTGATAAACGTGTTTCTGTCATAGTTCTGTTGAACAGAAGGCGTATATCAATATTCAATTCGCAATTAAGTCCACAGAGCAACTTGGTTTACGGTACTATCTCTAGGAAACAGGGGAAAGCTACTGCAAATTGTGTTCATGTTTAATTAGTTTATTTTGTAGATTGTTTTTATTGTCGCTTAACGTTTTGTAGTGGTTTTCGGCCCGTTCCTCTTGCTTGTGGTTTGAAATACCATTTTCAAGTTTAGTTTTCAACTTAACGTACAGTGTAAATATTTTTTACTTTGGAAATATAAAGCAGCAATTTACACGAAAAATTATATTGTTAGTCACCTTTATCACTGGATATAGATTCTGCATGTACGTAAGTAATATCATCTTCATTGGTATCATTTGTGTTGGCAGCAATATCTTTGCCACCCTCACCATCAGAGTCATTTTATTTACACCACTGTAGTAGAATGTCTTACGCATCTTCGACAGCACCAGGCGAACCACTACCTTACGTGTCAATTTTGTGTCGAGTAGGTGAAATCGTAGAGAATATAGCCTAGGTAGGTATTCAATAGCAGAATCGATCCAGGTAATATGACGATCAACAAGGGCCAAAATTGGATAATCCAATAGAAGATATTTATTTGACTTGACGTTTTATGGTAGTAATTCCATATCCAGTAAAGTCGACACATCATTTTTGTGAGATCATACCATCTTGAGCTATTTCAACCAATCATCTTCCACAGTTGCTACCACTAAAAATTTTAAGCTGAGAAAAGTCGATACAAACAGGTATTTCATATACCGCCGATTTAATAATGCACGCCCTCGCTAGCTTAATCTATCGTTGCGTGATTATAATAGCTTCCTATAAATAATTTTATGCGGATTTTTTTACGAGCAAGCGGCGCACTATTTTTGTCGTCGGTAGCGGAAACACAATGCTATCCACAACGTTCAGAAAAAGCTAACCGGATCTATAAAAACGAGGAAAACTATGCATCGATGTACGGTGAAGCACTGCACTTAATTAAAGAAAAACTTATGATTAATGGGCGCCAACCCTAACTGGCGATAAAAATAACCATATTACGAAAAAAACGCAAGATGATTTAAATGATAAGTTAATTAAGCAGGGAAATAAATTTTATGGCAGTAATTTCACTGTTTTCGAAGGTACTATAACGACAAGATTGTAAACACCTTCCGCATCTGATGTATGGTACTACGTGCAATTCACATTTTTACAGCATGCTATATAATAATTTTTTTTTTTAATAGCATGCTATGTGTGGTGGGGCTTAATAATAATGTATTACTTGTCTGGCTATCACTGCAACTCTTGCGGTGTAATTTTTTTTTTACTTATACATCAAAAACCTAGTGCTAAGCGTCTTGAAAATACTTATAGATAAAAATAATAATAATTCAATTGAATTGTATAAAATGAAATAACAATAAACTAATAAAACAAAAAAAAAACTAATGAAAAGAATGAAATAGCTACATAACGAAGAAACCACAAGGAGGGGTTCAGATAGAAGATACACCCAATCCTAGACTTATAATGAATAATAACAAAACTAAAGAATTGCCTAAAATCTAACATAAACCTAGTTTCTGTGATATGCACCGCAGATTCATTTCCATAACATTACTCAAGTCGGTAAAATCGTAATTCACACAATAAAGTTTAAAAAACGCACATAAAGATAAACGCACGGTCAGAGGCTCGTCCTACATTCAATCAGCAGATATTCCTCCAAACGTTTTTTTAAATTCCTCAAATTATAGTTCTTAAATGTATTAGGAATCCCGTTATAAATTTTATAAATATTGTATGAAAATCCTCGTTCATACAATACAGTCCGATGAGGTGGAGGTGCGATTAGTTTACCACCATGACGCAGGTTTCTACTGTGATTTGACATCGAAAATTGGAAATATGATGCCTAAATCTGGGAGAAGAGTCCATCAATACACCTAGATTCCTAACTTCGTCGCAGATACTCACTCGTGTACCTCCAACAATACAGTTAATTTCGTGTAGTAATTTTGATCTGCCGTTCCTATTACCAAATAATAAAACTCCGAATTTATCCGGATTTAAATGTAATGAATGTTTAGATGATATTGAATGCAATTTTTCAAGGTCATAATTAATTTATTTATTATCGCCTTGATAATGACAGCATTGCTGTTGAAACGCGTCGGTGTTTTAGTTAAAACTTGTTTGGTGTTCAGTGGGTTAAAGTGTTTAGTGTTCTACTTCTGCACCAAGAGATCCAGTGAAGAACTTCATAATTAATTTCTTTAATAGCAATAGCACACCGAACTGGAGCAAAGGAATGATAGATGTGGGTATCGTCGGCGTACATATGGGCTTTACAGAACTTAAGCTGACTAGTAAAATCGAAAGTATAGATCGTGAACAAGGTTGGACCCAGAATTGAACCCTGGGATACACCACTTTCAATTCGGCGAGAACCAGATGTCTGACACGAAACTCTCACTACTTGCGAACGATCATGCAAGTAACTTTTAATTAGATCAATGGCATTAGTACCAAAGCCGAGATAATAAAGTCTAGCCGCAATCATTGTGATGAAACGGTCTTACGTTGTGTGCTATATTGTGCTTAAAATCCTGGGGCTCGGGCGTGTTCTTTCTTGCAATCTTCTTTCATCAGTATTTTAATTTATTTATTGGCTACGTGCTGGACCTTCCCAGTAAACACGGCCTTATACTGATTATTTAAATATTTATAATAATTACGTCTTCTATTACATGCGGAGTCGAGCCAATATTCCGACTCTGGTCGGTACAGTTTTACTAAAAGTCACCTGTTTGCTCGTTGTCGGTTAAAACCGTTACACTTTTTAACTATTAAGAATACATGATATTTTAACATAGGAAAATTATATACAGTCACGATATATGTATATATATATACAAATAGGTGCATTCCATAAAATAAAATAAAATAACATTCCTTAATGTACATAATAAGTACTTGTCCTAATTACGTTAGTATGTTTAATAAAATAAAATAATTAAAAATATCGCGTCCCCTTACATCATGGAGTGACAAATAGTGTCAGTCAATCCAGTAAGACAAGCGTAGTAATCCCACCCTGATCGGTGGCCCCAAATATATCATCAGTAATACCAAGAAGAGCTGTTTCACAGCTATAACCAGTCCTAAACCCCGACTGTGTAGCAGGAAGAACATTGTTATCACTTAGGAATCTATTAATTTGACTACAGATAATCTTCTCCATAACCTTAGACATAGTTGGCAGGATGCTAATGGGCCGTAAGTCACCAAATGAGGATGGTTCGGGTTTTTTAGTAATTGGAATCACCATTTTTTCATGCAATTGGAAAATAACTTGCATTCAACGCCACGTTTATCAAATGAGTAAGGTACGGAATTATGTATGGGCAACATAAATGAATCATAGTAATGTTAAGATCGTCGAAACCAGTGGAATCAGTCTTGATATTAAGTAAGAATCCAAGAACTGTGTCCTCAGTAACAGGAACAAAGCTGAAACGAGACTCTACCAGACTGTGTGAATTATAAAATGATTCCAATGTACTATCTCCGCGTGATAGTGGTAAAGAGTCTAAAAAATAATCATTAATATCATCCGGCAGTAACAGCTTCTCAGGAATACAGCTAGTTCTGTTACCCATGACATTAAGTCCCTTCCACGCTCTCCATAAGATTTTCTGGCGATATTGCCTAGCAACATAAGGGTAAAGTAAGCCTTCTTTTCGTTCTTAACACTCAGAGTAGTAAGATTCCTTAATTCTTTATAATAGTTCCAATGAGCTAACCTTATAGTTCTTTTAAAATTCTGTTTAGCTTTATCTCTCAAAGACATGAGCAATTTAATATTGTCAGTTAACCAAGGAATACGACCTTTCGCGATCCTAACGGTTCTACACGGAGCATGTTTATCAAACAGTAGCAGAATGTTGCGGTTTAAGAAATCAAGCTTAGCGTCAATATTATCTATATGAAAAATAGTTTGGAAAGGAATCTTTTTAAATCGTCCTGTAGTTCGGCATAGTCAAGATTACAAAAATCACGTATAACTTTAAAAATAGGCTGAGGTCTACTATACTGCAAGTTGAGATCACCGAACAGCAAATCATGATCGGTACCAGGAAAATTTTCCACTCGAACCACCCTAGTAACTAAATGGTTCGAGAGTAACACTACATCAATCAAGGAGCTCGAATTTTCGGTAATTCTCGTTGGTTCATCGATAACCTGCTTCAGATCAAAAGAACTCAACATATCATTGAAATAGAGTGTAGCGGATCAAGAGAAATTAAGAAGGTTAATATTAACATCCCCAAACAGACCACCCCATCAGAGGATGAACCATGAAAGGATATATACTCCTCAAGAGTATCAATGAATGCCTTATAGTCAGCATTCGGAGGTCTATACATAACCCCTACAGTAAGAACAGTATGAGACACTTTAACAGTTAGCTGTTCGATATAATCATTACTCACAAGCAATTTTGGCCTCAAACTAGATCGCACGTATAAACACATACCCCCACCTCTACCAAGACGATCTTTTCTGAGTAAAAGCATTAATTCGTAAGTTATTAGAATTAATATCTGCCGTTAACCGGGATTCAGAGATTGCTAAAATATCAATTTCTTTACTTGAGATATAGTCAACTACGTCGTCAAATTTGGGAGCCAGAGACCGAACGTTTATATGCGCAACACTCAAGAATCGCAGAGCCATAACACTAAAAAAAAAATGTAGGTGCACACAAAAAATACAATATATCATACGAAATGTTGTAGAAAATACTGTAACAATAGTAGCAAATGTAAACAACAGAATAATTCCAAAATATACGAAAGAGCGTTTTTAAAAAAGAAGTAACAAAAAATAAGTAAATCTATAAATAAATACTTTACTTAAGTATGTAAGTATAGGAAACTGAAGAGATTATTTCTTATAAAATGCCAAGCAAATAACAACAAGGTGATCTCATATAAATGTATTGCAACACTAAATAAAAGGTTTAGAGTAAATCGTTTCTGTTTTTAATAATACGAACTTTACCTTCGACTTCAGCAAACACTTTTCCATCACTTGACTACACCGATTTAACACCATATGTTTTCACTGCTTCAAGTAGTAGTTGATATTTTGTAACCGTTAGATCTTCTTTAATGACAATTTTTGACCCCTTTAAACACTCTTTCTAGATAATATCAGCTTTTTTGTGTTGCAGCTAATGAACTTGACTATAGTGGGACGATGGTGAGATTCTTTACCAAGTAGCCGGTGACTACAGTCTATTTGGATAATTGCCACATCTACGCCGAGCTTCTCTTTACATAATCTGATCACTGCAATATCGGTATTTTCGTTCTTCTCCTCGGGCACTCCAAACAAACGCAAATTATTACGTCTGGAGTATTGTTCGATATCATCGAGAAGCTTATGATTTTCTTGCGTCATCTCTGAAAGTTTACTTTCCAATTGGTTCACCTTTGCACTATACAACTGGATTTCATTCTGAAGCATGGTTACAACTTCTGTATGAATTTTAGCCACTAGATCATAGATGAATGCTTTAGAACAGAGAATTTTTTCCACAACCTTACAAACAAGAGTATCATCTTCAAATGAAGATGTAATTCAGCCATCAGAAGGCATTATAAATGAAAGTATACGTGTATAACGCGAAAACAAAATAGGTTGCAACACACGTGAGAGCGCCTACTCTCTGCGATTGTACATCACAGATTCTGTTTTCTATATTTGTTTTATGTTTTGAATGTCTTGTAATTACTTATAGTTTTGGATTCAAAGGTGGTAGCTAGAATAATTAGTAGTGTTCTCTTGTTAGTCATGTTAGACTCCTCTTCGTGTTTATGAGAGCACGCTGAATATCAGCGATTAACTATTAATCTCTTTATGTAGCTTGTAGGAGTTTCGATTCGCTCTATATAGATTTGTTCCAGAGTAATACAAGGATGTCCAAACAATGCTTTCACCCGCGTCAACATGACACGGGTTGACAGAAAAGCGACGACATCAACAAGTGTTCCTCTAAGTGCGATCTCTGTGTGCTAAATAATTAATGTTTGAACGTCGCGTCGGCCAAGGAAATATTATTTTCTTGACGATTAAACATATTGTATTGGTACACAAATTCGACGCTTAAAACAGCTAAAAGGCTGTGCAATATCCTAATGACTAAATCATTGTTCGAGGATATTATGTTAGTTAACTCATTAGTTTGATTTGGTTCAATGTAAGAAATAATAGTAATTCTGCATTGTGTAAATGCTGCAGAGAGCATCGTTAGCTAGAGCATCGTTAGAGGTCTCAACTTTCTTATTCAATTGAGATTTACTTTTCAGAGAAAATATCTAAAATGTTAAGAATTAATAAATCTTGAGTTATTCTTATTTTAGATATCTTTCAATTTCTGAAATATTTCCACTTGTAGGTCAATAAAACAACCATTAATTAAATACGACACAATAAAACACGAATTAAAAAAATAGACATTCACATAACTTTCATACCTACCAACAATAAACACTTATTCAGAAATTTAAAAACACCCATTAAACAATATAATCTAAGTAATGTTGTTTATAAATTAGTTTGCAAAGATTGTAACAAATGTTATATCGGGTAAACCAAACAATATTAACAATATAACGAATTTATAATCACTGTTACACACAACGTCACCGCTGAAACTGCTTTATCTAAGCACTTTAAAGATAGACGCCATAATTTTGATTTTCGAAACACTAACATTTTAAAGAAGGAAAATAGCTAAAAAAAGATTATTTTACGAAATGATATATGTACATTAAAAATCATGAAAACGCGAAATAATAATGAGTTGTTACGTTTCACAGTGTGCAAGATAAAGCAGAGGAAGATGTTACACAGGTAAATAGAATGGTACATAAATAGCTTCCACGAATTAGAAGAAGTAGAATCAAGCAGTAGAGAGATACACTGAAAGGGAGGAAAAAGTTTCTGTCTTTTAAATTGGGCAACTGGAAATTAACATCACTGAAAAGCAAGTTAATGCAACTGTCTTTGAGTTGTGATCAAATGTAGCTAGTACCAAATATATCATAGATTGTAAAAAGAAACAGCAGCTCAACTATAGTAGAGATACAAGCAAAACTAAGACAAATAAATGGAAACGGTATCGAAAAAATTAGTGTGAAGAAACTAGTCTCCTTTTTAATAATTTTATTATTTAGTGTTCGTATTCTGAAATTCTAACATTACATGGACCGGGTTTCTTAAAATTAAAAACAGATACTGTGCTAAAACGTCTAAACTTCTAAAGCCGATTTTAATGTATACATCTAGCATATACTGCAAACATTACTCAATATATAAAATTGGACGTTTTTTCTGTTATTTAAGTGTAGAAAGCATATGTATAAACCAGATTAATGGATGGTGGTATAAAAGTCTTAACACTTTTTTATCTGTGCCGGGTGCTTGGTTCAATAACATAAATGCTTGAGGAACAGGCATACTCCAGAATTACGGCCATCAGACGACCATAACCTCATAGCTGCATTTGTTCGCAAATTTACTCTTTAAAAAATTGAGGTATGCCTTGTATAGGTTGGTCCCACCTTCTGTTTTAATTTTAGGTCCAGTTTTTAATGCCGCTGTCTCTTCTAAAAAATATAGTTGGGCATATTAGGCTATCAGTATCTGCATAGCAGCGTTTAGCATTTTACCCATCTCAAACTTTAAACCCAAGCATGCATGCTTGTACACCTTGCTGAGTAATTTTAGCGTAGTTTGTTTGTGTGCAGGGCCACCACACAAATATCGCAATGTAATGCGTGCAACCAATACACTCGGTGAGGATCTGTAAGTTTATCCAAAGGTTTTACCATAAGTGTCCATAAAACTGTTTATCAGTTATGTTGGTCAGATAAATTCAGAATGTGAGCATTTGTTTAAGAGTAATTCCCAGATATTTTACATCAGATGCCAGTGCTAGTTTCTACATAAACAAGTACAGATCATGAATCCTATATGGGATCCACACTAAAGCAATTGTTGCAAGCCAGGTTTTAGAAATGTCTACCTCACTTCCTTCTTTGCACTACGTCTCAATAAACCTTAAGGTATTCTGCATATTTTTGGGAGGGGTGACCTAAGCAGATGGTAGTAGACTGTATAGTACCACGCACCACAACAAATGAGAAAGCTCCGTGTCCTGAGGAAGCCCCATATGACTTATGCGACTACAGTTTCCTGATCCAACCAAGCATCTATTTCTCAGCTTTTGAATACCCACCGATATCAAACTTAGTGAACAGTCCTTTGATACTAATAAATATTATTAGAGCTCTGAAGAGTAGTTTTAACTTGCTAACAACCGTATGTATGTCCAACTCGCATTATTTTCACATTTGACAGGCTCAGTGTTCCTTGTAAATGACTCGGCGTAGTAGATGAATAATATAACATCCAATTACAAGATATGTAAATCCCAAGGCAAATCTACGAAACAGTACCTATACAGATCATCTAAGTACTATAAAAATCAAATGTATCAAGTGAAAGACCAAATGTATAAAAACTGTATATATTCTAAGAAGATTTACTTGCCCAAATAAGGAGGATGAGCTAAAGCACCAGAGAGTAAAATTGTGTTATTATAGCTCCATCCCACAACTGAATCAAAATGAGAAACATTAGTAATAATAATAGATTTCGACAACAAGTCTTAAGAGGGTAAAGGTGGTAACAGTTGGTGGTGTCAACAGGTTGAAGTTCCGCACTGTACATTTCATTGTACAAACTGAACATAAAATGCACTATTTCACCCACAAAACACCAGATATTCAGCATAAACCTGACGTATTATAACAAGCCGATAACAATCCTGTCTAATCCCCACAACCAATTGATAAGAATTCAATGTTGAAGGCAGTGTCACATACTGTGAAAATCCCCGAACATTTAGGTATATGTATAGCCTGGTACCCTATCGTTAGGCCAATATGAACCTTTGAAAAAAAAGGAGAGGAGTAACAGATAAAAATTATGCCTGTGGTATGATAGAGAAGAGGACCCTTCTGTAGTTGCTAATAGTGGACTGTAGGTACTAACAAAAATATTCGCGATAGCAAAACTCTATAACACTGCTAATGAAATCGAATTAGAAATAAAGACAAGAGATGAAACTTTACGTCACACCAAAGATAGGACGTTAAAAGGAAGAAACAGAAAAAAGACGATTGTTGTTATGTAGGTATGGTAAATTTATACGATTAAATGGAATACATTCAGCAAGCTCGTTGGTGATGCCTTTTGAAATGTTCTACGTTCTTTGTTAAACATGTTATGTTGCAATTCTGTTTCCAATTATCTCCAGTATAAGCGTAGCAAAAGATTTATATTAAAAATACAATTTCCAATTGTTGTGGTTTCTACTATGTAATGTTTATATGTATACAATGTACTACATGCTGGTAAAGCATGGTTAGGTGGTTACAGAATGAATTTTTTCTGTAATACTGTACAATATTTCCTATTTTTTAGGTAATTCTCTAGAAGTGATAATATGAGCATGCTTATTGTAACGGTAAAATGGTAAAAAAACGGTAAAAATTGTTATCTTAGACCATATTTTATAAATTTGCTTTTAAGGTAAAAGTAAGAAACAGTAGTTTCAAATGTGTATTGAAAATTAAAAAAAGCTAAAGCTTATTGTTTAGAAGATTATAAAAACAAAAAACTATTGAAAATATTTCTAACATATGTATATTATTCGTTTGATTAACTACCCTGTATAATAAGTATGCATAAGCGGATGACACCTAGGGGCATAGGTATCATCTGTTCTTTCCTAATGGAATAGAATAGCACACATAGAGCGAACGCAAACATTTGCATTAGGTATTCCCATTATTACGTCGGACAAATAGCATATCAAACATATTACGACAGCGCGGCAAATTCCTCACTATTTACCTTCCTCTCCACTTGGCAATCGTATTAGATCTCCTCCTTCTCTCTTCCAAGTGATTGAAGGTTCGGGGGAACCCCTCGCCATACACTTTAAATTGACATTGGAACCTTCGCGAACTATCATGTCGGTACTGGTGGCGTAGTCGAGAATATCCGGAGCAACTGTAAATGAGAAAATTATACGTTTGTGGTATATAGTATGGTAAATATTCAGAGTTACGAGCAAAAATAAAAACTTTAGTAATCGGCAGATTTTGTTTGTATCAATGCGCGGACACTAATGAATCCATGCCTGCATTCGTACTGATGTTTACTTTTAATAAATGTTTGCTAGAAAACTTGAAACTGAAGTAATTACTTCATTTTATACTAGTCTAAAAATAGTAAAATAAAATAAACAGTAAAAGAGTAAAATGGAAGCAGCAATATAAAAAGGATAATAAAAATTAGTACAATTTTTAATTTTGTAAGCCTAGTTCTGGAGACTTACTTATGCTTGTTCAGAAACTTATTAGGTAGGATAGCAGGTGAGTAGAACAAACAGGTGTCCCTTACTAAGTACTAAGGAAACAGTTTTAAACGTTAAGTACCGTATGTTAATAAAAGTCAGTAGGTAACAAGAGCATGCTAAGATTTAGCCATTATTCTCTCTTGATTTTTTTTGCCTCTGTATCGATAATTTCACTCCATCGAAATGAATGACACCTTCTGCCTCAGAGCAAGACGGAATTTTAGATACTTTAGACTCATCGACAGATGATTGCCAAAATCACTCCGAGAATGGGTCTGAGTGGATCGAACAACGACTTGACAGTCAGTTGACTCTTGTTCCATATCTTTGGAACATTCTGTAGACTGCGAACTTAATAAACGTTATCAAAGATGAACAACGTTTATAAATTTATTTTCTACATTGCCATTATAAACTTCAGCTTAAGAAAGTTGCGCTCAAAAGTTCCAAACATTAATACAGAAAAGATACTAACCGAAAAAAATGTAATTCTTTAGTCTCACGATACCCTACATATATACCTACTGAGTTTGGAACATCTGAATTTGACATTCAAGAACAATATTTTTTATAAATGATTACTTCAAAACTCCTATAGATTTGTATTTGCAATACCTATCAATTACCTATTCATGTTTTCCAGATACATACAAATTTAAATTTAGTCCGCAATTAGCAGTATTAATAACTTTATTGTGCACCAACCTATAAAATTGTTGAAAACGAGCTCCCGCTGATAACAACAATAAAATTAAAGAATTCTAATCAAAAACTATTCAACGCAAATATTAACATTTATTGGTGCTGTATAAGCAATGCAGAAATTGCCCTGTATTTATACATAAAAAAAACACAGATTTTGTTTTATAGAAGTGGTTCTATTTGCCAATACGTGAGTTATATGCAACACACTGACAGAGACAATTAGTAACCTACCATATCCAAACTATCGAAAAAAAATTGCGATACTAATGCATATTAGATCTAGATCTACGACGTTCAATATCTGCAATGTCCTTCATATGGACGTCCACTTCTAAAATGTATGCAATTTCCCCAAGTAGGTACACTCGGTACGACTTAGTCTTCGAACGATTTTAATAAGGTAACTCACTAAACTCGTTCGGAAGACTAAATCGTACCAAGTGTACATACTTATTTTGGCAGTCGACGTTTGCAATTTTTGGACATTTGCGCGCTACCTGACATGCTTTCTAAACCCCTCGTCACACTACGGTCCAAATGGGTCACTGCAAGGTCGCAAAATTTTAACTAATATCTATATCGTCTGGCGATGCCTTTCAGGAAGTGATTACCTTATCCCTTTACTTCTTTCTAATGTTTGTGACTCAGAACAGCTGCGCTGTCTATGGCAACGAAACCACTAGAATATGTAGACGTTGCGACGCACATACGTCACTTTAGTCGATCTGGCGCGGAATAAATACGAAAAATTATTTCACCATTAACCATTATTTACTTGCTTAAACGTAACATTATTAACTGCGTATACAATCCAAACATATTTTCGGCTTAGCCGCGCGCATACCACCCGTCACGACCAGTTTAAAACCGGTTTATGTTATCTTTATGAGCGGCAGGTAGTCGCGGCCGGTCGCCAGTGGAAAGTTATATTGCCTGCAGAACGCACGTATTATCGAGTTATCTGGTTTTTTCTTCACAAATTCCACAATGGGTAAGTGAATGTTATATTCCATTGCTAATTTCGGTATAATTTTTAAATTTTAGTACAAAAAATTGGTATTCATAACATACGCAACTTAAACTTTATTATAGCGATATTTGGTCG
Source organism: Holotrichia oblita (assembly GCA_023690525.1). Taxonomy (NCBI): domain Eukaryota; kingdom Metazoa; phylum Arthropoda; class Insecta; order Coleoptera; family Scarabaeidae; genus Holotrichia; species Holotrichia oblita. The sequence continues at coordinate 60,427,095 of CM043021.1, forward strand.
TATTTAAAGAGTTAGAACTAATCCGATTGGTATAGGTTGGGAATTATGTAGCCTCTACTATATCTACAAAGTATTGCTCTTTCGAATAGAAGAGAAATGAAGTGCAACTTCCTGCAACTTTCAAAGTTATTTACCTTTTTCAGCGTTGGCGGATGGCGTTATTCGGCGTGTAATTTTCGACGCATGGAAAGAAGAGAGAGTGCCGGATCGTAAACTTCAAGCGGTTATGAACTATTTACGCGAAACTAGTGACTTAACGGACTACGAGGTCAGTGACCAGTGGAAAATTAAAAATGTGATTAAAAATTTCTGTGTGATGTTGCGGCAGAAATGGTACAAGTGCCACCGTATCGAAAAACACTTTGTAAAATCTAATGAAGCGTGGTTGTTAGGTAAAATTAACTTTAATGTGGAACCAAAGAAAGTATCTCCGGGTAGACCCATGAAATCGTTCCAGGAATGTACAGAATCGGCAAAGCGGAAGAGAAAAAAATTCGTGATCTTGTAACTTCGTCCACCAAGCAAGAATTAGCTTTCGCGACCACACTTAGTATGCACGCGCATGGTGAAAGAGATGCGGCGACAATTGTGAAAGAAGTTACTGCTTACTCGCCAAAACGGGCTTCACGCATGAAGAAACGTTTGACGGCAAACGTTAAATTGCCAAAGAAAATGTCTCCAGATCAGGCGCTCGCGCTCTTTGTCGACACAAACATGACAAAAGAACAATATCAGCGTGTTAAACAGAATGGTAAAGAGTACAATGCTGACATCTACCCCAATTACAATAAGATATTGGACGCAAAGAAGAGATGTTATCCTGCAGGTGTACTCACCGACGAAATATCAGCTGAGGTATCCGTTCAGTCGATTGTAGACCACACTATAGATAGGTTGGCTACTGCTCAAGCTGAAGTCCTTAACCATCTCAATGAGCATCATATAATATCTGATGTAAAGGCGTGGTTTAAATGGGGATGCGATGGAGCTGCCGGGCAAAGCCGTTATAAGCAACGATTTGAAAACGAAGAAAGTACTGACGCATTTATTTTTTCAATTTCAATCGTACCTTTACGAATAAGCGTATACATTGATAAAAATGAGGAAGCAGTAGTCTTCCAGAATCCATCAACATCTTCAACTATTTACTGCAGGCCTATTAAAATTATTTTTAAGCAAGAAAGGGAAGAATTTGTTAAAGGACAAATTGAGAACATCAAGCTTCAAATGGAAAACCTCCGACCAAGTCCTATGAAAACGAATGAAAATGTGTATCATGACTGCAAGTCTATCTTTTCATTTACGATGATTGATGGTAAAATATGCAGCTGGATTGCTAACACATCTTTTCAAAATTGTCATCTATGCAACGCAAAACCCAGTGTTATGAATAATATTGAAGATATGAAGACAAGACAAGTTGTTGAAGATAATGTGGAGTTAGGCATATCCAGCCTACATGCCTGGATTAAATGCTTCGAATGCCTACTCCACATTTCTTACAGACTTCAAGTTAAGAAGTGGTCAGTTAGACAAGCAGATAAAGCCGCAGTAGATGAAAGAAAAAGGAAATACAAGAAAAATTCCGACGCGAAATGGGGTTACTAGTCGATATACCAAAACCTGGGTTTGGCACGACCAATGATGGTAATACCGCTAGGAGTTTCTTCAGAAACCCTACCTTGGCTGCATCAATAACAGGGATAGATGAAGAGATAATAAAGAGATTCCACATACTTCTAACCACAATTGCATGTGGTCTCGAAATTAACCATATCAAATTTGATTCATACTGTTACGAAACTGCAAAACTATATGTTCGCCTGTACCCCTGGTATCATATGCCCCAGAGCGTGCATAAAATTTTAATCCATGGGGGAATTTTAATAAATAAATGTGTTCTACCAATAGGGCAAATGTCCGAAGAGGCCCAGGAAGCACGGAATAAAGACGTGAAATATTTTCGGGAGCATCATGCACGAAAGTTCACTCGCCAACAAACAATGGAGGATATTATGCATATGCTCCTAATTACTTCTGACCCTCTAATTACAAGCCTAAGGAAAATTAAAAAAAGAAAGAGTCAGTCTTTGCCGGCGGAAGTAATTTTTATGTTAAATGCGCCACAAGTTGCAGAGTCACTATCTAGCAGTGAAGATAGTGAATAACTAATGTAGTAAAATTTTTAATAATGTAAACAAGTAAATTACCATTTAATTTTCTTTTTGTAATTTAGTTTTAATAAACATCAAATACCTGTAAGTTAATTTTCGCGTTTTATTGAACGTTCCGGGTGCCTACACCCTAATTATCAATATAGATCAACTTTAAAAACCTTAAAAATATAAAATAATTATATTTCTTTACGTATTCTGTTAATATTACCACTTCGAAAGGATGAAATAATTTTTCCCCGCTAGATAACGAAAAGTCACCACTGTGCGACGTATCGCTGGAGGATAAATGCTCTGAGGTGTTCAATGCATGACAAAAAATTAAAGCAACTATATTCTTTTATACATTTTGCCAGCGGGTTGAAAATGGAACTATCTATCATATGTTATTGTGTGTATACATGAAATTATAAACTTTGTTTCATATTCCAATTAATTGTAACGAAGGACCTCACAGCTGCAGCTTTACCTTTTGTAATCGAGCTTTTGATAGTTAAATACCTCGTGTTCGAAGTATTGCTTATCGTTGGCTAGTGGCTATATCTATTTAAAAAGACGGAAAGTGCTTGAGAAATTTTAAAAGTGTACCTAGAAATAAAAATCACTTTCTTAATGCAAAGAGAGTAGCTCCGCAGAGAGAAGCAATACTCTTTCAAGCGTCGCATCTGTACCTGGTTTGCCTTTGCAAATGCAGCAAAACTAATTTCATTTGGCATAACTACTTTTTAATTAATTAATGTAAATTAAAAATCACAATGCAAACTCCTAGCGTCAACAGTTTTCTAGATTTGTTACCATCTTGCAACATTTTCACTACGTTTAGATGCATTCATATTTACAAACATAGCTGTCAGAGAAGAATAAAATCATAAATGTGTTCTAATTTCATGTCAAGATTTTTTCCATTAAACCGTGCATACTTTCGTACGCATTCAAAATCTTAAGATATAAATTAAGGCGTTTAGCTTCAGTAACAGTATATTATTTATTTCGTGGAATAACAATAGTAAAAAATCTTCGGACTGATGCAAACAATGTTTCTAAATCAGCTGAACTGTATATACATATATATCACAGGGTTTACTGTCATCCTCCATATTAAAACTAAGAAATTGTGTGTCGTCTTCATTGTATTATAAACATATTTGTATTTTGTATTATAAGCATATTTAATTATATCTGTTTTTCGTATAATCTGCCTTATAAAAGTGATACTATTTTGGAGTGTAGCGTGTAAGGTAACGTAATTTTACGTATATTCCATCGTTATATTTTCCTTATAATACAGAAAGAGTATGAGGTAATATATCTTGCCCTTAATGGAACTGGATTATATTAAATCTAAACTCCTTTTCCCAAACACTTTTTCATACAAATTTCCTTTGCGTGCGCTTGCTATGTATAAAAAAATAATTTCGCACCGACGAGGATGGAAAAAGGTGAAGAAGGTTACAAAACACATATACAGCGTTGTCCATACAGTTCTGGTGACAACCCTATAGAGAAATGGGATTACGCTGCTGGACGATTTATGGTGACACTACTAATTAGCCGAATATGAAAGAATTCTATACAGACAACGGTATTATTTTTGAAATTGTAGCTGATTTAAATTGAACGGGATTACGTGACTAATACTTTAATTAAAAAATATATATGTATGTGGATTGCAGAGATTTGCTGGTTCCTTGAGCTGTGTATCCTGTTGCTCCTAAAAAGATTGCAGTTCATAAATGCTGCATTCCTGAAGGTATTTATGACCACATATATTGATAAGCTATTAATTAGGCTTACTACATTATATTATTGAGGATTACTTTCTTGTTTATAATGACCAACATTTTGGAAACCATTAGAAGTAATAAATATTTAATGCACTATAAAAAATAGTTTGCATGTTTTGCAATGAAGTTGCCACAGCTATAACAGCGTCAACAAGTTAGAAAATCTTCTTCTTTTGAAAACAGACTATGATCTGATTATTAGGATTAACTCAATACAAACAAACTTGCCTACGCGTTACTACTAACCTGTGTCATTATAACTCTCCCGTCAATCTTGACAATGTAGAAAACAAATCACAAATAGTGCACCCGTAGAAACATAATTACCTTTCAACAAACAGTGAACGCCAGATAAAGCTTATCTACCAAACTTATTAAAAATTTGTGGCTGACAGTCATAATCATATTTATTTGACCTAGGAGTAAGTAAACATCATAGAAGTAGGTGTATAAAAGAAAATGGTTGGTGTCTCATAGCATTGTAATGTAAGCAATGTAATATTTAGATATATCACATATCTAGGTTATAAAAGCTCGCAATCAGTAGAATTACTTAGATCATTACTAATAATATACCACATTATGAACATTTCCACAACCCAAGTTAAACCGTTGTTACCGCACTGCTTCAGTTGTCCTGTACTTGTGAAAGTTTTTTCAGTGAGCAAATAGGGGCAAGTAACTCAGGTGGCCATATTTAATAGGTTAGCTTAAAAGACACATAAAATTGAGATTTTTCAGCAGCTTATTCTGAGTATTAATTTTGACTCAATTGATCCTCCCTAAAGTTATCATTAACAAACAAACAAACAAATAATCCCTGAGAATTCCAAGAAATACCACCTGTAGCTAATTACGATTAGGATAGTTCAAACATCATAAATCTTCAACTATTTATAAAGAAATATTAGTCGGTTTTTCTATGTGCAAGTTTTCATAAAACGCTTTTTCCATTCATTGGGCTACTTTCTCTAGTTTTGTAATTGTCCACTTTTCTCTGAGGTTCAAAATATTTGTCTAGCTTAAGGAGTTAGTTTTAGAACAGCTGTGATCTGAAATTATGTAGTGGAAGTAAACTTATGAACAAAAGTGTAGGTATGCATGTAGCATAAGTCAAAATTGTCGGCTGACCCAAGCGTTTTGTTATAGTATTTGAAACTCCGGTCTTAGACTCCGGGACACCAGCGTACCCGGAACAGCCGCGAGCCGGAACGAAACAATCGACGCCAAGATCGCGCACTTGCTATTCATTACGCGCCTCTAGGGCCCTCTAGTGGCGCGTCGACCCACTCTCTCGGCAAAGGATTTGTATACAATTTGCCCCGGATCACCTCACTCTTTGACCGACTTCGTTGAAATTACAAAAGCTACACTCGTCCTCGCAGTATTTCAATGATGGGGCTGCCGAGTAGTAGCAGGAATGGTGACGACAGGCTCACGGGGATTCGCAATTTCTCAATTTTGCTCTCTTCCAACACAAAGAAAAGGACGGCGGAAAGAATCAAGTATGTAATTTTTCCCGTGAAAAGGGACAATATCGTACAATGTCGCTGTTTATTTTTATGAGATTCCCCAATAGAACAGGAACGGTAGTATTTTGTACGTTCTATAAAAAAATCGTGTAAGCTAATATTTCTATATTTTATGTTGATGTCTTGTTATCCTTCCGCTTTTATGTTCTTTGCTTTCATATTAAAGAATGAGAATCGTTTACTTCTATATTTTTTTTATTGTAAGGGGAAGTACGTGAGTGATGTCACAAGAAAATGCAGCTGAGAAAGACAATTTACGTAAATGTAAAAGTATAGTTAGTTTGTTGTTATAACATAATGATTTACAAACATGGTAGAATTTCAACTGGGCAATAACTTTTTATTCGTTCTCCTTTTGTTGAGTTTGCTACTGATTTTGTAGTAGTAACTCAAAAAATGTTGTACAAAAAGCAGTCGTAATTGGGACTATCTATGGCAGACTAGCTGAAACTAATCATTGTTCAGCAACTTAAAGTACAATTTAAAGTACTATGATTCCTGCACGAAATATAAGCAAGAGTGTGAGTTTGATAAATCTAAATAAAGAATTTCTTCCAATAGCTAACAAATGTCTCACACTTTCTGGATTAAGCACTGTTGATTGCGTTTGTCACATTAGATTTTATTATATTGTAATTTGAGGGATTGCTTAATATATAACTTGGCTTGGTCTGCTACACTAGCTTCTTTCAAATAATAGTGTAGCATACCAAGTCAAGTTATATTTTAAACTACAACTAAAACACCGCCAGGTAGCGCAGCTATGAAAAATGTATTTGCATTGTAATTTACTTTAGTTTTGAGAATGACCAAAGAAGGTTGAAACTGAAGTAAACAATATTAAATAAAGTGGTTTAACAATATGATGTATTAATTATTTTATATTACAAAATGTACCACAAAGTAATGGTCAAAACCATCGATTATTTGAAACTTGATTTTCTCTTAGCTTAAGATGTTGTTTCATAATTTTTTTTATAGATTCTATGAGTATTAAAGTGGTGGTGACGCTGAAAGGCCCCTTGACCTCAGTAAATGCTTATTTGTGCTTTTTTTACGTTCTGTAGACGAATGTGCTTTATAGATTATGAGGTAATACATTGATGAATACTACAATTTCTGTAAAATATTTTGACATGACCTAAATCACTTTTAGCTTTCCTCACGTTCAATTACTATTTACTCTAGAGAAAGATACGAGTAGGCATTTTTCGTTGTATAGGACACTCAACCAGACTCTAAGCCTAAACTAGTATACCCAACTATCCTTCTCAAAAGAATTCGTCAGTTACTTTTGTAACAAATTCATAAATCCGATGTATAACCTCGCCTTTACCATTAGAAACAAAAATATAGAAATATTCTAAATAAATATGTGGGACAGGTATGTTAGATGCAATATACTTTATTGTCCAATATACTTTATTGCCCAATAACGTACAATTACAGGACAAAATTATAAATTTTCCATGTGAAATACATACATATTAAGTAAAAACAAAGAAGAAACTAAGTGAATGGATTAATTGAATCAACAAAAATATCATCATAATGCAGATTAGCAGCTCGACACATCGTTGTCAATGGTGACAACTGTAGCATGTTTGTTCTTGAGAAGAGAATAGAAAAAAGTACATGAATAACGGGAAGACAATCAAGGAACCAAGAAGTCCAAAGAAGATAGGAGAAAAGGACTATCTATTACACCGTTGACTAACTTCCACACAAACGAGCTCCATGTCTTTCCCGACGAAAACTTAGCGCATCCATGCCATGTTCAGACAGTAGATTCGGATAATCAACACCTCGTGAAGGATACATACCATCTCTTTTGAATGATAGAAATTCCAGAAAACGTCGCTGAATCTTTTCTAACGAAAGCTGGAGATAGACATAATGTGGCGACCACACTTGTGATGCAAATTCCAATTTACTTAGAACGAAGGAATAGAAAAGACTCTTGAAAACACGGACATCATTGAAAATTTTACAAGATCGCAGAACAAAGCCCAAGCTACGAGAAGCAGACAAGGATAAGTTCAGGATGTGATAAGAAAAAGGGCAACGATCATCAAAAAATACTCCGAGATCTTTCACAATTTCTACCCTTTTTCAAATCTGTATCATGTAATGTGTACACCGAGTCAATAGGAGTCACTTTTCTGATATACGTAAGGTAACAGCACTTGCTTATATTAAGATTAAGATTGAATTTAGAACACCAGACATTTATTGTGTTTAAATTATGTTGTAAATGAAATACATCGTTCCATGAATGGATAGAAGTATAGATTTTTAAATCATCTGCATAGGCCAGAACAGGGTAAGGTAGTGAGGTAAGAAAGTCATTTATATATAATAAAAAAAGCAGTGGCCCCAGGTTGGAACCCTGGGGAACACCGGAAGTTAGAATGAAAGTGGAAGATGAGAAACCGTTGTAAAATACATAGCTACTTCTGTTAGTTAAGTAGGACCAAAGTAATTGCAGCATTGCTATTGGTTGTTTTTCATTTACGTCTATAATACAATTTCAGTTTTAGAGTGCTAATAATCTCCTGAGTAAACCAAGATGGATATTTCGAGCGCCTCCCAGTTGCAGAATACTTAGGAACACAGTGATCAAAGACAGTCATAAAATTTATCTACAGCATCATTTACGTTATCGAATGATTCAAGGAAAGA
>CM043021.1:60435766-60661032 GCA_023690525.1 Holotrichia oblita
ACGTGCTAATTACACTGGAGTACAGCTAAGCAATCTACGAAGACGGTAACACTGTGCGGACTTCCTGCAGAAACGATTGTTATATCCAGGGACCAGAAGTTTTTCTTCAATAGTAAACAAATGAAGCATGACAACTAAAACTTAAAAATGGATTCTTAGTGAGCTTTAAAATCTACACCTTTTTGCTAATTTAACCGTCTCTCTGTCTTCAAATAAAAAAGTTACCCATGTTGTCCCTACGAAATCCGGGCACCCTGTATAAGAAGGATGTGCAGCAAAACTTCATCCTTTTATAATGCTAACTTCCTACAGAGAGCATCATAAATTATCATATTTTAAAATAGTTTTAACATCGCTGCATTTCGTTAATTGATTTTATGTACAAAATCACACAAATTTCACTTCTATAACTTTTGACAAATTCATACAGTTAAATAAATCTGCACCACGAGGATACCAGTTCACTTAGAGGTATTCACTGTATGTAGCAAATTTTGGTCAGACCTGTATAAATGCATAATGACGCTAATTAGCTAAAGAATGACTAACGTATTTCGGAGGATTAGCAGACAATTGACTATCATCAAATATGTAAAATATGGACATAGCAGCATGAGTTATCTTTTAAAATAGCAACACATCCAGAGTGTCACTTTGTAAGAAAAATTTTCTAATAGCATTTAGGCCATATTAGCTCACAGTGGAGGAGCAGACAGCATCCATCATAGCAAGGGCCAACTAACCGCCTATAAAAAGAAAATAAAACTTCCGAGAACTTTTAACAGAACTGGATTCCCACTCTAGCAAAAAGTGAAGAGAAAAACCAAATCACAAACACTATCACATATCACTATCTCCGAGGAGATCGTAACAGATATTTTGAAAAGTGAATTAGATATTAATATTTCATCGGATTTCTTCGAAAGGTATCACAGAGTGAGCAGAAAGAATGCGTCTAGGAGCGGTGCAATTATTATTAAGTTTCATTCATATAAAGTTAAAGAACAAATTAATAAACGGAAAAACAAACTCGAAGTATTATCCTAAATGACGATTTAACCCAGACACGTTTGATGAAGTTTAAGAATCTTCACGGTCGGAGGAATGTTTGGTCCAGGGATGGGATTGATTACGATAGATTGCAAGGTGTAGTGCATAAGGTCGGTAGTTACACATAGTTATACTGGTTTATCCAAGAGAACTATTTTAAACGTAATGACTTATTTCAGTTTATTGCTTTATTTATTTTAGCCACCGTTCGACGGATATTCTTTAATTTTACTTTAGTTTTGGTACTAAACTGCTTGCTAAATTTCCTTTTGTATTATCTTATTTTTTTCTTATAGGATTTATAGCAATTTCTTCTATTGTTTACATATTTTTGGTATTGTTTACCTCCATAAGGCATAGTTTCTTAATATGTTCAAATATTTGTAATTTCAGTAGGGTACAATTTAAAGTAAGTTGCTTATTAACGTCTCTTTTTTGTATTATTTATATTGTTTACTAGTATAAGTCTTGGAATTGCTAGTACATAGCACACAGATTAGTATTTAGATATAGTATTTTTTCTCTTTTTTAATAATTTCATTCAGAATTTAGGGAAAATTTTCTTTTTACTTTTACATATTTTGCACTATTTACCTTCAATTTGTGCAATCATTATTGTATGTCAATACAATTTTTTTTGAATTATCAATCGTTTTTGAATTATAGTTCACGTTTGCAGAATATTGATACGTTGAGTTTTGTAGACATATTTGCTTATATTAATTCGTTAATTTGTTTCTGTGACAGTAATATTCTGTAGAGTTTACGGCTTATATACAGTGTGTTGCCGGATAGGTGTTCCAATAGGAATAGATGTATGGAAAAAAACATTCTTCGTAGACGTTTTTGCTTGCTCTGAAATACACAAGTAATACTAGGTACACTTCTAAATTGATATCATAATAATGCCTAAAATAGTTGGTTTTTGTAAATTTTGGAGTCACATTTTTCTAAGTCCGTATGACGTTGCACTCACATCTAGTTGCCTTGAACGTAATACATCATATCGTGTTAGGTTAGGCATGTGTTAGATGAACTACTGTCATACAGTATTTAATTGTCAAAATGCGGACACAAAAAAGAAAAACTTTATTATGATTTTATAAAATAGTATTTTAATGTATGAGTGGATAATAGGGTCATTAAAACACGCGCGATTTTTGCCGTCATGCTTGAAAGCTTGATAGCAAGTGTTTTAATGACCAGTTATCGAGGAATACTTTATACTATATTTTTATTGGTGTATTTTAAAAGCAGGTTTTATTGGTTTCAATACTAAAAACAGAAATACGAATTAATTATGTAAAATTTTTGGGATCAGATACGACATTGGTAGACCATTGGTTGCCATGGAAATGAGTAAATTAAAACTAATTTGTAGACAGTCTGTCACAACAGTCATTGAGTTATTGGTGTATGTATCTGATTTTAAAAACCGAGGATATGATCTTTCAAATAACATCAATTGCACATTTCACACTCATTTAAAGTAAGTTTTTCCGATAAAATTATTACGAGGGAGAGTTTTTATATTCGCGGAATGAGCGGGTTGTAAGGGGGTGATTAGGGTAATTAGTATAAATATGAAGTTTCATTGTTATTAGACAGTTAGTCTTTGAGCTATCGTCAACCAAGTAACATAATCAGGAGTGAAAAGTGAAATATGGAAAAAATCGAATATCGTGCCGTTATAAAGTTCCTTACCAGGCAAGGAAAATCAGTCGCGACCATAATAAATGAGATGTCATTGGTTTACGGCGACTCCTGTCCAGGAAAAACCATGGTGTACAAGTGGCATAGTTTATTTAAACAAGGAAGGGAATCCCTTGAAGATGACCCGACGCCGGGCAGGAACATTAAGGTGACCACGCCAGCACTTATCCAAAAAGTTTCTCGAAAAGTACTCGAAGATGCTCGACTAAAGAAGAAACAACTCGCAGAAATAGTTGGAGTATCCGATACAACAATTTTTAAAATCCTACACGATCATCTCGGCATGTCTAAGGTCAGCGCAAGATGGGTGCCGAGAATGCTCACACCGCCGCAAAAACAACAGCACGTAGAGTGTTCGCGTGCATTTTTGGACCTCTGTAATGAAGACAAGGACGGTGTACTGAGTCGAATTGTTACTGGAGACGAAACTTGGGTTTATCATTATGAACCTGAGTCCAAACAAGACTCCATGCAGTGACATAAAAAGGGCACAGCACCTCCCAAGAAATTTAAAGTGTCACAATCAGCTATAAAACTCATGGGAACGGTATTTTGGGACTCGGAAGCAATATTGTTGATTGATTATAAAGATAAAGGTGTTTCTATAACCGGAGAATATTACGCTTCAATATTAGACCGACTAAAAGAAGCCATTAAAGAGAAAAGGCGGGCAAAATTGACGAAAGGTGTGCTGCTTTTGCACGACAACGCGCCCGTCCACAAGAGCCGCGTTGCGTTAGCTGCCCTGCATAAGGTGGACTTCAAAATTGTGAATCACCCACCCTACAGCCCAGACCTGGCCCCGAGTGATTATTACTTATTTCCGAAAATGAAAAAAGAGCTGCGGGGTAAAAAAATTACTGCCGATGATGAAGTCAAGGAGGCAGTTTTGGCGTATTTTGCAGATTTTGCTCATTTTTTTATGAGGGTATAAATAAATTAATTGAAAGATGTGAAAAATGTATCCGTCTTGCAGGTGAATATATTGAAAAAGAAAAATAATTTGGTTTTTTTATTTCCACCCCTCATCCCCCATTCCGCGAATATAAAAACGCTCCCTCGTATAAAACATCTCATTTCAGATTTTGACACATTTATTATATTTATTATTATTTATACATCTTTTATTATTATTTATACATCTTTGTATTTGTAAAAGGTTGTTTTGTCAGATCATTTAATTGACATTTATACTTGACTTATTTTTGAATTGTTGACGTTGCCCCTAGTGACTTTAAAACACGCGCGTGTTTTAATGGTCGATTTACGCACGCGTGTGCGTGGTTTCAACAAACAAAATGGTTTACCAATAAAAAATAGTATATTATGACACTAGTGCATAATCAAGCTTTTAAAGCACGAGTAACGAGTTTAAAGCCACGACGCGATGCACGAGTGTCATACGATATTTTTTAGTATAAATGCAACAATAATTTTAATTAGAAGAAATCAAATCAATAATTTCAATACATGACATGTACCTATATGTCATTTGACATTTCCTGACATTTCACTGGACTATTAAACGCTTGGGATTGGCTGTTACCAAGCAACCTTTATACGTACGCCGTGCGATAAAGCCCCGATTATGCACGCTTATGAGTGTGTTTTAATTGGTTTATGATGCATGCATACTAAAGAATATATTCTTTATTAACGTTTTAAATTAATACACGAATAATGTTTAACTTTTAAAAATCTTAATAACGTACAGTAAGTCCCTTTTAGTAATTATTATTAGAAAAATGTGATTCCAAAATTTGCAAAAACGAACTATTTTAGCCATTATCCGGCGGTAATAGGTTGAGTGGGAGGGGGAGAGGGGTGGCTTTTCTTGTGCGGAACAATTGACTAATGAAATTTGAGAACACTTTTCATAGACAAAAAATGAAAAATCAGCCAATTAATAAATTTCCGCAGACTTTTTTTCCTATTTGTCTGCATTTGGAGTTCACCAACTTATATAGTGACAGGTTTCTCCTTTTAAGAGCTATTAAGTTGCAAATATAAACAAAGTTGATGTATAAGTAATGCAAACGTATCCTGTACTCACAATTGTTTCAGAACGGCACAGTGGCATTCTGGGTGTAATGGTTTTGACATGATAAAACTCGTGAACGGCAGTATATAACCATCATATGTAGATAGTCACACGCAAGCTCGAGGCCAATCACACCGGACTGGAATTAAAGGCTATTTTCTCAATATCCAGTTTCCGTGTTACGTGTATTGCCGTTTCAGTTTTCTCTTCTTCTCTCTGTCTCTGTTCTTCCCCAGCGTGTTAATTGGTTCGCTCTGTTTTTTCGTACGTCTGACGTACCCCGGCTTTGCGGCTTAGCAGCTAATTAAGCTGCTGCAATTTGAAATGGCGGTGATGAGGATTCGAGTTGCACCGTCAAAGTTGTACTACCACGATATTCCTGCGATTATTTCTGCTCTCTAGCAATTGTTTGTTATGCAATGGGTCGAATGTGCGAGGTCGTTTCTAACGAAACGTTTACTGTTCACGAATGGTCCAATTATTTTGCGCTAATAACGAATCAATTTCTAGAAGGAAGGTTTAGTTTCAACGGCTCAATTAACTAGACTGACTTAACTCTTTACTGGTATTCTGCAGGCAATTTGATTCTGAATCTTATATAACGGATTCGTATGTAATTTTATAAAAATACGTTCGAATAATGCCAGTCGGTTTTCATGATTTGGGCGTATACTTGAGAATTGATTTCGTGCTTGCAAATTTCCAGGGAAATGCCTGTGCTGTATAAATATCAAATGTTAAATTTGCGAATTCTAGAATTATTACCTTACATAATACACTGGAACCTCGTCTATATCCGCGGTCGGGAAATGTAAACATTCACTTACATCCGCTCAAGAGAGATCCCCACTCTTATCCCGTTAGCGGAGACGAAAGGGCGTGCTACGCGCTGATTGGCTCATGCGAATACGAGCACTATCGGGTGGTGGATGCCGAGCCAGTGCCGAGCGGATATAAATGATGCGGATATGAATGAGGGTGGATATAAGTGAGCGGGGATAAATGAGCGCTATAGTGCGGATATGAATGAGGGTGGATATAAGTGAGCGGGGAGATAAGCGAGGTTCCAGTGTATTGTTATTTCATGATTTCACTTGCTCTGTTATATATTCAAAAGTTTGTGAAAGCCATACTAGAGCTGTAAGTAAATTTGGTGGTTTCTGTTTTATTTGAAAGTTTATCTAAGCCAGGAAGTTATTCTTGATATGTTGCTGTAGACCTAACGATGTCAATTTTTCGACGCTAAATAAAAATGTAGTGACCAGTAACTCATTAGCACTTGGGGTCAACTAGTTTGTTAGGAGGAGACCCATGATAGCGGTGTGTGAAATTTAGCACAGCAATTTTGGCCTACTGTGAGCCAGGTACAGTAAATTGTCGTGTCGAAACTCTATTGCTTGATTGCTGCACGAAGCCTACACTGTGCATATTATACCTCAAAATGTAGTAATTGTTAGTTGCGAGGAAGGCAACATAACTAGAGTGTCAAAATGTCTCAGCTAAAATTGAGTACAACAGAAAAGTATCATTTGAACAACGTTTATATGCTTGTTTTTAAATTTGTATGGAGTAGATACAAAACCGATTTTTCAATCACAAAAGATAAATCTAGTCAATAACTGCCGCGCCGTATATGCGAAAACTTCAATCAACAAAAAAGGTGATAGCCAATATTCCGCGGTTGCCATGGAATTTGACTTGTTAACTTTGAAGAACGAAATACAAATATCACCAACACATATCATGCGTCTTTTTATCATAAATTAAGGGATAACATTCCAGCAAAAATGTCGAGGAAAACTAACAAGTGGTATTTGATTTCACCCGTCAATGCTGCAGGCATTTCACAAGCTTGCATCTGCGAATGTGGCTTTCAAGGTATCGGACCACTTATTATACTCAGGATATTAGGAAAGTTTTGCAATATAACGCTGCAATATGTCGCAGGTGCCTGCTTGTTGCTGTGTGCTGAAACATGTTCAATATTTTCATAGTGGCCGCTGCATCAAGTGTGTAGGCCCAGTTATTCATTAGCAGTGACAGTGTGAAGCGCCACAGTGTGAAGCGCCACCGTGTGAAGCGCCACATCGTGGTCGCGAAATAAGATACCAGCAGTTTTGCAGTATATGTAACTTCAGTCGTGGCTTACACGCAGACTAGTGCGTAGAAGAAACGAATTAACGATATATTGCAATAGATGATGTTTGCCCACATCGTACAATTATATTCAGGTGGTACAGAGAATTCCAAAGCGAAAATTTCACTCTGGAGGACGCTGAAAGAGGCGTGAGGCCTAAATGCATCGGCAATTAATTCGGTTTTGCCTGATCATTTGCCCGTGAAAAAATTTTCTTTTTTTGGGTGCCACATAGACTAACTAACTAATCTCGATATGTGATCAACATCGTGACAGGTGACAAAAAACAAACCTGGGTCTTTAACAATGAGGACACTTCGATAGCTGTCAGAAGATTCTGATCTGTAAAAGACAACATGAAAGCCGTATTTTTCAAGTCGACCGGAATTGTGGAGCATGACGTTTTGGGCACAGAAAAAATAGGCACGGCTAAGTAGTACATAGAACTGTGCCTATCTGAAGTCATCAAATCAGTGAAGAAACTGCGGTTAAAATCAAAAATGGACACTTGGTTTCTCCATCATAACAACGCTCCAGCTCACCGCGTCAAACCCGTTTCTTTTGAAATTATTTTTTCTCCTCGTATTATAAACTAACATGCGCAGTTCAAAAGCAGTAAAAGCTTATAATATTAAGGACTTCTAAAAGCATCTAGAGTATCGGATGAAACTATAAAGTATAGATACATCGATAACAGCACCACTGATAATATATCGCAATATACCTTTTAACAATATGTACCTTTACAAATGACAGTATCGCCGAAGCCAATTAAAGTTTCATAACTAAACTTTCAACTGGTACGTGATAGAGGAAACATTTCAACTGCTTTATTTGCGGAACATTATACATAATGTAGGTACCTAATTAGCTGTTAGTGAATACTGCAACATTTCACTTCAACTAACAAGCTGCAAGCGAAATTCAACTCTAAACTAACGAAAATATTCTGTGCTGAACCTTTAAATCAAATAAATACTGATACTCACAATCCAAATAGATTCCTGGAACGATGTATACGCGTAAACTCGAACAGAACGCGTGCATAAACATTCCACATTCACGTCTTAAAAGCCCCATTCAAGAAGCTTTCGACAATTGATTTAACCGAGTTAGGCGCTCTCCGAAGACATTGCCGTTTAGATTTATAAACGTTTGTTCACTGAGAGACAGGGATCCGTTTTGCGACAAGCCAATATTTATGACATTAAGGAAGATCCATTGCCACAGAAATGAAACCTGACGTATATGTGCCAAGGAAAGAGATGCTCGTTTATCATTTATTATGAGAGGACCTATACAGCGAATCAGTCGAAAAGAAAAAGGGAACAACTTCTACCGCGGTTTTCTTAAATCACCTCAGACATTCAACGTTCTTGATTTATTTGCATTTTTTTGCTTCGTGCAGATACCTACCATACATATCGCCGCGACGATAAACTCGTTTTATCCCGCAACTAACAGAATTGTGCTGGACCTAGTTTCCTTGTCATAAAAGAAAAAACTTGTAGGTGTCCTAGATTGACATAAAAGCAACATTTTTTTTATGGATGGAAGGCAGAACAATAGCAACTTTTCTACACAATGAAATTGTATTCATTTATGCATTCTGTAAATCACTTAGCTTATATAAACGACAACATCACACTACCACACAGCTTCTAAACCCAGTCTTTCGTAGATATTTTGCGATTGTGCAATCGCTAAAATATGCATGTTGGCTAATATAAATTAGAACGGTTACCTATCGAAGGTTGCAGAGATTTTTTTATTAGAAGAGAACGTATATTAAGCTAGTGAAAGTAATTACTCGTACATAATAACAAAACTTCTTCAGATAATCAGATTACAAGTGGATAGGTTCGAAATGTTCATCAGTTGCCAGAATATCACATATTGTCAGTAATGAAAACGAAAGACTCAAGCTACTACTAGTCGCCACGCAACCAAGAATCCAAACATTTTTGTAAAATATTAGGTTAACACCCAGAATTACCATAACGAACTTTAATTGAAAACGGAACAACTACTACATTCCTCACCACCAGTTCACAATGACTGAATAGAGGCCGAAAATTCTTCATTATTTCACAATGAATTATAAACTTTATATTTATAGTGCTCGATTTTGGCGCCATAAACCATATAGTTACCAGTACGATCGCATAGCGCTGTATTAGTATACAACCTCACGTAATAAAACAGTTTTTAATTGCTAATATAAGAGTGGCCGGGGCTTGGCACGAAGGCTGTGGGGTCACATGATAAAGGTCTACAAATGTTAGTATCTGCTAATAAGTTTAGAGTTTTTTGATTATAATCATCACCGGTCATAATAACTGTGGTAGCATCTTTGTCCGCTTTTAAAATGCATAAATTTTTATGATTTAACAGAAATTTTCTACTTATGTTGACCTCTCTCAAACTTTTTTATTTATATTTTTATTGTCATGAACATTAATACATATAATTGGTTATGATATTGGATACTTTAGATCTCAAAACATCCCTATCAATTGTCGGTGCATTACTCAAGATTGACTCAACATCTGCTAATAATTTATCGAAATCTACTTCTGAATTATTTAATGGTAAGCTGACTTTGGGTCCTACTGATAAACAATCTGTTACTTCTGAGGGAAGTCGTTCATCTGTTAAATTCACCACCCACTTAGAATTATCTTTAAAATAAGTTACATTTTTATTTTGTAGAGTGTGCAATTTATTAAATTTATGAATATTGATCTTTTTTACTAAATTAAATTTCTTTTGAAAAGCTAACAACATCCTATCTTGGTAATTTAGGAGAATGTGACGTGGTAACAAGCGTAGTAAATCATTTTTTATTTTTTCTATTACTTTGACAATACCAGAAATATCAGAGCAGGTAATTTTAATTTCTAAGTTTAAAATATTAGCTCCTAACCTTAAATTTAACCTTTCTATTTTGTTCCTCGGGCGGGGGTCGTTGATGTTCATCAATCCTATCAGGTTTTTGCAGTTTTGAATAATATGCTTAGGATGAATGTTGTTCCTCCTGCAGCGTAGTAAGAAAATATGTCCGCTGAGCATATTGGCCAATCTGGTGTTGTATTTAACGCTGTTGGCGCTAAGAGTATGGCCCCCATTAAGTTATAAGCGGACAATCTGCAGGATATATTTATTGCTTAATCTATAATGCTCCTATGCCTCTAGACTAGTGAAGCGTAAGTTATAATAAATACTAAAATAGCACAGTCTTAATATGTGGCCAATGTAACGTTAAAGATTTCAGGCCGATTGTTTTATTAATCTTAACCTAGATATTTGTATGTGGAGTTGAAAATAAAGGGATACTAGAGGCAGTGATCATTTAAACTATTCATTGAGCTTTTTTTTGGTTTACTGAAGTATTTGAAAAATAGTTTTGTTGTCTACTACTACTAGTGTCGTTGATGTGCCAATTTGTTTTTGTGTTATCTATTATATATTATCTTTAAAAAATGTATGAAACTAACTTTCTATTTCAAACGTAAACTTTAGCTTGGATTAAAAAAAGATTGTGTAACGATATGATTTAATACTAGCTGCGAGCAGAGGTGTGTCGCATTCTCTTTTATTTCAGGTACTTTATCTTTGTGGGAATTATTCTTACGTTTATTTATTTCAGGCATCGCTGATTATATTTTATGCGACCGAGCTCATTGTTAAAGGCCTGATCCTGCTACATTCCATTCCTTCTTGTAATTAGATCCTGTTTGTGCTGTGTGTGACCTACGATAAGTGTTAAATTCTTATAGTTTCTATTTTTTTTAGGATGGTATAGAACGAGTACTCACTTATGGGTTGTAATTCATCGTCCTAGATTCCTTTTGTGTCTTCATCTTTGTTACGAACTATGTTTTCATTCTTATTGAGCCCTGTTTGTTGTTTATGTCTTAGTAAGGTCAGTTGTCAAACGTTAGGTTATCGTTGTGCCAACTGTTGTAAATGTCACTAGTTTTAGTTTTAGTTCCTTAATTATAGCGGTTAAAATTGGAATTCTCTTAAGATTCCTTCTTCTTTCACGTGAGCCGTGCGCATGTAAGGAGCGTTGTAAGCTCGTGTGTGCAATGAGTGCCTTTGAGTAGCCATATTTTATGGAGCTTGTAAAATTTTGAGTTATATTCGATTTATGGCTTGGTGAGGTTTATTTTCACGACTCCGACGTATATTTTGCGGATGTGAAGCTACCGACGTATATGATTTCCACATTTGGGACACCGTTTCGTCGGGATGTATAATTGTACCACGTGCTGAAGCAATAATAGGTTAACGTGTGCTTTCTTTTTGTCACCATTAAGGTATTTGTTTGACTTCTCTTATTTCATTAGATCCTAGTGTGAGTGTTTTTGTATTTTACTAGGTGGATCAGTCTAGGCCCTAATTTTCGTCCGAAGCAAGCCCTACCAATTAAACGAGGTTTTTCGAATAACCCTAACACCTCGTATGTAAGCATCAAGTAATTGGCTCTTATAATCACAAGTAGGCCAAGTGTACGGCATACTGTAAGTCTCCTATACACTTTACTTAATCTCCGAACATACTTGCAACTTGCGGTTCACCGGATAAGCGTAAGCACGTGATAATAATTAATCGTTGTTAATAGGTAACTTGTCGTAGAGTACCACACAGTTTCAATCTTCATTTATTTAAATTATTTTGGTAATTTTCTGAAATTTATAGTAGTTTGTAACTTTAACGTTTACAAATTTGACAATCATTTAAGGTAAATTGGTTACACTAGTTGATAATAGATGTCGCTGGTATTAAATAATTGTAATTTCAAATTTATAATTAATTAAATTTAAAAGTACTTTCGTCAATAATAAATATTTTCTTTTGGTAACTTTACGATTTTGGATTGTATTAAGATATTTTGTATACATGGTTGATTAAATATGTGAATTTATTTTAACGCAATTCATATATTGGGGTTTGTAAATTTGTAATATCCAACACCTACCTTTTTTTATTTGTTATTAAACACTGTTATATATTAACCTATTGGATTTTCTTATTCATCTAATTATACGACGAACTAGTGCGTCCAACGGTTTCGTTATTTACCGAAATCTCCGGGAGATTAAATAACGTGGCGTCATTGATTTGATTTGATTTGATTGCTATCAAGGCAGGGCAGTCTCTAATTATCCCTAACACTGCGGCCCACTTAGCCTATTGTGTTATTCCTGCCTTGATTCCGTTTTACTCAAACAGGTTAGTTCCCTCGATCAGGTTTAGAAGCCTATTTGGTAAATCTTTCTCCACTGGTAGATCAAATGCGCTTTGCAAAGTAATCCTACGTTGACTTAGTGCCACGCATTCGAAAATGATATGAAAGGCTGTTTCCTCCTCCTCATTGCAGAGTCTGCATAGGGGTTCATCTTTATAGATCCCCATCTTATGCAGATGACCTCTTAGACAGCCGTGTCCTGTTAATAGACATGTCACTGCCCTAAGTTGAGTCCTGTTTAATGTAAGTAAGTCAGCAGTTAGTCGTTGTGACGGTCGTTCCATCATCCGTTTGCTGTGTCTTTGTCCAGCTACATGGTTCCAATTTAGTTGGTGTTGTTTTATAATCCACTCATTAATTGCACCACGTACTGCACTCTTTGTGATACCCAGACCTGGCTCCGGCCCGGTGAATTTAATTTGGGAACCTTCCCTCGCTAGCTGGTCTGCGGTTTCATTGCCTGCTATGCCCCTGTGTCCCGGCACCCACACCAAGGTGACCTTGTTGTCTCTGGCCAGGACAGTTAGGTTTTGCAGACACTCCCATACTAGTTTGGAGGCTATGTAATAAGATGCTAGAGCCTTTAAGGCTGCCTGACTGTCAGAGAGAATACAGATCGCCTGCCCTCGCGGTTGGCGGCGTAGACTCTCCATCGCACAGGTTTGTATAGCATATATTTCTGTTTGAAATACCGTTGTGTATCGCCCAAGTGGTTCACATACCTTGTAACCCTGGTTTTCCTCGTATACACCAACGCCAGAATTAGTGCCCGCCCTTGACCCATCTCCTCCCTTCACCATTTTTCCGTTCATCTCAATTCATACTAAAACAACGTGGCGTCATAGTTTATTGACATTCGATTTTCGCCACCCCACTCTCCATAGATCCTGAGTTAGGTCGCTTTGGTGATCCCGAAGATAAAGAGCGAATGGATGCAGGTAGGAATTTAAGTAGCTCTCGCTGATAATATTGTAGCCTTAAAGTAATTATACCAAGTCCGGGTTTATTGCAAAAATTTGCGTCACAATTGTCTCGTACTTAAGTCTGCCTTGATGGATTCCATATTAGATATACTGATGGAAACGACATGTATGGACGAATCAAGACTAAGGTATCACACAACCATTTCAGTGTTTCCGTGTACCGCCACAACTGATTGTAAGACATGCTGTTTTGTTGAACTGAACTATGGAACTGCTCTAATAGGAAAGGAAATCAGAGAACTAACTAACAAGGAAAATTCACCAATAGTCCTTTCTTGGAGTTAAAATCAGAGTCTGGGGCAGAAAATTAACTATTGGCGATTCCCTCCGGAAAAGTAACTTTTTTTGGGGATTCTATCAGGTCTCACGTACCGAAAATTTTATATGTACTCTTGCATGTGTTGACTGAGAGGGAGAAAATAATAATTATGATTGCAGAACAGCTTTATAGTGCTGCACATACAGAATTAATAAACCACCTACGGATGGTAAACTACCCGTCATTAACTTATATTTTAAGTTACAGTTATTTCAACAAAATAAACACGGATTTTTAGATATGTAACTATATGTAACTGATCGATAAAAGGAAACTTATTCACCTTCCAGTATAAAATTGTTACATCGTTGGGACATTTACAGTGATACAGGTTATCGTTCCGCATGTACTAACTACAGTTTATTAACTTCGTGTACGCTAAAGCCATCGCTAAATCCCGAAGGCATGCTATTTGGCTGCATTTGCATGGAAAGCGTCCACACATATTTATTGAGTTCAAGTTCGTTTAGCTCCGTACTGGATATCGCATTGAGCACGAACAACTTTCTGACAACAAAAGCCGAGCGATCTAGACAAAATCAACACGTTCATCACATAGTTGTTGTAATATCTCTAATGTCGGATAATACCGAAGGGACGCTGCCGCATAATCCGCTCAGAGCGCGGCTATATTAGCAGCGTGCAATATTAAACAGAGGGTCATGCGATATTCAATCAGTGGATACCCGCAGCAGTTCCGGATAACGGATGGTGGATAGGTAGTAACTTCAACTTTAGTCCCTAGGTCGTGTTTAATAATTTCTTCTGTGATTTTCAGTGTGGGCTACCGTAAAATAATTATGCTCCGCTGTGGCTTGTTAAACTGGATAACGATATTAGATACATCGAGAGAGTTTAACTATATCTACGAAACGTAATTTAATTGTACTTAAATTTGTCTGGAGAACATAATGATTTATTAATGTAACATGAAGTTCACCAGTAATTCTTACAGAATAGCTAAATTTAAAGTGAATAGTGCGGAAAACTTATTTCAAACGAGACAAATTAGGCTACTTTGTGATAGTATAGTCACCAAAAGAGGTATATTAGTCTGTGCAACTTTTAGAAACGTTTCAATACTCATATATATTGTATACCCTGTATTACAGTATTTATTATATACGATCTTATAAGAGTTATAAGTTTAAGTTAATAAAACTGTTTTGAAATTGATTTACAAATATAACAAAAATTTTTAATATTTAATAAATCCACTTATCCAAAGGGTACCTATATTTGTTTTCTAGCAAAAGTTATGCTTGATCGTATATAAAATCAACTTGAATACTCTAATTTTCTTGACATGCAACTCTACACATTTCAAACAAAATTTTCCGGTTAGCTTAAATATTTAGGAAATGCTGAGAAAATGCATGAGAAAATTTGAACACACTAATTAATATCATCAATTCTTTTGTTCTCTGCAATAAATCAGAGTTCACTGTCAATGGTCATATTTTCCAGATATTATTCTCTAGAGGGAAGCACCTTACTTCAAGGCCTTTTTTCCTATGTTGCAATTTACAATCGTTAAAGAAGGATTCTAGTTTAACAAACTGCATATTAATATATCTATATTATGACCTTTATGTACTTATCTTTCGATTCATTCAGGAATTGGAACAAAATGCACACTGTGGACAACTGAGTAGTTTTTATTCAAGAGCATCAGACCTATTTACACTTAAAGTTATTTCAGATCACAGCTTTTACAGTGGTCTGAGTGTCATGTAAATATAGATGTTTCCTTCTTTCCGCTTTTTCGCACGTGGGAGACCTATGTTTTTTTGGAAATCATTTGAAATTTATAGGCATTTGGTTAGGGTGCCTTCCTTGCGATATGATATACTTCATTAGTTTGCGTCCTTGAAGAGCTTAAGTAGGAATGTTACACCCAGAATTACCTAAAAAGCAGCACTTGTGTGGTTCCCAATGCCTTTGGAAGTAGTAGTTGTAATTTCTTCTACTTAATTTCTGCAACTTGATTAGTATTTCCCGTTGCTTTTACTTACCACATGTGACCATATTACTATAATAAAAAGCCATTATATTATTTTAGTACCAAGTTTTTGCAAATTACCTTTGGCAAATCTAAACAATCGCCGTTCGCAGTTTTTTTGGTCACTAAAGCTTTGTAAAGCTTTCTTTCCCAACTTATTCATAGATACTCGTACCTCAGAAAATTTTATATCTAATTCACATGCTCCTTTTATCTGAGTTCCGGTTAAAGTACTTTTTCTTAGTTGTCGTACCATTATTTAAAGCAAACTACTTGAAGGTGTTGCAATCAAAGTGATGCAGCTTAAGGAACCGCTGTAACTGCAACTTATATTTACTTAGTAATGGTCCTTAAGGCAATGCTATGACAATTTATTTATATGTACATTTGTTGCAAATGGGGCGAGATTGATTGAACATCGAGTCTTCTGTTTTTATAAATACTTTAATAGGTTTTCTACCAAGTACATTTCCAACAATTATTACCTCTACGGCCCAACATTGTTGTTATATTGTGTGTGTATGTATTACGTGTTATTGTCTGAAAAACTATACAGTTCAATGTACAAAAAAAAGTTGGTTTCAACTACCTAACGTGACAAATTTGGTGCTTCCTACGCCGCTGGTCCGAACCGCCCATATTGTAATACAACCTAATCTTTCTCGAGTAAACAACGTGTAACTGCTGGGTAATATTACCAAATATAATGTAAATAAATACCAATCAGTTTGTTATTAATTACAGTGTAGATAACACAGATTAAAGAATAAAATGAAGGTACTAACTTTGCATCTTTCTTTAATACTTTCATTCTTTTAGATACATATTTAATCGTAAAACTATGTACAAGAATATGCCATGCTTAACCACAGCAAGATTCTAATGTCAGATGAGAATTTTGTATTAAAAAATAATAATGAACTATACTAAAACTGCTGTATACCATTTATCGACCTACTGCGAGGGATCATATAATTCAGTTTCCAGGGTATATTGGTCCTTTCGCATAGCAGCTTATTGCAAAATATGTGCTAGTTATCCGTGAAGCCCAGAGGAGTGCATTGGCTTATATGATCAACGGGATGGTTGAGGCAACGATTGTGTTGGTCACACAGATCCAACGTGGCAACGAACAAGCTAAATAGAAAGTAGAGCACTTCTCAAATTACACACGATGGTATAATGAACCTTCAGTTAAAGTGATAATGGTATATTATATGGTATAGTATACGTTTATATTACACATATTTGGCATTAGACGGATATTACTTACTGTCCCTAGAGCTATAGAATACATTAAAGAAGCTATGAAAGTTTAGTTGGTCCTAGCTAAGTGTAAACGTCAAAGTGAGGGTGGGAGAACACACTTAAATTAAAGGATCATGGTGCAATTACTTATGTGTTTCCTATAGTCGTTTATCTCTCTCCAAGCCTCCGGGACCTTCAGAGCCCCTTTGTCCTCTAATGAGATAGCTATCGGCTCTGAAGATGATGTGGCTTTTGCGAACTGACGGGGATAGTCCGTCAAAGATCCAGGAGCATTCTCTTGAAGATGTTGCATAATGCGGTGTTAGACCCTCGGGACGACCCTCGGCGGCATCTTATCGAGATCAAGGTTGGCGGTATGTTAATCTACAGAATTCAAGAATTCCCTGTATCTTTCCAGTGTCACCGATGCGAACAGGATAGCATGATGGCCTAGAAAAGGTACGCCAAGGTCGCGACAAAGATCAGTATTCCTCATCAAGCAGGGAGTTCCAACGAGATTTCACAGTATTTTGTTTTGCTGTGCTTCGATCCTCTTAAGGCGACTTCTGATTACGCCAGACATGTACGCCATATGTTAAAATAGGTGTCAGTAACACCATGTAGACGAGCAATTTAATACGGCGAGACAACGAACTCTTGGCAGACAAGAAACGGTAGACACTGTACTTTGCTGTGGCGTGTTTTCAATGTGAGGCGACAACCAATTGTCATTCTCAGATACTTGTCTGATGAGCCCTATGGTAGACGGGTAGTTGCTAATGCAGAGATTATCATATGGAGGTATTTATCTCCTTGTGAATCTAATGCTCTTGGATTCGTTGATCTTGAGACGCCAGTCTGTCATTCAGTTCGGGAAAGAGTCGCTTCCGTTGCAAGTTGTTATGTACAATTACTTCATTCTCTGAAGCAGTGTCGTTAGGTTGGCGCGAGGCCTGACGAACGCTAGCAGAGAGCGACTTCGATGACGACAACGAATGCTCTTCATTCTGAAGATGGGCGAATTGAGTCTAACCATCACAGAGTTAAAGCCTGCACTGGTCAGAAGTTTCAGGGCTAGATACATCGATTTTACCTTGAGTTCCACATATATTTCAAATAGCTTCCAAAATGCGAAAAGACTGGAAGCCTATGGGCAACCCTTCCCAGAACCGAAATTTCTAGCACTGCAGGATTATTACAGCTTCAGCCGTTTTAGAGACGGGAAATTAGCGGTATGGGATGAAAATTCTATGGAAATCTATGATCCTGGTGGCGCCTAGAAATGGCGGTAATAACAAGCAATTTCACACTTTGGGGCAATATCTCAATAGGAGGATGGCGAGATTTGATAACCTAGATAGTGGTGAATATATAAAAGTGTATTCTTTACAAAACCTACTCCTGATTGTAACGGGACGTGCTAATTTCAATCATCTTATTTTATCAAACTTTAACGTGGTAAGGAAAACAAGGACTTATTAAACATATTAAAGAATATTATTTTATTTTAATTCATGTAATGCACCTATCTGTATTTTTCCATAACTGTATATATAATTGTCCTATGTTAAAATTCCATGTATTCTTAATAAGTAAAAATGTAATAGTTTTAACCGACAACGAGCAAACAGGTGACTTATAATTAGAACTGTACCGCGTAGAAATTTGGCTCGGCTCCGCTTGTAATAGAACACTCCTTCGAGTAAAGTCCGCGTTGCAATTTATATTAAAGCTTATCATGGTAGGGCCCAGTTAGTGTTCTTGTGTCTATTTTATTTGTTTAAATAATCAATATACAATAAGGTCGCCGTTACTGGGAAGGTCCAGCCCGTAGCCAATAAATATAAAATACTGCTAAAAGAACAAACAACAAGAAACGACACGCCCGAAGCCCCAAGACAAAGCACCCGAAGGAAGCGGACATTCGGCGGGAAGGAACAGCATCAACGAGCGTACGCGAAGATAGTAGAATTTGTAAAGGTATTTGGCCACAAAACTATTATTTTTCATAGATACGAGCTCGTAACCAATAAAGTTGTTAACTACGATTTTATGTAAATTTCGTCGTTGTTGTTACATTTAACTTCATATATGGGTGTTAGTAAATAAGTGCGACAAACTTCAGGGGCTGATTCTGCATGCAAAAATAATGACGGTTTGCTATATAAACGTCCGTCCGCGAATGCTTAGTTTCAGAGTTATAGGGTGTTAAAGTTTTTCTTAAAAACTGACGATTTATTTATTGCTCTGAAACCGGTCGAGATAGGAAAAAGAAATTTGGTGGGTTTTAAGAGATGGATATTACGCATTTCTTGACATCCAACCAAAAATTTTATATTCATCATTGGCGTGCATACGGGTAATGATCTTAATTTTTTAAAGAAAAAAAATGGTACGCCACTGAGATATTTCAAATTAAAAATCATTTTTGAATTTTCCATTCAATTTGTGATAAAAAACCTCTCTTGCCTTTTTTTTTTGTGAGGCGACGTATTTATGCAAAAAAATAAAACATCCTAAGGTGTATTTTTCATATCTTTAATACATTATCTAGTAGGCTACTGTCGACATTCAATATCAATGCATTGTTAAATACAAATATTTTAATGAAGTGTCAAAATAGCAACTCATTATTATTAAGCTTTTAGTTAGCTATAAAATTATTGTTAATAAGTAATTAATTTTTTTTTATTGAAAATAAATAACTCTGGAACTAAGCATTTGCGCACGGACGTTTATATAGCGAACTGTCATTATTTTTGCACGCAGAATCACTCCCTGAAGTTTGTCGCACTTATTTACCCCTGTACATATATAACACCCTGTATATATTTAGCTCAGCTGTTTTTTTAATCAATTTAACCGCGTATTTGTTCTAGCTAAAAAAGGTGTATTTAATATTAAGATTTCGTTTAATATGTTCTACTACTTTAATATATTTGTTATTTACTTACTTGAGGCATTTTTATTCATTTAGTTGCATATTTGTCTGTCTATTTCGTGTAATTATTTATTGTTAAAATATTATAAATCCTTCATTTCTGCACGTACCTGAGAACATATAGAGAAAGGATTATAAGAAAATCTGTAAAGTAAGTACATGTTTTTCTTTATTACGTTAAGAGCAATTGCGGCCGACATTTTAGCTAGTCAGGGGAACAATTATTTCTCTATTATGGTATCAGTAACTTTTGTAATTGTGAGTACACGAGGGGAATTGCACATAGGTATACCGTGGCGCTTTAGATATTCTAAACACATATTAGCACAATTTAAGACCGCTTTTTCACATGATTGAAAATCTCCAGAAGCCTTACCTAAAGATTAGATTAAATCTATAAAGATTCTTTAAGAAGTTGAAATTTTTGAAATATTTAATATTTCTACATACGCTTCTCCTGCATTACCTGTATCAACCTCATTACTTCCGTTTTTCACTTAAATTCACGATCGACAGCATGAAGCACGTATGGACACATTTTTTTCGTTCGTAGCTTTCTGTATTTTTCTAAAAGAGGGAAGACTGCATTAAAGTTGACGGAAATGATGTAATGTAAGCTTTATTAACTTATTTGTAGATAAATTTACATTGTTAGTATTTCTTCGTTAAATAATATTTGACCATAAAAATACATTTATAATTTTCATGGTCAGATATTTTTCGTTCATTTAAACACTTGAGATTCTTGGACATCCTGTATATTGATTTTAATTTTTAAGCCTATGGCCTTCGGGGTTTCTCAAGATGTAGATTTTTATAGGAAATAGTTCTTTCTCAAAAAATCTACGACAAAGAAGTTGTTTTCTTTTGGAAATATTTCAAACTAGTATTTGGGATCCACACCTTCACCGCATTTCATGAAAAGTAAGCTTGTATAGCATAGACGCTTCGACAACAACTAACATTAAAAATATATGGTATATACGTATACAGAAAACAGATAAAAATATACCACCGTGTGTTGCTTCTATTGTGTAATACATTTACCGTGCTAATAACTTTAGTCAATGCCATATTACTAGGTAATTTATCTTTTGTTCCTACACGCAAGACTAAAATACCTACATAAAATGTCCAGCCAATATATGTAGTTCCACTAGGATTATACAAAGAAATACATGTTCCGAATAAGATCAACGATGATATTGGACAGTTTCGCTAGGTCATTGCTTTTACTATTGCTCTATCAGCATATATTCATATTTTATGTGTAAAATATTCATTGCTGTATTTGCGCAGCAATGTATGGTATTATAAAAGAGCTCGGGCCTTTCAAATTGGCAAGAGCGACACATTCACATACTCGTTCCTTATATGTCGGTTCCCTCATCGTCGTACATAACAATTTGTATTTTCATAGATATATTAAAATTTTACGGAATTTATGACAGTAATCATTTAGGCCCTTGTGAAGGGCGAAGCTGAGCTGAGGGATATATTTACGTGTTTTGTGGAGCGTTTCGTCTTTTGGGACTTACCCCTAACGTCATGTTTGTGAAATTGTGATGTATAAATTGACGAGGAGAACTATATCGTTCTCTTCAGGGTTTTGTTATATGATAGATAAGTGTACCGCATACTATAAAATACAAATACTTGTGAATCGAGAGTAACCCATTATACAAAGTGAATCTACCTACGTTTTAATTCGATTTTTTATTTCTATCTCAAGGGCAACATTAGAATAAAATAAAAATATATTGTTTGAAATTTATGGTTACATATCCCTAGTAAAAAAAAAAAATATCTTAGAAATGTCAACTGTGCTACTACAGTGTCACAATCCATGTTGCAGAGGTTCACTATCAGGAAACAAATGTCTTGTATGCATTTGGCAACTAGTTTAGTTCGCAATACGTGTATACGATGTTTTTAGATATAACATAACATGCGACCCGGATTAAATACGTAGCGTAAAGCACTTTCTGCAAATATTGTTTCAGCGTTTGAGTATTGAAGTCTTCCAGAGGATGGCAAAAAGATGGTAGGAAGATTACTGCTTATAACGAGAACACCACCATTGGTTAATTAGATAGACTCTACACAAGTTTTAAACTTTATCTAATAAATTGCCTAGCTTTGTTTATGCTGAAATTACTTGTTATGGTATAGTTATTGTTACATAAGAATACGATTGCTACAACTGTTGATGTGTTTATCGATAAAATCTTAAAGGACAGCAGCTATTTTTCCAACCAACATTTTCCCGATTTTGTCTAAATTTTTCTCGAAACGATTTTGATCTTGAAGGCAAGGGGAAAACTTTTGCAATAATTAAAAAAAATCAGCAATTTCCTTCCAAGTAAATATAATTAATAAAAGCGCGTATCCAAAATTCTGTATCCAAACAGCTTAATGAAAACTGTTTAAATTTTAGCACAGCACCTAATACAAGCTAATGGTGTGGTATCAAAGCAAATGCTACATCGGAAACATTTAATAAAACTAACGGTAATCGTTTATCATATATACGAAGCTGGAGAAGAGACGGTTGCAATTACCTACGGAATAGCGTTTATCTTATGATCAAAAACTTAGATTGGCAAACTGTCTGAAAAATATGACACTCATAGCGAAGCAAAGTCAAATATAAACTTTGTTAAAATTTACTTTTTCACTGAGTGGTAAAGTCTTGGTTTTGCAATCCCGACCGCGAAAGTTAAGAGTATTACAAACAGACGTTTTATATCTACATAGCAAAGTTTGCGAAATTGGTGCATTTCTCAGTGTCGGCAGTAAATTTCTGCATTTATGGATTTTACGCGAATACGTGATCGTAAGTTAGTTTATAATATGAAAATTTTGCCGTAAGCTTTGATGATATATATACGAGGCTTGGATTTTCTAAAAATATTAAACGGTATTAAACACATATTTCGCTCGTGGATATCCTACTTACAACCAAGCGTAGGTCATATGTTATACAAAACATATTTCGAATACTACAGGAGCACGTTAAACTTTATACACGGATCGCGAAACGGTGTATATATTCGATTCTTCTGCATAAGTTATTTTAGCGGGTCGAATGTATTACCTACCGAAGTATATGGACGTCTACGTGTCTGTATGGTAAACCTAGACATATACCAAAAGTGAAACACAACACTTATGTTATATTATATTAGAGTCAAATAGAAGCACCTATCATATTTTGAAGTTAACGATATTAGAGAATTATTACTTTAAGTGCTACTGGAATTGATACATCAAATTTTCACTAAATTCCACTGTAATATTACTCATATAGCTCTACTCGACGAAGACTTATCTTCGAAATGGAGTCAATAAGCTACTTTGACATCTTATCGTAATTCTAACAACTCATATATTAAAGCAGGTTAGAGAAAATATTGGATCGCATTACTTCTTGCGAGAAAAATAAAAAATGAAAATTCTTAAAAATATATCTTTATGTGTGAGTAACATACACTAGTATATACTCAAAACAATTATTTTTGCACGAAGAAACACGTTTATATTGTGGAAATCTCGCCGTTCGTTAGACGGCTTTTGGGTTTTTAGCGTGTAATACGAATTGATGCGTTTAATGTTATATGCCAGTGTTCGATGTTTTATTGTAACGGGAGGCGATTTTTCAATTATTTTATTATCATTTTAGATCTCTTAACGGAATAACAAATACTAGTACTTGCTATATACATACATATATTAAAGAAATATTAAGTATTTTAGTTTACCACATTCAATGCACAAATCTGTATATAGTAGTATATAGTGCCAAAAGTATTGGTCCACCGTCATAGTTTTGAATTGGCTTTTATCCAGCCCCAATTTAAACCTGATTGTGTATCCACAAATGATTTCAAGTGAAGTATAAGACAAAAAGAAATACACAATATAGATAAACATGTTGGTAAGCTTCTTGTCAAAAGCGTTATGCACCTCTTGTTGAATCTATAAGTAGAAGACGAGTTTTAGGTGAATATTATGTTTGTTCGTATTATACTATCTTCTCTATTTCTTAATTATATTCATTGCGTTAAGTTTAAGCTTTATTCAGTGTGATTAAATATTAAGGACTTCAATAATAATAAATAAATTGAATTATTTAAGCGAAAGTAATCATTTATTTATATTATTATGAGTGACTGTCAAGTTGGTAGGCGGACATCTTGTAAGTCTCACGTGACCTGGCAGGGTATAGAACAGTATAGAAAACTAAAAACATCTAAGTAAGATTCTTTTTAATTAATTTAATATTTAGTTAATAGATTAATTTAGCACTGTGTTTTCTAAGTATTTATTACTCGAGAGCAAACAAGTTATTTTGTTTTATCTATTTTATGCTTCGTGCATTTCCCTAAGATATTGTAATAATAAGCAAGCATCATTGTGCGGACTGGTTGTGTGAAATTCACGATCATTTAATATGAAGCCGTTTGCTGGAACATTACACTATGAAGAATAGCAAAATCGATCAGGTTACTACGTAGTGTTACGTTTCTAATATATTAAATGCACCGTCACAAAGTTGTATGGGTGTGAGTTAAACTCAGCAATCGAATTATTATTCTTTACCTACAAGCAACGCCATTGTACGGTGCAAAGAACAGTGAACTTGGGGGGTTATTCCAGGAGAAGTCGTCTTGTGCTTATGTTCCATTGGACAATAATACCATGTCGAAGACAGCAACACTGAAGTAAGTGTAACGTAAGCTATCATACCTATACTTTTTATTATAATTTATACTACAATCACTACCATATTATCTGCATATAATGTCTGTATGAGTAGAATTATCTAGAATAATTGTAATATTACTTTTAAGATACTAAGTTTACGTCCTGCCAAGGTAGCTTTGATTCTAGCGTTGTGTTTTTGTATTGAGCCCCCATTGTATTAGTATCGTAGCCACCTTTGTTGATTAGTAGGCCTTGTAGTGTTTTTGTCTCGTATATAATATTTACATTTGCAATACGATTGCAATTAGTCGTTCGAGTTTGATAAATCAGCTGATCGATATTTAGAGTTATGTACTGCTAGCAGCAGTAGAGATGTGCACTCTTATTAAATATTTCAGATGTGTCATTTATTAATTTTAAATTTTCACAACACTTATATAATAGAGCTTACTATTATCTATATCTTTTTTAATGAAATAAAGGTCTGGTCTTAATCAAGCCCGATACGTCATTGCTTAAAATAGCGCCTTATTTGAAAATGTTAAAGCCTTATTCTGCTATTCCGGCTGTAAGATACACATTTTTATATCTATTTTTTTTTAATTTAAAGGTTAAAATGTCAACTTAACTTACATTGGTTACATGGTTTACATTTGTTTGTGTATCATGAATATATTTACAACACTCTTTCTTTTATAGTATTTATTTGTTTAGCTAATAGCCCTTAAAATTTAATATTTTACCTATGTTTTTATATATTTCTAACTATGTATATGATATATCTTCGTGTGTTAACAGCAAAATAGTTTGTGCAGTTCCTACTTTTGTTTAGTCTACCAAACTGTATTCTAATGTTCTTATTATATCTTGTTGGGTAATCATGAATATCATTACCAGTAACATAAGTATCGGAATTGTCCAACAAAAAACTGATACCTTCCAAAATATACAAACTGGGGACAGTTAAAATTTGTAGGGTTTTAAAAGCTTGTCTACAGTCTTCTGTGTACTTCAAACCAGAGATAAGCCGAATACAACGTTGTTGTACCCTGAAAATATCCTGGAGGTGGCTTGAATGACCCCAGACGAGAATACCATAGCACATAACCGACTGAAACTGAGCAAAGTATATTGTTCTTAGGTATTTCAATGATAGCTTACTTTTCAGCGACCTCATTAAGAAAATCGTTTTCATTAGTTTGTTCGACAAATAGTTTATATGGCTTTCCCAAGTAAATTTGTGGTCTATACAAATGTCTAAGAGCTTAACCGGTTTGATAGGTGAATCGTCTTTTACCGGTCGTAAGGAGAGTATTTGTTTCTGCAGTTTGTTAGCATCTAGTTGGAGTTTATTAGACAGGAACCATTTCTCAATTTCTAGATTTATGTTGTTTATGTTGGCGTCGAGCTCTTCCAAAGAGTTATCAGTAGCGATAGCTGTAGTGTCATCAGCGAAGAGGATAAGGTTGCCGTCAGCATTACAATGTACAAGGTCATTAATGTATATCAGGAACAAACACGGGCACAAGACAGAACCCTGACCGACTCCGTACTCTACTCGTTTGGTACCAGATTGTAAGCGGTTGTACTTGACAAATTGAACTCTTTCGCTTAAAAATGAGCGCAATAATGTAATGCTAGTATCTGAGAAATTGTAGTATTTAAGCTTTTCAAGTAAAATAGGGTGACTGACACAGTCAAATGCCTTTGTTAGGTCGAATAGTGTGATACCCGTATACTTACGATCCTCAAAATTCTTTAAAGCGGTATTTGTTAAACTTTGTAGAGCTAGCGTTGTTGATAGCTTCTTACGGAAACCAAATTGACAAGAGCTAAATAGTGCATTATCATCAAAGTATCTGGTTATTTGTTCTTTAAGTAATTTCTCAAAAATTTTGGAAAATATTGGGATGATTGATATTGGATAATAAGCCATAAGACATTTTTGCGCACTTGAACGTGTGCGCAAAAATCGTGTCTTATGGAACTTGTATTGTATCTTAATATACTATTTTACTTGCTTGTCGAAACATGTCATTTCCCGGTTGGCATTTGCGGCCGGGAAATTGATTTTACAGCACATGTGCGGGACCTTAAAATTGCATTAAAGAAATATATCATTATTACAGTAATAAAGTATAATTATGAAAATGTCCATTTCAACTAAATTTTGTGCATTACAACTTGTAAATTTCATAAAATTAATTGAAAACTATAAAAAAAAAGTCAGGGGCGCCATCTATTGCATACCTATATGTATCACTAATTGGTATATGAAATGAAACGTCAAATTTCTTAATTGTTGTCGATCTTAATCAGAACATAGCATCCGCGTAACTTTAATATTTACTGAATTTCGTTTTTGCAAAAGTATATGGGGAAATTCTTTGTAGATATATGGTTCAAAGGTAAATATGTATTGATTTAAATACGATAATAACAAAAAATAATAAATATATTGTTTATTAATAATTTTGTTAAGATTTTGCTCGTTACAAGAAATATTGTGCAAACCACGTTCATGAAGACCAGAAAATTGTCTTCCCGAACTTGGGATGCAAATATGTAACTATTATCCTTGTACTGCACACGCATTTGACATCTCTGTAAATTGGAAAGTTCTTCAAGTTGCTGAATATATAACTATGTCCACTATGTCCACTATGCCCGAGTTGTATTATCATTACGCACACTACTTCAATAATCAATCTTTTGCTTCTGGGGTAAACATATGATATATACAATAAACATAATAACAAGCACAATATAAAAACAATACAACCGCAATATTTAGTAACGGTTACTTCTCCGCTTTTACCTTTGCACAATTTAAAAAGTTAGTTGTAATGAAACGAAAGATATTACTCAGAAGCGCAACAAAGAAAAACAGAATAAATTTATATTTACAACACTATAGACCTTCATTATAAAATAACTTTTCCAAGCTGTCGACTCATTTTAACAAATCTCAGCTCGTACATTCCAAAGATGCACACATCAGTAATCATATTCTATTGCTTTACAGCATTTTGTTAATAGAAACGTATTTGTTTTAAATATATCTTGCATGTATTTAATGCTATTTTGAATCCTATTTGATGTTATATGTTACTGAAATTTCAAAACATATTTTGAGTGCACCGGGTATGCACGGGTAATTGTTTTATTTTAATTACTTGACATAAGTATATCACGGAGCATCAAAAGACGAAGGTTTCGATTAGTGACACTATATTAGAATATTATCTATTTTTATTACTGTGATATGCACTAAAGACCGAAAGTTATTCTCACGACTGAACCGGGGACATTTTCACTCCCTTTGCATGTTTCTCCCAACTAAAAGGTAGTTTTATACAAGCAGTGGGGTATACTTCTCCTGCGCAAGTTGCAAAGCTTTCTGAATTTTCAGGATGGAAACCTTTTCTTATTAGACTAGTATAAGTAGTAAGTAGGTATATTTGGCACAATAAAAGTACTGTACTGTGTAAACCGTCTGCAAACTTGTCGTCAAGAGTTTCACCTTCATTATTGTAATCGCTCCAATTAAGAAGTTCTAAACTAACGACAATAAAATGAAAAATTCTAGAACTTTGCCAACATTTGAATGCCGAATACATACCGTTGAGACTACGAAATATCTAATTAGAAAAGTTTTCATATGTCAATAAAGGTTAGAACACGTTCGTGACCTGATACATAACACTGATCCGAACTTCGACGGGGCAGGTTCTATGGTAATTTGTAACTCGTAATGAGCAGGCTATCGCGACGCGGATACTCAAGATAGTATCGTTGACATTAAAGTAATGCGGCGGAAATAAGTGGGTATATCGTGCCCCTGCTCCATTGAACTGATATGTTTTCTAATTTTTTCCTATCGCCAAAAATACCTTGCCATCCTTATTTCTGTTATCCAAGAGGAAGCGTCAATGTATGCAGGTGTACGAAGCGTACGCACGCTTGTGAGGATATGTATATTATTCGCAAGGTATATAGATTGTTCATCTATATCCCACGTTCTTTTCTTTAAGGTACCGTAGCAAATGGTTTTATCGATTGTGCATAAATTGTTACTAAATCTAAGTAGCAATTATCGTCGGTTTTCAATACATTAAGCATTAAAATATACGTTTTTGGAGCTTTGACAGATCTATAGCTTGCTATATAATATATCTCCTCCACATACAAATGCTTGAGATACACATAAAAATTCACATTTTGTTGTATTACTAATTTTTGTAGTGTTGACATTTATTCAAAAATATTTTCACGTGATAGTTCATATTCAACCATATCCGACTGCAAAATTTTGTTTTAAAATTCCGTTCCGTCTGTATAATACTTTTAATAGGCCAGTCTCACCAATCATCCTGTATATAATGTAATTTTCCAACCGCCAATTAATTAAACATATTTTAAATTTTAAAACTATGTCGATATAGTTTAACTAATTGGCGGTTGGAAAATTACGTTATATATACATGTATTTACGCCAAGAAAACAAATACTTCGAGAATATTATAATAAAAAGTTATTATTAATCCATAAATAATTACATCTCAAAACAATGCTGGAGAGTATGAAATTATTTTAAAACAAATTTTAAAAAATGTTTACGCCCGTGCAAAGTTCTAAGCGATTTTGGAACGACTGTATTACATTCCTTTGCATATATCCATCAATATTCGCAACTAAAAACAAACACACTATTAACGATATTTTGTTAAAGCGCCCCACATCATTTTGATGCACTGAACTGGCAATATTATGTTGAAATCTTCCGGATGATCTTACGTAGTTGAGCAAGTTTGCACTTAACATTTCGCTGATTATGCTGTGAGATTTCTAAAAACAGGCTTTAGAAACCTTATATAGTCTACCTAACTTATCTACGCGACAGCACTCGGAAGACTTCAACATAGTAAACAACGGTCGTGAAAATCTACGCTCAATAACTGACAATAGTTTCGTCAAAGATTCATTACTTTACTAAGTATATATTTTCTGTTTGTCTGACAGGGATTGGTTACTTAGTTAGAATTTTTATCTTGACGTGACGTATCTCTCCCCGTCTCTCTTCCCTCTATCACTCTTTATTTAATAACTAGAATAAGTTATGATTTCAAATGAAATTATGATTCTGGAATGTAACAGCTTTGATGTTTAACAGAAAGGGGCGATCAATATGTGAATGTTTCAAGTAACACAACAATATTGTTTTTCTTATTATTGTTTCTTGATTAATTTTTTGAATTCTAGTAAATATATGCACGTAGTATTCTCGTTTTTCGCTTTCTTGCTGGTCACATTATTTACTGCGGTTCTTTTTATGTCCACATAATACATCTAATTACTTTTTCTTAATCAGATTTGTTTTAACCTAAATGCACAGAATACAATATTAAATTATTTCGAAGCAATTGCTTTCGCTAAAAAAAAACAACGCGACTGCTATGGCATATAGATAAACATACACTGCTCTATGTATATATCCCACACCTGTGAGTATATGTATACGAACTTAAAGGCATACAGCGCCAAAGCTGAAAGCAGTAGAGTTGGTTTTATGTCATTATGCATCAGGCCTGCGGAAAGTTTTTAGGAAAAATGCCAAGTATTGACTCTAACCACGATCGTTCTAGACCTTAAATATTCCTGCTTTCGTGATTCTGACTTACACGCCATTTCTCTTAATGATACCTCTGTTCGTGGGATGATGGCGAAGGGACGCACGGGGCGCAAGTACGGCGACGAAGTGGGGATATGGCGTGCAAAGAAAAGGGTAGAAACTGTCGAAACCTGCGCTAATGTGTATCATGTATATCGACAAATTACATCAAGTAAAATATCTAATTTTCGGCATTTATAATATGAAGAAGCTTCTATTATATGAACAACTTACAACTTTTTTCTTATTTAGCATTTCATTAAAGTACATTTATATGATGTGCGTATAGATGCTTCAAATCTGCATACGGTTACGTGAATCTTTTTCAGTAATCATACTACACACCTATGACAGATGTAAAGGTGAATAGAACTGGATACCATCATTATTACTAACGGCATTCATAATACGGTAAATAACTAAATACGAATCACCGTTAAAATACTTTCAATGATTCCTCTGGGGCCAACGTGTAGTATCAAGCAATCTATGGATAGAAATTATAGTGTGCAATTGTACGTAACTAAGTGTAGACTATTACTTGCTGGTAGAAGATTTTAAAATACACCAAAGGAGAAGCACCTTAGTTGGTGTTGAGTTCCATGACGCATTAGGCCTAGGAAATCAGACTATCAAACTAGTTCACTATTCTACCAACATAATAGCAACTAATGAAGATCTCTGCCTTCTTAATAAATGAGATAATTACACCTAAGCCAAAGTTGTACATACTTACATGCCAATCTGACTTAGTTGTCTAAATCTTTTGAGTACTTGGAAACAGATTCCTACAACAAGCGTGTCGAGCATGCTACCCGAATCCTCAACTCCTTTGCCGCAAGTGGTAACCATACGGTCAGCTTCAATATTTTTTCGAGGACCTAAGTTAAATTTGAATTCACTGTTGAAGTCAATGTTATCAAAATCATTAGTATGTATTGTTTCCAAGACTACTGGACGGGCCTTTGTTGCAAATGCAAATGGACAATACGACACCCGAAATTATTTGCACTGAAGAGGTGAAGATCTCAATAACGCACAGAGACCAGCCACGGGGTGACTTCATTGCCTCTGACAACTGGTTTACGGACGGATCCAAATCCAGTAAGGGCACAGGAGCCGGTATTTATAGTATGAGCCCAAGACATAAGATATCCTTAAGCCTGGGAGAGCATGCAACAGTCTACCAGGCAGAAGTATTCGCTATTGCAGCCTGTGCAGAACTGATTGCAAGGGGAGGCTGCACGAAGAGAAAAATAAACATAGTGACTGATAGTCAGGCCGTTATCAAGGCAGTTATGAATCCTCTTACCAGGTCAAAACTGGTTAAAGATTGTAAACAGCACCTCAATAAACTGGTACAAGACAACAAGGTGTCTTTGATCTGGGTGCCCGGACATGAAGACATTAGAGGCAATATAATAGTCGATGAACTAGCCAAGGAGGGTTCTAGGAAACACTTCATAGGATCAGAACCCGTATGTGGAATCACATGGGATTCTACTCGAAGGGCGATTTGGTTTTGGTTAGATAAAGAAAGAGTAAGAAAATGGAGGTCGACTAAGGGTCAACTCCATACTAAAGCGCTAATAGGGGTGTGGACGCTAAGTTCTTTATGCAATTTTCAGAAATATATTGTTATGTGATATTTAAACTTTTTGTAACTTATTGTTCACGTTAATTGTTAAAAATCTTAGAACAGCGATAGAGGGAGTGGAAAAAGAAAAACACAAATATAATAATAGTAATTTTTTATTTGAGAGAAAAATTCAAAATTTAATGTAACATACACATACAAACACATACATGACACTACACGACCCGATTAGGCATCAATTTCTAAATTAAAAATGCATCGTACAATAAATTAGAAAATCTAGTGGGGAATGATGTAACGGCAGTTTTGGTAGTTCGGAGCAGCAGCAGGTGGACGTAAACAGATTTGTTTTGACAGAAAGAAAACAGTCAACAAAAATTTTAATTCAAAGAAAAAACACATAAAAGTAATTAACAAACAATTAGATATTTATGCAATAACGCTACAAGTGATAAGTGGGTGTCAGAGTATAAAAAGAAGGACGAGCGAACTTAAAGTGAAAATTGAAGAGGATTAACTAAAGAAGAATAACTAAATAAACACGCACACACACACACATATGATTGGCAAGGTAAGAAAGAGGGTGGGATAATTTTAAGACTTTTGTACAATTTTATTATTATATTTGTGTTAATAATTTCAATCTTTCATTTCTGTCGTTTGTGACAGAACAATATTTTTTTAATAATCTGTATCTATAATTAGTAGTGGTTCTTAATTGTTTTGAATCGTCTGTTAACGATAACTGTGAATAAACCATTTAGAAAACCTTTAACATCAGCTGAAATTTGTGATTAGTTGATGAATTTTAACAAATGCTGACTAATTGTCACTTTATAATGTCAATATATTCTTATAGTTTCAATCATTTCCATAACTGGTGTAGCTCAACTACTATGTTGAACTGGTAAAATAATGGTTAAATTATCCATCGAAATCAATGGTAGAGGTCTGTGTTTAGAGCACGTGGGATTACCATCTGCTACTTGAAATTGACCTAGCAAAGTATAGTCAAAATGACAGCCGCCAGATTAGAACGTAACAAAGGATTGAACATCAGTTAATGTAAAATGCGAGTATATTCATTTATAGAGCGCCATTGTAGGTAACAAAGAGAGGTCTTTCATAGAAAGCTTGGCTAATGCAATTTATACATTTTACGCCAAATTAGTTGTGTCACTGAAATATCTCTCCTGTGAAAACCTTACACGCATCTACTTTACATGTTTACACTGGCCGTCAAGGAAATTGATTACGCAGACCAAAAATAAACCACTCTCTTATTGTATAAGTGCTGTGTAAATCAATCACTGGCATTGCATTAGTTACGTGTTAAAAGCACAAATACAGATGAAATACTTAAACTTCTGTTTTGTGGTATCATCTCTGACGCCATCAAACTGATGCTAAACTTATTTTCGGATTTATTTTTTTTCAATTACGTTAAAAATTTTCTAGATTTGTTTACCTTTACACGCGTTTTCGTTATATTTGACGTTAATGTGATTGCTAGAATACCTCCAAGAAATAAGTTACAACTTTAATCGTGTTTAAACGCCGCTTTGCGTCGTGCCAATATTGAACCGGTACTCGAAAAAATGTCTATAGTAATATACGACACACTAAACTAAAAGTGTGAAACGGTGTTTTATCGTTCTTCATTGTTATTCGTCTTGTCTCAGCGGTTTCATTAGTAGCTCTAGGAATCGTGCAATCAAAATTATAATAAAGCAGGGCTAAATCGCGACACGAATTAAAACGACATCGCGTTCGTGGCGAACAAACAAATTTTATTAATGACGCCCCCGTCGTCGACTGGCATGTTAGACGTAGAGATTGCATTATCTCGTTATGTAAATTAAAAGGGCGCAAATTGCTTACTCATATGAATGGAATCGGAAGTTTATAAATTGGGTCGCATTTATGTTCCGTATAATTTCTCTTCGGGTGCCGTCTTTTTCTTTGCGTGCACCCTTCAACTAAAAGTAATATTGTGATCATCAATATAGTGATTGGCACATTACACAAAATTTCGTTGACACTGCTAAATTTTGTTCCTATCATACTACAAAACTTTTCAACACAACTAGTCAAATTTTGCGCATTTCTATACATCTTGCATGTATTACGCCTAGTGGACTAGGACAGTGCCCGGAATTCAAAAAGTTATAAACTATCTTTTTGCACGAAACATTGCTAGATAAAGGGCTATAATTGCATTTCCTTATTGCACACTCTGTATACGTTATTGTGTTA
This sequence comes from Holotrichia oblita, assembly GCA_023690525.1. Taxonomy (NCBI): domain Eukaryota; kingdom Metazoa; phylum Arthropoda; class Insecta; order Coleoptera; family Scarabaeidae; genus Holotrichia; species Holotrichia oblita. Next base: position 60,469,686 of record CM043021.1, read on the forward strand.
TATCCGGAGTAATCTAGTTTCTTGATTAATACGTAAGATAGGTAACGCTATTTCCCTGGCGACCTATAGAACCTTACTAGAATTACGTATTTATACTGTACTTACCTAGCGCCTCCACCAAATTTGTATATACCTAGATAATAGAATATAAATTTCTCAACATGATATTCGATTTTGTGAAGACCTAATAAAGTAGATATACTAGATCTACCACGATTCACCGTCTCGGTTTGATACATAGATTTTTAGGAGTAGGTAAGTAGAATCTTGTTCGTTTGCGATTTTGATTTTAGAGTATTTATTTCTAACGGTTTAACTACTGTCTAGTAAAACCTGAACTGACCTTATGTAAACACTATGCCCATTGCCGCCATATAGTTTATTATTATAACTGCCCACTGTTAAAATTAGACACCTTTCCAACTTCTGCTAAATTATAAAATTTTACGTACATTAAAATCGGCAACGGCAGTATCATCGGTGATTAACATTTAGTTACAAGGAAATTATTAATATCATTTGTATAGTAAAACTTTCTAATGAATCCTCATTAATTCTTCCACCCAAAATTAATGAAGCTTGAGTCGCAAGGTCACATTGTTTAATGTGTAGGATTAAAAAAATTAAAGGAATATGATACACCGAAGTAGTGCATCTAGAGCAAATTACATCTGAGTAACTACAAAGATTCTGTGCTAAACAATAGTTGGTAAAATTCCAGTCAGCACAAAACTACAAACTTTGATATTGAATGAACCACAGTCACAAGCAATGGCAATATTATCCATTGACATGGAGGGGTAAAAGTGGTACCTTGGTAGAAGAAAAAATATTCCAAGCGTACATTAGGGTTGCGCATCTACTACGCAGACCTATTTACAGGAAACAATGTGGCTATGAAGTACAAAAATTCTGCGAGTTTGCCATACATGCACTGGTTCACATGTTAAAAAGTACCTTTCAGAACAAATACTTTGCTGTATTTATAGTCAATCGGAGAAGCATTTGACAACGCATCCTTAGTGTTACGTAAGCGCAAGTTCCAGAGTAGGAGCGATCATTTGCATCATGCTCAATAGCAAAGAAATTTATACGTTGCTGACTCAAGAAACTGTATTTGTACTAGCCGCGCGAAGGAGAGACATTGTCTTCTCTAATGTGGTGCCTACTGGTTTAATAGTACCTGTTTAGAGAGAAAGTTAGAGAGTCATCAAACAAACGTAGTCTGCAAAGTTGTCAAAGTTTTATGAACCTCAAGGAAAAAGTTTGTGTGAAATAGGGGAATCTTGCCGACAATATCCCATTGGATAAAGAAATTAGGATTTCAGCGTCCTTTATGCGGTTGCTTTCTATACAAATACAAAATGCACCTGCTCATCTCTTAGTGGAGGTAGAGGTAACAAAAGCAAATTCTATACTACACATGGTATACTAGATAGGATAAGCAAACCCTTTCTCTTCACTAAATCTTTTAACGAGGATTTAGCAGCATATATGCAGATGGATTTATACTTGAACCTGCTTTTGATGTACGAGCGGTGTGTGAGTGCAGATTCAGGGAATCGTCTGGTCTGGGGTAGTACGCTGGCATACTGGAAACACAAATGTATCCTATAACTAGTGCGGCTCGTTTAGGAACCATACCACAGAAAAATGCTCATAGTGACAGACATCAAACCAACTCGCACATCGCTGAGAACCCACAAGATCACTTCAAGCCTCACTCCACTGCCATGCAAACAATTGCCCATTTGAAACTTAACAATATTTAAAGGGATCATAAAAAGGCTTTACCACACAAATAATCACAAAGCTAATACTAATTTTAGAAATGAATAATTAAGTGGTCCACATTACGTTGACGGGTTTTGTAATAGAACAAGTAGGAAAGGTATAACTGTAAAACGGAAAGTAAGAAAATATCAGAAATTGTTCAAAACAACTGCTATGTGAACTTGATCAAGTTGGCAATCTTTTAAAAATCCGGCAGACTGGTGACTTCACTTGATTGATTGACACAACAATGATATATCCATTACGATTGTACAAAGTCCATTATGAACTAATGACATATTGCACGTGTTGACCCAACTTATTGCTTCGTTTCTCTAATTTCCTTACATCAACACTAGAGAGTATAGTGGATAATTTTCATTGTATAAAGAAGCAAATACTAGAATGACCCAGTCTTCAGGTTATCAGCTTTAGACTAATAGAAATGTTTTGCAATTTCAATCTAACGAATGCAAAAGCGCATTGAAATTTTGACATCAAAGAGAAAAATACTTTGGATAATAACAAATGTATTTGCATCATTTCGAATGATGCTTGTATACCCGCTATCTATCAGAAAAGTACTAAATTAAGAAAAAGTGGTTTTAAGACGTATCGACTGTTACATTTGTCAATCCTTTAACAGGTACAGATTTTAGAATGCCAGCTTCCGATTTTGTCTAATGTAGCATATATTGTGTTATAATTTTCTCGCTTACAAATAATTAACTGTCAGGTAAAGAAAATCACACAAAATATCTGTCAAAGAATTTATTAAATTGAAAAAAAAATAATGTGGCTGACTTTTATAGTTTCAAACTTCCTGAAAATATATTTCCCGCGTTTAATATGTAACAATTATTATTGTGTTTTACATACTCATTCTTTTGCAAAAAGTACAAAGTAAACGCAAATGCAACGGTGTATAGGAGTGACTAGATCGGGAATAGAAATAGCTTTTTGAGAACCCAAGAAAATAGAAAGAACAGTAAATATTATTAGCATCGCTCGCGATTGAAACACGTAATCACCAAGCATTCTTGCATTTAAAATGGTGCTGAAGGTGTTCTCATTCACAATTTTATGCCGGCAAATACAGTCAATAGTACGAGTAACGCTAAGCTTTTAGATATTGAACCAAAGAAAATGATAAAGACAATTAAATATAAATCGAATGTGAATAAAGCTTCAGTTTGACGCCATTAAAACAGATACTGGCTACAATACATTTGCGTTAAGCAGTTCATCACAGTGTTCTTTGTTGTCAGCGCTGTTAAAGCGCTACCTACACAGAAAAAGTGCCATAGGGTCGCGAGTACTTTTGCGATTCCACTAGAAATCGCGTCATTTTGACATCTAACAGCCCTCACTAAATACAGCGCGATAAATCAAATGGAACAATTTAATGATTATTGCGTGTGTCCATCGATTCTGAAAAATTATGGAACTGTACTGGAATTAATTTATTGCTTCAATTTGTGTGGAATATGCAGTAAATCAAAATTGCGATTCTGGTGTGTAGCACAGGCGGTTCTATAACATGTAGTGGTTGTTAGTTGAGTTTAGCGAGAGGAGGCCGCGCCAGGGTAAAGAGAGAAACTGTGTGTTTAAAAGAGAGTTCGACGATGGTAGTTATGTGTCAAACAATGCGGGTATACGGCCGTAGTGCTCGAGTCGAACATAATTTCCTGTATATAGTCCGGGCCAGTATATTTTCGGGGAACAACGTTTACAGCAGGAAACTGGAATATCTGCTTCAATAAACAAATTTAATAAAGTCCCTAATGTACTGTTTGATTGTATTTATTAGATTATACCATTTTTGAACATTTGCGCGCCATTCATAATAGTACTCTTTTTCCCTTTGAACGGCTATCTGCGCTCACTATTTCCGTTTTATTATGTCGCGACGGGAAATAGTTTTTGTAGAGAATAATTGTCGGGGGTTTAAATGTGTGACATAATTATGTTTTTCTTATATTTTAATGTTTGCATTATTGTATTATCGTTTTTATACAGTGTCTTTCACGAAACCCATTAGTTAGAAAGTTTACGGAATCTACTTTTAGTACAATTCTAATAGTCATATTTCGCGGACCAACGAGTCTACACTACAAACTGTCACTCATTTGACAACTCTTATGGAAATATTTTATTTTCATAGCTATCTATGAGAAGAAATAACAGATATTAGTACACTTTCCGTAGTTGGAGTCAATAATCTCTACTAACTAAAAAACTAATAAAGATAGGTAGATGAGACTTTAATACGAATCGATGTAGAATTTGCTACAATAAAAAGTAATATGTGCCATTTGAAAAAAAAAGAATTTTTAATGTTTGAAGATATCTGAATTGGTTGCTAATTTTTGCACAAATAAATATTTGTATAAATTTTGTTGAAAGTTACGACAGTTCTCAATATCTATGATCCTTTACTTTCGTTTGCAGAAGCTTGGTACCTTACGCTTCAGAAGGCTTTACAATATTAATTTTTCTTTAAGATGGTGCAATAGCAAAATATTAAGCAGAATTGTAAATATCTTTGAAACAATTGAATTTAAGGATAGGGAACTCTAATACAAAATATTTGGAAATAATGAGTAGAATCGATTGGATTGAAAAAAATTATACTATTCTATTTAAAATAACAAAGTTGCTATTTACTTCGGGTGTAACCGCTAGTCAGATTTCGTTGAAAATATTTTAAAACAGTAGAACCTATACCACTTATACCATCTGTAACTGTCAAAATTTCAGAATTGTACTAAGAGTAGATTCCGTAAACTTTCTAACTAACGGGTTTCGTGAAAGACCCTGTATTCATATACAACTCTCAAGATTCAAATAACTCTATGAATGTAAACATTTGAGAGGAGAAGTACCAGAAATAGACTAATTCGCTAATTTCGTTCAAAGTAAAGAGTGCGATATCTACTTACGCAAAAGAATAGAAAATAAATTAAAAACAACGACAACGTCTAATAGTAAATCAAAAACTTACGTGGAAACTTCTACTTATACTTGATAACACAATGTAAATATGATCCACTGTACTACTACTATATTCAATATCCTGAAACATGTCCTTTACTTGTAAGAATAGAAGTGAAATGTTGGGGAGATAGTTATTAACGAACGTAAATATGATCCACTGTACTACTACTATATTCAATATCCTGAAACATGTCCTTTACTTGTAAGAATAGAAGTGAAATGTTGGGGAGATAGTTATTAACGAATCAATAAAAGCAGAAGTTGCAAAAATTCTTTCAAATAGCAATATGAATCTTACTACCTACTTAGTAAAGTTGTTCAGGGAAATCTAGTCTTATTAAATATGCGCGAAGTAGCAGTTACTGATTTATCCTACTTCGTGCTTCAGGTCATATAAATAATTGTTTGCTCCTCTTTCGCTTTGTTCATGATATTTTATTTTTCAATATTAATTCCTCGTATTCATGTAGAACAGAAGAAAAACAGTCTCAAGCGTTTCCCCCAGCTCTGAATCCTGACCAGATATCTTGGTTGGAGAATACTAATTTGTTATTTACTTTAATTTCTTTACAAACTAAGCGTGATCCATCGTTATTGACTGCACTTAATCCATAAACCGATTGAGAAGCTTGTTTCGAACACATTACAAACTGCCTATGCTTCAGATTTACGTGAATGAACATTTGCTGATATTATTAATCGGGACACCTTTGATTTTTGTTCCATTTTGGATTCGCTATTTGGACTCAATTATCCTTTTAGCAGAAAAATCCTTTTCTGAAGTCTTCTTTAATACTACAACGTACACTAAAATTACTAATAAATACAGGGAGGTATGTAGGCTTGTCAGAGCGAATGCTTTATCTCCACCATAGATGACATCTTTATGATTAGTTTTGAATCTTTCTAACAGAGATTCCATATATTTTCGTATGGTGTCGCCAAGCTAGTATGGGAATAGTTAGAGGAAGCTAGATCATCATCTAAACCCCAATTTAGCTATAGACAGATCTACCAAACCGTATAATTTCATATATTCATATCGATGAATTAATTAGTCAATATTCCTTCGCTAGATGACACTGTAAATTTCGTATGTTAATGCATACTCTTCGACTGTTGACAGCTATTAAGTAATGAACTTTAAGTAATAGTAGCACTTCGTGTAATACGCATTCCTGTTGTGTGGGCTGAGCTAGTAGTGTAACTGCTGGTATAGTTGCTGTCTAATCTGCAGATACAGGGCGGGAAGCGTTACCCATCATTTCACAATTTAGTTTTCTATGGTTTCCAAATTTTTTAGCAGATGCAGAAAGGCGACATCTTAATGTGGTCCACTGCCATAGCCGCAATAATAGCTTACTGGAAGACTGTGCTACCTGCAATTGGTGTAAACTGCTAGGGAATGCTAAAGCATTAGTGTCGACTATTATAACTTAGTCTCGTGGGCCTTCTCTTTGTTTAATTATATTAACCTAGCACTACATGAAGGCGACTCATTATAGTAGAAGACTTTTCCTTCTTTTTAATAGGTATAGCAGTTGCCTCAAATAAGCTGATTTCTCTATTATTAATAAAGGAAGAGGCAACACCTCTAACAAAATTTCTGTAAATATTTTAATATGTAGGAAAATACAAAAATCAGATGAAAACTGATTTCTGCGCAATTAGTACAAGTAGAAATGGATTCGATAGGAATGTTGTACGTATACATTCGAAAAAAGTTTAAATTAGTTTTACTCGTTACACAACTGCGGAAACGTTTTGCAGTTAATATTTTGGCGAGAATGATTCACATGTACATGTTTATTTTACAGCATTTATGTCGAACTAATTCAACGCTATGTCAAGCGGGAATTTTCTGAATAGTTTCATAATAACGTTATTATCGGGAAACTTAGTTTTTAATGTGCGACTACACGGATGTTTGGCTGAAACTTCCGCAAGCGCTAATAATTGTTGAATAACTTCAGCTTGCCAACTTTATAACATGCAAAATTTCTGACAAACTTTACATTTGTAACTGAGTTTTAACAAGTTTTCAACATGCAAAATACGTCGGTATATATCTCGATGTTCGGTTTGAACTTAAAATTTTAATAAGCTATTTACAATAACTTGAGCAAAGCGTATTACATCTTAATGATATACAACTTCTGGTTAACTTACAAGGCAGTAAACGCTAAGATTGAAAGATAACTTTTTTATAAGTAGCGTCGATCAATTGTTTAACGATTTTGTAACTTATACAACTGGATAAAGTTAATCCGGATCTTTCAGCATCCTACAACGAAATAGAGTGATAAAGGGTGGTAGTTGTTCTTGTCAATCCGTATTTGCAAAACCAATTACCGCCTACATTAATTTCGCTATATTTTAGCATACTTGCCAACAGACAATTAGGAAGTATATATGTTTGACACCGTTTAGAAATCACAAACTGTAGAGTGTAATTCTTGAATAAAAGTAAAGCAGTCCTTAACTTTGAGGTCTTCGTCCATAGTTACATATATTCTTTTCTCATTCGCTTCTCAAGCATTTTAAATTTATAATTCTTATAGTTAAAATAATAGTAATAAAACACTAGAAATTATTGATAACTGAAAAGGTAATATTTTCGAAGTATCCTTTTCGAATAGGTAGTTGCAACTAGTTCATGCAATTTTTTATAGCAAATATTACATATTTAGTTGCGTTATAACTTTAACCTCTATGTATTGGATTGACTTTCACATTAAATCAAGATGCTTGCGAGGTATTTTGCAACATTTATGTATATCTTAGAATTAGTATCGTATCTTTAATTACTGGAAAAGTCTGGATTTAACTTTTAACTAATCTTTTACACGTTTGACAAACCAACCATTTTGTCTAAATTGAGGGAGAATTACTGATCCATACGGGATGAATGCCACATGTCGTCTGCCAATCGGCTCTCAGGCTTGTCTGGTGTATTTACTTCCACCAGTTAGCTTATTTTACAGCGAGCTATAAAGTCATCCCACTCAGTAACTCAAAAATTGCGAAACTTAGATCCTTAGTAATTTCTAAATGTTGATAATTCTTTCTGTAACACATAGATATATTGCATTGTATCTATTGTTATCGATAGTGTCATATGGTTGAAAAATCGGGATATTTGGCAGATCATAGCCAAAAAGTGGCATCTTCAAAGAAAAATGAAAAATATGGGAACGTATAGTTTTTTCACAATATCCGTTACTTCAGCGGCCGAAGGTAAGGACTCTCATTAGCAATGGCGAGTTTCCACTGAGTCAAAATTTACTGAATCTTCACGCTAAGGATATACATCCATACATTTACACTTACGTAGTAAGAGATTTGTATTATCAGTTTCTCTTGCTATTGTTTCGAAAATATGGAATAACAATAAGTTTTCTTTACATAGAACAAATGCATTAAAAACACTTGACACACAAAGAACTGATCTAAATTATCATAAACAACTGGTAGTTAAATTATTTAAGTACACTGGTATAGAACCAGAAAATATCAAGGTGTTTGCTCTGGATACGCCTTAGTTCTATCACTTGTACGATATGAAATTATTATCAAAGTAATGTCTTTCTATAGTAACGTTTATTATTAACCATGTAATAAGAAGTTGGTTAGATCATAAGTAATCTGTAGAACTCCGGGACTGTCGGAAAAGGATTTACTACAGGCTACTAAACCTAGTAAAGGACTAACCTGTTTATGTAAAGAAATTTACTGGGCACGAAATAATACAATAGGCCATAGGTCGCTGTATTAAGGGATGATATATAAAACCTGACTCGTAGCATAGTAGGTATATTTCTACAGCCGTTAATATTATATCCGTAAATATAATATTGGCTGTCTGTAGAAAAATACATTACTATAAGTCTCCAGTCTATCTTTAAAGTAAGAGGACTAAACAAGCCACATTTACATACACTGTAAAAGCTACCAAGTTAATGACAACATGTTTTTTTTTCATTTTCGTATTCTATCAGTTTTCTTTTATTCATTGAGCTCAAAGACAACATTTAATATTACACCATTATTTCCAGCTTAATTTTGAATATAAACACTACGTCAATAAAGTCATAACGTAATGAAACATTTATTAAAAATTAATTACATTAAACACAAAAAATAACATTAATAAAGAATTTAAAGAAATCAAAGGCTCCTTTAACTACTTGTTACTTACCAAAATTAAATGAAATAATCTTTATTCGAAATCTGAACTGTATGAGAAAGTATCATTATCACTATCAGCACCAACAGAAATAATAAACGGTTCGATTAGATCATCTACAATTCCATCTGGTGTGGCGATTTTTATTTCTTCCTTAACTATATGCTCAACACAACTTTTCCAATTAACATCTTGAACATTTTCGATAGCTTGCAACAGATAAATGCCCTATATCTAAACGTTTGCGTTTTTTTTGGAACAGTTTTTAACAGTATCTAATATAACTATAGACAGCTGTCTTAAACGTTTCGCAAATTCTAAAAAGAACGAATTTATTTACGTCATCACAACAATAGAAGTGAATAAAACAACGGGAACACAAAAGCAAGACCAAATTTGACAAGCGTTGTGCATTTGACATCGATTTGACCTATCGATGCACGCAATTTTTGCACAGTATAATCATACGTCTGAAGCAAACAATCACGAATGGTAATTTTGGCGTGACTAATTTAAAATGCTTCTCTTGCAATTAGTTTAAAAATAGAGTATAGTGATGTGAACTATCTGAAATCATTTTTTAAGACCATGTAATTTTTGTGTAAATGGACAAGTCAATTTTCAACCTTGCGCGCTAGGAGAATATCTCAAGTTTTCTGAAAAAAAGTAAGTCAAGGAAGGTCTTAATAAAAGTTACTTAGAATATCATGTAGAATCTAAAAAATATATAATATGTTGGCTGATCCATTTAAAATGATAAAGTTACATACGCCTTTTCTATAATTGGGTCACCTTGTATATTTCAAAATATTTTCTAGCTATGCACCGTATAAATAGGGACAACTTTTATTTGAAACTTTTTCCTCGATACTGTAAAATAAACAAATTATCAAAGAAAACGCGTCAGCTGGCACACCTGTATAGTTAGAAAAACGGTAATTTCAGATAGGCATTAAGAACACACAATACAAAAGCTCTAATTTTAATTTAATAGAAGGTTTTCCGTACTTGCATTGACAAATGTATTCGGATAGATTTGTAGTAGGTGCGTCACAAGAGTGATACTAATAGTCTAAGTCTAGACTATCACTCTTTGGACACAATTTATGAGTATATCCTGTATAAGTCGAACAAATAAGCACAACGCAATGAAATTTGGTATAGAAGTAGTACTAAACCAGTCTAGCTTATATCTTACTCAAGAGAAGAAGAGAAGGTGCAGCGCTACTAGGTGGTGACACATTAAGACCGGCAGTGCCCGTCTCAACCTTTCCAATTTCTACAGGAGAACACGATAAGACATGGAGTCGAACAATCGCTGCACAGCACGTTGATGGATTGCCAACCATGTGACTTTAACTTATCTTTATAACTCTTCAACACTAGCTAGAATAATTGTATAAATTTATGGTCTAAGACCGATAATGTCTCAGGCTTATATTATCGGATTGAGACTCAAAGTAGAGAAGCATCAGCGTATGGTGCTGTTCCATAAAGGCCCATAACCTACTAGCCATAACGTATACAGATTGGCCTAGTGAGCGGTTCCCATTCGACTTTAAATACACACACCTAGACATTTACCATGTATGTGATACAGAGAGGAGGGAATGCCGTGCATGTCATAGGAAGTATGCATTTGGAAGAGAGAAATATATTCGTCGCTCGCTTTTGTAAAGTTCATTATAGAATTATGTTTCGTTTTGAATATAAGAATTTTATTTTAGTTTCAATTTTTATAGAGTTTTGTTTCAGTTCAATGTTATTGCGTAGATACATCATTTGGAAAACTCGATAATCAAGCTACACGTACTAAGTGCTAAAAGCAAACATGTACATTCTCACATCACTCCTGCCGCACTAATACGATCGAAAGTGGAAAACCCTTACGAATGTCCCCCACTATCGTAACTTTGCTACTCCTACAGATGATACATACATGTAAAATATGCGTGCGCTAGTGTGTAATATGCACGGTACATATAAACCTATAACTCAGCCGATCCGTATATGTATATCATGGCCAGACCTACACACCAGAGTATGCAGGGTGCATAGCAGGAGATAGTACCCTGGCTACATAACGGCGACCCGCCATTGTCTGCATATGTTAACCACTGCCTAAGGTACTCTCTACTATATGCCTGGCTGTTGGTGGCTCCTCTACAGCGGTATATAAACGTGAAAATCGCTGAGTTAGTTTCTAACACGATTACTTGACATGAATTTAGCACACCAGCTTTTGATGAATAAAAAGAAAGCATCTTGACAATTTATCTGCTATGTGTATATGATTTTACTGGAACCATGTATCGAAATTGCTAATATGTAAAAAAATATTCACGAAACGCCTTCAGGGTGATTGCAAACATTCAAGCTGTCACATTATTAGGAGTTTTACGGGTGATGGTTAAACTCTGGAAGAATGTTGAAGGAATAAATCTCTTCAACAATCATAAAGACATTTTATAATAAGGTACTTATCTTGTGTCTTACATTATGTGTAGGTAACAGTTTCATCAGACGAGGCATCTTCACGATATTTGTGTATAAGATATATTATTTGTAAGCCTCAAAAGTTGAGACTATACGTTTCCCATTAATTTATATCTTTTAATTCCTGATTTATTTCCACTTAGAGGTCAATAAAACAATAAATAATTAAATACCAATTTATTCCATAACATATAATAATATGTTTTCGTTAAATAACTTCTTCAGTGGAAGAAATTGACATTTAATATGCGTCAAATTACTAATAATATAAATATAGGTAATCATGAAATTATCAGTTTAGACGTTGTATCTTTATTCACAAATGTCCCTACAGATTTGGCATTAAACATTATAAACAAAAAATGGAATTTAATTCAGAATTATACAAATTTACCAAAAAATGAATTCATGTTGGCTGCAAAACTTTGCTTAAATTCAACATATTTTCAGTACAATGACACAATATATAAACAAATATTCGGTACAGCAACGGGTTCTCCATTATCTGCTGTTATAGCAAATTTAGTAATGGAGGACTTAGAGCAGGTCTCACTTAACAAACTAGACTGTCATGTGCAATTTTATAAGCGGTATGTAGATGATTGTATATGCTGCATACCAAATGATAAATTTGAACATGTTCTGCACACATTTAACACATATCATGATAGGTTAAAATTTACTTTTCAAAGAGAAAATCAAAATTCTATAAATTTTTTAAATGTAAAGATAATACATGATAACACACAAATAAAAACAAACTGGTACATTAAAGACGCTAGTAGTAGTAGGCATTTAAACTATTTTTCAAACACTTCGGTAAATTTAAAAAAAAGCGTAATTAACAGTTCAGTAGATGAGGCTATTAAATTAGCTCACCCTGATTTTAGAAATGAAAATTTAAGCAAAGTAAAAACAATACTACAAAAAAATAGTTATCCTAAAGAGTTTTACAATAAATTAATCACAAAAAGAATAAATAAAATATATAACACAGGTACAAGATCAAATAATAACATATACCACACTATACCATATATAAACAATTTAAGCGACAGAATAAAACACGAATTAAAAAAATCAGACATTCACATAACTTTCATACCTACCAACAATAGACATTTATTCACAAATTTAAGAACACCCATTAAACATGGTAATCAAAGTAGTGTCGTTTATAAATTAGTTGCAAAGATTGTAATAAATGTTACATCGGACAACCCAAACAATATTTAAAGAAACGAATTTATAACCATCAATACACTGTTACACATAACGTCACCGCTGAAACTGCTTTATCTAAGCACTCTAATTTTGATTTTCAAAACACTAAAATTTTAAAAAAGGAAAATAATTATAAAAAAAGATTAATTTACGAAATTTACATGAAAAAAGATGAAAACGCGGTAAATTTTAGAACGGATATTGATCATAAGCGTTAACAATGACATTAATTTTAAGCTCTTTACTATTTCCAAACCACTAAAAAGTTATTTAACGAAAACATAAATTATAAATAATTATGGAATAAATTGGTATTTAATTATTTATTGTTTTGACACATATTAAATGTCAATTTCTTCCACTGAAGAAGTTATTTAACGAAAACATATTATTATATGTTATGGAATAAATTGGTATTTAATTATTTATTGTTTTATTGACCTCTAAGTGGAAATAAATCAGGAATTAAAAGATAAGTACATAAAGGTAAAAAAATACATATATTAATTAATTTATATAAAAACGCATTAATTTGCTTGCTTATTAATTAGATGTAGTGTGTCAAACATTTTCGGTATAATGTTGTTGGTTAGTCATCTGGTTTGCATATTCTTTCGAGCAAGTTGTCGCTGGCAGTACATCATAGTGTCTCAGCACTTTTTTTGACAAATTATATATCAGCATCATGGTTGGTAAGTCATTGTTACTCATAATTAAATATTTTATCAATAACACTGTTCTATTTTTCTAAACGACACATTATGGCTCGTTCGTTTGTCCGAAATTGAGAAAATAGCTTCATCTAACCCCAATAAACAAATAGAAACCTTACGAACAAGTATTTACTTTTCGCTACCAGTCACTTCGCTATATTTGCACGTACGTACGGATGTGGAAGTAAACGTCTCTTATCGCTGTTTACGATGACACCATTCAAATAATAAATGAAGCCGCATAGGTTGAACATTTCGAAATGTCGAATAGAAGGCATTGAAAAGTATCCGTCTATACATATCAAAAGATATATCTCTTCGTGCCAACATTGAAGTTATCATTGGTGGAAATCGTGCAACACAGAAATGCGGTCACAAAGAGGTCATAAAAGCGTAACGCTATACACGGGGAAAATGAAAGTATCACTTCTGTAAACGAAAACCTATAATTGCGCTGTAGGTGTAGGTGTTGAGCACCTCAAAGGTAAAGAGGCCGATAACAGGCAACATCGAAGATTCGATTCGATGTGGTTATTTCATTCGAGTATTTTTCCCTGATCGTTTTTTAATTAAGGAAAACGTGCTACGAAGTTAGTATTTGTGGCAATATATTAAAAGTGTGTTGCTCATAAACGTCTGACCAAATATTTTTTAATTCTGTTAATGTATTTTCTATCTAATAATAATAACAGGTATACTACGACCAGATGTTAGATATTAAAGCTCCTGAAATGACTTACGAACAATAAATTAACGTTTTCCCAAAAAAAATGAATTATGACAAATTAGTTTCGTGAATGAACAAAAGAGAAGCAAATGGTAAATTCATCAGTTACGGGTTTTCGCAACGTCAATCTCTAAACGGCAGAGCTTATACCGAATATGTTCAGCTTGCAACAACGCAATTAATGTTTATACATGTCATAAAACTTCCTAATCTTTCTATTCACATTAAAATAGATAGTTGTTATTAATCGATAAATTCTTTAATGCTGCCCCTTCTAGCGTCTCACTTTCAACTAGGTACTAAACGTACTGATTTAATAGGAACAGATTTATATATTATTCGAAGAGTAGCGCTTAGGCTTAGCGAAACAAATTTCGCTTCATCATTTTCTATTTCGTAATTATTTCATTGTTAACGCAAAATCGGAAAGAAATATATTTTTAGTCCTAATATGCTTTCAACTTAGCGTACACTCCCTATACACTATGATATTAGAATGGTCATTAATTTTCAATTCCCGAGTTACACGATAATTGGTATTATTCCTGACTTGCACGCGTAATTGCAATTCGGTCAATTTCACCGAAACAAACAAAACAAAGGCGGTAATTAGTCTCTCCTCGTCTCTATGCGTTAACCTTAATTCGCTAATTCCCCTGGATCAATATTCGATAAAAATCACGATAAATTACCAAAATTATGCGGAGTTGAAATTTATTTAAATCAATGAACTGGCCTGACCGTATTACTCTGTTCTGCTGCCGCTAACGTTCGGAGAATTTATTGCCAGCCGGATTGAATGCGGACGCTCTGGTGGTTTGGTATTGCCATTTATACAAACTGCCTTTCTCGGCTGACCCTTGCTGCTCGTAGCGTGATGTGTTAATATTACCTTCGGTCTACCAACTGCCGAATCAAAGGTCTTTTATACGTTCGCATCAAGCTTATTTATAAAGCCACGAGAAAGGCGATTGTTTTGTGTTACATGTATACAACTGACAAGTGTCAAATAAAATGTATAGCTGTGAATGGAAGGAATTTCTGCTGTTGGTATTCGAACTTTCGTGTTACTCAGTTATGTGCTGAAACCCATGGGGACTCCTAGGAAGCGTATTTCCTTAGTGAAGAAGTAAATACTATGAATTATTGGTATAGACTATAAACACCTGCATGTCACAATTTTTAGCTATACGTATATAAACTACCTTGCCAGGTCACATTCATAGATAAACAAGAGCGTATTGGCCTTAGCCTGACATGTGTAGCAAGTCAAATCAACAGTGGCAGGTAGACGAGCAAATATATTGCAAGGTTTCTCTCGAAAGGTGAAGGTAGATCTTTAAACGAACGAATAGTTGAACGTAGAAGCTGCACACTTCTTTCACCTAAGATTCTTTTTAAATGTAAATTATTAATTAACTGAATATGAAGGAAATAGACTTCTGCACGAGACAAAGCTCTACTGATAGTTCGAATAAAGAAGGTAGGTTATAACCTTCTTTATTCGAGCTTTATGAATTTGAGTGAATGGGAGTTTGTTTACAAGGAATCTCAAGGTATAGTTTGATTCTTGATAATACTTTTAGAGTGAGGGTTTATTCAGAACCGCTCAGTGGTATCTGTATGGGAGGAATTCTCTAGCTAGGAAATCTAGTGTTATCTGGTACTGAGTAAACAATACCCAACGCTTAGTTGAACTTACGGTTTGCAGATGTCGCTGTCCACAACTCAGCGCATGTCGGTATAATTATTCAAGCATAGGTAATACATATTTATGTCAAATCTAGTGTTTAGTTTAATAAAAAATTTGTGCAGTAAAATAAAATTATGACATTCTTTGGAAAAGGGTAAATTTCTTTCCAGATTTCATAAATATAATAAAATGTAAAGATGTTTTTACATGAGTATATACTTAAATCAACAAATTAAATAGATGCAAATTTTAACACACAGACATTGTATATCACGCTATGGTAATTACAGATAAGAATGAAGGATAAAATCTTGATACAAAAACAAATTCAACGGAAGGAAATCAACAAAGTATAAATTTAGATAAACTAAAAATGAAATGTACATACTTAGGTCGTTGTATAATAGTTCAGTTTCCGTTGCGAAAAAAGGAAATATAATTTACCTCATACTTGGCTTCATATAAGCTTCTACTGTTACATAAATATAGCCGAATGCAAGGTGTTCCCTAAATTATGTTTCGGATGTCTCAAGGAATGAGTGAGAATTGTGACGAAAAGAATGGTAAAGGTACTGTGTGTGAAAATAATATTAACTCTTTTTCTGCCAAACCTAATCAATCTTATTCGGGATGATCTTAATGCTTACCAAAATAGCCAACATTTGATAGTATCCGGACCTAAATGTGTCTTCACCACCGATTATGACGAGAACTAAAGTCGGGGATTGCTACACTTGTTTATAAAAGTGAACACGAGAAAAATTAAAATCAATAAATACCTAGTTCATAAATTTTACTAAAAAAATAATATACGTAGAAGCTCTCAAAGGAGGTGAAATTGTTACAAGCTTCAACTTAAGGTAAGAGTCTATAAGATCTACAAAGTAACGACATCATATACTATTGTCAACACAAATACTATAGCAGGTGTAATGAATTCCTCAGCGTGACGTGCTGGTAAATTGCGTTTTAACAAGTAATAGAGGAGCGTGGATAACAAAGATGTTATCTACCGAGATTTACGGGTTGACTTAGCTTGGTGTAAGTGGAATGCACATATAAAAGGTAGATTATGTTAAAAATAAAATGAGTAGGGAAGGTTGTGAGTGGTTTATTACTATTAGCCTAGGCCTCTACTACCACCCCATGAATGCTAGCCTTAATGAGTTATGTTTCTGATTTAACTGTTGACATGCTGTTAAACACTTCTGCAAAATTTTTGGTGGTGTAATCATGACACATGGCCAGCCAATCGCCGTGAACGGTTAGAGATTTTGTAAGGTAAGAATGGCGACATTTTTCCCGGAGAACTGTCTTCCGATCGATCTGCCATTAGCAGCGCGGTACTATAAACGACGATACAGTGCTGTCGCAAGACCATCTACACAATTACATTCACACAAACTACACAGTCAGAGTTGCATTTGTAGTCGTACAAGCGATGCAGCCTAAGAAGACGCTGCAATTTGCACTCACCATATATAAAGAAATAAAGATCAGGCTTGAATTAGTGTTCACTATAGTCGGTCTCGTTGCATCAAAATAATTACGACGTTATTATGTTAAATGTACTAATAATTTAAATGAAACAGTCGAAAGTCAACGTATTATTCGTAACCTGGAATAAATTTGCGTTGGTACTCTTGTTAATACATCGAAAGATAAATAAAATAAGAACCAACTTTTAAATTATATAATCTGTTGATATTGTATCATAGTCGCAGCACCCTGGTGCGTCACTAATGTACAAATCCATAGGGATCTAGACGTTCCACCTTTGAGTGATTATCTCGAGACCAGACGGATCCTACAGCCACCTCGCTGAAGACCTCTACTGAAAAAGATTCGAAACTGGCTAGATGGACCGCTTACTAGAAACTGAAAAGTTTATGAACAAATAGTCCAACATTAGTTAAAAAGATGCCCTCGTAATACATAACTTTTTTATGTACATTTATAAGTAAACGCCTTCGAAAAACATATCGTCGTTCGGGGTTACTTATTTTCGTTCCTTGGCAACGACACGCCATGAAATTTGGCAAAAAGGCCAATTTTTGCTTTTCCAAGATACACATCAGTCGATGATTCTTGCTTATAAAGCTTCTTTTGCTTACAATTTCCAACACGAATAATATTCGTACACCTTACAATTGGTCATATATTAATGTCCTTATACGAATAATCAAATACTTACAAAATTGACAAACCTTGTTAAATTAGTTTTGCTCTTATCCTTTCTGAAACTTTTAATATTAAAACAAGGTGCAATTTAGTGTACAGAGCAGATAAAATGCTTAGTACTTCTTATAATTAGTCCTATTAAGAGAGAAGGTAGAAAAGAACACTAACATTCTTTTAGGAACCTGAACTATCGAAAACTCTTATTATGTACATAGACAGATTATTTTTTTTGCAACCATACTAACAAAATAAACCATTTCTAGTATAGTATTATCGAAGCAATTACTGCAAGCAGTATAAAGCAACTATACCATTACAATATAACGAATGTAATAAACCGCGACAGTGATAATATCTCCTTTGTAAGGAAACGATGTGGCGCAATGTTCATAATTTTGTTGCTAAATTTAGATTGAATGCCTCTAAAAGAAAACAAGTATTTATGTACAATTATCAGCGTTAGTAATCTAATCCCGGTAGTAATGATTCATTTTGAAACACGTACTACAAGTAAAGGTAAGTTTGCGTCAACGGTTTCAAGCTTTATGAAATAAATCGTTGCGGTAATCTAATGAAGTGCTCCTGAGCGCATAAACTCTTTAAGGCTGTTTAGTAGTACAGCAAGATGGAACGCGTTGGCTGTAAAAGGGTGTTAATTTCAGTCAACACATATAAGACTTATCATAATTCTATTGTGTCTCGTTCTATTTTTTTGTATTCACTTCAACTGTAATCTCTGCGTAGGATGTTTATTTTCCACCAGTGTCGCATAAAAAACGACTTTTAGACGTCGTACTTTTTTTTTATCAAAATAACCGCGCGAGCAAATAAAATATTGCAGCTGGCATTCATAATTACGTACGTGTATGAATATAAGTGCAAATTATGTCCAACACAGTATCAACTTAATTAAGTTTAAATCTCAGTTTCTTCCGGTTCGCAGAACCACCAGCTTAATATGAGTAACGGTAACGGTCGGACGTCTACTACCGTCGCCGTTTAACGGAAATTTATTCCCCTTACCCCGCGTAAGGGCAGTATTTTATAGAAATAGAACCGCTTATCAGTTACCTAAGCACAATAATAGAAAATGCGCACGTATGTGAGACCCCGCGATACTAGGTTGAGTATATACGGTGTGCTACTTCTCGTCTAATTACCAAGATAAGACGTCAACGAAAGCTTTTCCTTGAAGCTTATAAAGGACTGGTGACGGTTTGAGCTATAGATCTATATATTTTAACATATTGTTATTCGATAAATCTGAAATTATCTATATCTCGAAAATCGATACTTATCAATTTATCGAATAACTGATATTTCTGGATATACATATAGAAACAAACATCATATTTGTATTGAAGGAACTTAGAAAATATGAGAATTACAACTGTATCTATTAATTGTAAATAACAATATGGGCAATAGATAGAACTCTTATTGGGAACGAAAATACTTAGCTCAGACGAAAGTTGGGGAAATATTCCTTCTAAATACAAAAAGCAACCTGAATTAGCTCACCAGATTCGAAAGGGCGGAGAGATCATTAATCGCAGGCATAGCCGCATAACTGCCTTCTCAACTTCTTATTTCGTAAACTCATTCACAACCCCCCAATTCTAGTGGTAAGGAACAAACTATCTTTCTTACCCACTGAAGTTTCCATTAACACATAAGCTTCTACAGAGTGTTAGTAATCATGGAGAGCACACTAAAATTAAAAACAAAACAATGCAAATTTCTCAATGAGGCAGCAATAAAATCAACAATAACCGTAAGCAATGTCAAAATATTAACGAAAATCCTGGGTTTGTAATAATATTTCCAGAAGACGCAGCCAGGACATGATATAGAAGAATATTATATATACTAAAACTAAATATAAGTAGCCGATGTAAAAAAGAAAGAAACATTACGTAAGTAAGTAACACTAATCGCCAATAAATTACGTTAATCCATGCGAGATATCTCCTTTAGTTTGTTTACTAACATAAGTGAGCATTTTCACAGTGACCACGACACGACCATATATTTCACTCAGTGGGGCAAACTACATTAGTTGATAGCATCACAGAACCTTTATTCTAAATTTTAATGACCGACTCCACAAAGGCAAGCATTGCAAACTAATTTCATTTCTGGTCACTTATCAGCGGCACTTACCGGAATAGGTAATAACGAGATAACTTGATGACAGTGACCAATACAATTAAAGGTCAGATTCATGACGTAGTACTCGCCCGCGCTAGTGGACGAGTGTACAGATACGGGGGTAAGCTCCTAATGAATACAAAAATACATCCAAATTGAACTGCAATTTACGTGCATATTTCAAGGTATTTCGTCGATACAACTAAAACATTTTTCACCACACAAGCTACATAGTAATTCACAGATGGTTTTTCTGATGTTTTTGTTACTTGAGAGGAATATTACTAACAGTTTAACTAAATATTTTCCGAAAGATAACCGGCTTTACTGCATATATTTTGCCCGTAATCCTTTCTTGTGGTAAGTGCAGCTACAGTGACTACGTAAGCTATGTTTGTTGAAAGGATTATTGCTAGATGTCTTGATATGTACATATGTATTGTTAGTATGTGTGGCGAGGTTTCTATGGTTTTGTTACACCATTACCTTTCCATAAGTAACGTTTCGCTTTTAATTGTACCACAACGGCGTTCGAACTCCTAACCCAACTACCTGGGCAAAAGTTCCTACTGTTGCGGCTATCGAGCCGTTTTACAATAATAAATATGAAAACTTGGGATTTTAAACCAACAGTAAATATACGCTATTGCACAGCTCATCAGCCGCAGAGGTAAGAGCAGTTGGTCATAGGTATGGCAGTACTTATGCTGTTCGGTTAACATGGCTCGCAACATCGATACGCTGGTTGAGTTATCATTCACTGCTGGGATATAATTAACATTAATAAAAATAACTAACATTGTAGCAATGCGGCGAAGGATATTTACACACACGATTTACACAGCAGGAGCTGCAGTAGCCAGTATCTATACACAATATACCGGGGAAAATAGCTGCCAATGCACTCATCACAAAAATATTGGCAAGGGAGAGAAAATAATCAGATGTAGATTATATATAGATACTTCTCTTATATCGTGTAACGAACACTACCACCCATAGGCGTAAGTTTGGCACCGATAAAAGGTACTTACAGATACGGCATACACGGAACACTTTCTGAGAGTTGGTCGCCACCAAAAAATAATGAGCTTTATGGAGCATATGAACAAGAGATTAAAGCGTTTAACTCATAAGCGCATATTTAACGTTTCAAGAAGATTGACATACAAGTTTGTGTACTTTAAATGCAGGACTAGAATTTCTAATTGTGCGGGACAGATGGAGTGTCTGCTTTGAGTAAGTATGTACTATGTCGATCACCTTAACATAAACGCTTAACAAGATAGGCGTACCTTATGCACACCGTTAGTGAAGAGAGTCGAAAAAAAAGGGTAAATAAATCCTTTTACTTGAAGGTATTCTGAGTAGTCTGTATATACTACAATATTTAATATGCCAGATACAATTGCATGGAGGGTGAAATATTGATTTCATTTGATGTTAGTTCTCTCTTTCCTAGTGTACCGATTTCAGACACCTTGGCATACCTCGAGGACTTGTTGCTTCAAAACAGTTTGAGTCAACAATGTGTCCAGGAATATATTCGCTTAACTGACATCTGTATGAAACAGAACACGTTCCTTCCAACTGTTCATAATAACTCCCGTTGAATTGAAATTCAACGGGAGTTTTTATAAACAGCTGGATGCAACGGCAAAGGGTAACTCCTTGTCGCCCTTTTTGGCTAACCTTTTCATGAGCCGTTTTGAAAAGGACTTAGAATCTGAGAGCGAATACTTTCCTAGGGTTTGAGTGAGGTATCTGGATGATATTTTCGCTATATTTGACACTAAAAAATGTAATATTGACGATTTTCGCAATAGATTAAATAATCGGTTCGAAACCATAAAGTTCACTTGTGAAAGAGAAGAAAACGGTCAGCTACCCTTTCTAGATACTTTAGTAATTAGAAATAACAATAGATTAGAGTTTGACGTGTATAGAAAGGAAACCAGTACACTTCGCTACATTCCTTCAGATTCCCATCATTGTGTTCAACACAAAATGGCAAGCCTGCATTTTTTGGTCCACGGACTTCTCACTTTTCCCTTGAACAAGGCGAGGTATGAGAAAGAGCTTAAAATGATAAAAGATGCGGCCAAGTGTAATGGTTTCCAGTCTCAGCATATCTATAAGTTAATTAGGAAGTTTAATTATAAGAAAACTGTGAAAGAATCTACGACTTTTCGAGAGGTTGTTAAAGCTTCATCCGTTGTGAATTGAGAAATCGAGCATTGCCCAACACATTTTTGAAACAGATCACAACATCGATCATACGAATGTTAAATTAATTAGACAAATAAACAATTGTAAGTTTCTAAATGTTTTCGAAAGTTTAGAAATATATAAAAATAAGTCATGTGTAATGTACTGAGACAACGGACCTATCCCGCATTCATCATTGTTTTCGTTAATCGGAAATTAATGATGCGTATCGGATTGACCGTGCATAACACTTAGGTTACCTGTATTTGTAGATTTTATTTTAATTTAGTTTTATGATCGCCTTGCTGTTGAAACGCTTCGGTGTTTTAGTTAAAACTTGTTTGGTGTTTAGTGGGTTAAAGTATTTAGTGTTCTACTTCTGCACCAAGAGATCCAGTGAAGAACTTCACAATTGCGTATAAATACATATCGAAAAAATTCGTTTTAATTTATAGAAATACGAATATATGGTTATTTGAATGGTTTATTGTATGTTATATCACCTACAATTCTTACTTCAGAAGGATCTTTGTTTATGTTTATATTATTACTTCGGATAAATTAGAGGTATCAGTTAAGTTCAACGAAAGTCATTGTTTATCAAGCCAAGTTCGAAGTAGAAATATACATTCAAAGAAATAGCAAGACAATGAATTATGCAACTAAAATGTTTGGAAGTTTGGATTACTAACAATAATGAGTTGTATTAAAAATTATTATTAACCGCTCATTTGAGTATCACATAATTGGCTAAAATACTTATTTGCAATTATTTCAAAAAGTTATAAATCCCTTGGGAAGAAATATATTGTATACTACAGGTATTACAGGTAAGGGAATATATTTTCCTGCTTCCCCTAAAGGCATTGCTACCACAATGTGCGTAAGATTGACTTTCCTTTCCAAATGTTTGTGTTAATAAGTCCGGCACAGTACACATGTGCAATTCAGACATCTTAGTAGTGAATTTGATGCCCTAGCTACAACTTTACTATTACTTTAATTTATGTGTTCTCTACCTTCCGTTACATGACACAGTTGCCTATTGTGTACTACGTCTAATGGTTGACATACCAAGTACCTTAAAAATTCTACACTTACTTAAAATATCTAAAATATGATTGATAGCTACACACATAGAAGTGTTTACTTGATTTAAGAATGTACATATTCTTGAACAGATTAACTGCATGGAAGTAAGTATTTATTTAATATTAGAAAATATATTAAATAGAAATATTTACGTTGATTTGTCTGCAGTAAAAGATAATGTTGAAATTGCATTATAATCAAGTAAATATTTTCTAAAATCAAGTAGGTAATAAATTTTCTTAAATACTATAAACGCTTATAGCGCATGCGCATATAACCAGACATTTGCGTGTTTTAGATTGTTCTAAACAGTGGTATTTGCGCTAAATGTATATTTACTTGGGCTAAGAATGTATTTACTTAACTTTCCAAGAATTTGTGATTTTTCATTGAAGTAAATATTTTCTTGCGTATATACGAACGTGCCGTTTACTTGACCGAAGAAACCCTTACTTGAATCAAGAAAGTACTTCTATGTGTGAGATATTTCCACTTATCGAATTTTAACATTAGATTCGGTATCGTTGATAGAGGTTGGGTGAACATGAGTGCTTTACAAACTAACTACCTATTATTTAATATTAAAAAATAACTTCAGAGCACAAGTGCGCATTCTATTTCATTTCACGGAAATAATGTAAATCATATATAAAATTCTATGACAGCGTTATATTGAAATTCCATTCTTTGACCAATTTTTGTAAATGCTATCTCATATTTCCTTCAAATAGTATCTGAATAAATAGCGTAAGCTACATCAACACTGGAACCTGTAATATTAATAATTTTACATTCTTTTTAATAAATCTCTATCTAGTGCAGTTTTTCCGCAACTTTGGAAAACGTCACACGTTGTTCCAGTTTTTAAAGGCGGCGATAAAACAAATGCAGCTAATTATCGTCCAATATCTATTCTATCTACTATAGCTAAGATACTCGAATCAATTGTGTACGATAATGTTTATAATACTCTTAAAAATATTAGTATTCCCCAACAGCATGGTTTTGTTCGCTCTCGCTCAGTTCAGACTAACCTTGTTGAGCATGTTGATTCTATACTTGTAGCTATGGACAGTCGAGTCCAGGTGGACTGTGTTTACGCCGACTTCAGCAAGGCATTTGACAAAATAAATCATGCTGTGTTGTTGGGTAAGCTTGCTGAGGTTGGTGTGCACGGCGACCTCCATAGATGGTTTTCCTCTTACATTAGGGATAGATTACAAGCAGTGACAGTGCATGGATATAAATCACGTTACATAACAATTACGTCAGGTGTGGCGCAGGGATCACACCTTGGCCCACTCTTATTTTTAGTGTATATAAATGATATCAATACCTGTTTCCGTCATTCTCGGTTTTTATGCTATGCTGATGATTTAAAAATCAGCCGTCAGATACGCTGTGCTCGGGACTGTCTTTTATTACAGGACGACCTTAATCGCCTTGCACTCTACTGCTCGCGCCGCTATCTGTATTTTAACATTGATAAATGCGCTCAGATTACTTTTACCAGAAATCTTAACAAATACGTTTTTCAGTACCACATTAATAACCACAATCTTTCGCGACTCACTCGAGTCAAAGATCTTGGAGTCGTCCTCGACACAAGAATGACATTTGGAGATCATGTCGGATATGTGACTAACAAATGCTATAGAATTTTAGGTTTCATCTTAAGCACATGTAATCGTTTTACGTCAACTGCAGCGTTAAGATCACTATATTTTGCATTTGTTTACTCACGCCTAAATTATACCACCCATGTTTGGAACCCTCAGTACAATGTACATATCAATAGAATAGAAAATATTCAGAAAAAATTCATTAAATGTATTAATCGCCGCGCTAGCACAGGTATTGCTAATGAATTTTACCTTCAATATTGTATGCGCTTGAATATGCATTCGCTATCAGAAAGTTGACTGGTTAATGATATTTTGTTTGGAATTCAAATCGTAACTGGGTTAGTTGATGTATTTACTAAATCTAATACAAATTCATGTTCCTCAGCGAATGTTGCGGTTCCCTCCTCTTCTTCATATACCTTTTAGAAACACTAACTATGCTTCTAACTCCCCCATCGCGCGAATATGTTCCACTATTGACCGATTTGACATAGATTGTTTTGCGCATAGTTACCTTTATTATAAACATCATGTTCTTCGTTTCGTGTGTCGGTGTGATTCTGAAAGTTGAGTTTCTGCATTGTTTCTTTTTATGCCTACACTTTAAGTACACGCATAGGTATGTGCTTTTTTTCATTTTTTTTTTTTTTTGATTCTGATGTATATTTACTCACACTTATTGTGATCTATTGTTGCTACATATACCTACTATGTTTGTATTTATAAATTATGTAATAGTAGACTCTTTACTGGAGATTTCTCTGTCTGAGTCTCAAACTGGAAAATAAATAAATAAATAAATAAATATCTTAGCTCGCACACAGCAATTTTTGCGTTTAAAGATATTACCAGTTTATAATAAAGCGATTGCGAAAATAAAATTTTAAAAACGATTTGGACGCCAGTGGTATAAAAGAAATTCCGATAATTCCCCCAGGGCAGAATTATCAAAAATACAGTAACAGAATAAATGGCGAAATGAAATTTATTGCAACAAAAAATAGTTAATCTTATTTTCGCTTTTCTATTTAATTGTGTCCCAAGTAATAATTGCGTTAAAAATGAGTCGTTTATGTAACAATAAAGGATTCTACTAAGGCTACTCAGAAATTATGTTTTTGAATTTAATTACATTATTTATACTTTCCTAAAAATGGTACCTTATTTATGGATTACTTGCCTGAAGATATTCAACAAATTTCACTTACCTTTCCGGTAGCTATGGATGTCAAAGACTGTTTGTTTTCGGTTTGCTACACCCGACGGCATCCAAATAAATTTTAAACAATTTAAACCACTACCTTCGTCCAAAGTTGGACCCTCCCTATTTCTAACGAGGAAACTAACTGATATCTCAATTTTAAATACTTGCTTACATCTTTTATACCCTCTTACAATATTCCCATGCAACTGACACATAATTAAAAGCAAACTTTCCACGCTCCAATTACATCAGTCGTAAAAACTACAATATGATGATAATTAAAATAGATGCTATTTGTTATTATTTCAAAAATTCCGTTAATTGTGTATTTAGTCGAATGCATGTATGAATGTATATATGTATGTAGACACGTTTTCATAATTTGGCATATTCTAGTACCGTAGTATATGTTTAAAATAATATTTTTTACACTCTTTTTTGCCACGTATTCTGTAAGTAAATACAGCCATTCCTTGTATTCGTTTTTATATCTACACGGGTACTTCCGTTGACCTTTTCCTAATATTTGTTTAATCTTTGAAGTCGCTGTGATTGCCTCTACAACGAGAAGTATGTGTGCCTGCCTTTTTCTATTCTTTCTTATTATTTATTTTAATAAATACTGATAATAATAGTTTGCGTTTGTTGTAATAAATTGGCGGCAACAGATAGTCAATTATTGTATTTGTAAAGAATTTTATAATATTGATTGTGTTGACATATCAATCTGAAGGACGCAGAATATCATCAAATTATTGGCCTTAAAAGGACATGTGAGAAATGGTAAGGATTTATATAGTATTAGTGCTATTATAGTCTACCTGCATGACAAAATCAAGATTCTAAAAAATATTACTTCTAAAACGAAAGATTCTGAAAGATCCTTTGGTATCTGAGACGAGAAAATGTGTTCTGGAACATAGTAAACTGAAATGTATATAACTTAGTAATTTTCGAATTTAAGATGCCAATCTAGAAACCTAATGCAGATCAGGTGAATGTTAACGTTCCTTATGTCATGAAATTGTTTTTGCATAGTGGAGTTGGATGAAAAGTGGTTTAGAACACTGAGGTGAAGAAATATTTGATATAACTAATTAATAATTATATAATCGAATAAAAAATCACTGAATCTGAACACAAAGTACGTGCTCCGTCGAGAAATATTAAAACAATAAAGTCTACAAGAAAGTGTATTTATATTTCCATCTATAAGACTCGTACTTGAATGTAGGTGCTTATTTAAAAAAAATCTAATGCCATATATAAATCTAAAGCTGAAGTTTTGAACTATGGTGCTCGGCGCAAAGAAATACAGATAGAGTGATGTAAGATACAGGTAAACGTCATGAATATATTGAGAGGTTTTGTTTCTGATACCCGAAAGTATTATCCAGATACAATCCTAAAGTTTTAGCGTTATTAACAATTGATATGGGTGTTAGTTTTTGAACGGAAAGCGTTGCAGGCCATTACAATTTTTTGGGACCAAATAGAATTGCCTTTGTTTTCTAGAGTTGATGTTTATCAAGATGATTAAGGGACGAGTGAAAGTATAAATAAGGAAGTCAGGTATTCATTTATACAATTTAAGGCCTTTCGCCAGTTAGATGGTAAAAAAGTGATCAAAAGTTATATCTCATATTCATATGTAATATATCTGCATCGGAATTATATTTGCAAGACTTTGAACAGGATCAAAGATGGAATGTATATGGTAATAGTTAGAGGGAAAGTAACGGCTGTCACAACGTTAACTGAACGTAAACAAGATGATCGTAGAGCTAGTGGGGTTAGCAGCCAATGGAAAAATCCTTTTAAAAAAACTTGGTTCCCGCGCTTTGGCCATGCGGTCTGTTTTTTGGTGAATTTTCACCGTAATTTTATCAATTTCACAAGGCAATTTGTGTTTTAATTTGTAATGTGTACAGTTCAAACGTCTTTTTAGTATAACTGATTAATACAAATGATATTTATTGTGAAGTTATGTTCTTTGACTGCTAGTTTCTTACTCTTACTCAATTACCTTCTGAAGAAGAATGAAATAAAATTCGAAACCTTACGGTTAAGATAAATTAATCTTATTTCCGTTTAAAAAGAATTTTTCCATTGGCTGCTAACCCCACTAGCTCTACGATCATCTTGTGTACGTTTAGTATATGGTAATGACAAATCTACTTTCATTATAGTTTTTAAAATCGATTTCAGGGCTAGTGAAGCTTTTAATATGCAGCTTGTGCAGAAATACAACTTACGAATGCTTATAGCCACGGAAATAAACCCAAGTGAATATACGAAAATCATATCAATGCAAAGAGACACTCTTACATAAGTAATGTGGACGCTCTTACAAAAGTAATGTTGCAGTTCTCTGCAACCACCTTTGCACCTAAATCTAGACATTTACTTAGAGATGGTACCACAAGTGAAACTTTAAATTCTTAATTTAATTAAAATTATGTAAGATTTTCTGAATTTCTTATAAATTATCAACTAGACTTAACGAAATTAATAAGTAAAATTAACAAAGTTAATTTGGTTTACTTTAATAAGTGTGATAGTTTGTGTGGGAAGAGTGTGTTGAATCTTCAACATTCGCCATAGCTAAAACTGCGTATGCTGGACGGCGTCTCTGGAGAGTTTTTTTTTGCTTCTACTACATAGTACGATTGTAGATGTGGTGTTCTTTTCTATTTTTTTGCGGTTCCCTGTTATGGTTTAATCACTGTTATATAAGTTTACTTACTACGAGTATAAGGTCTGGACAAGTGGTTGTTTAAACAGAGGGAATTTGTTGCTACTCGCA
This sequence comes from Holotrichia oblita, assembly GCA_023690525.1. Classification (NCBI taxonomy): domain Eukaryota; kingdom Metazoa; phylum Arthropoda; class Insecta; order Coleoptera; family Scarabaeidae; genus Holotrichia; species Holotrichia oblita. Next base: position 60,498,762 of record CM043021.1, read on the forward strand.
CGGTTTATATATCAGATGATTGTCAATTGACTGCTAACCCTTCAAATTACTTTAGAGACATTCTTCTGTTAATAACCGTTCTTCTTCATTTAAACAGATTCGGCTCAAACTCACAACATACAGGGCTGTTCCAAAGTTGCCAGCCACACTACCACTTATGATCGCCGGAGGACTTGATTGTAGTTGTACCATCGTAAGTAGGAGTTTCTATAATCGTGCACATTTTCCAAAAGTCTAAATGTGAATTGGTTGTGATTGTATTACATAACATCAATTAAATAACATTAATAGATACATTTTAATAAATCTAGCATTTTGAGAATCTCTTGTCACTGGCTGAAGATAGTATTAGATTACTGGCGACGTGTTCTATCCTCCCCCGTCCCCACATCAGCCAGGTATTAAGCAAATCTCCCACATGGTCTCTTACATATGAGAATATAGCATTTGCATCAGTGATGGCAAATTAAAAGCTGACATTTTAATAAATCTATGCACATTATCAGTAAAATCTATATGGGCCAGAATAGTACGTCTGTGTCAACAATGTCAAAGTTTTCTCTGTAAAAGTAGAAAACAAGTGACTAAAGCGCTGTTGGTTGCTCGGAGTATAAACATCATCAGCATGTGCAGTTTCACAATTGTGATCAGCACGAAAAAAATTTAGATAAAGCAGATAATAAACTTATTGGCCAGAGATTTCTAACTTGAGATGGATTATTAATTTTAGAGTTAGAATATACTATAATATATAACTATAGGCGTTTGTATATTGTAAGACATGTAGACAACACAAGTTCATCATATTTATCTTCATTTTGTCTGAACCTGTAGTAGATCATCAATGGAACGACGACTTTTCAGTTCATCAACACCAACCGATAAATCCACGCCATCAGCCGCATCTGATGGATTTGCCACAGCAGCAGCTATATATCGAAGTGTAAAGTGAAATAAATGTATCTATTTGGCTACTATCAAAGCATTATTTCGGGAATGATAAATGATTTCCAATATCTTACGGAACTTACTGTTTATTAAAGTTTGAAATTGTTTCACTTTCTATGTAGCTAATAATCTGGATTAAACGCTAGTCAACGATAACTAAAACATAGATAATACAAAACAAAACATATGATGCCAATGGGAGACACACTGAATTTGCGAGGTTTAAATTGCAGTTCGCAGGCCATAGAAAGATATATTAAAATCGTTATAGAAGATATAAAGGAGCTTTTGCAAACTAACCTCAGCTAGAAGTTGCTTTCAAAATCTACTGCTTACGAAATAATAATATTTTAGAGCGTCACCAGTCATACGTTCCTGGAAAATAAAGAACTACATGTGATCTTTCATATTATGAATTCAGGTATCTAAAGTAACTAAGCTCTCACAGTTAAATAGTAATACCCAATTTGCGTAGCATGAGAAAATTAAAACAAAATCTATCATTTTCGACTGGAAAACGTCGTTTAACTTACGGCACTCTTGAGAGGTTATTACTTTGGCTATAAAATAATATTGCTGAATCTGCATTGCTAAATGTAATGTGAAATAAAAGAAATGACTGAAAGAAAGCCAAGTACGCTTTTGGTAGTTCGTCACGACATACATTAATGTTATATTTCATATAGCATCATCACCGCATATTCTCTAATTGAAGTCGTAACTTTCGTCAGAGCAGAGATATCGTCTTTGTTGCAACACGGCTAACATTGAACAGGATAGCTCGTCCAATATAAACGGTCGTAATTAGCGTTTAAGCGCGTCATGACGCTGTCCTCCGCTAATTCCTCGAGCGCGCTGCATAAGTTATCATAAAACTTAATAAGGGTACGTATATATTTAATTGTCACATTTGGGACTGACGTTCGACTGAAGGAGCAAGCGCTTGCGTCCTCGATGAAAAGCTCTGCTTAACATTGTACGATATTACCTCGCTATCAGAGCCGGCAGTCGACATGCGGATTTTGGGTGCAAAAGTGGTCGCGTACGGGTCGCAGATGGCTAAGGCTAAGGAATACGCGCGTGTCTCGGTTACTACGCTCGGTGTGATGCTGGTTCTCTTCACTAGATCAGCGGACATGCTACTAGGTAGGTATATACAATTTGTATGACGCAAGATATAAATTAATAATTTCCGGTTACATTTCTAACTTGAAATAATGGCAGGGTGAATAAATGTCCTGAAAAACAACATTATATCGTTCAAACTTATCAAGTTAATGCTGCATAAGTACAATATAATAAGAAAATGTTGCAATTGGTAACTGACTATTTAGATACAAAATTGTATTTCACTTTTGGTCCGAATTACGGTTTCCCGCACTATTATCAACATACTATTGAACGCCTGTCCTCTTCCACTAGTTGCGTAAAGTGTCACAGTCCCGCCTACTTAATTGTGGAAGGGGATGTTTGTAAACAAAGTAGATGAACTATTATCGTTGGTTGCGTTAGCGCGATTTTATTTTTGGACATATACATACATCTATCTACTTTGAAAATGTAAGAATTTCTTAAATATATTAGCAGCATTTCGGACAACATTTTACGATTCTTTCGTATTATTTTCGTTTAATCTAATTGCATTTGATTACAAGTAAGCATAGATTTTCTCGAAATAATAATTGCTTGGTGTTAGGCATTAATTAATTATAGTGTAAAAAATAACTCTGTAGAAAATATCGGTTGATACCCTTAGAATCACTTTTAGAATACCACCAATTACGATTTTTTTTGATAAAAAATGTATTAGAGGCTTGTGCTGAGTTATCCCAAAATGAAATTTCATGAGCTATCCTTGATTGCATATAAGCCAACCAGCACACGAGAATGTATTAAAGATTACTCTAGTTTTCATGTATTTTATATATACAGGTCAATCTTGCAACTCTGGTCGGTGCCCAGATTAAAGACGAACAAAATTAACTCCAGAACTTGAAAACTATAACAGTTAGAACAGTGCTCTCTGGGATTTTTTTGTAGAAAATTTCATATTATACAATAAAAGTTTTATAAGTTTTTGCGATATTTTGTGCGATTAAAGCTGGATTCACAAAAAAAAAGAAAAAGGATACTATAATTATATATAGTTTATGTCCATTTAACACAATATGGAGTGTTTATAGCTCAAAAAATGTAGAAAGTACAGGCTAATATCTGATAATAAATGGTGCAGAATTATTAACCAAAATGCAATAATATGTTATACGTTCCATTTCAGGAAATGATCTTGATCTTCGTGACCTTGGTTGTAATAAACATCAATTTTAAACGTTGTTGTATATATGGACATAATTATCTAGGCGTAAATTTTATACTTGGTATTTCAGCTAGCAGTGCGCTAAATATCGTGTTTTGAACTTTAATGCTTTCTGAAGTGCAAAATTTAAACATAACTTTGTAGTTGGCCGTATATTTGCCAGTCGTGATGCATAATTGCATGCACAACTTAAGAAACTCATAAAAAATATATGGTGCTCTTTAAATTAGGCAAGTGAGAGTGAAGAAGGATGTGATACAAAAGCATAAATAATTTCACTAAGGACAATAGATGGTACTTACTATCTCTAATGACGAGTTTTTGCAAGTGTTAGATTTAGAAAACATTAAAAAGTTCTAACAAGTCAGTTTCATTTGGTAAATAAAACTACTGTTATTTTACGGTACCGTTCACGTGGTTGCTTTTCAAGAAAAAGTACTTGTTTCGTTATTGATTTTTCTATCAAAATTCGCACAGCTGAAACCGTCTAACGTAGTAGGTATTAGATTAGTAGTATGTTAAACGTGTTCTTTATGTTATGTGTAAACGATTCATTCTTACATGTATAGTACACTTGACTGATTTAATGCTTAGATAGTAGTGCTCATATTACTACATTCCCTAGGAAGTTCCAGTGATATCATCTTTTACCATAGTAACTGGCACTGTTCTAACGTTACCGTGAAAGCTACTGCATTGATAAGCACTATATTGCAGATATATCAAAAAATTGCTTTAAGAGCTATATTAACATTGTGTTATTATACGACCTAATTTAATATCAAATACATATAATATATAGGTATGTATGTGTTTTGACCGGTCTAGACAATACGGCTTATGATAAATTAACTACAATCACGTTAACTAAACTCGCTAGCAGAAATAAGGTAAAATCCCAGATAGATGGTAATCCCAAAGGTGACGCATACATTATTTGAGCTTGCACCTTCATCTTCATACTTATTGTGATCGTTCTTTTAAATATTAAGCAATTCAATGAACGACTTTGCCATAGAAACCACAGGCGCTTTGTTCTCCAATAGTTTAGACAGAATATAGCTAAACATACTACTAAATCTAATTTTTCTGTAAAATAAATAAATTTTCAAACATTTTTATCTTAACTCCAGCCTTCGAAACCACTTTCACATGTTTGCTATAAAGGACGTTATAGTTCGTCTATGTAATATAGATTTCCGCAAATTTTAAATAAATGCTGTAACTATGAGGCAACTACAAAACTGCAACAGCCATTTGTAGTAGATTTTCTAAAACTCAAAATTTGCTTATCGAAACATATTTCAAATTCACTGACTAAAAGTCGTGTCCTCTTCTCTATTGTTTTCTTTCATTCAAATAATCATTAATTCGTATCTTCCAAACTAGTTACTCTTCAACTACCAATTTGATTTTACTGAAAAAGGAAGCAATTATAGTACAATGATCGTCTATTAATTTCTCTTACATTTCTAACTTAAAACAATTTTTTTATTAAACTAAATTATTAAGTTTCAAACATTTTAGACGCTAGCCCTTGTGTTACTACTGTGTTGTTATTTTCAGCTGAAACAGTATAGCAGTTTTACTTTTGTAATTTTGCAAATGAGGACATACCCAATCATAAATAAAAATTAACGTACTTAAAAAGTAGCAAGATGAGCGAAAGGGGAGGTTTTCAACAAGTTTATTATATGAGTAGTATAACTGCATACCAACGCTGAAACTTGTTTTCTTAAATATTTGAAATGTTGTTCGTCAAGTTTTTCTCAAGTCCATATGTAGACTAACGTAAATTGACAGAGAATGTGTATGAATATACTTTTTATCAATATAACAAATTCTGAAAGTTGGTTTTTTAACCGGCTGAAATATTAAACGTTTTATTTTTCATTCAAATCAAAAAATAGAAAGAAAAAATTATTAATGTGATAAACTGGTGTCAAGAATTAGAAACTTTGCTTGCATAAGGTACCTAATTATACAACAGACTCTTATTTAGTAAGCTAGCTATTTATTATATCTTGTAACTGAATAGAAATTCTGTTTTTTGTATATATAGACAAAGAAAGGATCTCTCTCATTCTAGAAAATACACCAAAACGTTATTTCAGCTGAGACGGATATTGCTCTTCCTATTTATTTACATAATACAAGTGAAATACCAACAAACTTACATCCAAAGCAATAGCCAACAAATTTACAGTCTCATATAACAACATATAACAATTATGATATGATAGACACAAAATACCAATGAAAGGTTAACAACTATTGGTAATACACCTCATTCACAATTGAACAAATAATTTTTTCATAAAACTTGGTATTGTACAATTTTAACTTCCTACTAATAAGGGAATTCATATCAATTAACGAAACTGCTCGAAAAATAAGTTCTTAGATCTTTAATTGGTACATTTTATATGTATAAATGATAATGATTACGTCAATCATGCCATTAGCGATCTAAAACATGTAACAAATACTTGACTGTTTACGCCGAGTTCCTAGAGAGGCGACAAGGGTGAAAATTTCACCAGCTCTCTGATAATTGCCTCTTATTTTGAAATTCAAATATTTTAAAATCATATTTTGAAGCGACTTCAATCTTCTGTTTATACAAACAGACTATTGAGAATGCTACATAATACAAAGGAAGTAAATTATGCTATGAACAAAGGGATGTTAGATAATTTTTTATTGCAAGAACTGATCCGAAGTTTTATTGGTTACCTATAAAATATTATCTACGGGCAAACAGAACTTCACTTTCTTATCAGATGTAACTTCTAAATGATTTATTTCCGTCACTTGTAATAGTGTATGTGCCATACGAGTATAATTGTAATAAAAAGTTACATAATAATAGACATTGCATATACTGACCACATGCATGGCAGGAGATATTTCGAGCGTTATCGGGTTTGCGATCAGCATACATACAGCCGAAGAATAACAACCCTTGAATTGCTAAGTATTATGTAGTTGTGTCCTATATAAATATGCCATATTCTTTGAGCTCACTCAGCTATCCAATGATGAATACAGTGTGTAAATTTTTCTTATACAGTCATACACGTAAGTCTACATACAGGTAAAAAAATCGCTTGCTTTAGAAAATATATGATGAAAAACGATTTTATTTGCCACAAATCGATCATTAACGACAAGAACAACTTCAATGTGGAGTATTTCTCTAATAAGTTAATTATGACCAAAGGTACAGACATTGAACTACGCATGGAAAAGGTCACCTCTCGTATGTGGTTCAAAGTTATGAATTTTTTACTCTACGCAATAGAGGCGAAAATTGCGTGCAATTTTCGCGGAATCTTTTTCCCGCAATACTTTTATTCTCAACCGTCATTAATTTTATTGTATCTATAGTAAAATAAAGTAGTAAATAATTACTGTTTATAAATTATCTGATAATTACTTTTATTACTGACGCATACATTTTTATATGAAAATAATCGTTTCCAATCAACATTATTTAATTGAGCGTTTAGTGCAATATAATTGCATTGTTTATAATTAACGAAAAACGAATGTTTGATAATTAAATAATCATGGTAAAATTCAATAGATCTGTGGAAGTCATTTTCCACCATCAAGCGATGGTCTGAAGGTTTCCCATTTTCTATAAGGAACTACTATTACATAAAACATAATCCAGTATCTTATCTTGCCACATTTATCCCACAATTATATTGATTGCAATTCAAATATGCCCACACCTACAAATTCCAAAGCATTTAAGTGTAGTCTTAGATAGTGTATAAATGTTTAACTTTTTCTTACATAATCAGGAAAGTTCGGTTAGGTGGAAATCTTCAACGGTCAAAACATTCTCATCGTGAGCTTTTTTCCTGCAGTTGGCACAACTTACTGATGAAAGACGCCAACTCTAACCTATGTCCAGCGGAAAAATACATACAGCAGATGTGAATTTTCCTGCCATTTATAGCATATGTAGTAATCTACAAATCTTCAGCGATATTATGTCAATCCCCTCCAGAGTGAACAGTAATATTGAAACTTGTCACGTTTGTATCAAATTCATAAGTTTTAGTTCGTAGATCACATACCTGATAAAAGATGTTAATCCTATGAAATAAGCCAATGAGTACTAACTTACATTCGTATTAATTGATAGATGCTATCGATCTGTTTTACATGGCAATCGTTTACCTTGTGTATCAGGACAATATAGTTTCTGGTCAAAATATACTGATAACTTTCTTGAAGGGCAACATTTTTGATTTGTATGACAGTCTGCTGAAAGGAGACTATTGCTCATTCGCATCTGTATTTTCTAATCGAAGCACTAGCCAAAGTCGGTGCTTCAGAAGTACTTCCAGTTTTCAGATGAATAGCTAGTAATAGGTTGTTTCTCAATCCACGAGTCGCCTCTCAAAAATTTGTTTCTAATAATTTATGCAAACATACCACAATTCTATAGATGTTCTGCTTGGTAACCTGGTACTTTATGTAGAATTCGAATACTACTTATCCTAGTATATTGTTCCAAATTGTTTAACCTTTTATCAAGGCCACATACATCTTTTGATATTCCGTTTTTAATATTTTATTTTATTTCATTTGAGTATTTAATTGTAACACTTCAAACTGTGTTTGTTGCGGATATCCTTAAATTCAGTTTTTACTAAATGTCAAGAGGTTATTGGTTACATGTAAGATTAATTATAATAACAGCTTGATAGTCGCAGTGTTAAGAGCGTCTGGGCATAAGTAGTCTTGCTGGATTGGTGCTTCAGTTGAGTTACCATTACTTACACTACATGATTACTTACGACGAGCTAATGTTAAAACAAAAATTGTGTAGGGCCCGCTCAAAGCGTAGACTGACACTGGTTTAAATAAGAAAATAGTGCTTGAAAAATAAGTAAACAGTATACTTTTTATCTAAATACATAGTTTGCGTTCCATTCAACTACAGGTTATCTCTGTAATTTTCCAAAAACACTAGCTATGGGTGTGTATCCTTCCTAGGAATAAAAGATAAGAAAAGATAAAAGACAAGTAGATTATAAGCATAACCCTTGGACCATTATACCCAATAAAACCTGCATCAAATTATAAAATTGATGATTGCCGTGCAGTTCCTTTAGTTCTGTGCAGTGTTGATATTTCACGTGCTACATTTTGTAAATGAAAATCATATGTGTGCGAAGAGTAACTGAATCGGTGAGATCAGAAACAACATAAGTCATTGAAGAAATTGTTGATTCATGTTGTTTCTGTTCTCACCGATTCAACTAATCAATCGATTAAATCATTCCATATAAGTGGTTTATTTAATTGTTTTCAAAATCTATAAGTTAGATAACATAGTAATTAAATGTTCTTTTTTTCAGTCTATTGTTCTCTACCTCTTGCAATGATATCGTCTCAATTTCTGTGAAAAGTTGTAACAAATAAATATTCATATGTTGCAGATAACAAAAATCGGTAAGACCAACACCACAACTCAATTAATTTCGGTTGGTAATGAGGGCCAATCAGCCGTCGAAACACGTGTCCCGAATTAACTAAGCGTTGTAGTATTGTTGTTAGCGATTTTTATATTTATCTTACGACGCCACACTCCTAGAAATGATATTCATACGTTGCATTTGGAGTGTTTCAAGTCTAATAGATGTGTAAAGCACGTTAAAATGCGTGCTACGAAGAGAGTTTTTGGTAAAAACCATCGTAATAAGTTCTACAACATTCGAACAATCCTCGATTGCAATCTGTGGTTCCAAAGAATGATCCGTTAAAAGCCGTGACATGTACTCGTCTTCCTTAGATATGCTTTTGTTGACTGGGTAGAATCCTGATAGATTGAATCCTTTTTCGTATATTCGACGTGATAAATACTTTTGGAAACGCTGTTGCTACATGATCAGCAATGAAACAAAATTTGATTGGTTATCTAGGGCACACTACTTGGAGCTACATTACAAAATGTTTTAAATGGGCCAAATAGAGCATTGTCAAAGGTCTGTAGTTTATAGCTAGTATCTAAGGTCCTTAAATCCTGCTTAAAATGCCTGAAGTACTGTAGAGAAACTGGTTTTGCTGCACCACTTTGATGGATTTGCACCCCACATTTGGGCGTCTTTTATCATGTATGGTATTAATTACCACTTATCATACCCTAAAACTTTATCCCAGTAAGGGCTAGAATTTTAGGTGAAACGTGAATTATGTTTGATAGCAATAACGTATTTTGCGTAATTCATTATTTGTACGAGTTAACACTTCTTTGTAGTACTCAAAAAGTGTCATGATGTCGTCTAGTTTTCGATTTTCCTAGTACCAAATCTTTATACCTTTTGAAATACTGTTCCAATGACACTCTACCTGCTGCTTGTTTTCAACCCATGCGTCGGAATATTTTATACTTTTCGACCGGTTATCCCGTAACCCATTTTACTCATCAGCTGTGAATACCTGTTGAGTCTTTGGCGGGTATGTATGAAAATTCAGTTTAATCGTCCTTTTTAAATTAACATATTTAATTAATGTTGTTTTTAATAAAAATCATTAATTAAAATTTAGCAGCACTGGTGAAAGATGGAGTACCCAATGATTCCTCTTCTTTCTAACTACATGCAAGAATTATGTCTTGGTTCGATCATATATGAAAATTACGTTAGAAAAATAAAGTATGGGTAGGTATTTTGGAAAAATACATGCACAAAGAAATGAAGATGAAAACTGTAAATCACTTGAAAATCTTTTGCTATACAACACGCCAACACAAGGACCATGTAAGAACGGTCGTTTTAACCATACTTACAGCGTAGCGCATCAATATGCCTCCAGCGTACATTTCTACAACAAGTAGCCCGAGATACGGATCGGCTCAAAGTACAGTACCTTACCCTATACTTAAACACCATCTAACTAATTACTGGTAAGTGTAATGCTCTTTCCTACAATTTATAGTATACTGGATATACACAATTAGGTATGAGTGACATAACAGTAGTGCCGACAGTAATTTTCACATAATTAACATGTAGGGGATGTACTTAAAACAAAGTGTTATTAGGAACATTACCCACAGAAATACACGCGAAATAAATAGGCAATGTATACAGTAGTATTGTTGCTGAGGCACCTAACGCATGGTACAAGTTGTTTATATAAATTATTACCTACATCTAGCTCATAAATGAATATATTATTTAATTTTCCAGTGGAGAGGTGTATACTTAGAAATGATAGCAACATGAGCTCGCAGATTTTTCAGTGTTCTCTCTGAAAAGTAAATTGTCAAGGCAATCCCACAACTATCTATATAGAAAATATATTTTTAGTTAGAAGTTATTTCGAATTGTTTACCCAATTATTCGGTATCTACAATAATACGCTAGATGTAGTTGGCACATATCGATAAATGATAGAAATTCCAATGATTGCAATATATGTACTTAAACCTATACGATCACTGTGTATACTATTCGTCTCTTATATCTTCAATAAACTCAAAACTTCTTTGAAAGGGGAAGCTAAACAAAATAACAAAGGAGTTGCAGGCTTTAAATCCATAGTAACGTGAACACGTTATGAATCGATACTTCTGAAACTTCCTTTATATACCGATATAATGTGTAAATATGAAATCTAGTTCTCTAATATTTACCCTGTTGTGGTTTCTATCTAAAACCTCGTATAATGCAATCTACCACTGATTCGAAAATAATGGGAAAATAATTGGCACAGTGTGTATTTAAGTAGGGCACTACCGTATTAATGTCGAAGTCGTATCTAAATAATAATTAAGTGCAAACTGCGTGGAATTTAATTTAGACAGCTAAGTTTGCTCATATTACTAGGATGTCTTATTAAGTTGTACTTAAATTTATCGAATAACTATCAGACGAGGTTAGATATAATGTATCTATACATAGAAGCACAAGCAGCTATATCGTTATTAAATAATTAAAAGAAGTAGAATAATTTTACGTATTATTCTTTAATGTAGTCATTAATCAAAAGTAAGTTTAGATATTCACAACGTACACATGCGATATTGACATCTGACATAGCCTTCTTAGTTACAACTTTATAGGTATTGATGACCAATGTAGCAAATTGAGTATTGCTCAATGAAGCTTTTAATTGACTACCTAGGGAAAATCATTTTATTATATATTTTACAAAATCAGCACCTTATATAAAAAAAATATATAGTTGGTGATATTGGCATGGTTATACGCTATTTACGTTAAATCAATTTTCGCTGGCGTTACTCGCCTCTCACAGAAATATGCTCCTGCAAACGTATCAACATTATTGGGCGTACACCAATTAAAATCCCTTTACCTTGACTTTTACTTTTTAACCCACTCATCCACGCTCATGTACGTAATCTACTCTAAGATAAAATAAAAACGCGATAATAAATCTCTTAAAGATTCAAACACTTAATTTAAAAACTTAACTTCCAGTTTTGGTGCCACTTTAGTACTTTCAACATGCATAATATGTAAGTTTAGAAACACTTTTGTCAAATATCAAAACTGGGATAACTACTTCCGACATATATCAGCTCATTCCAGTATATATTGTGTTAAATAGAATCCAATCTATCCTAACCATTACTTGATGTTCAAGATGTGAAAGTTAGCGTTCCCCAAAGAGTATAACTTACCGTAAGATATCAAAATTACCATACTTAACTAGTACATCAAATTCAAAACTGACTATATGCTACTGGGGCAATCTTTTTTAGGCGAAGGAAGCATTTGTGGTGTATTTGCCTTAATTTTTAGGCCGTTCCATTCAATTCAACCAATTCATTCATTCAACCGATAATATGAAGTAACAATTAATAATGGTCACAAAACGATTATGGACTTGAAGCAATCGTCAGAGAAAAGAGAAACATTTTCCAATAGTAATTTTAGCGTACACCATCAAACTGAAGATATTCTATGTGAAAACTGCTAAGGATACCAATTTCTAAAACAACAGTTATGGAAGGAATAGGGCAAAATGACCACATGTTTGTCGAGGTTTTACTAAAGTACAATTTTTTTATTTGCGGCATATCGAAGGTACAATAGGCCTGAATAGACAATTACTATCGACGTCCAACTTAAAAATAAAGTTAAGAAATAATATATTATAAATAATTCTTTATATAAATTATATAAATTTAGATCTGAGATCTGCATGCAGCTGATACTTTTAAATAAAATATCAAAGACCTCAGTCCCATCTCAGCAACAGATGAAACAAGCAAAGGTATTTCTCATGTCACAGTCATGTATCCACGTAAATTTGTACTATTAGTCTTCAGCTTTTCTGTCTTATTATTAAGTAAGTTAAGTGTAGTTATTATGGAAGACTGTTATTATAGAGAAATGTGCCAATTTTCACATTCAGTGCTTTAAACGCAATAAAAGGAAGAGCTAATTATATTCCAATAATAAATGAAAATACCTGTGTAAACCTAAACTATATTATTTTGGATTTTAGTAAAACAAGCGCATTTTAGCTACTCGAGTAATTTTCCGTTTATAAACTGTAGTTGACTAAAAGCACGCACACGAGGGCAGTCTCTTGAAAGGTGTAGCACGAACATATTCAAGCAACCGCTTAATTTAAATAGAACGGTTAGGCGACTAAGCTTACAAGACAAACTTCAAATCATGGAATTATTATATGTTTATTGTTACAAATGCACAGATATAACATTTGATATAAAATTAATAAAGCCCGAAAGCTACTTTTAAATGAGTAAGGAAAAAAATGTTGTTGTGGAAATGTCACCTTTCGACACGCCATTCAACGCTCAAAATAAATCAGCTGCTTTCTCTGAGTCCAGGCAATTTTTACTAATACTATAATACATCAACCTTGTAACCTAAATATACCAATATACGCCACCAGCCTGTATACCGTATACCCTCTTATAACAGCTAGGAAACACACAAACCTAGTTAAGTGACAAACACGCAAGATTCAGATTTTCCGCTGTGCTAAATTCAGAAACTCGTTTCCAACAATAATAACGAAAAGAAGGAATAAACGCTATTAAATTTGCCGTAAGCGTAGCTATTTTTCTCTCATGTATAATTGTGATATATGCTTTAGTGCAATTATATATATGATACCTTGATTAGAAAGTATTACATGGAGGTTTTAAGTAGAAATGCATAAAGTCGGTAAATTGCGTGCCTTTCCTAGCAAAGAATTCATTAGAATGGTATAGTTATAGTTCAACTTTTCTAAAATTAATTAGCTGTCTAAGACAAGCATGAAGTGTGAACTCGTTGAAGTTGACAGAAAGTTGTCAACTATGCCAAAAAAAATTCATAAGTAAATTACTAATTATTAATATAATAATAATCAGAAAACTCCATCAGTAATATGTCCGATATTTATCAAAAAATTACCATCTAGATACATAATAATTTTTATTAAACCATAAAATTAGCATTATTTACAGTAGTTTTTACGTTGAGAAATTTGAATAGCTTTGGTATTAAATGAAATACAGTATCAGTGTATTGTATTAATAAAAATAAAGGTAAGCTATTTCTAGCGAGGTATGCACATGTAAAACCAGATTAAATCAAAGAGAATTGATATATGGACGGCAATCGACATATGTGTTACAACTGTGTATGTAATAGCAGTTTTATTATTAATATACTTTTAATATGTATGTAGTTGCTTTGTAATAATCGGAACAATACTAGTACATAAGTATGTAGTATGTCGACGCAAAAGCAGGCAACAAATACTAAATATTAATTAAGATATATCAACATTAATTGTAGTTGTTTCAGAGATAACAACAAGAAACATTATTAAAGTAGAAGATGCCGAAACCTAAAATAAAAAAATATCATTAAATAGTGTTTCACTAGATTAGAGCCTAATAAATAAACTAAGAATTTTTTACACAATTTTAATAGATGCAATTCTAGCGGGAAGCGAGTCTTCTGTAAGACACTTATATTCACAAATCGATAGCTATAGTAGTAATACCGACTGAGTTGTGAGAGCTCATTAGGTGCAATTTCGAATTTACTGAGAGGCGACTGGTGTCATCATATCGACGGGTCAGTATTTGCTTCAGTTACCATTCTTCATTAGGATAAAATCGACGGTGCAAGATGGCTTTCGGCGATTGTATTTTTAGTGGAGTAATCTTCATATCGCTAGTTGTAACAATCTAGCATTTAGTAACATATTGGCGAAACAGTTGAATCATATCAGCGGTCATTACGTAATCTATTAGCAAAGGTAGGGCTGTTATTATTCTGATCTCTATAAACCTTATAAAAATTAATATCCACTATAGTTGCTAGTAACATTGGGTAATAAGTTTTGTATCAATGTCATTTCAGTCTTTGGAAGAGCTCCCGTCATTGCCATTTATCTCGTCCTTTCTAATCCATCCTCTTTCATATTTTGTCGCTGCCTAACTTCCTGTCTTGTGGTTATGCTACCAATACTTTACTGTTGGCAAACATAGATGCCACTTACAAGTTATACTCGTATAGACTTGTTCGTCTCCTTACTAACTTGGATTGGGGGCTGCTTGGTGATCCGATATTACCGTAGCTACGATGTAAGCAACACAATTCAAATGCGCTCCGATATTATTCGATTGCTGACTAGATAGACTTAATACGAATTAATGTTGGAAGTATCTACTTTGTAATAAGGGTCCTGAAGTTTATTGAAATTTCTTATAAATTTTGTATATCGAGGGATAGTAGGTGTTCAATGAATTAGAAACCCTTATGATTTTCACCAAATGTGGCAATAAAAGTCGTTGTACTTATATTACATATATTTATTCCACAAAAACACATTCTATTATTAATCTTATATATGTATATTAATATTTTGTGCTTTCACCTTTAGCTTTCAGTACTTCTATGGTTCGTTGTGGCATGTACTGTTAATACAATCGGTAATTGTATTCTTAATATCTTGATCATTTTCGCAAATTTCTTTTATTCTCCGGTTCAATATATTTATATTGAGATTATCATATTGTCAAAAATTTTTTTACACGGCTCAACAGTTTTCTATGGGGTTCAAGTCCGCGGACAACTGAAGTAACTGCGAACTTTGTCTTTCTACCTGCTAAGGAAAGGTAAGAACTTATTACGACAAAGAGTGATATTTATGAGCTATATAATAAACTATCTTTATCGAAATTTCTAGGAATTTTATTAGCAACAAGATATGTAGAAAAATAATTAAGTTTTAAATCACTTCCGTAGAAGTTTCTAATTCATTGAACACCTACTGTACATACTTTAATTGATGTGACTGTCCTTAGTTTCAGTTTGATACTCCTTTCAGGTGTTAGACTATTTCGAAATCTTTAAACGTGGTATTGGACTACAGAAAATTCATGGATTTAGTTAACGCAGTTTAAAATGTTGCAGTATCAAAATTGGTTACAATTGGATTTCGATAATTTTTATTTGCGGTTGCGTATGGACAGTCACTTATAGTTCCAACTATTGCACTTAGTGAAGGGTTAGATTTTTTCCCTTTCATTGTCAACTGCCTTGTCTCATACAACGAAGCGTTCGTTCAACAGCCGCCACTGTCTATAAAACGTTTTTGTTAAGTTTTATGGGGACTATTCAGGTTTTATAAGAAACAGTTAATAATAGCTTTGTTTTTGCAGCCGTTTCCAACGGTTGGAAGTGATTGGAAGTATCAGGAGCATGCGCGTTACAATAAAACCGAACGCTTTTATTGCAATGGGTATGCTCCTGATACTTCCAACCGTTGGAAACGGCTGCAGAAACAATGCTAATGTCTGTTTGTATTTGATATAATTTTTACAATACCCGGCGTCCTTTTGTATTGTTTGATTTATTCTTCATGTGCTCTGTCCATTAATACGGGAAACAAGGTGTATATCTTTTCCGATGGCTCTCATTCAATATAATAGGAGGGTTTAGTATCTGGGTTCCAGTGCCAATTTTCAGGTAAGATAAAGAAACCTAGGACAACCGAGCGACTCTTGTACTACTCTTGAACGTTTTGGCCAGCGCTTTTCGGGAAGGGTGTGTGTATTCTAGATTTTCCTAACAAGCTTCTGTTTTATTTTATATTACTACGGTTTTTATTACGCCTACTAATATTAATAATCTACGTCACAATTTTGGCGGATGTCGCAATTCTATCGTTATGTATTTACTGAAAGGCGTTTTGCTATTCGTTTGTAAACCTTGACTAGATTACACTAGTGAAGCTACGGTACAAAGTTGGTGACAATTTACCTGAATGTTGTGATTTATAGTTCATGGGCAATAGAAAAATTAAAGGGAATGCAAAAAAATTAATGGAGTAGAGTACAACATTAAAGAAAATATTAAAAGAAAATTTACGAACAAAAATTTGGCCTCAACTATTGCAGATGTAGTGTTTGAAATTTTACATCATTCAAATTCGGTACCTGTATAATGATGAGCAGGCATACAGCTTGCTTATGCAGATACACATAATAGGTTGCTGGTCCTTCAAAGGGGACTCAGCGGCCGACCAATGCGAAGGTATACGGCACGAACCAGAGGATGCTCACACTCTTCAGGAGAAAAGTCGCGAGTACGAAAACCATCAGCCCGCACGAGTTCGATACCTTGTGGAGAAGACCGGTAAACCGGAGGGCTCCTCTTTCCCATGCTACCCACGTTAGACAAGTTTCCTTGTCAGCGTTGGACGAGTCACCTCCGGAGACGGTTTAGCGAACTCCTACCTCATATTCGAACTTCTACCTCACATCTGCTTATGCAGACAGTAAAAATTTTTAGTTTTGGCAGTATTTTAATACAAATTATCTACGAATTTGAAAATTTATATCAATATGTATATCTTGCTCAAGCTAATAAATACTTTAGTAAAAAGTAATTGTAGTAGGTGTCAGGTTATTCTCTTATAGTGTAACAAAAGGAAACACACTTCATATTTACCTTTTGCGTTAATTTATCCTGTTTATCGGTATAATCTCAGATTATGATCGCACTTAGGGTCTTCTCGAGCCGTTGTTCCCTTATCCTGCGTATCGTATTGCTGACTAGAGTGATTTACTACACTTGATTACGTGTAATTAGGAAATGTACACACGCTCTTCCGCGAATGTAATTTGATATCTCCTCAATGCTCTTCATTACGACGATTCCTCTTGTGTGATTTGCTTAGCTTGTGAAAACTATCCAGAAAATATCAAGCAAACGTGATTTATTTCATACGAAAAATCTTATCATGATACCATGTTCTCTATGTATAATGTATAATAATTAATAACTATGGTAACATCAGATGTTCATGTGTACTAAGAGTTTGAGAGAATCAGATTGAAACTTTGTATTAGTTGTGCTTCTTTTGGTTTTGCTTCAGCACTAGGATAGTGTATTCCTTTTTGAGATGTTTTACTGAATTATAGAGTACATCTATAGAATTTTTAATATTAAAGAGGTGATAAGAGGCTTCAAACAGCATTTTTACAGTACGTATTGTTAAATCCTTGGTTTAATTATCGATCTTACAATAACGGCTGATATGTTTTATTTTCTTACTTGCGAAATTATAAAATGTCACCAGAACTACAGATAATGAATTGTGTTGTGAAAACTATTTGCTACTTTGTATCTCATCTAAACTGTAACATTAATTGATATCCATGAAGCATATAAGTGGTTAGTAGCTCTACATGCACTAGTGTTTTACGATTTGCAAGCGTTATTTTCATGTGATTACAATTGTAGATTCTATTTGACAATACTAAAGATCACCCTTTCCAAAGAATGCAATTAGAAAGAAAACCTACCATGCGTGCTGGAGATGATCTAGCCATGGTATATTTGTGCATCTTGTGAATCTGTGTATATTCCGCGAAATTATAAGCAAAATTGTAGTTGTCTGTAGAAAAGTACTATTTTGAAAGTGAAAACCAATGAAATTGTGCAGAATAAAAGGCAGGTGAATTATTTATAACTTTATTTTAAGAGATCGGATGCTGAGCTTACCAACAGAAGAAAATCATAAGGCGCGAGTGATGCCTTTCAAACGTTGAATCATTGAACATAAAACAGTGTGTGAAAGGAAAACCAAAACTATGACACTATCGCGCAGTAATTGACCAACTAACAGAAAAAAGCGGTTGCCCCGCTTCTTAACGTCCAGTACTCTCTTAAAGTTCTTCAAAAAGAAACCGGCGGAAGTTTGTTCACCAACAGATATGCCTTGGACTATTTTAAACGTCTTCCATTAACAGGAGATCATTTGGTAGGAGCCAGAAACTAGAACACAAAGGAACTATCAACTGTTTTTATTTATATCTTGACAGAAACAAAAATTGTTCTCTTGAATATCACACATCTTCAAAAGTACCAGAACCATACTTCATATTTAATTCTTCTTCTCTATAAATAATCTTTTTGGAGTACACCAATATTATTCGTATCTCCTCATTTGTAGACACGTTTATAGAGACTCTATACTATTCAAAAATAACAATAATTAGTAAAGGTTCGACATGTTCTTTTCGAAAACGTAATTTGGTACCGAAATGGTTTTGATATCGACCTGGTTCTTAGATACCAAATAAGCAATTACAGTTATAGCGATTTCTTACAAAGAAGAAAAGATCTTTAATTCCAGTAAAAGATAAGAATAAAATATAGTAAAGTAAATTTTATTAAGTGTTTCACTAATAATTTGCAAAAATATAATAGATAATTGTGAAATTGGCAATAGCAGATCTAAATTGCTAAGTACTGATTAATACGCAGTGACAATTTTGCAATAAGATATGGAAGCCAAAGTTTCATATTTTCTTAAATGCATACAATTGCAAAATGTGAAGTAATAGGCGAATTCCTGATACAGAATTTGTAATATACTACGATGTCAAAATGGCCAATAAGATAATTCTGAGTAGTATAAATAAAAATAAAAATTAACACAATATTAACTATAGATGTTTAAAAACATTTCAACTTGCGTTTGAGCACACTCTCAGTGGTACCCAAAAATTGTATTCGCATTTAACCCGTGAAGAATTAATTCCCTAACTTTATTTTGCAAATTTTGTACGTTACTAACCCACTGTGTATAAAATCGATCTTTTATTATGTGTTTGATAGTCAAATCTTTGCATTCTTTTCCCAACATTTCAGATTCCATACATCTATCTCTTGTTAACAAATCACGATAAAACACGTGATCAGCCAATACCGACGCAATTAGTCCACCTAATACTGTTAAACTAAAACGTGCTTTTGAAAAATCCGAACGTATAATTGGTAAGTTTCCCTGCAACCTAGTAGTTAAAAATCCATACTTTAAAAAGTTTGTTTCATGGCTCTACAACATAATATGCAATCCGTTCACACAAAGCGATTTCCTTTGCTTAACGCGGATTATCAACGAAATCTGTCATCTTTGCCAGGGTATTTATTACCAACAGGTTTCACAAGTCAATCTGCTGTATCATCCGTGCATTATCATATACTTAATGTATGTTTCATTCAATTAAGTTTGTTACTATACTGGAATTACACCTATTTTAAGTGTTGCTCTATCTACAACTAGCAGAGGTAACAGCAGCTGGAAATATGTAAGGCAGTATGTATTATCGGTGGTTAACCTATTTAGTGACGCTTATGCTAACGTCTTGATAGGCTGGTATTCCGATTAAGTTACTATTCGCTGTTGAGATATAATTAACAGCACGACATTATTTACGGCGACGTAATGTTCTAACAAAGCCATGGAAACACATTGGAATTTAGACTGTAGCAACAGGAAGAAAGAAAAGGGAGAGCCAACCATTGGTGCAGACAGACTACAGGAAAGTGCTATCAACATTAGGTATGGTGCTTTCAGGCGCGTATACATTTGTGGACAAAGTGCAAGTACCTTAAAAAATGGCGTAAACATTGCGCAACCTTTCAATTGTGACGCAGTTCGCAAACTGCAATATTAAAATATTCTCATTTATAAGTTACACAGTACGTGAAGTGCTAAAATGTGTGTCCACTTTATTGACTTGCAACTAACAAATTTTTAAAGATAACAAGCGATTTTAATAGGTATGTGTGTTATTCGTGTAATTTCTTCATACCTTCGAAGTAAGTAAAAACTAAAAAGAAGACGACGATTACACATAGTTCAACACAGTAAGTATCAGTTTATCTGATTAAATAGTGAGATTGGAGGTTAGAAAATTAATCAAAACAAAGAGATATATTTGGAGACTTGGTGGAAAAAAAATCGATTATGTTAGAAATAAGAGGCTAAAGTTACCAACGATATTGAAATGTTAGGCAGCTAAACAGTAAGTTAGCTCCCGCGAAAATAAAAAATTATCAAAACCGAAAACAATATCTGCTGGAGATACCTATCAGGAATCCTGAAAAGGGACAATTGGATGAAAAATCATCCAGATAATTACTGCCGAGAAAATACGATTAATAATCAAGGTATGAACTCTCAGTAGGACCTTGTGGCCAAAGGAAAGACGGACGGAAATTAGGGAACTTATGAACTTTGAAGTAAACACAGTATGAAATGACATTTAAAAGTGAAAAGGCTTAAATAGTGAGGCTTAAGTCAAGCTATTCAGTCGACACCAAAACGAATCAAAATAATTAGAGAGGGAAATATGTAGATCTAATTTCCGCAGCAACGAGCTTGGAAGAGATCAAATCAAAAGGCGTAGAAGAATATCCACCGAATTGTCAATTATAATGCAGAGAATGGTAACACATTGAAATAGTTATATTAGTACATAACTGATTACATTATATCTAGCACATTACCATTTAGTTAGTCATTAAACTTTTATTCTCTGGTAACAATTTTAGAGAATCGTCAAAAACCTCTACGTGATGGCAGGAATTTTTCTGAACCTGTTGCTACAGCAAGTTCCTACTAAAATTCAAGACGTATGAATATTGTTTTAGAAATCAAAACGCATTTTTTATCATTGTTTGATATTACTTTTTTAGTATCTACGATACACTTGAATTACTTTCTGCACGAATAATCCCCATTGTATAACGTGAAACACAATATGAAGTTATATATAATGACCACGCACGTAACGATGAGGACTTAATAATAATCTAACAATAGTGTCCAGCAATATTGGTTAGAGCGATACACCATTGTTTATTACATTGTCAAAGTTTCAATGCAATCTGTACCCCGGTAGGACAGAAACTTTTCACTATAATGAAGCCATAATCGTGACCATCAACCCGCAGACTATCAGACTTTCGTTTCCACCTTTGTTGTTTTAATGGACAAAATCACGATCCGCCCGTAATTTTCCCTTATTAAAATTACCTCAACTTTAAGCAAATAATGAGTTATCGCTCTATCCTGTTCTATTCGTTGTTGGGCGTACAGTACAACGCAACAGCGTAATTTAAAGGAGCACCGCCGCGAACTTTTGCTAAACGGTATCCTTTGTTACGAAATTAATTAATAAAAGCGAAAACTCGACAAACTTTTTATAACCGCTGATATAGGAAGAGAAAAAAGGGAGCTCGATTCAATTAAGGCAATTTCTAAATTCCCCTCACTGGATTGTCGAACGAGCGAGTGGATGTTCACGTTACGATCTATACGCGCTGGTTGTTGAAAAAATAGAGAATATTGAAAAAATGTCGCCCATAAATCAGTGCTAACTGACAACTTACAAAGTGGTGTTGATAGCATCGGCACCTGTAAACAAAACGAATTAAGCTGGGACCTACACAACCACACCAGCAGTCTCTCTCCAGAAGCACTAATTATATTCACTGAGGTTTGAAGTTTTATGTGTTTACTGTTCGCTCGCAATTTATTGTATTCCACAAGAAACCGCAAAACTTTAGGAAACACTACAAAACTCAACTTTTAACAGTATGGAATGTGTTATTTTGATTCGACCCCTATATGCCCTGATTTGTACCTACCTGTCTTCATGGTTATGTTCGTCTGTTTAATTTTAGCCAAATTATTTCTAATTAATTCTTATGGATTTCGAAAGTTATATTCAGATTGCATAGATTCTTCTCCATCCACATAGCACATACATTTGTTGTCTAACCGCTTAAACTGAATACGCTATAAACTAAAACGTGATAATTCTATTCCTCTAAAGACGTCTTGTTTAATACTGCAAGCGATTCCAGTAAATTTATCCTTAGCAGGTAATAAATTTTTCAGGAGAAACCCACACGTAACAAAAGATTAATAAAACACTCCCCCACTTAACGTAATTTCAAAACAATTGGAGTGGGACACAGATTAGGTTCGTTAAGTTCCCTTCATAGACAAAATAAGAGAGACTGTTTCTTTTCATAAGAGAAATGGGAAGCATATAGAGAGACGCGGTCTGATTATTGGCGTAATTGAAAACGGTATCTGCGCATATTTTGACAAAATCGTCAAATTAGGGTCCAACCTTTGAATACGTGCATTGCGATGGCATTGGTATAATACGATTGTAGCGCTATCTATGTATGTAGGCAGATATTATATTTCAGGCGCCAAATATGATATTGTTTTATTGTAAGGAATGGATTATACAAAAAAAAATTATACTAAAGATATTTATTTAAAACTCATCACATACAAAAATATGCAGCAATAGAAACAACATATTCGGAAGAATATAAAACGCAACTGAAAGTATAATACTGTAAATGTAAGATAAATACTATATGTAAAATATCACAAATAAAAGTAAATTCATAACTCAACAAAAATAAAGAAACATGGTAAAACAGTGTACACAAAGTAAACATAAAGAACTCCTAATAATCTAATCCCATAATAAATAAATAACGATTCTCCATAATTTGATTCTCTTATATAAGCTTTATACATAGATATGTAAATAAATAAAGGTTCTTCTACACAATATATGAATAAATAGGATTTTAATGAAAATAATAAGGAATAAATAAATAATTTATATTTAAATAATAAATTTCTACGTAAAATCACAGAAAATAGTATAAAATCCTAACCAAAGTCAAAACTCATACTACAATAAAGCTATACAGAATATTTCTTGTATCTTTACCTGAGCTACAGATCGAATGATTGAAAATCGCTGCAAGTTGATATTGAACTCCTGGTGTTGTGCTCTAATTTGTACTTAATTATCACAAATTTAAATGCATTTTACAGTTCTTCTAATCTAAAAAAAACATAGGTAGTTTCTATTATCATTTACTTTTGATTGATTTTCACTTAACACTATTCATAAAAATAACATTAATGTCTGTATACATACCTACATACATACATATTAGTTATTTTCTGTTTAATACTATCGCCAAAGATGATAAATTGTCGATGTGCTATGTGGGGTATGCTGTAAAATAACATTTTCACATTAAATTACCGGTTGATTACACGGAATACACGATTCAACGAAAGGTAACTTTTCAAAATTAACATGTTGAGGTTGAGGTTATGGCACCATTAGTAAACGTAAACAGATGATTTATTTGAGAAGTTTGTCAAAATATGCGCAGATACCGTTTTTAATTACGCCAATAATCAGACCGCGTCTCTCTATATGCTTCCCATTTCTCTTATGGAAAGAAACAGTCTCTCTTATTTTGTCTATGGTTCCCTTATAGTACGCTTGTTGTCGACCAAGCAGGCATCAAGTCATAGGAGCAGAGGCAGCGGGAAGGAAGAGGTAGAAGGAAAAACAAAGATAACCGTCCGAGCGCGTTTATTTTGTTCCTGACAACCGGTGATTGGTTATTTCAAACGTAGTAAAAACGCTTTCTGTTTTATTGTCTTACACTGACTTCTCGTGGGTTTCGCATTGGAAGAAAGATATTCAGGGAAATTGATCTGCAACAGAAGTTTGCAATTTTATACAAGATTTATAAATGCGCGAGAAGGGCGATTTGAAGACGACAAGGTTGGCATACAATAATATTGATGTCAGTGCTATCAGTTTGAAATCTTAAGACTACTTATTCCTGGTGAAACTTGGAGCGTATTATTTTGCTATCGTACTCGAAGAAGTTGATTTCTATACGCCAAAAATCTGCAGTAACTTAATTTTAATTAAATATAAAATTAGGTGATGTAGTCAATTCTTAGTGATAATCTGTTATAATCGGCTGACAAGGTATAGTAAAATACAATATCTTGTAACTTATTGGAACGAGTACTATTACGTACATATTTCAGTTCCTTTCCTCTTGAAATTGCCAATACTCTATGTTCATTCTATTAGACTTTACGTTAAAAAATCAACTAGTGTGATATCGTAGTTTATCTTTATTCGAGCTAAGATAAGTACGAGACAAAAACACCCCCCAAAAGCTAAGCTATATATGACTATTATCTAAGTTACACTCTCTTAGTTGAAGCAGCGAAATATGACAGAGACCAACAATAATTTACCCACCTGCTAAATGTCAAGTATGGAGGAATGTGTGCTTTTCCACGCTGCCAATTTCTTTCTTCAGTCGCAAACCCGTCTATAATCCTGTTGCACACACTCCCTCTCTCAGAATAGAAGATATCCCAACATGAAGGTACGCACTTCCATTAAATAAAACTCTTTGAATAGTAATGTTGGGGGTAACAATAATTACACGTAATGAACAAAAACCTTCAGCAATAACATGACGAACATTTCTCCATGTAAGTGAACCTTTGCCCGAGTAGATTGTACATTAACTCTATGTATTCTAATTGATTTGGAAAATATAATAACCGCCAACAATCCCATTTTACTATGTATTATCATCTTATCGAGAATGAGGAAATTTATCGCACGAACACATAGCCCAAAAAACCTCAGAGCAATCGTGCGTTCTCAAACTTTTGTGGTTACTGCAGCTGCATAAGCTTCTTAAGTCGCATTGCTTATCGATACTACTACAAACTTTGCTGTGTCAGTTGGGTAATTCTATTTACTTGGCTTTGAAAGCACATTACCTTGCTCCAAGTAGTGTTACCTTGCTAATTATGGCCAACATGTTGCCACAAAATTTGAACTCTTGAACCATAAGTACTGCTCTACCTACCTTACCTTTGCTGGCCGTAGGTAGAGTAATACTTATTAAATACATATAACTGCAATTTAGTGACAAAATTATCAAAATAAAAGAAAACTTATGAAACAAATAGTATCACTAAATCAAATAAACATTAGGTACTGCGCCATGATAGGATTCAGATATATGTATGTATAATAGACAGATTAACTGGTGCGACCTGTTTTTAACGAATACACAGACAAAGTCGACATAAATGTCTTTGATGGTCCGCTTTAAGCAATATAGCTTACTACATAAGTGAATTAGAATACTTCTACCGTACTCGAGCGAAGATTTGTTTTTGGAAAGGCGAACTTAATTCCTAGTCAGCTGATCTACTTAACGAGGCCGTCAACAGCTGTTGAAAAATATGTATATATGTGCAAATACTACATTATCGGAATTGTCGGAGATGCTGCTGCGGTTGTAGTACATACAGGTTGGACAACCCAAATACTAGGCATTGTCAATAGCATTACATGTTAGAATGACGGAGATGGTGATACGAGGTAGATGTATGGTGTAGTCAAAGTCGAATTATTCCATTTTATATTCTCGTATCTGTGACATGCTGACGATTTGCATATGTACACCGTACATCTATCTCGAATCACCATCCCCGTCATTCTAACGCATACATGTATTTCACCATTGCATCTAATGCCATTTACAATGCCTAGTATCTGGGTTGTCCAACCTGTATGTAAATATCCAAATGCGAAGATAGTTCCTTTTGTAGGTTTATATAAGAAATATGATATCATCCGAGCTAAGCAAGAAACTGTGGGAGACGTTCGCTGATATTCTGTATGTGATAGCAACATTATGTTGGCAGCAAAATTCTCTACGGCAGTTATTCAGTTCTGTTCAGAACGCCACTTTGTATAGTAGTTTGGGTTTGCCAAACAACCTAAGCTCCAGCTGCCAGCAATGTAGACCACATTGCTGGGAGCTGGAGTACTTCTCAAATCGAAAATGTTTTATGCCGAATTAAGTTGTATTCGACAACTTCACATCGATGTCGAGTTAGGACGACTGCTTCGATAGATAACTTTGATACTGTATCTACTTAAAGTATTCTCATTACTAGACATGGTAAATTCGATACACATTCCAGTGACGTACACATACAATTTTACATTTAGTTTAAATTATAAGACAAAAATTATAGATATTGGACGGTTAAGCGAGCTCATCGATTATGGCATATTTATACGGGCCGCGACTGCCTACAAATTTGCAATTTAAGCACTAACGCTCGAAATATATCTGGCCATGTATATGGTAGACAAATGCCATCCCATTACTCATTAAATTTTAAGATAAATATGGATATAACTTTAAAGAAACTTCTTGGTCAATCGGCTGGTTGATGAAATATTAAAACAAATATGTAAAAAAACAATACTACATAACGGCAAAGTTTTTTTTTTATTTTAGCTTTCGGTAGTGCTAAAATAAAATAAAAAAATAAAAAAAAAACTTTGCCGTTATGTAGTATTGTTTTTTTACATATTTGTTTTAATATTTCATCAACCAGCCGATTGACCAAGAAGTTTCTTTAAATATATATGAAATCACGGCTAAGAAAAACTCCGAAATATGGATATAACAGTTAACATAAACAGTCACGAAATCGAATATGCAACTTTTTGTTTATTAATGTTGAAAAATGAAGCAAAAGTCCGAATGGTAGCTCGATTACTATTTTAAGTAAATATCACTCAGAATTGTATACCATTTCTGGAGGTCAACACTCCCATTAACTTTTTGCGAACAAGTTTTCTAATATATTCACATGTAGGTATCATGTAGCCTGTTAGTTTTTTTTCCGTGTTTACACTAATTTTTTATATTTACGCTAATATTGAATACAATAATATTTACAAACAAAAATTTAACAAAAAAGAAGCGTTTAAATTTTCGTTTGCAAATAATCTATTCTTTCTCGTAATACCTATTCCGACCTGGTTTAGAATTTATTTACTAGAATTAGGTCGTTAATTGACTAGAATCTAATTGTTTATCAATATTTTTTACCGCACCGGTGAAAGGTAAATACATTAATTTTAAACGAACATCGGCTAATGGATTTAGTTACTAAAACACGCTATGGAGGATGGTCGAGTATTATGGTGTAATTTGATATATCCTATTTTCAGTTCCCAATGCAATTATCCTTTCGTTTGTCCCATACCGTTAAAAGCAATAAACGAAACAGTTAATTGAGTGATGTAATTTTCTTTATTACCGTGACGGAAGTAATATATTCTGAATGGCCCGTAAAGACAGCTATCTCTCCGAATAATTCATTTATTGACATATTGCCCTAGGTACCTTACTAAACAAGGAAATAAGGAACTATTGTTTTGACCCTACAGAAGTTAATGCTCACCTGATGCTAATTTTGAATAAATCAACACTATATTCTCTAGGTACCTTCACTAGCCCCACGAAAAGGTTTTGACACCACCGAATGTCGAAAAGTATGTATTGATAATTAGTCTTGGACGCAACAGATACGACTGCCAGGGAAAAGAATTTATTATTAATATATGATAAACAATAGGAATCCTTAATATAAAATTTTCCAGTTTTTAATCACATTTACATACTATAGACACGTCCAAAAAAAATCATAATTAGAGTAGGCTATGTGAATGGATTGTGACTTTAGCCACTTTCACATAATGACATTTATTCCTTGACATTTAATTTGAGGTTATAAAGGTTATAAACTAAAGCTACAATTTCTTAATTCCTGATTTATTTCCACTTGTAGGTCAATAAATCAATAAATAATTAAATACCAATTTATTCCATAACATATAATAATATGGTTTCGTTAAATAACTTCTTCAGTGGAAGAAATTGACATTTAATATGTGTCAAATTACTTGCATGCCTATCAACAAAATTATCTAAAAAACAAAGAATTCATTGATATATCGAATTCTAATTATATTCACAAGTAATAATGATGGATATAATGATTTAATACAATTATAAAAATTGAAATGATTTAAATTATTCGTATATCAATCTATTTTTTGTCAAGCTCTAACAATTCTGTTCAAGGACTAGGGAAAAACATGGCAAAAAACCTAGTCAAGAGCTTAAAATTAATAAAATTCAGGCGTGAATTAAATTATTATAAATAACGCTTAAATTATCAATATCCGTTCTAAAATTTACCGCGTTTTCATCTTTTTTAATGTATATCATTTCGTAAATTAATCTTTTTTATAATTATTTTCCTTTTTAAAATTTTAGTGTTTTGAAAATCAAAATTATGTCGTCTATCTTTAGAGTGCTTAGATAAAGCAGTGTCAGCGGTGACGTTATGTGTACAGTGTATTGATGATTATAAATTCGTTTCTTTAAATATTCTTTGGTTTGTCCGATATAACATTTATTACAATCTTTGTAATCTAATTTATAAACGACATTATTTTGATTATCATGTTTAATGGGTGTTTTTAAATTTGTGAATAAGTGTCTATTGTTGGTAGGTATGAAGGTTATGTGAATGTCTGATTTTTTTAATTCGTGTTTTATTGTGTCGCTTAAATTGTTTATATATGGTATAGTGTGGTATATGGTATTATTTGATTTTGTACCTGTGTTATATATTTTATTTATTCTTTTTGTGATTAATTTATTATAAAACTCTTTAGGGTAACTATTTTTTTCTAGTAAAATAATTATAAAAAAGATTAATTTACGAAATGATATACATTAAAAAAGATGAAAACGCGGTAAATTTTATAACGGATATTGATAATTTAAGCGTTATTTATAATAATTTAATTCACGCCTGAATTTTATTAATTTTAAGCTCTTGACTAGGTTTTTTTGCCATGTTTTTCCCTAGTCCTTGAACAGAATTGTTAGAGCTTGACAAAAAATAGATTGATATACGAATAATTTAAATCATTTCAATTTCTAATGTTGTATTAAATCATTATTCCTTCATTATTACTTGTGAATATAATTAAAATTCGATATATCAATGAATTCTTTGTTTTTTAGATAATTTTGTTGATAGGCATGGCAATTTATATTTATATTATTAGTAATTTGACACATATTAAATGTCAATTCCTTCCACTGAAGAAGTTAATTAACGAAAACATATTATTATATGTTATGGAATAAATTGGTATTTAATTATTTATTGTTTTATTGACCTCTAAGTGGAAATAAATCAGGAATTAAAAGATAAGTACATAAAGGTCAGAAAATATATATACTAAAGTTACAATAAAATGTCAAGTAATGAATGTTATTATGTGATAGCGGCTAAAGCAACGATCAAGATAGCCTACCCTAATTATGTTTTTTTTTTCGATGGCACGTTATATTTTAAAACTCTAAAGCTATCTTAAAAGTAGAGATGAAACTTTGCATCTGTATAAATATAGGCTCCGTCAAGTTGGCTCCCCCTCAATCTTGCACCGGGCTAATATCTATCTAAAAAGTTTGCGCCAAGCTTGCACCAGCTTGCGCCACAGGTATAACAGCTTGCACCCCTCCAGTTGAGTAATTATTTCAAAAAAAAATTGCAGGGGGGCTAACTTGACGCTAGCCCCCTCATCACGGAGAAACTTCAAAATAGGGTAGATAGCTTGCACCCACCTTGCGCCAACTTGCGCCACCAATTTTAGAGCTTGCACCCCTCTCCAACCCCTATATATTTAATATTTATGTTTCCAAGCTAGCCCCCCCTCATCACGGGAGAAAGTTCAAAATAGGGTGGATAGTTTGCACCCACCTTGCGCCATCAATTTTAGAGCTTGCACCCCTCTCCAACCCCTATATATTTAATATTTATGTTTCCGAGCTAGCCCCCCTCATCACGGGAGAAACTTCAAAATAGGGTAGATAGCTTGCAGCCACCTTGCGCTAACTTGCGCCACCAATTTTAGGGCTTGCATCCCCTTCGTACCCCAATGAAAACTTGAGTAACTAACTGACATGTCATTTGTAAAACTAATCATATATCAATCCTTGTCTAAATATTGAATTTGCAAATGTGTGAATATCGTTGTAATAGTGAATTACATTAAAATAAATTTAAAATAAACATATTAGTTCCACTACAAACCAAAAATAAAATTGTGTATTATTATTAATTAACCTAATTATTATTTAATTAAATAATTAATTAATATTGAATTAATTATTAATTATTTTAAAGTTTCTCCCGTGATGAGGGGGGGGGGGAGGAGCTAGCTTGGAAATACAAATATTAAATATATAGGGGCTGGAGAGGGGTGTAAGCTCTAAAATTGGTGGCGCAAGCTGGCGCAAGGTGGGTGCAAGCTATCTACCCTATTTTGAAGTTTCTCCCGTGATGAGGGGGGGCTAGCTTGGAAACATAAATATGAAATATATAGGGGTTGGAGATGGGTGCAAGCTCTAAAATTGGTGGCGCAAGTTGGCGCAAGGTGGGTGCAAACTATCTACGGTATTTTGAACTTTCTGCTGTGATGAGGGGGGGCTAGCTTGGAAACATAAATATTAAATATATAGGGGTTGGAGAGGGGTGCAAGCTCTAAAATTGATGGCGCAAGTTGGCGCAAGGTGAGTGCAAACTATCCACCCTATTTTGAACTTTCTCCCGTGATGAGGGGGGGCTAGCTTGGAAACATAAATATTAAATATAGAGCGGTTGGAGAGGGGTGCAAGCTCTAAAATTGGTGGCGCAAGTTGGCGCAAAGTGGGTGCAAGCTATCTACCCTATTTTGAAGTTTCTCCCGTGATGAGGAGGGGCTAGCGTCAAGTTAGCCCCCCCTGCAATTTTTTTAAAATAATTACTCAACTGGAGGGGTGCAAGCTGTTATACGTGTGGCGCAAGCTGGTGCAAGCTTGGCGCAAACTTTTTAGATAGATATTAGCCCGGTGCAAGATTGAGGGAGGGCCAACTTGACGGAGCCATAAATATAACTCTAAACAGTTCTTTAGCTGACTGATCAGACATTGTAATGTAAAAGTTTGGATCTTAAAAGATCTGGAAGAACGCAGAAACGGAAGAATAACGGTGAAACAAACAGTGTCAAGCTTTGTCTGATTAATTGAGTAGTTCTTCTCCAATGCAAGATTTGTTTTAGGTCAGATTGTGTTATACCTACTCAGCTTTTTGCAGCTTATGATTTTAGCCCTAAGCTATGCTCTCGATTGCAATTTCAAACGACAGTGTATATTGTTAGGAATCTGGCTACAAATCTAAGGAAGTGGCATTGTAGAACTTTAATGTAATATGGACATACAATCAATTGCATATTATCACAGATTAGTATGTTACTGTTTTGCTATTACAGTAGCTGTCTATGTTGATATTGAAATCTCCAGCAACTCATTCAATTTACAAACACTGCTACACATATTTTTGTGCTAGATACAGCTGCAGTGGCTGCCGTTACAGCTTTTTGTATAAATGTGTCTCTATCGCATACTAATAATTTTGTTATCACACAACAATCACTTAAAGAACTCGTTGTCTTGTATGATTATATAATTGAAAATGAGGATTAGTATTATGCGTTTTGAAGCAAATATATTGGAGGAAACAGTTTTCTACTTGACGCGATTTGCTTGCTATATTTTTGAGTATGGAAATCAGCAAACATGTGTACAATTTTTATTAAACCCAAGCCAATCTCTCTGAAAACTACCTAGAAGGAAGTTTATATTTTAAGCTATCTTCTTCTAATCAGTGAGTACGTAAGCATACATCAGAAATCTTGCCGTACTTCAGTACTCTTGTCGGGATACCAAAAGACTTTAGATACTACTTCTGGTTTTTACAACACCGCTGTAAGAAGTATTACCTTTCGATAATAGAGTGATCATACTACGGAAACTATATATGTAAGTAGCAAAGCATCCATTATAAGTTTGAGACGAACCTTCAACGGATGTATAACCTGTAGCTAAGTTAGGCGGCTCATTACAATGAACGTCATTTTAATAAATTGTACTTTGTAGGACAGTGGAAAACGTACATACATTTGCATATTTCTGTATGTGTGTACGAATCAGTAAATTATTCCAAATGCAAGTTACAGGAAGTTCGTAGTACTTACATACAATAAATATGTAAATTTACAACCAGTTGTGTGTGTGCACAAGAGTGTGATGAATCTTTTGTTTTTGATATGCATCTTTCTTTACTACCGTTTATTTAATTCGTTTGTTTATAACTCAACACTGATATCGGAATCTATTCAATAGGTTATTAAAACAGCCAGCATGTAAGAGATTCTCATAAATCTTACACCAAAACTCCTTAAGCTACGTTTTCGCCTTGTAATGGAACTGAGCAGAAAACAATGAAATTAATTTTTCAAATGATTTTAATTTCGAGTGAAATCTTTTTCATTCGAAGAAAAAATAATATTTTGCGAGTCGCGTTTGTTCGGCGGACAAGATTAAAAAGAATGTCGAAATAAATCAAGCACTTGAATTAAAAGTACGACGGGAAGAGCAGCACGAATTTAATCTTGAGCTTTTGTTTTACTTTTTTATCACGGCTCATACAATCGCTGCAGAGAAAGGTACGAATAATAAAAATTTAATATTTGCCGACATAAGTAGTGATATCCTAAATACGGAGACATTCTAAGATGCAGTTTTAATTCCGCACGAAGGAATTTGCTTTTTCGTGTTCGTAAACGAGATTGTTTGTAAAATATTATCCGTTCAAAACGAATGTATTCGGGCCTGTCTTCGCGTATTTCAGCTTTATACCCGTAAAATTAATTTTCTGCTGATTACTTTCATTTGCAGAAGACATCTTACTACCTCTCTAATTGGATTGTTTTGAAATCTCGTCGTCGCAATCTGGTATCCAGAAGGAGTTCTATTGATTTGTGAACTCACTTGGATAATTTAACACCTAGAACAATCTCATACGGCAACTAGCAATCAATTTATTTCAACATTCTTCAACAAGAACTTTCTATATTGACAGAAATTAGCGATGAGTTGGATTTATTTCAGCGCTAGTTTTGAGTGGGACGTATAGTTTCTCATCTTGGTTGTTCGAATCCAGTGCCTAAATTGTTGTAAACTGGTGCAGTTCTTATATGATAAAATATTGTCAATTTTACTTTTATTTTGCTTAAAATAGTCGTCGATTACAAAAATCGCAGCACCGTTAGTTCCAATTTCATTGAAAACGATTTACGTATACTGCTTGAATGACAAGTTGATTTGCAGGGCTCTCTGCGGAAAATATTTGAACTAAGTGGCAGTTCTCCTGAACAGCTGCGCTTACTTCATTTATGTTTCTGCAGGAGCTTGGACGTTAGTGACTGTTTCGAATTGTAACATTTATTCGAAAATGGAGAGTTCCGAAAAAATTCATGTTAATATTTAGTTCTGCATAAAACTAAGTGATAACCTAGCGAAAACAGCACTCAAATTGAATACTGCATATGGCAGTGAATAACCACATCGCAACACTATCTTTAAATGATATAATTATTTCAAACAAGGTGGTCAGAAATCGCCCGGCAAACGAAAGAAGGACGACCTCCAAATCCGGTTAATCCGAGATTGTTAAAAGCCATCACCGACTGTTTGGTGAAGAACCCTAAAAAATCGCTGACCCTACTTCCTGCTGAACTCGGCGAGTCAAAAGGATGCCTACAACATATTATCAAAACGCGTCTTCAGTTGAGAAAGGTCTTGAATGTCCAATTCGCTAGTTAAAGAGCAAAAGAAGAAAAGAGTTGATGCTCAATCGCTTTTATACTAGCATAGAGGGTGGTCCATTTAAAGTGACACACTGTAATACCTTCGAAACAATTAGTGTTAGGAAGAAAAGTATTAAACAAAAGTTTAACTATATGAAGGGGCTCATTCGATGGCGCTACTATTGTCACTATAGAGAGAGACACAAAGGTCATAGCAAGGTCAACTTTTTTTTTCAAATAGCATATGGTATTTTTTTAATCAAATTCTAAAAGAGCAATAAGTTGTGAATAGAAAAATACCAAATCACATATGAGCTCAAATTAATATTAATCGAGATATTTCGAAAAAATGAGGTCATAATAACGCAAATTTATAATCGCTGATGACGTAGAAACACAAGTTAGTGGCTATTTTGTCTCAAAAAATTCAATTTTTTTTGGGATTTTGATATGTTCTATGTTCACATTTTTTTATGTAGGTATGGTAAGTTCGATTATACTCTGCACCTTAGCACATGATTACTGAAATGTGTCCGCATATTCAACGGATTCCATTACACTCAAAATTGTGTTGTCCAATACTATTGTAGCTGGAACAAAACTATAGTTGCATTTAATGAATAATAATTGCCGGGGCAGTAGTTTCTCGCTAATCTATGCGATTCCGTAACACACCGAGAAGAATCCCTAACCTCCAAAAGGATGGTTTTTATTTCAGCAATATGTTCAGCATTAAATATGCCAGCCCTCATAACCATGTCCCGATGTTGAAATTACAGAATGAGAAGGAAGTGGTGTATCTGGCAGTGGGTCTTTGTACATCTGAATACGTAGAGGAGCCTTTAAAAACACTTTCTGTACATTACTAATTAATTCATTGACTAGAGGATATGGGTTCCTTATTTCTTCCGCAACCCTGTAGGAGCCATGAGCGAGGCATGTGACATGAAGGAGATTAAGATAGAACAACACTAGAAGTAATGCTCCCCCTTTGGAGAGAGCAATTTTTTGAGCAATTCCTTTGAATTGCTTCAGACAAAAGAAATATTTAATCTTTCTTAAATAAATATTGACATTGGTGCATTGTTTGCCGTTTCTAGCTTCTTTGAAGAAATTAAATATGATCCATTAGAGATATTTTCGATCCAATCAGAAAATGAGCTATCAATACAATTAACTATTTGGATGAGAAACGTGTAAAAAATAAAAAACAAAAAATCATCGAAAGGGAAGTGAAGGAAAGTTCAACAATCTGAGGAGCTTCACAATACAGAAGAAGAAAATAAACAGATAATACAATTAAATTACGAGGGTATTAAAACAGTGGTAAACTTTTGTGGGTTAATATATTGTATTTGCTTCGTTATTATTATGGTTATAATCACACGCAAATTCTGTACTTCTTGCGTACTAACAGCATTATATGCTTTCAGAAAATACACCATTCAACTGTTTCTTCAGAAATCTCAGCTATGAAAGAAAGGTATCTTACCAAGTTTTCATTAGTTTTCGGGGCAAAATCCACTTATCCTCATAAATTACATTAAGTTTCTGGAAACTTATCGCACGCTGAGACAAACAAAGGTTCTGGCATTCTTTCCCCTATATTCCGACCTAGAAGAAAAAAGAAAACAAACAGCTGGTAAGTTCGTTTGTGTTTGTAGGTCATGATATGAAACGAACCTGAAAGAATTTTTCTTGAATTTTATTTTAGGAAAGTACTCACGAATTTTTATTATGAAACAAATACTTTATTTTTGTTTCGACCAGCATTAGCCGAAATAATTGTATCATTATAAGATGAAGCGTGTAATGCACTTTGCAATATTAGATATAATTTAGAAAGTGTAGCATTTGAACATCACTGTTCCTATGAATTATTATTATGGTTTAATATTTTATAGTTTTCATTACCTTAAAACACCCTAAACTTTGAACTATCGCCTCTACTTCAAAAATCACCATTTGCATATCAACTTAGCAATAATAAATCAACACGGCTCTTCGCATAAAATCCAAGGTATTAAGCACCAATTTTTTCAATTGCTGAAAATGACATATTGATATTTATATTTAGACAAGAGTATGCAATGTTGCCACAAATTACACGTAATATAAACATATAAATACTATCGTATTTATGGGAGGATAGCACAACATACATACATCAGAGGAGGAGCTAGAGGACAAGGTCAACATCTTGCGAAGACCTGTCTGAATGACGGGGGCAGAACAGCTCTCGGATTCAATAATAAGTAAGCACCCCAATTTTATCTGGCATTTTAGAATTTATCATATCGTGTACTGATGAGGCTGCAGAAAAGCGAAGCAGATGTATACACGTTGATTATCCTATAATACCAACTCGAGGTATATTGCGATATCCTCGCATAAATACTAGGGTATTTATACTCTTGTGTTAATATTTATAGTTAGAATTTTTATAGTTTAAATTCCAGTGGATACCTCTTACTCAGATTAGGGATGCGATGGATTCTATAAAAAGCAACTAAAAAAACAGAGATATATATAGCATTGCTGTCGATACGGTATATCATATTAAAAGCTTCATAACAGAGTCACCAACAAAATTGTTGATTGGAGAGAGAATTTTTCTGGATGCGTAAAAACAAAGTCCACTTGTTCCGATACTTAAAAGAGGCGAAGCTTCTACGATAAGAGTTTTGGATATATTATGTCGTTATTGTCTGCTTTATTAGAATTTACGAAAAACAAAACAACAAAATATGTGGACTAAAAACGTTACCCTATATTTCAATCAGCCAATTTAGGACTAATTTGTATATGCCACATTTTATGACTTAAT
Organism: Holotrichia oblita; assembly: GCA_023690525.1. Classification (NCBI taxonomy): domain Eukaryota; kingdom Metazoa; phylum Arthropoda; class Insecta; order Coleoptera; family Scarabaeidae; genus Holotrichia; species Holotrichia oblita. The sequence continues at coordinate 60,535,632 of CM043021.1, forward strand.
GGTGTTTGGCAACCAAACATTAGTAAATAAATTACAACCGTATTTGGTATTAATTGGTACCCATCCCTGTTTTGTTTGCGGTGGGGTTGATATCGGTAGAGTTATTAACATTTGGGCCCCGAGGTTCAGTCCTTAGCCCTTGCTGTTTTAATTTGTGTTAATGATTGACATATGTGACATTGATTCTGATTTGTCGCTAATTTTATTTGGCGGACGGTACAACGTTATACAGTAGAAATAAATACCTTGCTCAAACAATAGACCATAGAAGTAGAAACTTCAAATTGGTTCGCAGACAATAGTATAGTCAGGGTCGGCGTTTACCCTATAGCGTCGACCCTTAAACCTCTGCAGCTGCACTACCCAATCCCTGATTTCATAGTTTCAGGGCAACGGGCGTGGCGGGAGTAGACTTCGTATATAGGGGAAGATGCTCGGGCGTAGGCATACGCGCTGGTGTCCGGCCGCTAACTGTCGAAATATACGGTGGGTAAGTGAGGCACCCTATAGCACTTACCTTGAGAACTCTGCAGCTGCACTACCCCTTCCCTGGTGGCCACACTCAGAGAAACGGTCGTCGCGAGAGGATTTGCCGAAGTAGGGGAGGACAAAAGTCTCCAGCAGTGACCCGTCCAACCTTGACAAGGGAACTTGTCTAACATGGGTAGCACCGGGGAGAGGGGCCCACCGGCTCGCCGATCCTCTCCACGAGGTGTCGGTCTCGTGCGGGCGGTGAGATAGTGGGTGACAGTTTCAAGGCTCATAACTTGTTATGTGCAGTGTGGTATGAAATTTGCAGGATATGGCCTAACGCCTAGGCGCCTGCGGGTTGCCATCTCAGCCAATTTCAAATCGAATCATAGTATAGTAAGTTTGGACTGCAGAATGAAACTCAACTAGGAAAATAAAATAAAAGAAGCTAGACAGTTATGCAGCTTTCTGTTGATTGCAATGTAATTTACATAGACAACAATACGTCACGGTTACCACTTAAGACAATGTAGAAAGAATTATCTTAAGATTGTTACTGTTAAGAGGGTCGTCTACCTGCTGATTATTTTACAACGGTGCTATATCTGCATAATTCTATAAATCGTTTGCTTGATTTTATTTCAATATAATTGAAAATTGGGCTTCATACACATATTTCTACAAATGTTTTACATCTACATATACAATTTTGTCTATTAATATTCGATATTAACTTCACAATCTCTTTTCCCGTTTACCTTAATAAGAGAATGGAGATTACTCAATTAATTTTTAGTTATAATTACTGAAATTTCCTATGAACACTCAAAATACCTCTACACATGTGTGCATGAAGCCCAATTTTAAAATACGTTTTAAATAAATTATAAAAACATTAGATTATGAAAAAATTTAACTGTGGCAACATCGCCAACTGTCAAACGGTAGTCGAGCCTCTTAACGCCTGAAATTTTATGAGAAAATGACAGTTTATTAATAAATACTTGTTTTTATACAACTGACTGTAAAAGTGACACTTTTAACGCAAGCTAACCGGATTAAAAATTGAGTTAAACTGACATAAGCGTGTTATAAAATACTTTTAACACTAGTACGAAAATGGTTATAACGCTAGTGACAGTTACTTTATTGATGTAAATATTGATGTATATGTACATACATTAGCATTACAACAATTACTATATAATATGGATTCATTGGGCATCATCACTAGTTTCAATCAATCTCATCAAGATCCAGTTTTATTATTTTAATAGGAATAAAAAACGTCAACAAAACTTTCTTGACGTTTCTAATTCTCAACAAATATCAGCCAAAGTATACCTATGTGACAATGCGTAAAAGAAGTATTGCCCTGGTGTGGCGTGATTGGCAATATACTGCTGAGTGGCCTGAACGTTTACTAAGTTTATCTCCTGTGGATTGCTTATATTGGACCAACATAAAGTCTCTGGAATATAAAACGAGACCAAATCTTGACAATAACATTTTATACAGGTTTAAGTCATCATAAACATAGGAACGGAATGGTGATTATTTCATATATTTCGAGATATATGCACAGTACTCCAATCGATTTGTCTGTTTGTACAACAGTATCAATCTGCTTTTTATAAGTCAAACTTTGTTATACGAGTATGTGCATATATGACGCATTTACATTCGGTAATAACTATCGCAGGATTTTAAATATGACCGAAAATCTAAGAAAGAATTTATCTCATTAGTTAGACAATTTAATGAAGTGAGCGATGATGACAGCGAGTCTATTTTATTGTTCCGTTCATCTAAAACTCACGTTTTGGTTATTACTATCGAAACATTTGTTCTAATTGGGGGTATTTGTTGTGACCTAAAATCGAATATTTCTTACTTGCAAGGGTATGCCTATGTTGCTGTTGTAATACGTCTACCGTAATAACCTATGCGTGGTTGTTGTTTCCTCTAGTGCTGACATAATACATTATTAGCTTAAGATACATGCACAGCATACGTCCATATCCACAATGCCGTACCAAATTGACATATACATCGCTCCGATATCTGCAGCAGTTAGGTGTATAACTAGCCGGATTGGTTATTATGCGATGTAGATAAAATAAACATTGGAAATTACTCGAAGGCAAGATCTCCATTCTTGTAACAATTTTGCGTGTGTATGTTGCATTAAGCGGTTCATTTTTATTAGGTTACATAACCTGGAAACTTTAAGGATGCGCCAGTTAATTGCCAAAAATCGATACTTCAAAAAATGCACCTGTTGAGGAATACCTATTTCAGAATTCAGTTTTTTAATGCTACTCTTCTATATTTTATTGCTTTTTTATTGTGATACAAGATATTATAATAGCGTTAATGCAAGCTAAATCAATTCAGTTGAGTCTTTAAAATGTTTACTTAGCTCCACATTGTAATAATTCAAATCATATCATGTCTCAGGAAAAAATTCAATATTTTTTATGCATTACTTTGGTTCTTTCAGTCTATGGTGTATAACTCACAACGATGACCACACTGATGGATAAATCATTTTAGTGAAATATTCTAAACAAACTTTCAATATATAACTATAGTGCTTTGCATCTTTCCATCTTCGCGCGCCACACATTAAACCTTTTTAGATATCTTGAGGGTATGATCACTTCGTTATCGCATCCGCATTAATACACAGCCTCACCAGTAAGACGTGGGGATTACTAATTCTTTGTTTATTACATACGAAAAATGTTAAAGAAAGAATTTTCTGAAACTATAATTTAATTTAATTTTGTCAATAGTATTTTGCTGTCATTTATCCAAAGTAACTTGCAGGTACATTATTTCTTAAGAAAAATAGAGCATATAGCAGCTCTTACTTATTCTCTATACATTTTCGTATAAAATTAATCAGTCGTAAAAAATCGCAATACCTGTTTCAGTTTTATTATAACAATGTCTACTAGAATACCTTTCTCGGATATAATGTGACCCACGAAACTGACTGTGATCCAAGCGAAAACGCACGGCTTTGTTTGTCTGCTTGTATCGAACACATAACTTTCTTTGAAATATTATCGTGAGCTTCCTTAGAGTCGGCATTGCCTATGCAAACGATTACCAAAAACATATTTGGCAAGATTTTATTAGATTGCGCTGCAAAATATTCTGTTGTACATATGTACATACAATAAAGAAAACTACGGTAATGTGAAATAAACTTGGTTAAAAGTATATTTTGTTCATTAAGTCTAATTTGATAAAATGCGGAGGTCGTTTTAAGTTTTGGAAATATTTTCTAACGTGCTACTTGTACTAAAGCCATTTGAATTTTAGAAATAGAAAAATGATAATAACGCTATTATCCACTATATCCCTCCATTTTGCACAGCTACAACAATTGCGGCTTATTCAGAATTGTGTTTTAATAGCTTTAGTTTGGATTTCATTTTATAATGATACAGCTATTATATGTCATTATGGTCTCGAAAAGCCGAAAATGGATTTATAGTGCTAAATAATTTTGTAAAATTTTGTACATGCTATTATATTGTAGTTTGAAAATTTTTAGTTTCTTTCTAGCAATTGCCCCTAATACAGGCATTTGTATTTTTTTAATAATATAAACACATGTACTGAAATACTTAATCTAATTCGCTGAATTGACTTTTTCAGTTTTTTTGTGCTGCTATTTTGTGATATTTCTTTTTGTAGGAATACATATTTATATTTGAACTACAAAATTCTTTTTTTTTTATTTAAATCACCAAAAACATAATAGACTCTCCACATTTTTGGTATACTGTTTTGTTTCCTGCCGTAGCATATAAAACTCGCTGGATAGTTTGCATTTAAGATTGTCTTGGTTCCTTTTTGACGTAATGGTTTTCATTAATATCAACATGCTAGGAAGGTGCAATTTCCGATTTGCTTTCACATTAATTATACCGACTACAATCTGATTTTTTATTAACTACTCTTTTAAGATTCCATTATCATAACATTCTGCAATTGGATGCAAAGCCGAAGTGAAACTGATAACTGACTCATCCTATAGTTAATACCTTGCATTAAACCTACATATTTCGTCAAACATGAAACACAGTTTAGTATTTTCCTGAGAAATTACGCACTAAACATACTTCAAACGAGCTTCTTGACTAACGCGTTCTATTAGAAACAATTATATATTGTAAATATTAAAAAATGTGCATAGTTGTAAGCATAAATTTGTTCATTAATGTTTATTTACGTGTTTTTGTGAAAGTTTTATTAAAAAACTATTTGAATCGAATACCACGCTAACAGAATTTGGGTCTATTCATTTAAATGTAATCATATTTTACGGTCGTGTGTTAATTCCGGTTGAATAAGTTGTATTTGATCGAAATAGTTTTTCCTAACTGCTTGATATATAAGATGTAAGCTAGATGAGGCTAATTACCTCTATTTCAATAGCTTTAATATCTTTTTATTCCCACTCCCAAATCACCATTAGATCATTTTGAGAAACATTCTACGTGAAGTGTAATCAGTACTAGGTATTGTTTACAAATTGCGATATTAAAATAACCGCCAATTAATTAAACATATTTTTATTTTATTTAAATATGTCGACCGGAGGTGGAGTCGAACCACCGAGCATGGCTTTCGCGGCCCACTCGCAACACCGTTGCGCTACCGGGCGACTCTACTCCGCTATTAATTTTTCACAAATATATGCGAACAAGATGTAAGGCTTGGATAGGCAACAATGCCTATCCTATATATACATTTATTTACGCCAAGAAATAAATACTTCGGTATTAAAATAATGAGTTTAATTTATACTACTACTTATAAGTTAGACTAGACTTGTAATTGCGTGTCTTGTATTACATAATTGTGGTAAAGCTTTTAACTTTGGATGGACAAAATGGAATCCTGCAGAAGAAGACTGCAACAATTTTTTTACATAGAATTAGTTAGAGGTAGTATAACCCTATATACTGCCTCTAGAGTCTAGAGTTATCTATTTCTTGCGCGTAAATTCTGTAATATTATGGACAAGATCAATTGCTTTAAGTGATGGCAGAATTTACCATTAAATTGAAAAAAAAATGATATCCAAAAATCATTTGATAAATTTTGTTTTATTTTGGCTATCCTTACTAATTCATTTATTTAGATATCCTCACTAAGGCGCATATGCTTTATTATGAATATCTTGTAACGAGTAATAAAGAATGACATGAAGCTAAGCTCGTTTGTTTCCACAAAGCAAAATCCACCAAACTAATATTCGAAAGCAGAACTTAATTTATTTTAGTATTATCGACATAAAATTTTTATCTCCTCTTTGACTTTTAAAGGTTATCTCGAGTTTCTCCTCGAACACAGTATAACCATTCGTTTATAGGATTAATTTTTTATAGAGCTTGATTACCTGCTTACCATTTTCATTGCATAAAGGGAGAGATGGAATACCGTAAACCGTCGTAAAAGCATCAAAATATTCGCAATTTCACGTCGGGGCTGATAAATTTTTATTCGACCCTTGTGACTGCATCCTGTGAATAATAAAATTATATCAAAAATACCTGCCGAGCAACACAAAACGAACTAAGCGAAATATTCATTCTTTTTACTAATACGAAGTGGAAACTAGTTATTTGTCGCAGTCATCGAGGTGTAAAAAGTTCTTTCCTTACTGTTTCCTTTTTTGCCTGGGTTCCATTCGAGTTCTCCTACCTTAACTGGCAAAAATTCCAAACGGATTATATGGTCAATAAAATCCACATTAGTGTGCTTGTTAAAGGGCATCGTAACATCACATTAGGTAACCCTTCGTCTCTGTGTTTATTATCCACGGCACGGTTTACTACCAATTTTATTTCCTATTACTGGATCATATTTCATTCGGGTGGCCGCATTTTTCGGGGTCAGTCTCTTAAAATTGAAGCGATCTCCAGCGAATAGAGAGAGTATGATTCTCTAGCGGAAGTCGCAAACAACTCAACGTCTTGTTAGCGCGGTTGGTAGACACAATGTGCTAATATGTCAGACGTTATCTGGAATATTATTTGTGACAGCTCCGTCAGTATACTTTTACGAGGAAAGCACTGGTTTATTTATTTTGAAAGAAACAGTAGACAAAGGAATAATGAATCGTGCATATGAGCACCTCTCGCGGTGAAAACTAATCACTAAAACTGATACATCTCTAAATGGGCGTTTCATTTAACCATTTCTTAATAATGTGGAAATAAGGAGAACAAGTGGTTATGGTATGGTTTTACTTCAATATTACATAATTAATGAAATATATATATTTACTGGCACAATAGTTCAAGTAGTTAAATAACACATATTTGGTTATAGTAATAGTATTTTGCGTATTCGTCTTCTTAGAGTTTTCTATATGAAAAGTAACCATTTATAGTTCATACTACATCTACGTTAGTTCCCCATTTTCTTCCTTTTAACGAGGAACGCATTATTGGAAGACAAAAAACATTAAGTGTTATAATTACTTGGCTTGGTTTAATTTATTATTATTTCTGATAATAAACAGAAAAGGAGTTCTAAAATCCATATATGAAGAACGCTAGGAAAGATTTTTTTGAGCTTTGGGGACAAAATACCCCATCACTATACGTATATGGAAACTTTGTCTACTGAATACAAATCAACCAAAAATAGAAAAGCACTCATATTTTAGTATATGTAATGCATTTTTCCAACCGCCAATTAACTACACATATTTTTATTTTAAAAATATGTCATCCGGAGGTGGAGTCGAACCACCAAGTATGGCGGTTGGAAAAACGCATTATATATACATGTACTTACGCGAGAAAAATAAATACTAAAACTAAAAAATGTTAAAACTTTGTTAGGACCAACATTTTCTGCGGTTTATACGAGTTTAAGCAACTTTCATTCCATTTTACAAATAGAAATGGAATCTCTTCTACTTTTCAAAATGAAACAACAGAATACAAGCGACTTAACTGATTTAAGAACAAGCATAAATATGTAAGTTGCTTGTGTCCACACTCCAGTTCGAATGCCAGAAGTAAAAGACTTAACTCTCCACAAGACACTGGCTCCTTTACAATTATATGAAAACTCATTGAGAAGTATGTCCTGTCTGGACAACATAGATACGACTAGCGTCCAAATCTTAAGTAAGAAGACACTAAATTTTTTCATGGCATCTTATACGATGTTCAACCATATTTAATCATCAGGAATGCTTTGACGGGAAGGCAAAGCGATTAAAGGTGGTTTTCCGAAAGCTTCTAAATTTCTTGAAATGACAATCAAAAAACAAAACGTTAGTAAGGAAAAAGTATGTTTGCTTATTGTGCAAAATTGAGAGTGGAGCAGTGCCTTAGCGCGGGCTCAACCATTCGCCTAAGGATCTTTCACCACTAACATACAATACGACAAATCAGTATATTTATGCAATTACCTTTATCATCAGAGGTCAGGTATGACATTTTCTTGTATTTGTGTTCCAAAGGCACTTACACTACCTCACTACATTAAATGTGAAGATATTTGCATTTTAGTTACATTGTCATTCTCATTGAACCTCTCATTGAACTAAAAGTGGAACATAATCAGTTAAGCATAACCGGCTGAATTTAAAATGATCTAGTCATATCACATTACCATTCTACTGCTTTCTTCTTTTTGGAGTTTTCTAACATTCCTGACACTAATACTTGCGACAGTTAGGTAATTTGAATACTATTAATGGAATGAATTATTTACTCTCATTCAAAAAGCAATTAAAGCATAATGATATGCAATTCTGCGGAAACTACCAACGCAAGCCGAGCATTTAGAATTTATTATCAAGCGACAGGTCGATATTACAGGTTCGGTTAAATCCCTCAACTTATACCCCGATTAACAACTTGAGATGAGAGATCGAAAACTGCTGCTAGATAAGACCAAAACTTCATGGTTTCAACAATATTATCCATGCACACATACAACCGTGCTATAAAAATACGTTTCAGAGGAATCAAAATTTTAATGCACGAGTTTGTCGTGTCGGCACGGCACCCACTCTTGTATATATCCGCGAATTAGAGGGTCAGCACGTTTTTCTTTGAGGGAGCTTTCGATTCGTAGTATCGGCGATGATTGGATCAGTTCCAAGAGGTCTCCGGGGATAAACAACGCGTTTTCCGACTCTAACTAAACGGTTAGGCGTCACGTCCATACACCGGTGGGAGCTTTTCTTGGACGAATCTGCATCTTTTAAAATGCGATGCATACCGTTTGAAATGCCACTCCAGCAATAGTTCTATTCGATGATTTTGCTTTATTTAGAAATTGTAATAGTGACGATGTAGAATTCGCACTTCAAATCCAAGCAGTTCTTTTCATTAACTTTTATACGGAAGAAAATGGAAAGCGTTGGAAACATTCTTAAAATCTCTTACTATTTATAAGCTTTTGTAAAGGACACGACAAGAAGAGATTACTGTTATCTATGCATATATGTATGTACTTGCACTGAATCGTATTCCAATATTTAAAAATTCTTTTATTTATTTTGTTAACTTTGACGCTGTAATATGCAGCATTTTTGTTAGTATCGTAATAATGGTTTTTACCGCACTAGTGCCTAGCTTCCCTATTAATTTTTTCGCTAAACGTAAAAATATTTGTATTAGTTATAAAGCGTTGTACGATATTTATATCGTTATATGTTTGCAGGATACTTGATGGATTATCCATCGCGTTCGACCTTTTGACAATTTTTTAATCGCGTATCATAAAACCAAACATTACAATACACATATCGTAAATATCTGTCTTACCTGTGCTTTGCAGTCACGCAGTGTATCCTCAGCAGTCTTAATTGTAAGTTCCAAGGATCAATATTTGTCTCTATCCACTTTGCCACTCTCCTTTGGAGAGTATCTTAGAGGTCAAATACCAGTTAAAGGATTTGTAGATATCCCGAATGCAGCCTTTCTAAAATTAAGTAGATTATTATATATACCTATCGATGTTAGCGCTGGTAGCACTTTCGTCATATAAAGGTGGTATTATGAAAAGCACTTTATACATAGCATTTTGGCTGCGAAGCTGGTTCCTTTAGTTTTTCCATAAAGTTGTGTAGGGCTGTTTCTGTAGATTTGTCAATTTGGTATGCCTATCGCATGCAATTAAGTCCACTTAGTTAGATGTTTATTTCTTGTGCGACTCTCAGTAAACAATTCCACAGTTTTTGCTATCTCTTGCAACAGGCCACAAGAGATACCGTTTTCTTGAGATTTTCATGGTTCGAATAAAGTAATTACTCATTTAATTTTTTTAATCGTGCAGATTTTGTCCTTATTTAGTAAGTTCCACAGTTGTATTTCCACCGAACAAGGGCAATAAATCCGAAGTAGCACTCTGTTTTCCTTGTCGTTGTCTGTTGCAGGTTCTGTTCTGTTTCTGTTGAAATCCTATGTTGTCTGAATAGTAATTTAAAATGATTTTTTTGAATCACGTTTCTTGAATTATTTCCTGAGTCCTCTCGCAAAAGCTGATAATAAAAAGTAGTCGTTTCGAAATGACGAATAAGAAATGTACCTAACACAGTGATAAAGCTGTGGATGATTTTGACGACAACATGACAAGCTACCCAAATCTAATTGTGACCGACAACTGGCTTTTTTAGAAACAGACCATATACCAATATGACTTTAGAGCAGGCATATCTACGGTGAATCGTGATGCAATAAAGTTTTAAACTACATGGAAAGTAAATACTTTCCCGCTGGGGTGTGTTGTAGGTTATTTACTTTTGCAGGGACTAATTGATTTTTGATTAACAAACTCTCACGTGATAGAGTCTGTAAGAAATACAAAACATTTATACCTCAACTTTAATGAGGTGTTGATTTGTATCAAAGATTAAATGGATCTGTGGTACCAGATTCCATTCCATGATATCCTAGATCTGAATGTTAGTACAATATTATGCTTCGATTAAGTACAATCACGAACAAGCCGCAGTATAATATTTTTAGGTAATTCGCAGCGTGCTTATCAAGTAAATTTAATTTGAAGAGGCATAATTTGTAGCATATTAGAAATAAAAACAGAATCATATCGGCCGCTATGCTTGCATGTTAGCATTTATTTAAAATAGTATTTCCTGTATATCAGCGCTTTATGTTGATAATTATATGCTGCTAAGGTTTTATAAGAGAGAGAAAAAAAATAAGCACAAAGTGACTAAAGATACATAAGAGCATATTTAGTAGATTAACAACATGTGTGTCAAGTGTAAATGTGTGTAAAACTAGAAGTTACCTTAACAAGAAAACTGTAGTAGGATACACTCATGCATTACAATAAGTAATACATGCATAGGCAGCTGTATACAGCCAGTCATTCTACTGATGTGGTATATCTAATGCTGGCTTATTCCAAATTTATTTCATTTGTACAGGATTTTGCCACCTAGAGTATGTATAACAACGTAGTAGTAGCTATATTAAGGGTCATGTTACTTATCATTCGTCAAAAGACTATGAGTAGGTATTATATATATATATATATAGGTATACTGAACTACTTCACCTGGACACGCGACAGATTTGTAATGACATTTATGTCAAAATCGGGTGCTCAAGCATCGACACAACCTCAAGCACGGACTATAAATATGACGCTAAGTAACTTCTGACGCAAACACTCGACGTCGACAGGTTCTATAAGCCGGGCGGAATAAACGGTTACACGATGATTCATCAGTCGCCAGTGGACATACTGTATAAGAGCCCGCTTGAGCTGACGAGAGACTTGGTTTCAAAACCAGATAAGCTGTTTTCAGTACTAGGTCTCTCCCCAGTATGAGCCGGCCTTTATACAGTGTGCCCGGTAGCAACTGATGAGTTATCGCATGGTTGTATATTCTACCCGGCTTATACAGCGTGTCCAGGTGAAGTAGTTCAGTATACCTATATATATATATAATACCTACTCATAGTCTTTTGACGAATGATAAGTTTCTTACACAACATATTATCTGAGAACAAGGAAAATGATAATTCGTATATTCCTAAATATGTGAGAAGCTTTATGTATGTATGTATATATTTTATATATATATTCTTTATTTTAAAAATTACTTTTCTCCTTTTTTGTACTTCATGCCGTTAAGCTGTGTTAAATTTGCTAGTGCAATTATTTAAAAAAACTGTCGTTTTTCTGTTACATTTTATACGGACTTATATGATAAGTTTGCAAGTATAATATAATAAGTAGTAGTGCTGAATTAAAACTAATCCATGTACCTGTAATTTTATAATTAAAGTTACTCTCTATTGTATTCGGTTTTCAAATGCACTAAAGTTATAGTAACTTTACTAAATGTGGTCGTGTTGTTTACTGGGTTATATGTAATAAGCACAAAAGTAGCACCATGACATGGTACTTGTTCCGGTCGCCACGCCCTATAAGAAATGTCATTAGCGAAATTTATTCTTTAGTTACTTAAATTCAGTCTTGCCCGTTTTAATTTCGATTTTATAGAATTTAAAGCTTACCTTCCATAGAACGCGATTTTGTGTAGAAGTTCAAGTTTGGCAAAGGGTTGAACAGCAACGAGTTGTCCCGAGAGCGCGAACCATCTTTTAAAACGTTTGCCTTATACTATTTTTCCACTTTCTAAACGGGGAAGAGAATCGATATGTTTGAGTCAAAAACTTTTAGAAATTCTTCTCCTTTGATGTTGGTTGCAGTGACAGCTAACTTCATCATTTCGATTTCTATATGACATTTGATATTTTAAATTTAATAAACGAGCGAAGGAAATTTAGTTCCTTGTAAATGATCACAAAATATTATTGTGGTAAAGTGGGACTTACAAACAAACCAGCATTACATGTATTGCTTTTGTTCAGTGAGCTAGAATATTATAATGATGACATCAGAATCAAATGTGTATTGTAAGTAACTAATTAAGTAAGTTATTTATTTCAGAATGATCGATTATAAAATTGATATTGGAACAGTCGAATACAAAACAGAAGGAAATACAATCTCAATACAAAACAAACGTAATAACCATGATAACAAAATAATTAAGCATTAAGTAATAATAATGATAACAAAACAATAGTAAACACAGAAGTAAATAGTAAATTATAGTAAACACAAAAGTAAATTAATAATTCATGCCTTAGCATCCCCCAACAGCTTGCGCCATTTACAGGGGGCATCGGCTGGCCATGAGTTATTATTACGCCTGCGGCTGTAGACCGACTTAAGATGTAACCTTTCCGCATTTGCCGTGGAATTTGGAAAACTACAGAAAACCAAACTCAGAAAGGAAGCAGCGGGGTTCGAACCCGGTACTGCCGGACTACGAGGCAAGTGTGCAAGCCACTAGGCCACGAGCCCGACAATTTAAAAATTAAATTAAATTTATCAGCTATTAATATTATTCGATATTGAAACTAAAGAAATCCTGTAAGGAGTAAAAGTCATTCATCACCAGTAATTCAAAGACATTCTGTTTAAACCGCGAACGAGTCAAAGTTTTCCATTGCTTCGGCAGCCTATTGAAAACCTTAATTGCAAGAACCTGTGGGGACTGTTGAAATAAAGTTAACCCAGACCTAGGAGTAGCTATCTCGCTTTGACGTCTAGTATTGTATTCGTGTTTATCTTTAGTTAGTTGAAAGTTGGTATAATTGTCAAAAACGTAAAGAGCAAGCTCAAAGATAAAGATGCAAGGCAAAGTAACTAATTTGTGATCAATGCAAGCTGGTCTGCAAGACTCTGAAGTTTTTAGGTCGGTCAAGCAGCGGATAATACGTTTCTGGCCAATGAAAACATCCCTAGCCATGGTTGAATTTCTCCAAAAAATGATTCGATAAGACAGCCTACTAATAACGTAGGCGTAGTACATGTCAAACATCTGCTGACGCGTCAAACTAGACTTTAAATTTCGAAAAAGAAAACATAAAAGGTTGATTTTGGATAATGGGTTCTCACAATGGGCTTTCCAATTCAGAGAACGATCCACCCTTACGCCTAAGAATTTTGTTAGAACCGCATTGTTAACTCCTTTATTATTTAAAGATACGTTTAAGTAAAAGCCTGGCATGGGCTGGAGTTGATAGGGGTGGAAACGTAAGTAAGTGCTTTTATCTTCATTGACCGGAAGCTCATTCATTGTAAACCATGAATACACGTTGCTTAACAATTCATTGCAGATGCTGGGCAAAATATCATCATCATTATCCCCGCCCGTCACCACGAAAGGAACATCGTCCGCATATAAATAGTTGAAGCTTTGTCTAGTTTCAATAGGAAATCGTTAATAAATACTAGAAAAACAGGACCCAGTATCGATACTTGAGGAACTCCAACATTACTAATCAAAACATCAGAAGCAAAATTATTTGGGACATTATTGCTGTTGCAGCAGATATTTACATATTGAGCTCTGTTACATAAAAATGATTCAATCCAATTTAAAGCAATTCCTCTAATCCCATAAGCTTGTAATTTCCTTAAAAGAATAGTGTGACTCACACAATCAAAAGCTTTGCTTAAATCTAAAAAAATTCCAACTGGATAAGTACCGTTTTAAATCGAAGTAACAACTTCTTTGAAAAAGGCAGTAAAAGTTGAACGATTTCTCCTAAAGCCATGTTGGCAATCTGTTCACGAGGACGGTAGCTTATTGTTACCTGTACTTTTTAAATAATTAATGTTCTTAGATGCGTTTTGCACCATTTGTTGGAACTTATTCCTTTTAAACATGCGTACCACACGATATTTATTCAGTATTCTTGTTTGATGACCTAAGAATCTGCTCACATAGCGTAGGAAATATTACCTGTCTACTATATTGTCAGTCTACAATCGACCTATCTAACTATATCGTACGGACTGATCGCAGAGCGGAAGTTAATAGTGAATTCAAAGCTAAACAATCGAATGATGTTAGCGCTTATATTCAATCAAATTTCCAGGACATCCGTGCACTCAAGACGTAAGCAAAAGACCTAGTAGTACAAAATTTGATACATCTTGTTATATGTCGAGCGCTGGAAATATGAAAGCGAGTTTAGCTTACTATTTTAGTTGCATTTAGCAGGCTTTTAAAATACATAGAAAGTAACGTCCTTAACTCAATTTCAAATGGAGTCTGTTTTTAGTTATATAAATTCAGCATTCTCAACGACAGACAGTTCTTTTCGCGATTATTTGTAGTAGTAAAAAAAGGTATTGCCGGTTTAATTTATTATAGTTTATTATTATAAGCATCTTTTTATTACAACTTGGCGTCTATATTACTAAATGCTTGACTCCTAACTAATTTTAACATATTTTTTAAACAGAGCTGAAGTAATTCATCGGTATATACCGTTTGTACATGAAACAGGAAAGTCCTCAAGAGATAATGTTAGTAAGAATAGTTTTCTGTTCTATAAGCAATAGTAAGAGGAAATAGTGTCTGTAGTTTAGCGTCTTTTTCTCCGTTTAGCCTAAAGAACGTACATAAACACTAAAATAAATTTACTAAGAAATTTTTATCCGGAGTGAATTCATAAATTAGAATTTGTTGGCGCTTATGTGTGTTTAAGTAGCTGTTGGTGGCTGGACTGTTGTTGGAACCATACATACTGTTTAAATGTCTGTGCTCAGAATATCGTTAATTCGTCAATGGTTATCCCCGAAGAGAGATTTTATTGGCGTTGAGCAACTAACATCTAACACTTTTATATTCCAATTCTCGTCAGATTGTTCCTATACCAGTACTTATTTTTATAACTAGATACGTTAGTGACACATGGTAATGGGTGTAGATAGTAGTCGTGAGATTCAAAAGGACATGATTAACTAACAAATTAATGTCGGAGTTTTTTTAGCTAATTTATTTCAAAGCCATCACTGCTGAAGTGGGTTGTCTTAACTAAGACATATTTAACAACTGAATAGCTGCAGTGATAAGAGCGACTGGCAAGCAAAGTAGGAGTCTAAACTTGCACTATAGTAAGTCTCAGGAAGTCGGTATTGTGACCTAGGTACCGTTTGCTGTTGCGACACAATTAACAGCATAGAATTACTTATGAAGAGCTAAAGATGTTATAAAGTCATTAGAACATTACAATTACAATGCAGTTTAGGTAACCACTGCAGGCGCAGCCACCACAAATAAAATATTAATCGACAAAAATTTCTACCTCAGCGCTTTTAATCTTATTTATATACATATTATACTATCAATTTTTGTAGTACTTAATATTATTTATCACTGCCTATTTTATTTGTATTTACAATTCCCATGTCATCTACACCAAATGTGTGACGACGTAACAGTAACAACCTATTATTATAGAAATAAAAAACTAAATGTACATTTTTTTAGTGTGAGCCGGGGTCCTTAGTTGCCGTGACTCCATTAATATATATATAATTATGTATAATGAAAATGTGTATCATGAAAATATAGAGAATGTTACAATAGTGCAGTGTTCTTCCATATCTCTTGCTATTCAAAATGAAGCAAATATATAAATACAAAAGTTGGTTAGCTTTATGAAGCATGAAACACAAATTTATTTCATAGAATACAAGGGTGTTCATTCTCTCGTAACCATTCAGTAACTTTAACTTTTTTAAATGAATATTTAGGTATATATAATTACATATTTGTATTACCTAACAAATATTAAGGCAACTTTATACGGGATAATGTTTAGCTACCATTCATCTTCTGGTATTGACATTTAAGTAAATCTGCATGCGTTTGAAATAAGTAGTTATATTTAAAATATAAATAAAATAATAAATAAAATATACGTTAACCTGATGAACATAAAATAGGTTGATAAATCAAATAAAATCTGTTGTTGCTTACAGCTTCGTATACATTTCAAACTTATAGCAATATGAGTCTGCATGGAGTTTACAAAAGATAAGCTAGTCCAAATAATTTACATTGTGAGAGAATGTGAACGAAATCCACTGCTTGCATCGTACATTATTACGTTATTCATTTTTATAACACCAGCCCACTTGCTCCTACTTGATCCCGAAGTGTTTCAAAAGCCAAAGATCCTGGAAGTCTTCGATGAAGATGACGTGTTTGATAAATGCACGATGCGCCTAGTGGATTTCGTTGACATCCTCCAAAAACGTAAATAATTTGTATTAGATCATGTGAACTCCATGCAAAAATGCACGTAGATTTACAAAAATGTCAGTACAGCAGGCGAGAGGTACGGAAAATTCAAATTTCGAACTTCTGTCTGATATTTCATCACTCAAACTTCTTTTAAAAAGCGTGCGCGTACATGGTGACATACAGAAATGAGAAATATTTGGAAATATATCCAAGACCACTTTAAAGCTGTATATCTGCTTTATTCTAACTAATTTCTAATCAAGCGAGAGCAAATTGTCAAAACTCTCAAACAAATTTAATTACCCTGAAAACTAATGGCAATAGCTGAATATTATCACGTATAAAGTTACCCTAAAATTTTTTAGGCAATTCTAAAATGTAATAATGTATAGTGTGTACCATTTAGAAAGCTAAAATTACTAGAGGTCACAGGGAAACGAAACACCGTGTATAACATGAAATAATATTGTGCTATATGTTTCATAAACCTAAACAAATTTTGCATTTAAATATTAGCTTTATTTCGAATAGGAAATATGGAAAAATATCGCACAATTGTAACACGTTGTACATATATAATGAAACAGTGTGGAACAAAAAAAGCCAATCAAGACAGGTAATTAGAAAGGACAGCTCCGCGTTTCTTTGTATTTGCAAGAACAGGAAACAAACGGTTAGTTAGAGTAGCTATTGATGCAAATGTCGTTTTCATGCTAACGTGGCTGCAGTCATAATTAATTAAAGATAAAACACAAACTATCAATAAATAAATACAAAATGGTAACACTCACTGTTAAAAATAGGTATGTTCATAGTTCATTTTTAATACCACAGGATAATCAAAAGATGAGTACAGGTATGCTATTAGATAGCCTGATATTTGAGAAAAGATGCATAAGGTGTATATTGAAAATTCAACGTCCTAATATATTTTTAAAAATTTGGAAAAGATTCGTTGCGTTAATGCAACGCTGGCTGTAAATGGCTTAATACGAATAAAATGCATCCCCTAGAAATTCTATTAAAAGATACTCATGACTAAACATAAGTATTAGAATCTTTAAAGAATATATTTTATGCCTATAAAGCAATGATGGAAATGTCGGCAGAATATGTGTCCACCCTGCAGAGATTGTCTTATTTTTTGCCACCAATTCATAAATTCATTTGAACTGGATGACTTATACATTTTGTTTAATTTTTTTAATCAATTTACCTAATTCTGTCGAGTAGAAATAACTTACTAGCTGAGTCAACTCAAATACCTGATTATTACAATTTCTAACATGGTAGTAAATTTGTAGACTCGCAGCGCATATACTTAAACGTTGGATTTAATGCAAAACTTAGTTAATTATATAAGTTAAGTTATGGAATAGACTTGCTACTTCAGCACAAAAATGTGTCAGTAAATGAACCAAGAAGGAAAAAAAAATAGCGTTAAATTTTACATGTTACAGTCGGTACACATGCCTGGATTTGCACTTTAAGTCCTATTACATAAATACTTTTGAACTGTATTATGACTCCCACCGTGCACCTGGTTTCTGTCTAATGTGAGAGTTTTAGAACGATCATTTTCATTCTGCGTGTAGCTCTGTGCGCTGAAACGGTACCTACTGTCTCGTCAGAAGCATACAACTCTCTCTAAGATATATCTGCGAAAACAATGCGGTGCAATCAACCTACCTAGAAATAGTTTTGGTAAATTTGTGTTAAATAAATGTATATTTATCTATGCTTACCACATAAATGGCTAGCACAAAATACGAATTACTTCCACAGCAAAGGTGGAGTTGTCTTTATTTGAATTGTTGTATTTATTTTTTGTCGTTCTTCCAATTAGTTCTATCTGTGGCAGTGCCTTTAAGCTCGCAAAATTACTTTGTGTGGGTGCGCCCATTCGATTTATATGTTCTGTCTGTAAAACTTCTCAACAGCGGTTTACAATGCCAATTATAAGACCCTTTTTGTACCAATTTTACAGAAGAGTTTTAATTTCTTGCAGTTAGGATGCACTTTCAAAGTCCTTCAGCCAAGTTCTGTTCAGAGACGAACTTCCTGAAGAACTATGTTTGGCGGAGTCAAAAAGCTTAAAGCTAAACTTATCTACACGACAACCTGCCGGAAGACTTCAACGCAGTAACCTAAAGACATGCTACTTGCCTATTTAATCTTTGTATTTTAACGTTTTTTGCTACCATGAATCATTAACGAGATATTATTAACTGGTACGCAAAATTGACACTTGTATATATTCTGATTTGTTAGAACAAACATTGTACCGACACTTTCTTTTAGTTTCGTTTAGGTCTCTTTTAGCATTGCTCGTTCTTTGGTTGCAAACTACGCAAACAGGTAAACATCATAATGTGGCTATCAATTTTTTGGACCTTGACTTCTACACCTTCTGCTGAAGTTCTTTTATACAACTAATGCTGTGATGTAATCAGCGTACACTGGTATAATCAGAACAGGAGATCAGTTATAATGTGAGTAGAATTATATAGTCATGCTCAAAATTAACAAAACCTAACGTTTATACACGATTAAAATTACTATCTTCATCCTGGTCGTTATCTTTGGTATCCAGATGAATTAAGGACGAGTTGCTCAAGCTATCAATATCATTGCGAGTGTTCATTCAGTTGCTGTGTCCGTTTGTAGACTGTATTTCAGGAATCATAGGCTTCTAACCTTAATTTACAATCTCCCATCAAATAGCAAACCAATCATACTGTCTCATTTCTGGACACTACAGTTATTAACCAAGTTACGAGGCGTATTTTTAAGTAAGTACGGTTTCAAAATATTAAAAACAAAACTAGGGAACTTTTTATAATAATTTTGTTTTTACATGAAAGCCTGTACTTTAACCTATATTTCCACATAATTGCCGCGATTATCGGGGCACTTTTCATATCGAACAACAAGCTTTTGTATTCCGTTGTCATAAAAGCCATTTGACAGTCGCTGATTCGCGGTCGTTTTGAGATTATCGTCGTCAACATAGCTCGTGAAGCGCCTGTTCTCTTTCACCTTTTTGTCAACATTTTGGATCAAATCGTCAGTAATGACAGAAGGGCAGTCCGTTCCTCGTCATGAACATTGTTGCGGCCATCTTTAAAAGTTCTAACCCACTTCCTTACCATTGTATCAATCATAATGGTTTCTCCATAAAGTTGACAGATCTGACGATAAATTTTAGCTGCTTTGACGCCTTTAGCACCAAGAAAGCCGATATCAGACATTTTAGATATACACAAAACAGTGTAAATATGGTCAATTGTTTCCGTAGTGGCGTCTGTGGCTTGTCAGCAGATGAAGGATAACGATGGGTATGCGTGAACTGCCGATTGCAGCACTGTAGCAATGGCATTTCAAAACGGTACTTATTTGAAAAACACGCCTCGTATTTTAATATATTGCAGTTTGTGGATTCTTTATTATTAAGTATGCTTTATACAAAAATTAACAAATTTGAATCCACGTCCTTCAACTAGCGCAAATATAGGGGTTTTTGATACAATTTTTCATGTAATTTAAAATTGGGAACATTGCGCACTCTAAGAAGATGGCCGCCAAAGTGGCCATTATGAAAATCGGTGACATAAGGATCAAAGATACCGCTTTATCTGTATGTTCTAATATAGAGTTCTATTCCGTAACTATACTGACAACGAAACAAATTTAGGTCCCCAGAAAGTTCACCAGGTTCACATCCAAATAATTTTTTCATTTTTATACACTGAAAGTTCTGATATCAAGTTATCACAGAGGCAATTTGAAATTGGAAGCAATATAAGAAAACACCATGTTGTGCAAGATATAACAGACATAATGCACTTAAGTTTAAAAGTAATTAAAGTCCTAGCACAACGAAACTTCAATAAAACCAATATCTCACAACCTCAAACATTGACAATAATGAAAAATATAAAATTCTAGCAATTAGGTACATATGTATTATAAGATTCGTTTCAAGTTAATTTTAAAACGTGATAGCTTCTACGAGAGAGAAATAATCAATTTGAACCTAAGACGCTTGTGTATAGTATGCGACCGGCAATCACCACTCAATACGAATTTCAAATTATTGAAAGCAGTAATTGGCCCACCAAATTACAATTTCATTGGTAATATGTACAGTCCACAGTGCAATTTTATTCACTGTCGTTGTTATTTGTGAAATTACTTCGATAATCTGAAGAAAAGCTCTAAATTACTGTAAATGGAAAGGAGCTTTAGTATATATCTGCTACATATATGTATGTATATACCTAGTTTCTGTTTCCTTTCACGTTTTGCTTCGAAAATTGCAAAATATGTTGAACTAATTTATATTGATACACATATGTGTATCTTTTTGCGCTATGATACAGATTTTGAACACATGCATTATTAAAATGTGCATATGTATTTTATGTAAAATTTTTATATGTGTAAATAATACGCATTTTAATGCAATGCAATGGCCAGTTAAGATTTATGCATTTAACTATATTGCGGTGCATACCTGTTCTATATAAAAACTTCAATATGGTAAACAATTCACATTTATTCAAGTCATGTTAGTGGAAGTCATTTCGTCCCTCAAAAATGTAAAAACAGAATCGCACCCTAAAAAACTACCATCATATTTCACCAACCCGAGAGTACTACATTTGCATAATTATTGCAAATAAATTGACCATCTACCCTCGATGATTCAAAATATTCCGGAAAATATCCAAAGTGTTACCTCGTTAGACTAGGCTACTCCGGAAGGGCCAATTAAGGGCAGGTAACAGGGGCGCATACCGTCGTGGCTAGATTATGAATAAGAGGTTTTCAGAGAGGCCCAACACCAATATCTTATAATGGGAAAAGGAAAGCGCCCTTGCAAATTCCACCGAACATTTAGAGTTAAGTGGCTATTTTGCATGCGTCGAAATCACTGGAGAAGTTCGGAAAATCTTGCGTGGAACGCAAAAATTCTTTATAATGATTCAATTAGACTTTATGAAGTTTTATACTTGACACTTATTACAGCTACCCCCGATGGTGTAAAATTTAAATATGCAAAGCGTTAAAGTTTGTAATTTAATTTCCATATAATCTAATAATGATTATAGCAGGATCTCTTGGACGGTAATATTCCGCTTAGGGAATATAATGCAGTTAATACCGTAGCAGACGATTTAATAAAATAATCCACCGTATAAATTTCACAAATAGCGTCCGTTTGTGTGAGAGCTCGGTGGTGATATATCGATTCGAACATGCACCACAAACGTGAGAACGAACGTTGCTGATCAATGTAAATAGAGAAACACTAATTTAGCGGTAATCGCAATCACCTGTGTTAGTACAACGATAGAGTAGCATTAAGTACATAATGCTTGCATCATATTTCCGAGAGGCAAAGTCGATGTAGCGAACAATTATAAGGTGCTGTTGAATATGTTCAAGGTAAAATTAAATGTGATGAATAGTTACAGCAATGACTACAGCAGGAGGTTTTGTAAGCTTGAAAATAATTAAGAACTAAAAAACATAATTTTGAAAATATTGTTACGTTAGAAGCACCTTTTTCCTCTTCGGATGAATAAATTTATTTTTTCTTGTTATCACATAAGTGTGGCAACTTTAATAATTCTAAGCTAATACTATGTAATAATCTATAATCTCCATCCAGCACTTGTATATGATTGCGTTTAAGATTTCAACTGATTCACTATATCCGGACTGACATCGTTGCAGTGCACACATTATGATCTATACAAAACTAAGTTTACAGGTTCATATATTTGAATATGCTGTTGATTAGGAAATGTTTGTTTGATAAAGATGGCACGGCTAGGAAAAATTAAAAGCCACATATATTTAGAATTGCACTTTTGTTGTGCTTTCTTATCAATAGCTAGCCAAGCGTAGAAGGAGAAGTTGTTCCTTTCCAACGTATACCTATCACCAGCTAAAAGCCAAGAAAAGAAACTGTAAAGTTATTAAAAATTTTCAAATACACTTTAATAGATTATTTAATCAAACAAAATTGTAATATATCAACACATCACACACATACAAGAATTTCATTACATCAATTTATAAGTGGAATCGCGAAAACCAATTATATCTAGGGAAATTTGGGCGAAGAAAACGGGCGTAATCTGCAGCAAGTTTCGAACTACGGCGTATATACACATTTTTAACGGCCATGTAAAACCGCATAAAACCATTACAGAGTCATGACGCAATACAAGGGTACAATAGCTATAAATTTTGCTTTGCGGTTATTACAAATTTAAGGTTTGAATCTATTTGTCACTATAATATGTGTAAAATATCTGTGAAACTAAGTACTGTGCATTCAAAATTATAATAAATTTACTTTTACAACTATTGTTGCATCGGCTGTTTCGATAATTCTGTTATTAAATGGATGCGAATTACCTATCTGCAGTATACGAATCTATTGGCCAAATTGACTCTAAACGAAGATATGTAAAATAGAAAAATAAAATTTAAAGAAACGAAATATTATTTATCATCCTTATTTGTAAAGCAATATTATAAGGCATGTGATAGTATACATTGTAATGTTATTCCATCCAGCCTTTTACTCACTCCATTTTCGCTTGACAGATTGATGTATATGTGCAGGTAATAAAAAAATAATAAAAATAAATTAATATGTTATTTACGAAACCATAGCTCTATCTGATATGTGTCTTTCTAAATTAATAAGTCAATTATTTAAACTGCGTAGCTTCAACACCATCGTACACATGAGAATAATGATTTGATTCATTCATTTTTCTTATAAAAATACGATCTCAATGTTAGAGAACGATAAACTTTCCAAGTTGGCATTATTTATGATTTATCCGCAAGTCGATGATGAGGTTTTTGGCTCAGTAGCCGTCTGACGTAGAAGCTGCGATATTATTATAAGTTCAGACAGCGACAAGGACGGAAGGACGTTAAATGCACCATAAAGATTTCAATCATATGTTTTGAGATAATATATGTCACTAAATTTGTACAAAAACGCACTCAAACATTGTAACAAAGTCACATTAATAAATTAACCGGCCAGAAAAAAAATACCATCTAGTTAGGGGCATTTTAGAGAAGAAAAGTAGGTGCTAATAAAATCAACAATTTTACGGTGACTGTATACCACGATTTCTGACCGGACCTCCGGAAAATTAATCCCGAATTGACGGTTATAAACAGTTGAAATCGGCTACGTGATTTTAGAAGATTGGAGAACAATCGAAGATCATCGACTACATATACCAGTGAGCTTGCAGCAGACGCACTTTTTCTTAATAGAACGTTGTCCAGAGCCTTTCCTCCCCGTAAATTTTATTAGCAGCGTTACAACTTAACGCTGCACCGTTGAGCAACAGTAACCGTCGATCATCGCGAAGATCCATTAAAACGTTTAGATATCATCCAGATTTCATAACCCCTACGAAAAAGACGTCCACCGTCCACCAGGTTAAGCGCGCGAAAAACAAAAAGCTGTCGAAAACGCACCCACACACTCAAACGCTCCAAATTAAGCTAAATTAATTCAATTAATATTTATGTTCTAAATTTAAACAAATAATTTTTTTGAAATAACTTAAACGTAAATTTTTGTATGTATGTTTTTTTTTTTCTAAATTTAAAATTACTTATTTGTAGTAAATTTAAAGGTAAAGGTATATGCATACTATATACTATTTTCACAATGAAAATTTTGGAAGCACAGATAACTTAGTAATAAAAAATGAAGATACCAAGCATGGGAATTTTGCAAAATATTCTAATAAGCGTGGGATGACATTATTATTAACAAACACGAGGAACCTAAAGGGAGAGAGATAATAAGAGATAATAAAGGATGTACAATATAGTTCGAGGTGCATAATATGAGAATTAAACGAAGATGCTGTAGAGGCAATAGCGTTAGCTTAGTCACAAATCAGATAACGATCTTCCTTCCTATCCTTCGCAGTCTACTGAGTACTTTTTCCATGCTACCAACTGCTGCTTGGTCCTCGTTCAACACATTATGCAACGCTTCTTCTCCGTATCTCTTTCGTCGAAGCTGTGAACAAAGAAGAGAAATCAATAAAAATATCTTATATTGATTGACAACAACTGCTGTTTATGTCAGCGACGATAAAACAAAATGATTAATTAGAAAAGTAAATCAAAATAAAGTAAAAGAATTTGGAAATATACGTAAATATATTACTTTGTTCTAGCAAGGAACACAACACAAAAATAAAGTTTAAATCTGCCCACCCTTGAAATTGTTTTTCGATTCTTTCCCAGACGAAAACTTTTCGTAGGAACATTAAAATTTAAAATGGTACGTTTGCTTGAAGTAGCTTGAAGTAAAAAGGTTCTCGTTTTCAATTGTCCTTCGGTTGCGATGAAAAAGATATTTTTAAAGCAAAGGTGCACAATTGCAATCTGTTCAAACCAAATTGAAAATATATGCAAGATACAATAAACAAAACTAAAGATAATGTAATTATCTTAAAAATGGATTCCGACTCACCAGAGAGAAAACGAAAACTTTTATTTTGTTAAACGAATAATCAGCAGGAATATAGGAGGAACATGCCGCCCAAACTTAAGAAACAAAATGATAGACACTAATCTCTAGGGTATTCCGATAACATTATTTTATGTGTATCTACTTGCTTCCACATAAGTGCTTAACAATATTAACTATTACACCTGTAACTGTGCTTTGTAGCTTAAAAAATCAGGACACCTTATGCTACTACTATAAATGCAGTTATGGAAAAACTAGCATAAACAAATTCAAGAAAAATACAATTCTAGATTTTAAAATGCAAAACGGAGTAATGTCAAATACAGTTCTGCTTAGGGACACCAATATCAGATGTAGAAAGAGGTTTGCGTTAAAAAATGACAATGGCAATGATCAGGACGAAAGTTCTGCTTACGGTTTGACAAAAGTGTTTATTAATTGTGCTAACAAAGTAAAACTATCACCATAATTGGTAGCTTCCTTTATTTGGGCATACACACAACAAAGTTTCTGTAGTACCATATGAATTTTTAACAGGATATTTGATTTTCGTAATCTCCTGGCAAAATTATGCATCGAATATAATACTGAACTACAAAGAAATCCTAATGCATGAAAGAAAAACATTTAAAAAAATTATTACATTTTATACAGAGAATATTTACTATAATGGTAACTCAAAACAGTAAACTCTATTAATGCAAAATTAACAAGCAAAATAGATGCATACAAAAATTATAATTCCTTCTAAACTTGGTAGTGAGTGTTAGATTCTCTATTCAAAATAACTTCAAACATCCGGGTCTTCATACTGACTATTAAATTGGTCAACGTTGAAATAGGATTATCATTCCAACATTTCGTTGCCACTGATTTTATTTATTTGATGTTATAGTATTGTTTATTATTGGCATCAAAATTTTGGCTCGTAGCAACTTCAGTGTTTTTGTACAAATCGAGCCAAGAATATTTTAAATTATCAGAGCCGTTCAAGTTGCATTTTTTTTCTCGTCAGAGTATATGTCGTTGTTTCACTCGTGATCCTATCTCATATCATCTTGTGCAAATTTTAGTTTTGCCTCTTTATGTGTCTCCTTTAAGTGTGGTTTTAAAAGCTTTATTATCCATATCTCTTAGTTTCTGGTAAATTGAAATTACATTTTTTTGTTGCGCGGTTGCATTATCCGAAGAAGCTGACCAAAATATCGATGAGCGCTGTTTTCGAGTTAGTTTTTGATTACTTCCCTTAGCACGATTTTTGCCGGAAGGATTAGCCAATTTAATAAAATTGTTGATGAGATGATGGGACCATCCTATCTTATCTGTGGCCCGGCTTGAAAACCCCTGCTTTTTATAACAATTTTTTTTATTTTGCCTCCTGAGATAGCAATTTACCTTTCTACAATTTTATTAACATAAATATACATATGTATACTTTTATAATATATATATGTCACAATAAATAAACTTGAAGACGTGTAGAGGCTTTTTCACATTGAAAGGTAATGCCTGATTTCGTAGGATCTCTACCTAACTCTGTGGAATTATAGAAATTTCACTCATATTTATACATTTATAGGGCAGGTACTTACCCCACGTGTCTAACAGTTGTGACAGTGATGAAATAATGTCTTTATGCTATTTCCGTACTTTTAAAAATGTAATTCTAAGTTGCAGCTAAATTTGAGAAACATACATCAAGTTGAATGTTTGAAGAAACTATAAAATGAGCAACGACAAAAAAATTGGGAAACAAGGACTGAATAGAATCAAGAACAAAATCAGAGGTCAATGCAACTAGTACATAATTAAAATTATATCTGGAGCACAATAATAAATATAACAATTTCTGATTCACTTTTATATTTAACTCAATAATGGTTTTCATAACATTAATTTTATAGTATAGTATACGAAAATAAATATATTAAACTATGTATGTATGTGTAGGGACTGGCGTGGTTGGTGAATGATCCATCGAAGGCAACGTAACGTTGTACGTCCTAACGTAAATAAAAGCTATGAGGCCCAATTTTCTGTTTATCTAGACAGTTGTAAGAGCAATCACTAATACTTTAAGGTCATATCACAAGAGACAGGAATGCAAAAAAATGATATACCTAAGGGAAGACTAAAACGGAGAAACAAATCTAGCTGACATCAGGAAAACACAAAATCTTTAATTACTTTATAATTTATATTATATACGACAAAACAACTTTCAGCTACATATCATGGGTACTCCTCTACCGAAACAGTTACAGCCTGTTTCAAATAGTCACAGTTAATAGTTAATAGTAGTCAAATAACTGATTGTATAGATCCTCCTTTAAAAGTGTAGTATAGCTTTGCTGACCTATTTGCACGAATTGCAATTAAATATATTATTTGTTTTAACAATGACGTGACGGTTTGATTTGTTAACCGAAAGAATTCAGTGTTACATTTAGCGAAATAATCTCGCCATATTTAGTATACTTTTCGTTTTCTTAAAACGATTTCAACTTCATATAAGAACTCAACGAACACAAAATATTAATTTTTTGTAAGGAACATTTGAATTGGCATATAATAAGTTATTTGACATAACATTTGACAACCTTAAAGCGAACATAAAAGGTTTACTTTACATACCATGTTTTGGAAAGTATGCATTTTACATATAACTAAAAGCTATGATGATAACTTTACAGCAAGTGCGTCGATTTTAAATGTTTCGCATCATAGATTAATTTCAAGATGACGCTGGTAATCCTCTAATTCCTCTAATTCAAGTGGTTTATATTGAACAAGAATTCATTTGTTGAAACACCTTTAGCTTAATGGGAAACTTTACTCCAGCAAGCATAATCGATAGACGCCTAGATATCAAATTTAAATTTAATTTCATAGGATTTACTCCACTGGATCTCTAAAATATAAACATTGAATGTAGGTAACATAAGACGCCAGGGTTTAATCTAGTAGGATTTATTCGCATCACAATACAATACATACAGCATTTTGTAGTTCTTGTAGCTGTAGGTGTATGTTAACACACACAGGAAAGAGATACCGTCACAGGCAGTACATTAAACTAACAATCATCAAAAAGTGAACATTAGACCGTCACTGGGGCATAATCCGAATTGTACGGCAAAAACGTCATCGTATTCCACTAGGATTTTAGTTTTAACCCGGCTTAAGGATTTGCACGTGAATTTGGCCCGGCCTGCCTGCTTGTAGGATACTGGGCACAACATAATATAGCATAATAGGCGTTTGCGTTCTTTGTTCCTATGTCGAGGAAAAGATCTTTTTTGAGCCTCTTTTCAAAAGGATTTAGATAAAGTATAAAGCGCTACCGTTGACCTTAATTATATAGAAATATAATAACATAGTGAAGACGTACAAATTCGTAGATTACATTCATGGGATGGTTTGTTTCAATCAAGTTGTTATTACATTCAATCACTGTCACAGATTATATGTATGTCGGAATCTACGTAACTTTTCTTGTATTTTTCCCTACATGGGAATTACACCTACTGTTGTTACAGTCTTTATGATTGTGGGCTAATTCACGTAAATAGAGAATCAACATCACAAGATACGATACAGCATTTTTGTCTTCAAGTTAACTCGAAATAGACTTTTGATTGTTTCCATGACTGCTCTCAAAAGCTATGGGAAATGTTTTTACAAATTTTTGTTCTCATGTGAGACTCTTTATAGTTCGATAGTATTTGCCGCGATGCCTCTTTCATGAGCCGAAAGAATACTACAACTAACGGTTATGAGTTCTGTTTGCTGGAAAGAATACGAACCTAATATTTGCATTGAATATGTAGAACACACCCACATTTATGGCCGATGACAAATTGCAACTTGCCAACTATAATAGTAAGCAAAGCTGTGGAATTCTATTCAACCTGATGAAGTATTATCATAAAGGCACCCTGATAATCTGCTTTCTGTCCATGCATCCCTTGGATTCCTCGATTTGTATATCACATATGGAGACAAAAGTTCATCAGCCTCATTTCCACAAATAATTAACCAAATTTAACTTTTCGAGTAATTCGTTATTCTTTCTATGTACTTAACCCACTCTTTGTTAAAACTTTTTTTGAACAAATTGTCTACCACGTTTGTTTTGTCGTAGCCAAAATTTGCATGTGGTAGTACTACTTCTATGTCTTTCGTAAATCTTTTAGGTACTCCTTCATTAGCTTCTCATTGATTGGTACTATACTTTACTATAGGAACAATACATTGTTCTTCTGCGTGTTTGCGTGCGGACCTTTGAATGCAGGCAGATCTTTGTCAATAGAAAATCTCTGCGAAGAAAATATTCATCTGTCTACAGAACTCGACAGCACTCTTCAACCGTCCAATGCTAATGTTCATGTTCATGTTCGTAGATGTTAGGCTCTTTCTCTTCCCGGCAAGTTTTAGGCTAGATACATAAAAAATTACAATGCATTTCTTTGTTCAGGTGTAAGACATTTTTGAAATTATTTTTGAAGCGTTCTCCACAAATACGCCTTCTCTTGTTTTTTCCTACAGAAAGTCGAGGAATTTTTTAAGAACTATGTAAACCATTTCCAATACTAATTCAGGGTGTTTACAAATTGTTTAGTACGGCCTAACTTGATCTAAAGAGACGCCATCTTCACTGATCTCCAATTTCACATGCTGTATATATTTTACTCCCGATGTTGAATTCCATTGATGCCAGATTTTTCTTTGATAGTATGAATTTCTGTTAGATCTATCCCATTCACACCTAAAACGTCCATATTTTGGGTAGTCTTCTTACATACTCAATAATGTAACAACTATTTTGAAATCACCTGATATTTTCCAACTATGTACTCGATAAAAAACCAAAGAAGTGCCTATAATAGGCGCTCATGGTATGTTGTTGGAATTCACCCTGCGGGCGAATGCAATGAAAATAGATCAGGCATTAAAAGCGGACCACGTGATTTCGACCTTCTAGGTCTCATCAGCGCTACTCCGAATTCAAGATCTACTTTCACCGCCTTCCGCCGTCTATTTATGTGTATGATACTCCATACAATGCACTAATTCCAACCTCGCGCCCTCTGGTGAGCAAGGTAGGAAGTAGCACCCCGCAAGAACGCTACAGGCAAGTCAGTATACAGCGGATACCGATCTAAGCGTCTATTATATTTGGTTTTTTATAATGGCATTTGTCGACGTTTTCACATGTTCTTGATATTTAATTAACTATAAAATGTTTCGAAAATGTCATGACTTTTTAGCCATACTGGCATAGGCAAATGGAACAGAAGGCGTTGCATTTTTATAGTGGAGGATAACTCTATTCGGACTGTTTTCGAAGCCATCTATGAAATGTTTCGACTTGTGTGACTTATATCATATATTATGTACTTATATCCTCATGCCATTAATTGCAAAACAGCAAAGTAAAATTTGTTCGTTGTGTTTAAAGCACGTTATATGCGTGCCTGATTCTAGTAGATTACATTCTTGCTACCTCAATTTTAATAGTTATGGTTTTCGTTTACTTAAGTTTAAATAAATATAAATAACTACATCGCATCATTCAAATAAGCTTGTGTAATGAAAATGGAGTTAAAAGGCTGCTGCAGGGGCCCCGCATGGGCCTTATATTTCAGAAAATGATGTAGATTCATGAATTACACTTTCTGCGTTGCCGATATATCTTTCATTGTCTTCAGTTATTGGTCTAACAGGTCCTGGAAGTGTTTCTGTGTGTGGAATTAATCTGATCAGAAGGCACACTACACGTCTCTTAGATTTCCAAATTGTGAAACCAACAGTATCTGTAAAATAAGAATAATATAATAGTCTTTCTTTCATGCTATTGATACTGCAAACAATGTGCAATTATGTTTATTTTTTGAAGAGTGTATTAATTTAACGTAATAAGTTGCGCAACAATTGTAGCATGACTAGTCCATTTTTAGATCACCACCTGCTATTCCGAAATAATATTTGTAAACCTTCCGTATAATGAGTGAAATCTTCTTCCTATGCATAGCAAACATGAGCATTCCGTAGATATAGCAGACGTTCTCAGGCGTATTTCTACAGGTTCTGCAAGGAGGCATTTTCTAGAGGAGAAGTATATATTTCAATATATTTGCAAATGTAGATATTAATATATTCTACTGACGTCATCTAACACGAAAGTCCGAATAAACTCAAAATTTATTACTCTTTCTGTGTTAGGCTAGGTTACAACCTGTTTGGCATACTTCTGTGGTTAAGAAAACTCGTAGGTACTAAAGAGAAATATGGGCACACATAAGAAACGTTTCTACCAGTTAAAAAGTAATGCCAGTTTAAAGCATAATTTTAAATGGTAGATGGTAAACGGTCTGTATATTGAAATAATTCTGTTTGCAACAGGAATTAAAGCATCCGAAAAATGAAAAAAAAATACAAAGTTGATTATTGCCAACTACTGCGAAAGCAAATTTTGCCAACTTTGTCGATGTCTGAAAAGTATCAGTTCTACTTGAGTGGAAGTTTTCACGAAACCTTCTGAAGAAGCTGTCAGCATGATCAGAAAAATGTTAAGTGTAAACTTATTTTTCGTTAACACCCGGAGGACTTTGACACAAGTATCCGTTATATTAGACATATATCCTCGTATAACTTGAAAAAACTGTGTCTGATGACAAATCTACAATTTGATAATTGAATTGAAAATCCATTGGAAACACATACTTGGATGCGAGCCAAATGACATCTATAGAACAGTATTTGATAATTTTTCGGTTACTTTTGTCAACAATGATACGATATTATAAGACAATGTGTTCTTATAGTATTAAAAGTACTATCAAAAACAGTGAAAAATGAAATGTGATAGTACAAAAATTGCTTCAGGGCTAAGTAAAACGTGCAACGAACGACACTTATATTAAAGCTTCTGTTTTTTTCTTTGCCTAGTATATTACCCTAAATTTGCAGGTAGTTCAAGATATTACAGGTCAGAATAATAGTTTCTAATCTAATGATCACGCTCGAATACAAAACTTGCTCCTGTTTCCCATCAAACTATCATCCAAATGACAATAAATATTATCAGAACATAATCTCTGTAATAGTAAATAGATGCAAAACTGCATAATTTAAAGAGAGAACTGGCACATATTGATATAACATATTTTTTATATACATATGTAAAAGAGTCTGCGTAATCACACTCATCATAACAGACAGCTTATTACGTGTGCACGTATTACATATGTTCCAAAAACATTTTCTACATAAAATATTTCACTTCGATTTCACAGCACTACCTAACAATTTACAATGTCATTTGCATCTGCAAAACAAACCCATATCATTCGGTAATCTGAAAAGCGTGCCCGCGTATGTGTTTACAGCGTTAAAAAACTTTAAATTCGAACGTGCAAAACATGTTCTCATGTTTGTCCAAACGTTGTCCGTTCGTAATTTATTCGAAAGCCTGCGAAATTCAGGCTAATTTTATTCGGGGATATATGTTAACGTGCTTATAAACCAATCTCCAACGTATGTAGGTAGATCGATTGTAAATAAATGTTTCTTATATTAGGATTGAGTCTGCAAAAAATATATTGGTGTAGTACAACGGATGACTTTTAAACTGTAGCGATAAGGCAATATCTCATAAAGGTTTTAGTATTTTCTATCTTTCAATTCCAAATGTATTTCCACTCTTAGATCAAACAGAAATAGGTGGAAATACATCTGGGATTGAAAGATAAGGTCGTAACAAAGATATATGTATGTATTAATCGTATCTTCTATGTATGATACCACCCGAAAGTACTGCTTATAAACTGTCAGAGTGCTACATCGACATAATATTAGCATTGAATTACACCCTCAAATTATATTTCTAGAATAAATTATTGTATTAATACTTTGGGTAATGCATTTCGTCGGAAATATACCACAGGTTTATGAATATTGTAATGTGAAATTTGATTTATAATAAAATCAAGAAAAAATTGAGTTTTACTCTTTAAATTAAAATTTGGGGTTTAAAAAAAATTAATCTCAGGGGTTCGTGAATTCTGGGCTCTACAGCAGGTGTAGAGAACAGAATATGAGAGCTTACCGTACGTTACAAAATACCCAAGTGAAAAAAAAGTAAAAAAAAAATTACAAGACAAAAAGATGTTTTACGAAAAAAAATTAATTTTATTTTCTTCAATAAACCTATAAAAATTTGTTTACACTGTGCAGAATGACGTGGCAATCACCACAACTAAATTATTATTTATAAAGACCTTATTTGGTAGTTTTTGAAATTTTGTCCAACTTTTTGTTGGGAAAATTTTTGTATAAAAAAAAATTAACTTTGAAATTTTTATTTTTTTTATTAAAATAAATAAATTTTACCCTTTTAACTCAATTTACTAAAAAAAAATTATTTCTAAAAAAAAAATTTTAATTTTTAAATTTTTCAAATATTATTTTTGTACTTAGAAAAATTTACTAAGTTTTAATTTTCAAAAAAAAAATTTTTCTTAAGTTTTTACAACTTTCCAAACTTAAAATTACTTAAAAATTAAATTACCTTATTTTACGTGTGTGAGTGTGTATGTGTGTGATTTTGGAAGCTTCTGTCTTCGCGCGCCTAGACGGATGTTGGATGGACGACGTTCTTTCCGTAGGGGTAATTAAATTTAAATTAGGTGGAAAATGTTGATGTTTAAAGTACTTTTTCGAAGATAATCGTTGATTTGGGCCCACGGTGCACCGGGGTAATTTTAATAAATTTTACGTAGAAAATTAAACGCTCTGTTCGACGATCTATGCAAAAAGCGGAAGTTTCTTGCTCTCGCACGGCTTTTTATAGGTGATTCGCAATTGTCTCTAAATTTCATCAGAAATACCTTTTGATAGTCATCTGTCAATCACGGCAATCAACGATCGTTGATGGATTAATTTATGCACGTCCGGTCGAAAATTTGTTGTATACAGGGTCACCGAAAAGTTGTAGATTTTAATTACCACCTACTTTTTCTTCTTAAAATGCCCCTAACTGGCTGGTCTTTCTTCTTGTGTGTGTGGAATTTAATTGTGTGATTTGGTTATAATATTTATGTGTGTTTGTGTACAAATTAAATGATATAAAATTTATTAATTACCTTATAAAATATGAGGGATAATATTGTGGTGTATTTAACATCTTTCTGTCTTTGTCGTTGGCTGGACTTAACATAAGATCTCTGCTGAGCAACACTGCCCTTCTGCGTCAGATGGCTACTGAGGCAAACCATGACATCGACTCGCACATATGCGAAGAAAATACCGATGGTGCCAACTTGAAGAGTTGCGCATCCTCTATCATTTGATAGTGTAGAATTGGATTTAAATGAATTAATTTTAAACAAATACCTCGCATGTGTGCAATCATGTTAATGTTACATATTTTATAAAATGGAATTAAATTAAATTGAAGAAATGCACAGATCAGATAGTTGGTTATAGTTTAATGAATATTAAATTAATTTAGTGTTTTTTTATCTTTTTAGATTACCTACAGCTGGATGATCATCTGTCAAGTGACAAGTGGAATTGTAAACATTGAATAAAATGTAATATAACATTACAATATTATAGATATATGTATATATATCGCTATTTTAATGTTACTAGAGTAACAGTGAATGTAAGACCACACTACCAGAGTTATAGGGCACACTTGTTAATTTTATTGTATTTATAAATTCTATCGTATCGTGAACGTTACGATGAGCATTAGTTAGTCGATTGCTTACATAGTTTCTTTGAAAATGTTATTTTATGATAATTACAGGACACTAGCTTTCCGCTAAACATATGCTGTCGTAAGTATTCTATAAAATTTTATTTATTAAGAATTTTATGGAAACAGTAGACTCATGATCAGATTCTAGAAGCAAAGTTCACGTAATATCGTAAATAAATACAGGTATCATGGTTCAAATTTGACCCGAGCTATACTAGCATTGAAAAAATTAAAAATCAATCTTTTTATTAGGAAGTAGAAAAATTTTTCATCTTCTGTACATTCAACGAGATTTCGATGGTTCCATCTAATTTTGTAGTTCCCCTATAACTGTTATTATAGCTATACTATTTTGGTATAAGTTGGTAATTGCCTACAGTTAGTATTAGATATATACGAGAAGTGCTCTTTGGTTACTGTTTCGGTTATCGTTTGCAGAAGTATTACTGAAGAAAGTTCCAGTCGAATCTCGTTCATATATTATCTTGATGTTAGTCCTTATAAGACATTAACTTTGCAGGAATGGAACTGCTTGTTGTTCGCGTGTGATTATTGGAATCAGAAGGAGAAATTTCGAAATTAAAGACACACACACTCTTAAAAGCGTAAAGCAAAGCAGATGGTGTGCATGTTTATTTATTTTATTATTTCAAAGACGACTTCCGGATCCTTGGAATTTTACAGCATTGTTGGCGCTTGAAAAACCTCTTGTCCTTCAGCAGACTGGAACATACAAATTTATCTACATTCTTACATCCAATATCATAACAACCGGATGTTGACAGTCAGATGGTGCAATTTGACACCAAGATGCATCGAAGCGTTGCATTCAAACTTTTAAGAGTTGTGAGACGTGTATGACAACAAATTGGGTCTGCCCCACCTGTTTAGGTAGTTTTCTACGATTTACTGAAATTATAGTCTGTTAACTGCGAATCCTTAATCCACAGCTTGTCTACAGGGTTGCTCTGGCAATTATTTTTATGATTTAACAAAGTACTTCTAATTAATTCTATCTGTTCATTTGATGCTTATGTGCTCCAGTTCAATTTCCATACTCTCTGAGCTGTAATTTTTATGTGTCCTTCGTTCAGGTTATCTCGATCAAGGCATGTTCCCTAAATACAAATTAATAGTTTTAAACTGTCGCTCATTTGTACCTCCTTGTATGACTGAATTTCGTCCGTTGTTAGCTCTTTCTTATCTCTCATTACACATTTTCACCTCGTTTTTCTCCAATCACTTCTTCCTTTGCATCTGTTTAGGTGATCTGGTTGCCCCATGGCAACGAGTCGTCCACCGATACCGCACCGTAATATTAACGGATTCTGTGCGATTGATTCTCCTCCGATCTTCGGAACCTGTCATGTCATATTAACTCGACGATTTTGTCTGTATTTCTCGTAGCTTCCTTTGTATTTCTTGTGGAATTCATAATTACCTTCTATTCATTTTCTTCCTTCTAATTATTCGCTATTGAGCATTGTTTACATGTCATTTTTCTAGGTCATGTAGTTTCAATCTGTGACGTGCAGTCTAGGCACTCGTCGTTCGATAATTTACCTGTTCTTCCGGTGCAAATTTTAAATGTACCGCTTGATTTTTCCTCCCTGCCTAATTTCCACCTTGGTAGTCGTTGAGTGGTCTCTACGCGTGATCTTGGTTGTTCTCTTCCGGCCTTCATGGTGGTGATCTGTTGGCGATTCTATTTCAAATATTGTGATCCTGTGGGATTATACGACGTTCGTCGGATTATTATCGCCTTCAGTTAAGATTTAATTGTATCGATATGGGCGATCTTCGCTATATATGATTTGTCGAAGATGATTTCCCGGATCGGTGTTGTACGCCACGTCATCGCCCATTTTGAAAATCCAATATTACACATTGGTGAGTCTTTTAATTATCTTCTCGTAATGTATTCCCCTTTTAATGCCGTTTTTTTTCCTTTCCTTTGTAAGAGTTTCTTTTGGTATAGATATTTTATACATACATATTTTCCCGGTAATTTTGTATCAAAATTAGAGGTCACCGCGTTGAAGGTCAATCCTTCCTTTCATCGTGTCTATAGCTTCGTTGGATTTAACAAGCTCACGGCGGTGACGTCATCTACCCCCATGTGGATAAGGTTGAAACTGCAGTAAACAATCTTAAATAAAGTGGTTTAACAAAGTAAAGTATTATTTATTTTAAATTCTATAATTCGTTCGTGCTTTACTTTTTTTTGTTTTTTTTTTCAAGTTTCATAATTAAATGTTATCTTATTAACACTTTGTGTTTACTATTTTATGTCATTTTCCCATTTAAACAACTTGTAATTCTAAAATTAATTTTACACAGGTGAATCATAGTCATACAGATCAATCATAGCTAATACTGTTTTTTACACTCAACTTTACGTCAGATAATGACAATTTTAGCGATTTAGGTATAGAATTGTATTTTCCCAGTTAAGCGGCAGTTTTCGCTCTAATATTGCGATTCAACTAATCAGAATCAAACCCATTTTTACTCAAAATCATGTTTTCGACTTATAGAACCGCAAATAACTCAAAACCTATCACATTTAGCTATAGGGAACGTTCAATAAATAATAAAGTTCGTGAAGAAAGGAGTTTACTCCAATAATAAAATACAGGCTGTTCCATTTGAAAGAGGTGAGAAAATAAACATTCCGAGTTATGACTCGGCCTGTATATAAATATTGAATAAGCCGATAAATAAATAATTTCTGATGAAAGGAGATCACATTAGAAATGTTTCTAGCGCAAATGAATTATTTTATGTGGAAGCCGTAGTATGATAGTAAGCAGTAAAAATATAGGAGTATATGATAGGGACATCCTCCATTTAAAATAAAGTAAGTTTAGTTTACCCTGTCTTTATTTGACACCCTGTATAGTTAAAAAATTTTGAGGTTATAGCCCCTCACGCGCTTCAACTTTTATCTTAATAACATTTTCTCATTTCTGTTATAATACAGGAGTAATTGGATTTCCTCGCACTAATGCCCACCCTGTTAATATACCAAGCGTTTAAGGTAGTCGATTTCAAGTTTTATTTAGCGTTATTAGAATTTAATCGTTTATTATTATATTTTACGCTGTGAGGTTCCGTATCTGATCAGATAACAACCGTTTACCTACTTGTAACTTACCGGTTATACTGGCCGTAATACTTCTGACGCATTTTTAATTACTATTTCTATTATTAATCTTTTACATTTTATATACAATAAATTTTATTTTGACTGTTTTGACGTGTTTGCCTTATTTTGGGAAGAACTCCTCCGTCTTACGAAATTCTGCGTCCGGAGTTTTAATAAGAAAACAGTGGCGCTGTATATTTCTGAACAACAAAACGACCCACTCCCGTCTTCACTAGTCATGTAGTCACATCTGGTTGTAAACTAACATGTGCATATGTATATTTTTAGTCGCAGGAATCATTAAGAAATAGGTACCCTAAGAAATAATAATACAGAGATGCTGCTGGCCGCCCCTGCCACATCATCTGTCATAAAATAGCACACACCTCCTTGAAGTTAAATATATCCCTCAACTGCAGCATACGAATAGTTTGAAATTTGGAGTATTATTTTTATGATCTAGGAGATTGTAGCACCCTTCTTAGAGAAAACTAAAACAGAAGCAGAGGTACTACATTTTTGTTTTAACTACTGGCATATGTATTTTCACTGTTTATGTGGGTTATAATTGTCCTTTTGGACTACCCGCCTCTGTTATAGGTTTCTATATTTCTAGCAAGTAGCTGGGTTATAGTTTACTATATAATTTACTATTACTCGCCGATATTTACTACAGAAGCTTTTCACAGCTGTCATGCGTAACACTGAGCCTAACATAGATAATTAATTATTAATTTTAATTTAACTGTTATAATATTCATCTTCAAGAATGACTATACATGACACTATATTCCTAAGGCAGAATTATTTACATTGTAAGATTTCCTATGTATTACCGTTTCGTTAGGTACAGTGGAGAGCCTCTAAATCGACACCATCGCAAGCTAACGTCGACCTTATCTACTAGTAATAATATCTATTATAAATCTTAACTGAGGGTCACATAACGTAACTCCCTTTACATTGCTATTAAGGTTCAGGAAATTTCGTAACGGTGTCGATTAAGCTGCTGTCCACTGTACATACTGATACATCATTACAATGGTAGTACACTCTATAAGCAGGAGTGGGGCAGTGATCTTGAACAGTACACAAAGCATATTGTCTTCTTGTGACTACTTGACTTCTACGAAACATCTCTAATAGATTTTCCCCTACACTGAAGCAACAATATTAGCAGCATTTCATGGAAGCTAACTTAGAATTTCATTATTAACAGTACCAGTGTTGGTAGTAAACTGTATATCACTTGAATTATTTTATTCTAATCATACACATTTATACATATCAATTATGAAAAATTAAAACTAAAAATATCGCGAACCAAAATATTCTAACGGAAAGGAAACTAAACCACCCGTTTGATCTTCGTTGAGTTGAATCCAGCCAGGGAATGTGATATTTTGTTTATTAACACGATATGCAATTGATATGTGTATATCAAAAAAATCTATTATACCGCGCTGAATCCACCTAGCGCATGTGATACCGTTTTTATTACACGAGATGTAGTTGGTATGTGTGCACTTGAAAAACCTATATTTATTTAATAAATGACTGCCTGCGGCATAGTGTCCCAGTGCAATCAACAACTGATTGATTGGCGGGAAACCATTCCTTCCACGAGCATAGTTTAACCTGTATGTGTATAGAAACGTAAGGAAAATTTTTCATATTCTACGTATATTCTCACTGACTATCTATGCAGATGGTT
Organism: Holotrichia oblita; assembly: GCA_023690525.1. NCBI lineage: Eukaryota > Metazoa > Arthropoda > Insecta > Coleoptera > Scarabaeidae > Holotrichia > Holotrichia oblita. Next base: position 60,575,417 of record CM043021.1, read on the forward strand.
CCTTTGCTCCCGTGATTCCGAGTAAATACTAACTAGTATAAATCATCATAAGTTATGTCTGACGTCCGTTTGAATTTACGGCTAAATTAAATTACTTCTTTCCTTCAAACATCAGAGCCGCTCAAGTATTCGGTTTAAACCTAATCTGCGTCGAGGTGCATCCAACGGTTTCAGTTCAAATCTTCCTGATTTTCACAAATTTATTTATATAAATTAATATTATCATTCTAGAGATTCCAATCGCGCAAAAAACGTTATAAGCATGTCGAACGTTAAGGGTTACCGTCCTCAAACAATTGTCTTCGAACGGTAAACATCCCTTACCGTTCTCCATACTTAATATACTATAATGCTCTCTATATGCTTTGATTTAATGGAGCTACTGTTATGGAAAAGCCGAAATAATAGTATATTATGACACTAGTGCATAATCAAGCTTTTAATAATAATAATAATAATAATAATAATAATAATAATAATAATAATAATAATTCATGCCTTAGCATCCCCCAACAGCTTGCGCCAATTACAGGGGGCTGGCCATGAGTTATTATTACGCCTGCGGCTGTAGACCGACTTAAGATGTAACCTTTCCGCATTTGCCGTGGAATTTGGAAAACTGCAGAAAACCAAACTCTTTTAAAGCACGAGTAACGAGTTTAAAGCCACGACGCGAAGACTTACGTCATAGTATAAAAGCTGATTTTTTTCCATTGTGAAGACACTATAATAGGTAACAACGTTTGGCTACTACTAACTTCGAGTCGTGGGCCCTTCGACAGGTAACAGGTAGCAAAGGTGTGAAAAATCGCTACTTAATTACGTCATAGTATAAAAGCTGAAAATTTGATGTGTTGTAGGGATAATTACAGCAAACCACCATCCCCATTACCAGACACTTTGCGTGGGCCCTTCCCTCCGCCAGACACCCTTGAAATTCATTGTGACGTAATTGTACTTACATCATAGTATAAAAGCTGAAATTGAAATACGTTACTTGAGCAACTATTTGAAGATGTTCCCCAAGCAGCCAGACACGTCTAAAGTAGTACCAGACACAGTTAAAAAAAGACTCAAAATTTCTTTGTATTTGATTTTCTAGAAGAACGGTAGGTCGTAGAGACAAATTTTATGAGCAAACATTGTAGAGAACAATTATATATACAATTTATCTGGTAGAAACCTTGAGCTGCAACCAAAATTGCACGAACTAGAGGGCGCTGGAATTTCTAAAAATCACTTTTTGTTTTTTTTTTTTTACGTTAAAACATGATTTTTGGGGTATAATTTGAATAGGAAAGTTGTAGAGCTAAACAATATCTACAAAATCGTTTACATACTTTTTTCTCATACGATGCACCATTACAGAGATACAGCATTTTTATTTATTTTTTCACTCTTTTCATGTACCATCGGGCAATCTCAACGATTTTTCGTAAATATGTCGTTTTCTATGCTCTGAACAACTTTTGGAGATATTAAAAGAGTTATAGAGCATAAAATTATGTACAAATTTCACTTACACACACACATAATTTTCATTATTTTCTTGCTTTTTCAGTTTTTCGACCCGAGCAATTTTTTCAACTAAAGCCACGAATGTTTTATGTTTAGGCAGTTTCCAAAATATGCCGGTTTCGTCGGCGTTGTATATTTGATCACGTGAAATGCCCAATTCATCATTTTTTTGCTTCAAAATTTTCTTAAAAGGGTCAACTGCGACGACATTTGATGAAAGTTTTCACCCGAAATTTTCAAGTGTCGAATGCCGTATCTCTTATTAAAATTATGCAACCAGCCTTGACTACTAGCAAAAGTTGTATTTTTTTTAAAAGTCTCGTGCAGTTGTTTCGCCTTCTCTTTTAGTATTGCGCCAGAAATCGGTAAGTTTTTACGTCGTTGTTTCAGAAACCATCTATACAAAGCAGTTTCCATTTTGGGATTTTCTGCTCGTTTCATTCTTCTATGTTTACTAATTCCGACATATGTATTTGACAGAGCTCTTAGAATTTTTTGTTATTTTTTTCTAATGCCGCATATAGTGGGTTTGGCAACTCCATATTCACGTGAAAGCGAATTTTCACTTCTACCATCAATAAGGTTTTATATTATTTCACCTTTCGCACTTAATGTTCTTAGTACACTTTACTAACTACATAATAACTCAACAAAGTACACGAGTAAAATGCAGGCGTTCAATCACAAACACGTTGTACCATCATAATTAGGGGGTTCCCCCGATCGAGTCATCTAAGTGCGCGCACTCGCTACTAAATATAGGAGTACACATCCAGAATATGTAACTGGTTCATCTTATTGAGTTGGCTGTTGTTTGCCTTATAAAATACTGTATATAAAAATGATTTGTTTACCTTACCGAACTGTTTATCTTATGGGGTGTTCACCTTATCGCGACTCTACTGTATATATGAATAAATACTATTTTCTTATTATATTCTTTATTATTCAGTCGATACTCACGAAAAACCAGCGATGGTACATGAAAAGAATGAAAAAATAAATAAAAACGCTGTATCTCTGCAATGGTGCATCATATGAGAAAAATGTATATAAACGATTTTGTAGATATTTTTTAGCTCTACAACTTTCCTATTCAAATTATACCTCAAAAATAATGTTTTAACATGAAAAAAACTAAAAAAGTGATTTTTAGAAACTCCAGCGCCCTCTAGTTCGTGCAATTTTGGTCGCAGCTCAAGGTTTCTACGAGATAAATTGGAGATATAATTGTTCTCTACAATTTTTGTTCACAAAATTTGTCTCTACGACCTACCCTTCTTCTAGAAAATCAAATACAAAGCAATTTTGAGTCTTTTTTTAGCTGTGTCAGGCACGGCTCTAGCACAGTGGAAAGTGTCTGGCTGCTTGCGGAACATCTTCAAATAGTTGCTCAAGTAACATATTTCAATTTCAGCTTTTATACTATGACGTTAGTACAATTACGTCATAATGAACTTCAAGGGTGTCTGGCGGAGGGAAGGGCCCACGCAAAGTGTCTGGCAATGGGGATGGTGGTTTGTTACAATTATCCCTACAACGTATCAAATTTTCAGCTTTTATATTATGACGTAATTAAGTAGCGATTTTTCACATCTTTGCTACCTGTAACCTGTCGAAGGGCCTACGACTCGAAGAAGTTCATAGTAGCCAAACGTTGTTACCGACTATAGTGTCTTCACAGAGAAAAAAAATCAGCTTTTATACTATGACGTAAGTCTGGCGTTCACGGGCTCTTGGACTATAATAAACGCCGCAGAGGAAAGTATCATAAACAATTAAACGCCGCGGCGTCTATTAGAATAAATACGATATATACATACCTATTCCATACTTCACCAATATTTAATCTATTCCTTGCCTTTTTTCGGCCTTACTTACCTTGTTTAATTTATAGTTTCCACACAGGTTGGTGATTGCACCTCATACATTTCAATATTGTATTACAAAAATCTCACCTTTAGCGATGTAATTTGAATAATTTATATTGTTTGTTATATTTGCGACCTGGCTCGGCACTTAAATAATCCTAGATTATAATTGAATAATTGTATTATTTATTAATGTTCACAATTGTTGTTTACAACAATAGAATCCCCCGAGGAAATGAATTAACATTTGCGAAATATTGTTGGTAAATCAAATAAATTTCATTAATTGAAATTATCTACCTACAGACTACACTTTCTACGAAATTTCGAATTTATTTTCATCTTTTTTTCTAACTACTCATTCCTACTCATTTAACTCTAAAGCGTAAATCACTGCCACATGTTGAGTAGGTAGCTAATTAGAATACGCAAAGAGAACAATAAAGGTGTCTACTTTTCTGGAAACGTGAGGAACTGGTTATATTTAAAATAAAATGTTTAAATTCTGCGACTAATGAATTAAAAAAAAACGTTCGAACATTTATCTATTTTGCACAGCCAATAAATGTATATTATTATTTCCAGTTCTACTTTCGTCTACGATCACAGCTATTACTGCTTGTGCTAAGTGTGCCATGCATCGGAATTAAATTTTGTTTTACATATTCTGGGATTAGTCTTATCTAAATCAAATTTTGCTTCCGTATTCTTCCTCCTCCTTATATAGTTCGCGATCTTCAGGATCCAATTCCTCAGGATTATAAAATATTCTACACATAACTAACATAACTAACTATATATGATGAACCACACCCAAAACTATAGGAGAATGAATTAACATCACATATATGACATTATCTACATGTAACACAGTTTGACTTAGATCTAGATTGTGACAGAACGGTCTTTACATGTGATAGAATGGTCGCACGTTGGGCACCATATTGTGGCAGCACGGACTTATTTTGTGATAATATGTGTTTATAATCTTGGGCGCCACGGTAAGTTAACAAATCCCCCTGTGAACCCACAACGACGGACGTTACTGATACCGAAATGAATAAACTAATTCCCCTGACTAGCAAAATGTCGGTAGCAATCGCTCTAACGTAATCAAGAAAACAGATACTTACTTTACAAACTTTCTTATAATCTTTTCCTAATACGTTCTCAGGTGCGTGCGGTAAATGGAGGATTTACAGTATTTAAACAATAATTAATAACACAACACATGCAATCTGATTGACCACTGAATAAATGAAAGTGCAACACATGAACGAATAACAAATATATTAAATAAAATAACTGAATAAATATGTAAATACAAAAGTTAGAAAATATTGAACAGAATCTTAACATTAACAATGCACCTATCTTACTCTTACAATAACTAAGCACGCGTTTAATTTCTAAATAATTACAACGGAAAAATATATATATATATACGTGATAGTGAACTTAACAACGAACGCGGAATCAATTTAACTTTAATACAAATGATTCTATTTATTACGAGCTCGTATTCGTAGCATATAATAGTTTATTGGCCAAATACCTGTACGTACGTATTCTTCGCTTATCTGCGTATACTTGCTGGCGTTGATTCGACCCACCAAGATGTCCGCTTCCTTCTTCGCCTAGTCGTCTATGGGCTTCGGGCGTGTCCTTTCTTGTTTGCTGTATATCAGTATATTTTATTTATGACTTCGTGCGGGGTATCCCCGTGAACACGGCCTTTTTATACTGATTAATTTTAACAAACGTAATAAAACTGGTACACTAACTAGGCCTGAACTGACAAATATGTATAGGTAACCGCGAAGCGAACTACTCTCTGTGGTGGCCTAGCGAAAAGTGTTCTTTTTTAGCGGAGGAAGCGATGCGAATCCCTACGCAGGTACAGCTTAAACCATAAGTCACATGTTTTACAGTTGATGGTTAAAACTATTACAATTTGAAACTATTATAATTATATGAATGATTTAACATAGGGAACTTATATATGATTACGGAATATATTCAAATAGGTGCATCTTATTTCTTAAATCATAGATAACATTCTTTACTACATCTAATAAATATCTGTTTCCCTTGTCAGGTTAATGCGATTGAAAAATAAAATAATATAAAATATCGCGTCCCGTTACAGTACCCCCCTTACTTTTTTCGCGATACCGTAGCGTCCTCGTTATTTATCAAGAAAAAAGTAGTTAATCACTATTATTTACATATATACAATCCTTATTCGTTAGGTCCTTGATCGGTTCTTATATCGTCATAAGTTGGTTCCAATCCGTTGCATATCGTTTATCCGGATCACCTGGCCAACAAGCATTTTCATCCACTAGTCGTAATATTGCGTCAGGTTTGTCGTACAGTTGAAGAAATTCCTTCCTGTGTTTTACGAGCGCTGACACACATTTTCCTCCTCGGTATATTATCGAATTGATTCTATGGTTGTGGCTATTTCTTAGTTGGGCCGCTCTATTCTGCAGGCGTTCCTCGGCTAATAATATTTTTCCATCCTTGGGTCTATTAGTCCTATTTTGGTCTTTGATGAATTGTTTGATCAAGTGTTCAGGTCGTTTGCCTTCTATATTTTCTAAAGTCTTCAGTTGTCTTTTACATCTGGTGACATCTATCGCAACGTTATCCTTCCGTTGATTTTCGGCAAAGTCCAATCTTTGGTTTACGATATTCCGTTGATCACATTGGTCCATCAATACATTGGGTGATTTTGTGTCAGCTGATTTTTCATAATTTCCACGCTCAGGTGTCACTAATTGTGTCTCTAAGTATGTCGTCATCCAGTTATTCATTTCTTTTTCTACGGCCTGTTGTCTCGCCTTTTCTCGTTCTTGTTGCATCCTATCCCATCTGGTACTTAAGACGTCTTGATTTATTTGAGTGCTCATGGTCATATTTTTTTTTATAGTTGTTTCAATCGGGTATTGTGAGCTAACAGTTTCCTGCTTCAGTACAGACAATTGATTTTCGACTTCCATTTCTACGCCCTTTTCCAAATCGGTGTTGGTTTCTTCTTTATGTTCAGGACAGTTTCTGTTTAAAATGGACGCCAGTTGTTGTAGGTATAATCTTCTATCTCGTATTTGGGTGTCTCGATCAGGTGTATATTTTTGTAATTTAATTCGTTTCATAGGCTCCGCTAATTTTAGGTGCAGAAGGTTGGGAGCTCTTACTTCTGCCTTTCCTCGTTTCCCGAATCGGAGTAGGGTGACGGATTGCGAGGTCTCCTACCTCTATCATGGCCTCTCGATCTATTAGAATTTCTACCTCTATTAAACATCTGGATGTTCCTGGGGTTATCGCGTCTATCGTCCCCCCTGTTTGGCCTATGATCTCTGTCTTGGATTTTCTCCAGCAGGTTTATTAATCCCTCGGCTGTTTCAATTTTGGCTCCTAATAAGATATTCTCTACTTCAAATGGGAAATGCTTTATCAAGGCTTCTATTAATAGAGATTGACTTATGGGTGGGTCCATATAATGCGTCTTCTTTACCCAGTACCATGCGTGATGAGTCATTGTACCGAAACGGCTATTATAAATTCTAGGCCTTAACAATTCCGCCCAGACCCTTTTCTGGACGCCGTCGGACCAATACATCTTTAATAGGTCTTGCTTAAGATCTTCCCAGGTAGACCACTGGCTCTTCTTACTATTTGCCCATATTGCCACATCACCTTCCAGTTGGTCCATGGTAAAATCCAGTTTTCGGTATTCAGGAGTCGCCCTGATCTTGAAATGCCTTTCTAGGGCTTCCAGGAATTCCTGGGGTTGAGTGCCTTTGTTACTGGCGTTATATGTAGGGAGTTTCCTTTCTTCTATTACTCTTCCAATATTTATCGGCGCTCCGTTCCTAACTCCCTCAACCTTCTTTTCAACTTCTTGCTTGGTTTTTTCAAAGTCATGTTGAATCGCTTCCACTTTTTTATTTACTTCATGACTAATTTCTTCTCTTTCATCGTTCCATGTAATTTCCCATTCCTTTCTTAATATTGATGTTTGCTTCTGGACTTTTATTTCTACGTCCTTTTCCAATTCAACTTTAGCCTTTTCTTTAAATTCTTCAAATTCTTCGCGTATTTGTTTCTGATCTTTCCAGAGCTTTTCATACATGCGCTGGTTCGCCTGATCAATATCTTTTCGTAATTCTTCGTTATCTTTTTTATGTTGTCGGCTCATATCGTCCATTTTTCTTGTTGTGTCGTCCATCTTTCTACTCAGTTGTTCATTATTTTTTTTATTATCTTTAGTATTTTCTTTTATTTGTCGGTTTATTTCTCTAGTTTGTTCCATCATTTGTCCAGTTAACTGTTTACAAGTATGTTCCATCATTTGCTTCATGGCTGCGAAAAAATCATTGATGTTACTTGCACCTTGTACTAACGTCGTTTCTGCTTCCGTTTCTATTGAGATGGTATTTCCAAATTCCTCTTGGTCCTTCTGGCTAGTAGTGTCTTCACCGACAGGTTCGATAGTAGACGTTCCGGTCGCCATTTCTTCTATTCTTAGCGTTCTTCCGCTTCTTAGGTACATAAACTCCTTTATTTTATTAATTTCCTTTGCTATTGACAAAAAATACCAATATCATTTTTATATCTCTTTATTTAATAACAATATACTAAATACAACGCGGCTCGGATAAAAACACAACAAAATTGAAAATAACACAACAAGGCTAAATACGAAGAAAAAAATCTTTAATTTCTACTCTTGATCACCCCCCTAGCATGCACATACACTTTCAACACACCCTGTATATGATAATCCACTAAATAAAATTTCACCGTCACTTATGATCAACACTGTATTTTCAAAACCACACCTTAAACTTGACACGTCCGGTATAATTGTCTAAAACTTTCGTACCCCCCTGTATATTTGATATTCTCTGCACAAAATAATTTTATTGTAACCCGTTAGGTACGACACACTCGGTATATAAATCGTCGAAATTCAAAAATTTATTTTAAATAAACACTCCTAATTCAAAAAATACTTTAACTTTAACAATATTCTGACTCACACTGTATATTGAACATTTACTAGCGAAAAATCACGTCTTTATACGTAACCGTGCCTATTTTGATACGATCCGTCACTTGTGACCACTAGTGTATGTTGAAATGATCCGTCACTTATGACCACCAGTGTATTTCACGTTCGGTAAAATACACAAAATATTAAAATAAATGTAAAACAACTCACGAAACTTCATAAAATAATTTAAACACAATATTTTACACAAAATATTAAAATTTCACAAATAAAAATTTGAATATACCTCCAAACGAGCCCTTAGTTGGTCGCCATATTGTGGCAGCACGGACTTATTTTGTGATAATGTGTTTATAACCTTGGGCGCCACGGTAAGTTAACAAATCCCCCTGTGAACCCACAACGACGGACGTTACTGATACCGAAATGAATAAACTAATTCCCCTGACTAGCAAAATGTCGGTAGCAATCGCTCTAACGTAATCAAGAAAACAGATACTTACTTTACAAACTTTCTTATAATCTTTTCCTAATACGTTCTCAGGTGCGTGCGGTAAATGGAGGATTTACAGTATTTAAACAATAATTAATAACACAACACATGCAATCTGATTGACCACTGAATAAATGAAAGTGCAACACATGAACGAATAACAAATATATTAAATAAAATAACTGAATAAATATGTAAATACAAAAGTTAGAAAATATTGAACAGAATCTTAACATTAACAATGCACCTATCTTACTCTTACAATAACTAAGCACGCGTTTAATTTCTAAATAATTACAACGGAAAAATATATATATATATACGTGATAGTGAACTTAACAACGAACGCGGAATCAATTTAACTTTAATACAAATGATTCTATTTATTACGAGCTCGTATTCGTAGCATATAATAGTTTATTGGCCAAATACCTGTACGTACGTATTCTTCGCTTATCTGCGTATACTTGCTGGCGTTGATTCGACCCACCAAGATGTCCGCTTCCTTCTTCGCCTAGTCGTCTATGGGCTTCGGGCGTGTCCTTTCTTGTTTGCTGTATATCAGTATATTTTATTTATGACTTCGTGCGGGGTATCCCCGTGAACACGGCCTTTTTATACTGATTAATTTTAACAAACGTAATAAAACTGGTACACTAACTAGCCCTGAACTGACAAATATGTATAGGTAACCGCGAAGCGAACTACTCTCTGTGGTGGCCTAGCGAAAAGTGTTCTTTTTTAGCGGAGGAAGCGATGCGAATCCCTACGCAGGTACAGCTTACACCATAAGTCACATGTTTTACAGTTGATGGTTAAAACTATTACAATTTGAAACTATTATAATTATATGAATGATTTAACATAGGGAACTTATATATGATTACGGAATATATTCAAATAGGTGCATCTTATTTCTTAAATCATAGATAACATTCTTTACTACATCTAATAAATATCTGTTTCCCTTGTCAGGTTAATGCGATTGAAAAATAAAATAATATAAAATATCGCGTCCCGTTACAAGATGTGGAACAATATGCTCCAAACCCGATTCTACCTTAATTCGAAATTCATTCGTTTAAATTCTTGCGCAAGAATAACCAACAAATGTATCGAAATTACCCCACAGGAATGTTTCGCAATAGAAAGAAAATGAGTAGACTCTTTCATATATAACGAACGAAGAATCATTGCAGAAATATAAGAAACAATTAGATGGAGCGTCAATGAAAATTAGCAACTAATAAAAAATTACAATCGAAAGATTATTCTTGGGTATTTAAGAGTTAATGTATGAATTCTGCAGCGTCAAAATTATGATTTAGAATAGTAAATACGAAATGAAATATCAGAATTAGTGCGACATACAATTTCGTGTTTCTCCATACCTGAAAAAATTATATTGTTTATAAGGAGAAATATTAAATAGAATTCCTTCCGTTTGCATTTATACCATTCCTAATGCAAAAAGCTCCACTTAAGCTGCAGTAGAATTTCTAATATTTCATCTTAAATTCTAAGGGAAGTCGAGAAGTCTTCTTATTTGGTTATTAATTCCATCTGGAGTAGTCGTAAATAATTTCGCCTCGAGGAGAAGAATTGTTCCGCTTTTTAAAACGCATGCATGGTTTTATGGGTGAAGGCCACCTAGCGAATTAAAAGAAAACAATTTGTGCGCTCGTGCCGCTTCTTGTTATTTCGCCTTCTTCGAATAACTGAGCACCGACGTACTACGAAAAGAAACCGTAGCAATTTCGTATAGATTCGTATTTTAATATCGTTTATCTTTGATACGAACAAATCTGTTACCGAGAAAGAGGCTAGCTTGCACAGGCGGTTTAGACAGAGCCGGCGCTTTTTATTAAATATTAACATAGCCTGTACACGGACAGGGGTTTTTAAATTACGGTGGTTGGAACGGTGCAAACCACCGTATTCGAAATTAAAAATAACGTCGGCCACCGTGGGTAAAGAAAATGAAATTTTCTTTCTAATTTTGGCTTCATCGTATACTCGTACATGACGATCAAATTGGTGTTGTAAAAGGTCCAGTATATGCCCCTTAATATAATCTACGTACATATAGTATCCGTATATATGTCTGAAGATATACAGTTATTTGCCACAATTTTGCTCTCCAATTGATCCTTTATTTCAATATACAAGTAAAGATGTGCGAATCGGGTGATTTACCAAAATATTTTCACTTAGAGAGGCGGTTGTAAGTATTTATAATTACTGCATTAAAATGTTTTCTGAATTTGTTACCACAAAGAAAAGGCCTGCCAGTAACAATTATTACTTCATTATGTAGTTCCAGACAAAAAGAACATAATAATTCTCCGGAAGGTGACATGCTATAAAGATGTGTTGAAATCTTCCGGCTGTTGCTGCGTAGATAACTTTGAACTTGACGTTTTGCTGATCATTCTGTCAGCTTTTTCAGAAGGTTTCTAAAGACAGATGTTGGTGTCTTCTGCTCCTCGGTACGTACCATGTCTCTTCGCTGATTCGTTACAGTTTGATGAGCTGCATCCGTTACGCTGTTGTGGTTACGTGGACGATCTTGTGAAGTTATTCGCCAGGTATTGCTCAGTCTGTACCCATCTTATCGGTTGAAGTTAATGTTGTCATAATTAATGTTATGGTCCCCATCTTGAAATAGGTGTTCAGCTACTGCAGATCTTTCCGTATATCCACGGTGGGTATCCCGTTGGTGTTCCTTAATTCTGGATACTCCTTTCCGTGTGTACGATGTAACTTTTTCCGCAATTATATACAAGATACATCGCACAGACGGGAAGTATGTGAGATGTTCACATTTTGCTAAATCGGAAATTTGGCTGATTCTTAAAACGAAATACCATGCATAGTTCTAGCACATTGAATAGCTCTTTGAATATAGATTTTAGTGATGCCATATAGGATATCTTTAAACTACACTGTTTGTCAGATATTTGCTCTCGATTATTAATTAGTGTGATACTTATTTATTTTCATTCAGTGATTCACACAGTGATCGTTCATAGATAGAAATATCTAGTTTCGTAGCGACTCTCCACTAAAGTAGGTTCCATTGTGGGATTACATATTTTTATGCTACTACAGCACGCAAATGTACGCATACAGCAGAAACCAACTGTTGCGAGAGACTACGGTGTACTCTGCTGTTATTGGTTAATAATTTTAATTTCGGCCATTCACCCTAGGTACCCCCTCTCCACACTACTACTATATGGAGTAAATTTTAATTTGACAACTAAATAATAATAAAATAAGATAAAACATGTATGTCGTTGCTGTAGTTTCATGTCGCTACTAAAACTAAGTCCCACTTTTTTGCAACGGATTGTAAAATAGAAGTAAAATGTTTTACGTGGAAGCGGAGACTCAACCGGCAACAACGACACATCGTATACTTACCTGTGTATTAACGCAATTGCGAACTGCAAATTTAATTAGCTATTGGACAACAAGAAATTCTAGGTTCTTACGTTGTTGGACTATATTCTTTTCTGAGTCAGTAACAGAAGACGTCTATTTGCCTTTTTACACATTGGCAAGTTTTAGAAAGATATTTTGTACACATATATTATATTGAAAATGCTACATAAATATTTGCATCTCTAAATGAAAATCCTAATCTGCTTGCAAGCAATAAATAACCTAACCAATTCACAAATAAATTGTCAGAGTCTCATAGTCTGTCACTATCTTAGAGAAATAGGTATCACTTTCGCAGCAACTGAAATCCTAGTCCATTCACCTGGAACATTGTTTGAAAAATATTTAGTACAAAATACTTCGATGAATGAAATGTGGAGATTAGATTACTCATGTGACCACAACAGAAGAGTAAATACCTGAAAAGAGAAATATTTACAAAACTTAGAATACCTGCACAATATACTATACGCAGAGACTTTATTCAAAATTGCTATCGTCGTGGTATTGCAGATGCAATGTGAATCTGTAATGTTTACTGTAGTGTAACTTTGAGAAATACCTACTACTTTTGGAGAATCGAAACAGTATACATTTACATCAGAATTACATTCTTCGTTAATATCACTTGTGTCGTCTTTTTTGTTTGTCTATATCTATCAATATGAGTGAGTATTGCAGTATTCTGGAAAATCGAGTACAAAACCAATATACGAATTGGTGCGTATGCAAGCCGATAATCCGAATTTTTGTATGGTTCATCGAATTCTATAGGTTTTACCCGTAGCTACTTTGTTCGTGAGTCTAACAGTAGTTTTGTCTCTCACATTTTCGATAATATTGAATACGCGATTACTACTGACTAGTTTCATGTTTCATTGAATTTGTTAGGTATCCCTTTCGCAGCGAAATGGTTATCAGATGTACAAATATTATTTAGGCAGCTGTGCATATAGATAGGTTCCTAAAAATGATATCCCCAGATATAGTAGAATTTATCTCAACTATATGAGTTGACCTGCGTCGACATACTGCTTTAAAATACTTTAAATAAACCTTAAATATATTTCTTCCAAGTTTTTATCAATAGAATGATTCGCATTTTACAGTGCTTACAGGTAAACATTCGAAAATGTCTCAAAATGCTGGAAAATTATAATATTTCGTTCCTACCTCGTGCATTATTAAAACTCTGATACTACGTGATATTTCTTTTAATCATAGGACATAAATATTGTAAGTGTATCCGCGTCATAGTAGTGTAATACATAGAACATTACAATGAAAACGATGAATAAGTCGAAGATGTCAAGAAATATGAGCAAACGCCCAGGCACGTCAATTTTTGTTTGAAGGGGCAACTTTTTCACCAATAAGGAAAAATCATGTCTTGCCTCCCCTAAGCCTAATTAAAATTTCAAATGGCACTACGTCACATTATTATATTTTTTGATTCTACATACTATTTGTAACAACTTTCATATAGAACATCCTATATCTATTCTGAACACTTTAGAAGATATATAGATAAGTTTTAAGCCTTTTCTCATCGGTTCAGTTGAACTCAAGGTTCTCTATAGTTGCTACAACTGCCACGAAGTGTCATATGTACTATCGACAGCATTTTAAACGACTCAGACTTCAAGGGTTATGGCCGTATACAGCTACTCGAAACATTTGAGAAGTAGCACTGGGCCACTGTAATTAGGGGTCGATAACAAGCAGGTAGAAAGATTTGCAATAAATTATATATCCTATGATGATTGTAATACATCCTACATGATTATAATATGATTCGTATTTATTGACGAAATTCGCTCTGTTTGATATTATGTCTAGACATTCATACGTAGTGCAAGTTTAAAATATATTTTTATATATAATATTACTATTGTATTTTTAGGAAATCTGATGAAAGAAAATCAATGTTTGCAAAACATTAAGAAATGATTAAAATTAAATATCAATTAAAAGAAATATTTATTTCTGAATATATATTAATTTTTTAATAGGGCAAAATATATCTACCTAATTCAGTTGACCTAATACAGTTACCTAATACAGTTGATTTAGGAACATTTTATTGGACGAGACAATTGAAAACGTATTGCACGGCACCTGACTGGTTTTTATAAATTAAACATTTTCCAGGTACTTAACGGTTGACAATTAGTTCTACATGAAGAAATTATATTGAATTTACTTCAATAGTACAAATTGTTCTAAGAAATAACTATTATTGGTTTTAAATTCTTATTGAATTAATATAACTGTCGCATTTATACAAACGTTTAAAGTTCTTAAGAATCCGGCAACACAATCACCGACAAATATTATCATTAAAATTCATATATATATATATAATATCATATTATTATTAAAACGGGTCGATGGCCGCAGTGGTTAGGCGGCTGACTATTGTTGTGAGAGGACGATAGGTGCCGGGGTTCAATTCTCTGGAGGGACGGTGACATTTTTTCAGAGAATTTAATCCCGGATCGACTTGCCATTCGCTGTTGGGAGCAAAGTGATTAACAGCGCGGCATCATAAAAGGCGATATGATGCTGTCACAAAGCCATTTAAACACAACTTACACACACTAAAACTACACCGCAAGAGTTGCAGTGATAGCCAGACAAGTAATACAGCTTACGGAGTCACTGCAACTAAGCACCCACCACACATTAAAAAAAAAAAAAAAAAAAAAAAATCTTCTTTTATATAACCATAACGTGCATCTATAAACAACTATATTTCTTCATCAAATTTTGTATTGTTAATGTTAGTAAATTAAAAGTACTATTTCAATTAAATCCGACATTTTAAATAAAATTTCGCAAAAGGTTAAGAAATAATAGATATTTTCGTATTAGAAGTTAGTATACCTTGTTTAATTTGAGACTTCTTGTAAAAAGACGTTAATCACATAATATTTCTATACGTTATTGTCTATTATCGGCTGTTTCAATTAAAACATTGACCACATACTAACAAAATAATATTAAATTCTTTCCATAATTACGTGTCCTAATCTGTAAGTTTATAATTTTTGCAATAATTGTTGTTAGATCAATATTTTCCCTGAGAAAAATGATGACATTTTCTCTTATTCAATTACGGTCTACCTTTGCTCAGTACATCATATTCATGTCAAATATATTCATAGTTCTTTTCGCTTAGATTTCTTTTAAATAATGTTTACACTCCGGCCTGCGGCTACGTGGCTTATTACAGTTGCCCAGTTATATTTACCTGAATATTGCTCCAAGTAAGGAAAGCCTACAATAGATACGTTTTATGGCAGTTTGAGTCGTTTAAAGTGCTCGCGATAGTACATACATTATTTTATCCGTGTGTTAAAAAAAATCATGTAGTTTTTTTCCATTTTCCTTTATACGTACAGCCTAGATTTTCCGTGGATGAAATAGAAAAGCCCTTGAAACTTTAGAAGATATCTTCTAAAGTGTCAAGGATAGCTATAAGCTGTCCTACGTGAAAGTTGTTGCAAATAGTATGTAGAATCGAGAAATGTAATAATATGACGTGGTGCTATTTGAAATTTTAATGTTCGATACTGGGTGGCGTAGCAAGAGCAAAACATGATTTTCCGTATTGATTAAAAAGTTTCCCGCTTCAAAGAAAAATTGACGTGTGTCGGCGTTTGTTTGTATTTCTTGACGTTTTTGACTTATTTAAGGTGGATCGGTTTCCTTTGGAATGCTCTGTACATACAATACAAAAATAAACTAAATACGAAATGAAGTGAAATAAAAGTACAAAAAGAAATGGAAAATCTACTAACTACACGTTTCATCACTAATGCAAGTGGTTTCTACAGGAGAAAAAAAGTGGGAAGGGACGCCAAAAGGTTGCAGTAACTGGACATGTTGTACACCATTCTATAGATGAATCCGGTTGTTGGTTGACGTCTTACTCATTTTTCTAGAATCCTTGGGTTTACGCATGCAAGATCAGACACCCTCCCTTATGTAGGGTAAGTTACCCTACTACATTTGACGTGAGCTCTATGTAAATCTAATCAGTATTATTGCAAAAAAGGGCTTCTTTTCTTATTTTTACGAACTTATATTTCTTTTACATCAGATACCATGAAAAGTTTATAATTACATTAGATTTACTAATAAATCAGATATTCTATATATATATTAAATAATTATACTGAATTATACTATATGTGCATGTATGCAATCTTCAAAGTGTACACCGACTTTCTGCCTTAGTTTTAAGCATTTGATTATTTGATAATGATTGTAAATATGAGCACAGAGTTCCGAAACTCCCTATATAATGTGGGACAAGTTATACAAGTTCCTATCCATGTACTAGTGTAGTTTATAGGTTGGAGCTGTTACTGAAACTCCATCATTCAGTACTTAGAATAAACAAAAATCAGTAAAAAAAAAAGTTTAACATGAAATTGGTAGAGATATACCTGCTAGTGTACACAAGGGTTAAAAATGCTATGTAGACGCTTATATCTGCAGAAACTTCGTTCGCAACAATTGATTGTTCCTGGAAATATTCTCTCTAAGGCACCATCGGATAATTAAAAGGCATACATACGTGGTCTTTATTTATCCGTTATCTATATCCGATTATTTCTAAATTAATCTTTTACGTTACAATTCGAATATTTTCGAGCTAATATTTCTAAACAATCTCTTGACGATGTTCAGTTATCATCGCTTAACAAAATTCTGAACATAACACAAACGTTTAGCAATTACATTGAGTGATTTTGGCTTTACTCTCTTTCTAACTCTTTTAGTACGCTACACGTTACGTAGTCTGAAAACCACAGTATACTCTCTATTTAAAACCTTTATGTCCACACTGCACGTTGATTTGCAATCCCATATTATTATTATTTCCTCATATATTAGGGTATTGATATATATTAACATATATGATTAGAGTCTGCAAAGAAGGGCAAGCTTCAGTGCAGTACGGAGAACAGCATAGAAGAGCCGAGTGGCCGTATCAAGGCGGGTGTTCATCCGTTATATACATATATATGAATCATTAAATATGTTTCCACGCTTATTTTAGTCAATGAATACAGCCTGCCGAATAAATATTTTTTAATGATGAAAACGTCTGTTTCAATACGAGTGTTACCACTTAATGAATCTCTCAACGCACCTTCACAAATTTGTCTCAGTATGAGAAAATGTGAATCCTTTCAAACGTATAACCATAATTTTTTATCTTTCAATTCTGCTTTAATTCTTTATTCAACACAGTCACGACGTTTGTACGTAAAGTTTCTTATCGATGACCAACTTGGTAAAGTATAATCCGAGTACTTACTCCAGAAGGAGATAAATGCTTCTTGGTCTTGTGAATGGTAGATTACATAGAATAAAACAAACAGCTATAATAAATCTCAATTGTTCGCTGTGTCGTTTGCCCCGGATTACAGAAGAGTGTTAAGTGGCGTTCACACTTCCACCTGCTTGTGCACGTCAAACAGTTGTCTCACCTGACACATTTAATTCTATCGCCTTCGTATTCTAAGTCCAGCATACTCGCTATTACGTGTTCTAGTTTCTTCGAAATACGCCGTTTCCGAGACGTACTTAAATGCGAAATTTTCTAAGTATGTAAGTATGTGTGTACTGGTAACCACTCATAAGGACCAGTATAATAATACTAAACATGTGTGCTTGATACGGACACTCGAGTTTCCGTGCCACCCCTCTAGGTTGCTCACCGCATTACATTGGAAATTGCCCCTCTTTGCCGAGCTACATATGATGGTATATATATATATATATAATATGTAAAGTTTAACAATTTTATCAGTTCTGACACTGACAGTAGACTATAAAATGTGAAATTACTGCAACTAGTGCAGAATATGGGTTCCTTCTTTTAATTTAAATGAAAAACAGTAGTTTCCTTCGTGACGTTTCGGATTAATTTAATCCTTCTTCAAACCTGTATATAAATATATAATAAAACTTAACTATTTTTAAACCAAGAAACAATAACTTACAACAAGGATAATCGTTTTTCTAAATACAAGGTTCTAAAAATGTGAAACAATTTTGACAATTTTGAATTTTTGAATATATATACATATTATATATATTCTTTTAATTCCTGATTTATTTCCACTTAGAGGTCAGGAATTAAAAGATAAGTACATAAAGGTCAAAAAAAAATACATATATTAATTATATATATTATATATAATATATATATATAATAATATAATATAGTATATAATAATAATAATAATCCATGCCTTAGCATCCCCCAACAGCTTCCGCCAATTACAGGGGGCATCGGCGGGCCATGAGTTATTATTACGCCTGCGGCTGTAGACCGACTTAAGGTGTTACCTTTCCGCATTTGCCGTGGAATTTGGAAAACTACAGAAAACCAAACTCAGAAAGGAAGCACCGGGGTTCGAACCCGTATATTACGTAATTCACATCTTCTATTGCACAGTAATATGTTTTAGTGATATAGCTTATTACCAAAATTCAAGAGTTAGATGTTTTAACGAATAATAATGTACAGTAACTTCTGTAGAGTAGGCATACTTTTCGTACTATGACTATGTATGTATATTGATGCTTATGTCGTTAATCCTAACAAGGTTCGTTATATGTTAGATTTTGGTGATTAGATCTTACAGAAGTCATTCTCGACCACCTGTTGTACATAATTATTCACAGCCTGATGCAGCGTTCCACTATAATACTATGGCAAGGTTCAAATGTTACTCTAGAAAGAAACCACAATTTATAACAACCTTTTGTATAATATCATGTATCATAGAATGTAGAAAATTACTAAACTATTTACAGAAATATTTACCACCACATGAACAGCGCGAGATGAATTGATGCGCTGAGATCTTAACAATGCGAACAGAACGGATCTCTTGTCAGCGTGTAAACAACAAACCCTAATAAAGCAATTGAGAAACACATATGTATGTTCAAACTTCATTCCAATAAATTCCGCATATGATGCCGCTTTCTATCACATTAATGCCAAAATTTTAACATAAAAGACTTGACTCGTTTGGTTTTGGTCACGTTTATTAATGTTATTGAAATCTTATCTTGATCGTCGTATTCAATATGTATGATGTAATGGTTATCAGTCAGAACCATATGTTGCTTGTTCGGGCAATCCACAAATATCTGTAGTTATCAACTGTGTGGTTGACTATAATAAATTACAGACTCAATTAGATAATGTTCAGAGGTAGTGTGAAATGAACGCTTCGAGTAGTAATATTTTTCATATGTGCACTTGTTACATATATCAGAACATTAGATCCTACTGTTTCTACTTATAATTTACAACAGCAAAACATTAAACGGCTCAGTACTATCAAATACCTTAGTGTACATTATGATAGTAAATTAACGTTCATTGACCACATCGCCAATATTACAACTTACCCGGGTTATGATCATCGACTGCTCTTACCAACATTTGATTTAAAATCATTAGGTAGTAGAATAGTTCCTAGTTTGATACATTTACATAATATATTACGTAATAAGATTGTATTACTCGGCGATCTTGGAACAGATAACATTTAGACTTCCTTGTATTTCAACTAGGCGAGATGTGACTCCTCGGTACACGGCTTCCAGTACCAATATATTAACCAAGTCGCCATATTACATTCTGTGTTATAATTTTAACTTGGTCCCCCTGGACATTAAAATCTGCTGTTATATCACGGGAGAGCTTACGTCTGTGCTATTTGAGCGTCTTGAGTGATTTTCTATTAACTTAGTGCTACGAATTTGTTCATGAATTAACAACAACACATTGAAACAAATATGAACACAATTTATCATATACTACGTGTTAAGTAACATTATTAAGGTCTCTACTCCATTTTGTGGTTAAATGAGTTATTGATCTATTCAATTTTCAAATTCTCTGCGCATTGAGTACGTAGTGGCCAGTTACTTATTTCGTAAGTAATCATGGTTCATAAAACCTCTTGCTCGTAAAGACTGCCTTGCGGTGTCTTTCCATGCTTGAATAAATTCAGAAAGTAACGATGTTGATCAGTATGTTCGAATCTGATAAAAGTTTATACTGCCTCAACAATTTCCATAAATCGTACCAGTACTTGATTGCTGACATCTCCTATTCAAGAGTCAGCTGTATGCTCTGATGTCAATGTAACGCTGCAATGTTTCATCAGCTGTTCGAGCCTCTGTGGCAGTTCAAAATCAAAATTGACGGAATATAATGGATTGTGGGTAGTTCAACTATTCTAAAAGATTTTAACAGGTCTAGTCTCATGAAAACAATCTGAAATTTGGGAGAGAGAGTCTGTATAGGATACATATCTATAAGTCTCTTTAATTAGTTTTAGGTAATGAGTGTACAATCCCTTCCCTTTGTTAGATCTTTAAATGTCAGCGTATTTTTCCCCATTCAGTAAATTCAAGGTTATTTCTGGAAATACCAGAGGTTATTTAGTATATAAGGCAGTTCTTAATATTAGAGCCATAAAACTAAGGTGCAGTATTAAGCTTCACCTGGGAACTCCAAAGATATTTATTGTTTTCTTTATATTCGAACAATTGATAGCATGTTTAGTTTAGTACCACAATATTTAAAACCTTTCATTTACATTGACTACAATTTGTAACCTTTTCCTTATTGTTACCTTTATCAGTTTGGAAATTCCAGGGTGAATAATTATGTTGATTTAATAGTTTACCTAAAGGTAAAATTGAATTCTGCTCAGTCAGTGAAATAATAACTCGCAATAAGCACACACACACTTTTGTAATAGTTGTCCGTAAGTTTTTGTATCGAAGCTCGCGTATCGTTGACAACATTTTTCTATTGTGAACACTAGGTTAAATTAAGTGTAATAGTTTATATTCTCTAAGTGCTAGATTAAAGAGTGTAAAATATATGCACGGGTTTTCTTAGTGCACACTGGTCCTTCGAACATTTGCAGTTTGTCACAAAACCAAAAAACTAGTGCTGGAGTTACAAGTACAGTCCGCATCATTGCAAAACATCCACATAGCTCCAGGCACGTCAACTCTCAACAGAGTCTGCTAGTCCAATCCGGTTTTCCTTTCCTTCAAATTCTAATCCCCATATTTTGCAATTTTCGCAGCATGCGCAAACGGAAGTGTAGGTATGAAGTGATGGTATCCATTGGTGCCGTCGTCGTCTAGGCTGTAACCCTCGTGACACCTCAGATCTTAATAATACATTCTGTAAATGACAATTATTGTAATGATTACCTTTGAAAGACGGGTAACGTAAATACAAGCGTTAATTACACTACTGGATCGCATAATTTAGCTTCTGTTATGCCAAACGAGTACGAAAAAAAGGAAAAAATTCGCGGCTAAACAATCAGCCAATGCGAAAACATTTAAAGGTGTACGCAATTTACAAAATTGCCACAGCGATGAATTTCGCTAACGGCGTCGTCTTTACAGGATAACATATACATTTCATTTATTGCGTTTATATTTCTGTCTGAAGGGTTCTCTAAACGTTTATACAGCCTCGCATTGAAATAAATTCTGTAGGTTTATTCAATTTCAAATATAGTTAGATTCAAATTGTAGTGATTTAGAAATCTAATTGCAATGTTAGCTAAGCGTATACCAACACACACAAAATGATTATGTAGCTACATCCAATATAGAAAAGCAGAAGTTATTTCTCCTTATGCAGAATTAGTATTCTTTTGCAGTCCACTAAGCTTCCGTCCAATGCATTATTTTGTTGCAGGTAAATTTTGTTTTATATGGTAAATTAGAGCTACTCTGCGGCAGTTAACTTATATTTTAATATAGGTAGATGATAATCCTGCCGCTAGAATAGATCTACTCGCAGAGAAATATTATCTTGAGTTAAAACAGACTGTTTCAGCTCAAAACAATCCCGTATTTGTATATCCGCCAAACTATATAGTGTTATCACAAGAATATTATTTTCTACGGAAATTGTTGTGATGCAAAGCAACATTATTTTAATGTAAGAATATAATGGGTTTACTTAAAGTACATAATTATTAATTACATAATTGACATACCTAATAAGTCTCATTTTAATTGTTTTAAATTCTTTTAATGTGTTAACATGTTTTGACATCATGTGTGTATTCTAATGAGTTTAATTACGTGATGCTTTCAACATTAGCTGACTTATTCACTCTATGTAAGTTACCATCTATGTATAGCTTTAACATTGTATTTATTGCTATGTATTGTAGATTTACTCTCTGAAGATGGAATAGTCTCGTTTCTTAAAGTTTCCAGGACAAAGCTGCTATCCCCAGAATTCCCCAACACCTTGCGAAAACTTAACGTTGTACAGCGAGTACTCTCGTTCTGCTTTTTAAAGTACCTACAACGTTTCGTTGAAATTATTCTTCCAATTCTCATGAGGCTAAAATACACTTCACATAATCCATTATTAAATATGTTCTTTTATTACTCTAAATTTCCACGCCTTAACTATAAAAAACTTATATGTATCTAATTCTTGCAAAATGGTGTACGCAGATAAAAAGATGGAAGTCGAATGCACGTATAGCGCTTCATACAGACATATACACATATAATCTAGAACGCAGCTGCTCAAAATGTGCAATTCAGCTATTTCACAAATAGGGGAATTATTTAGATCAAATACGTATTTTACAACAAATATAGTCTGGATTATATTAAACGCTTTTACTTATTCCAAGAAAATGTGTTTGAATCACAACAAAAATATTCTAGCGTTAAAAATATTTGGGTAAACAGTATATTTTCTTAATTCAAGAACATTTTTCTCTGTGTGTATATAGCTTAGTAAAATGAATATGTGAAATGACCAATATATTTTTCGTATTCACATCAAATGTGTATGTAAGAAAGTAATATAATTGTTGTTACCTACACAAATTATATTTAACAAACTCGTATATCCATTTATGTCAGGATTATTAACCGCAACAACACCAAAAATACATCAGCGGTGCATCAAAACACATTTCCGTTGCTAACATAGTAAGCAAGTCATTAATATAGACGGAAAATTAGGAAGAGCCGGGTATTGATTCCTGGTCTGCTCTGTACTAAATTTGTCCTATTTTGAATCATTTATTACTTCACGCTAGCATTAATTTCCTATCGATTACACGGCAATTTGTACATGCACAAGAAATAACTGGGAATAATTGCGATGTTAAATATCAGTATCAAATATGCAAAATATAGCCTTCAAGCTAGTATAGTGCGATCAAAAATCAAGATATGATAATGATATTTAATACAATTATAGGAATCTTTTCTTTAATATTGTAGACACAATCTCGTGCCTCTTTCTGTATATAGTGTCCTTGTAATAAAAGGTGTAACAAGGCCCACGTTCCGTGCCATATTAAAACATTAGTTACATAAGTGTAACTAGCTCCATGATCAAGATTAATATTAAAACAAAACCCCTAGTTTAACCATTCACTTATTGCTACATGAATTAATAGCATGAACGCTAGAGTCTAATAAAGAAATCCCTGTGAATAGCGCTTTTATCACTCAGAGCATCAGCGACAGGATATTATACGAGATAAAATTATTATTAAAATCTTGAATGTACCTTGGCCAGGAAACTAATAAATCATGAACAATAGAAGGGTGACATCATTAGAATAAGAATAGATGTTGCTTAGTGTACGTATATGAATCGTCTATAAATCTGATCTTATTAACCTCAGCAAAGATTCAGGTTTGGATGCAGAATATGTACGTATATATAATTAACACTAATGAATAATTAAATATTAGAATATAGAATTAGATACTAAAATATAGGGTATTGAATAATAAAATTTAACTTGTTTCTTTGAAATTAACTGGCCTTCTTACTGAAATAATTTGATTCGAACCTAAAAAGATGAACTTGGAAATTTGCGTACGGTTACATTATTACAGCATTGTCTACTAACAAGTTTTTTAAAGTTTAATAGATTTGCATCGCTGATATGTTTGTTATACATTATATTATGCAACAAAATTATTTTACTGGGATGAAGATATTTTGATGATGTCAGTAAATATTTATTGCTGGTAGTACCTTAATTTTTTGTCAAAGAATACTTGAGGTTTAAAACAATTAAATTTCCATTTTATTAAATAATTTCTAGAAAAACAGTTGTGAGCTACGAATTGATTATAGTTTCAAATTTGTGAACACATTTTTAAACAAGCAATGTAAGTAAGAAAGAATATATTCTAGATGACTAGTTAAGAAAATACAAATATGTGAATGTGAGTAAGATTTTCCAAAATATTATGTCTATAATATCATCTTATAGAATGATGGTAATATAAACCTGAAGGTTTCCTAACTATTATAACGGTCGATATTGATTTGAAGCGCCAACAGAAATTAATATACATTTTTACGACCCAGTGGTGCATACGAAATATTACGATCCGATAAAATAGGTAATAATGAAACGTTTACTACCAATTTCGGGTCAGTAATCACCATGGCAATGCACTCCATTCCTCCTCTCACTATATTATTTTGCCTCGCATTTCGCTGCCCATTTCTAGTTTCGGGAATAATAGAAAATATGTATTATACATTTTGCACGATGCATATGCCTGGCTTGGTTGTCTGAGCGGGTGCCTTCGTCTATCTTAATAACGCATTCGAAACAGCAGGAAATGAAACGTTTTGAGCGAAGAAAAGTTGAGTTTCTGCACAGGTTTGCATTCGCATAATAATAGCTAATTTACATGGAAGTACACAATGGCACTTTCAGGCGAGAAGTGCATAGGTGCTAGCTTATGTCCTGACATGACTAATACTAGCTATAATCAAGCAGACATCGCTTGAACATACAGTTCTAAGATAAAATTAATATTTAGTTAATGTATTTTCCAAACGCCTCAGCATTTTTCTCTTACATATAATAGTGCAGCTACTAATTGTCATAATTTTTATTTTACCTACAACAACACCCAGTTTGTTCTCATTTCATGCAATACATTCTTCTCAATGCACCATGGAACTTTCAGCTGAAATGTAAAGCGCGAGATAACTATTTCATTAAATCTAGATACATATAATAAGATCTTATCAGCATAACAGTATAAAATACAGTTTCATTTATAAAAAAATAATTTTGCGGCAATGAATTATCATCAACCCAACTGTTTGTTACCTGCTTCCTTCAGAGTATGCATTTGTTTGTAGTACATATAATGTCAACTCGCCAGTTGAGTTATTATTGTCAAACAAAATAAACGTATACTCCATCACAGGAAAGACAATATATACTTTTCAAGGAACATTGGATGCATGTTGCATGACAAAAAGTGGCTGTACACGCAAACATTCATGGTGGGTGAATATGTTTCAGTACTTTATCAGATACATTTTTTAAAGAAACTGTTGAGCTTTTTTACTGTAACGATTTCGTTAATAACTATGATCAATTTTCAGTTAGCAAGCAATGTTAATGGTATTTTGCAACGAATCTATTGTCCATAATTATTTTTCAATGTAAGAATATTAAAGAGGACAGTGTTATGGCAAAAGTTACAATGATTGTCATTTGTTGCACTGAAGAAAGTTCGGACTGTCCTTGAAGTTGATTTGCGAGAGAAAGAAAGGGTTCTGGATAAAAGTGTGATAAAAAATCAAAAAATCTAGAAAAGCTCATAGCTGCGGAAATAATTCCATTCAGAAGTCGTTGCCCCTAAAATGTGTATACCTTATAAATCTAAAATATACTGTATTAAGATGCAAATTTTGATGCACACAAAAACTCATTATATGAGTAATGCTGGAACTCTTAATTGCCTAACCGCCACTAACTAACCATCACAGGAACTTATAGAAATACTACCATAGAAGAAACTCACCTACAGTGAGAAGCTACATAAGCGATACTTTTAGAGTACCTTCCAAACTGGAAACCTCTAGAAATATCTTCGGTTTTGGATGCAATATACTTTGTTTCAAAAATAGACAGAAGTGCAGCTTTAATTTTGAACATAGGCCATGACTCCGTATAGATAATACAATAAAAAGCTATTTTCATTGTGATGCAAATCTGGTGTTTGGATCTGTATTTAAAATAGAGACGATCCAGACGCTGGACTCTGTGTCTCTGCTACTTTCAGCTATTTTTAGTATTGAAGACATTAACGATTCTGTAACAGTAGATGAATGTTTAAGCAATGGCCAAGAAACTAGCAGGTTCAAATTTATCGAAAATTTTGCTGTCCACGATGGTCCATGCGAAATAATCTAATGTTGTCGTGAAAACATTAAAACTACCTCTGCGTAATACCCAAATTCCAACAGAAGGTATTTGTAAAAGTAAACGTAAGTATGTCTTAAATGTTATAGACATTAGTTACAAATTGATTAGTATATGATAAACTAACAATCAAGTTTATTGACTATTAATAGTTTTTATTAACTCTACCTCATTTTTTATTAAAAAAGTTTGGATCCTGAGGAACAGTAACAAATGACTTGGGAAGTAAGTGAGAATTAATGGACGCAGAGATGCAGCTGTTTGAAGTTGCTGCGTAGACAAGTAGTTTGTACACGCGTTTAAAGCAGTTATGCCACTATTATGACATTATTGATAATGCATGCCAATTGGTCAGAAGGGCTGTCTGTTTTAGATCACTTAAATAATTGATAGATGTAATCAAGAAGTCATTTGCCTTTGCTCATCAATTTATGTGTGCTTTTTAAAGGTAAGATCGAAATAGCTGCATTTCTGTGGCCATTAACCACTGGACACATACCGAATGATTTCAGAGATAGGATAAATCTCCGCGGGAAGGGTCAAGAGGTGCGAAAATTCGCTAAAAAGTGGGGACGCGAATGAGTCTATCACAGCGCTGTTGACTAGACGAGACTAGACTGTGATAGAGAGACTTGTACGCCTCCCCACTTCTTAGCGAATTTTCGTACCTCTTGCCCCTTCACGCCGTTATTTATCGTATCTCTGAAATCAACCGATATATATACATACATATATATTTCCGTAAAAATACCCTATACTCCAAAAATATCTTGACATTTCATGGTTTAAATGTATCATTTTCATAGTCTCAACTGTTTAAACTAACTGCCTAGTGGCACTGCAACTTGACATACATTTACTTCTAGAACTACCACTTGAAAGTTTATCGGCGAAGTGCTAGCGATAGTACATATAGTGACACTTGGCGACATTTAGTACTGGAATAGCAATTTAACCGCAATTTAAAAATAAATCCTTCCCTATGATGAATGAATGAATCTATCAGAAATATTGTTGAAAATTTTAAGCGAGCATGCTCAATTCGAAGCTGGAGATAGAACAAATTATGATAACTGTGATAATTGTTTGACTCTGCTGATTTAAATACATGAAGCTAATATTCTAACTGGTCATTTATGCGCTTCAACTACATATGTAATTATTTATGCTCATGGAAAATGTTAGATTGAAGTCCTTTTTTCAAGTTAGTTATATGGCATTCTAAAACACTCTAAAGCAAGTAGTGCTTTTTCAGCGATGCAGCGTGGAGGTTGATTATCGACTACGACGTGTAAATCATCTTCAAGTGGCTGTGACCAGCCGCAAACAACTGACATTTCAGCGTAATCACTTTCTAATTCGTAAAGAATGTTGTATCAGTTCGGTAGTCAACGTTACTAGGTTTTTGATAAACTAATAACGCACGCAAAGACAACGTAATGTTCAAGAAGATAAATGATTCTCGAATTTTAAATTGACTAACAAGCAATATAGTCCTACTAAAGAAGGCAAATAAAACATTGAATTTGAAATTTTTGATTATTTTTGCAAATGTATTTACCTTCTTTCGTCGGAGAACTTAGGAGTACCTATATTCATGAATGTGTGTACATACATATATTAGCATTATACTTCCTATATTATAGTATTATATTACCTACATTATCATTCGAAACGTGTCACAAGCTGCAATTAGTTATGGAAATTAAAATAGATTCAATTAGATTTACTTCAGATTAGAGTTTGTAAACAGCGTTGATTACAGCTCGTTACGAAGAAAACTTCCATTCTAGGCGGCAAAAGGTACTAAAATAATGATTAATAACTTAGCGAACTTAAATTTATATAATTTATCGTGCACAGTCGTGCTCACCGACGAAAAATTCTTTTTCCAATACATTACTGAAAAGAATTTAAAAAATAGCCCCGGTAATAAATTATACATACAACCACTTTAGTGCTTTCCTGTATCACGGAAATGTTAGAGGTGGAAAATAGGTCCTGTGATTGACTGATCATCTTAATATAAAGAATTAAATTTTGAGCTAAGAAAATAAGATGCTGCAGAGGGTTATTAATCATTCTTGGTGAAACACTTTTGCTTGAGAATTACTTTAGGTAATGTGAAAATAAATTAGAAGAGGAAATTAAATTTGCTTTTAGGAATTCTAGCATATTTGGCAAGTTACTACAAGAAAAAGGGAATCAATTTTATACAAACTTAGCAACAAAGTGCATGAACATTATACTCTCGTATATTTATTAATATTTTGGTATAGCTGTTAGTATTTTCACGGACTTTAAATCTCCAAGTAATAGCTCTCTTTGAACAAGTGGAAGTACAGCAAAGTATCATTATTTACATACATAATTTGCATCGATGGATTTTTAACGACTTCCTAGAGACAAATGTTACCTACTAATATCTCTACATTGAAATAAATAAGGTATTTTGATAAAAATACCGCGAAGTTATAGTACAAAAATATTACGTGATAATATCGTTGCTGCTATTTCCTAACTAACCGGATAAAATAGAGGAGGAGTATGAAAATAAAAGTCAAGAGGTCGTTATACAAACTAAGCAAATTTTAAGTATTAACTTTTCCGATAAAGTACATCTAGCGTTATGTTAGTCTTTAGCATATCGTCGGTCTCTAAACTTATTTTAGAAACCACCAAAGTGCAGTTGTAATTTCATGAAATGTGTTAACGACTATTTCTTCGTTTGAGTTCGAGTAATGTAATAGCAGAGAGTGCGCGGTTGGGTAGGTACTGTGAAACAAAGACGTACGGGACTTCCTGTCCCATCTCGATGCGGATGGGGTTCTTGGCATCGCTTCGCGGTATCGTTACGGTCCCGACCGTCAGTTTGGAGCGTTCCGGAGAGGCTGCGGTCGATTTCCGGGTTTAAAATTCACTACGGAACCCTTGTACGTAATGAGTGGACTGAAACTGCTCGTCTGATGTTAAGGTCACGTGAGCAGCTAATTAATCTCTAATAGTGTCTGTCCCTGATATTGGATTTAAGGGAATCGAAGACAGTTTGAAATGAAGACGTACCACTTGCACTGAAACATGTCTTGACTTTGTACGCTATATAAGACAATCGATTAACTTTTGAAGAGAATACAGAAATAAAGCCACGGCATGGATAAATTTCGTGAACTTGTGCCTGTTTAAACTTAGTTTCTGTTACACATAAAAGTAACAAGTATTTTTACACACCTAGTTGAAACGCAAATAAACTATTGGAGAAATTTGCGAAATCTTTAGAAGTTAAAAATAGTAGTTAATGTAAGTGTTGTCGTTAGCACCATGTTGATATGTAGCTCTAATTTTTAGAACATATCGGTGTTGCAATTTCACTTTTGATGAACCACGCAGAAATATTTTTAATGAACACATCAAATAATTTAGCAGCAATGATACACGAATCATCTTATTTTTGCTAATGTTGCTCATCTGAATTACTACTTCTTAGAAAAAATAACATGAATTCCCTCGAACATAACGTGGAAATCTTGAATTCCACATTCACATTTATAGCCGGAGTTGATTTGGTTGAAATTATTAAAAAGAATGAAATAATGTATCGTGTCGGTCCGTTAAACTTTTATACCATAGGTACAATGCTCTACAGTCGCACATATATGCATGTATGTATAAGCAGTCAGCTGTCGATCTGTGTAATCCCGTTGCTGATAGCGTGGATCGATATCGTTCAATGCATTAATCAGAGCCCGCTAAATTGGGTTACGTACATAAGTTCGAATTTAAAAAATACAGACGTGTTAACGTTTTAGCTCATTTTATATTGGTTTGTGAGGCAAAGGTTTGGTCTTGTACTGTTTTATTTTTTGATATATTAGACTTCAAAGGGTTTGGCTAACTTCACGCTGCGATCATATTTGTTAATATGAGTAGGGGAGAGTGGGGCTCACAGAACCGCCGGGGCACAGAGGACTTCCTAGATATTTTTGGTGTAATTGCTGCCATCTGTTTGATACTTCTCCATACCGTACTTACCATATCTTTTTATCATGCTGCAGTCAGATTTATAGGTTAAATCAGCGCTAGCTGTTACAGTGGGAAAGAAACTGTTTTATAAGCTAAGGCTTGTAATATTTGCTTGTTATTATATCCCCTGAAACGGTTGATGGTATTTAATTTGTGTTTATTCACTGCAGCCATTTAAAACTGCTATTCATAAGGTTTCAAAAGATCATAATAATTTAGAATTGTGAATCAACTAACATAAAAACTTATTTAACAGTTGGAAATGTACATTGGGGGCAGAGGGGACCGACATGTGGTCCTCTGTGCCCATGGATGGGTTCAGTTCCAAGAATGTCATCACTGGGCCTACGATATGTGTGCAGGTGCATCAGAAAATGACGATAAGTTCGTATGCGTAAATTGTGACAAAACTATTTTTCATGAAAGTAAGTATTCGCTTTTAATTCTTTTTTTATTAAAGCAAGCACTTAGTAGTTGTTATTTTTTGCTATATACTTTCTAAGTCTATTTAAGAGTAAAATGTATTTTGTAACTAAATATAGCTACTTTCTTTCATTTTTAACGACTTATTTTCTTTGTATATAGTTAAGCTGATGGTCCCATGTGCCCCGAGGTATGGGACACAGAGAACTGACAGTATAAACCCATTTCTTTAAAAATACAACCAGTACTAATTTCTTTTTGTTAAAAATGTTTACATCAGACGATAATATACGAATGTAGTTCCCACATCCTACGAATGCAGATTCCAATCATAAACCATATATCCAAATACCAACACTTTTTGTCTTAAGTGGTCCTCTGTGCTCCACTCTCCCCTTCCATAGTAATTTAATTTTCTTTTCCTTTCTTTCTGGAGGTATTAGATATCAGAGAAATTTCACACTACGAAAACTAACGAAACATACACACAAACTGTACTGTGCTATAGTAAGAGAAATAAAATTCTTAACTTTGCAATTCGGGAGTCTTTTTTCTAGTAATAAGAGCACTGTTACTTCTAGGCTACGCAAAATACCGAAATAAGTCTATGCGTTAGAACGTAACACACGATATTCCTAGCATTCTTAAAAACAGGTACTTAGATTCTGCTGTGGGGACTACAATATTCAATTTCTAAATACTAAAAATATATTATACAGAAAGTGATCTATGGTGCACTGATGGATTAGGACAGTTACAAAAGTGTCTTGTCATTAATCATGGTCTGAGAGAAAATTAGTGAGAAAGATAGATAACCTGCAATTCAAATTTGCAGTAGTATTTTGTATGAAGTTATGGCAGACCAAGCAGTGAAAATTCTCTTCAGACAGTAAATTACATAACATTGTCTACGGATTAGTCTGTCCTTACAAAATATAGCAATGAAAGTGTTTGGTTACACTAGCCGACAATTTTTAACTGTTTTTGAATAACTGTTGTAAATATGGGTGTATAGCTTTTACAGTCTTTATCTGAAAGCATAACCAACAACCAAATTTTTGCACCACGTCTAGTTTTAGAGTTATAATCATACTCCGCTGGTAGTTAAAAAGTTATAAAAAATTGATAGAAGTACAAAAATCTTGACAACAAATATTAGTTTAATTGTTAAGTGTTTAATTGGTATAAAGAATACAAAAGCACTTAACCGTGCACAAAGGAAAATTGCTAACATATCTAAGTTTGCATAAATGAAGTTATTTCTGCCTTTTATGTTCACTGTTGTCTTCTCTATTGAGAAATCAATAATAATCTCTTATCATGGAGATCCCACCTAACGCCTGATATCGTTTTCCCATTTCTGCAATAACTTTATAGAAACCTTCCCCCTGTTCATCACTCATCTTTGCAGGGATGATTTGCAGGGTAAAAATTACAAAAAAATGAACGATATCCGCATCCTAAATTTTTATAGTGCTCTAGCAAATTAGCCGTGGTATCTTCATAGTTTTAATTCTTTTGATTTTCCAGAAAATGTTTGCAAACCTTTTTAAAAAATTTTCATACTGCTAACTCTAAATCATTCGTGATACGTTCAAAATTTTCATCGAAGCATCTAGTTTCCTAATTTGAAGAGCAACTAATATTCCTTCGCAAACTTTTGCATCAGACAGGTTTGGAAACTTGTTCCTTAAGTATTTGAAACAGTTGCCTTCTGTTTCTAGTGTTTTCACAAATTGTTTAATCCATCCTAATTTTATGTATAAACGGGGCAGAATCACTAAATTGGAATCTCGAATTTTATACTAAATCCTCTAGGAACAGTGTTAGTCCGTAGAGACCATTCTTTTATTCGGTAATGTTGCTGAACTGCTCAGCTATCTCACAGACACAAAGGCAACAATATTTGGAAAACCCTCCCTGCAGTCCAAATAATAAGGAAAAATAATCTTAAGGTTACCACAGATTTTCCTACTATGAATTGAATGTTGAATGAGATTTAATATAGTTGACATATTGTGATACCGTTCTTTTGTGTTTGTGAAAAGAGTCCACAAGATTGATAGCTCCGAGATCCATTCTGTGTTGATACAAAAGTCAGGTTACAAAAACATAAACAGATAAAAATATTAGGAGTATTTCGAAAATGTGACGTGATAACTTCTTCTCAAAACACAGTTTTTAAGTTAAAACAGTGCGCAGTACTAAAATGTTAATCTCACCTTAATAGCAACACCAATCGATGGTAAAGATATTGATTATCTCTCAAGAAAGTTCGAACATAACGCATATACAGGTTAGGCACAGGGCTTGAGTTCATGTCATTTTTTTGCCACGAGACAAAGCAATAAACCTTGCGACATACTGTGTGATCTTGAAGAACAAATTTTGATAGCCGAAAACTAAAGCTAAAGTTTGTTAAACTACTAATTACTTAATATACCCAAAATTTCTCTATAAGATCACATTTCATCTATTTGGTATCACTATGAGGGGAATCATTTTATTCTACACTAATAAATCTTTAGAAGGTAGATTTCAAATTAGTGAATATAATTACTAAAGGTATGCTTTGTGTATTTCAGTAGAATCAATAATCCAGTGCACACCAGCACCCTAGTAAACACGTTTAGCATTTTTATTAAAAATTTATAGCTAGTTGCATAGTAAATACCTCTACTACTACCATGAACGGTGGGGCACCAGTGGACTGTTATTAATATTTCAATTAATATGCAAAACCTGTAACTTGATACTTCAGAATTTAGCTTACGTAATGATGAAACAAAAATATAGTGCGTGCTTCGATTTCAATTATTTAGCAATCAGTACAAATTTTATTATTCAAATTTATTCATTATTATACAAAAACAGAGGGCTTTATTTATTAATCTATAACGATTTTAGAATCAATGTCGTATTAGCCCTACTTAGTTGTTTCATGCATTCATAGCGAGTGATAAATGTAACAGTAAGCATGTAGTTTTTAAAGTAAAATGTGGTATACACACTATGGTTTATTATCGTATACAATCTTCATTCTGATATGGGTGTTAGAATCTACATTATCGATGTAGTGCATGTCGATTGCTAACAGGGAAGCAGAAGGTAATCCTTGTCAACATAAAGTTCGTTACTTTACAATATTTCGCAAAAGATAGAAATGTGGCAGTGCTAAATAATAGTTTCTTCTCAGTTTTTTCAAAAATTATAATAATTTGATACGCCGTTATATTAAGGGAGCCCAAAAAGACTCGTTACAATACAATACTTTTCACGGAGACTGAAGAACCTGAACGGATATAGAAAATCCATAAAGGTGCAGTATTAACCTTGCCAGAGATGGAAACAATAAATTTTCTCTATACTTCATTCATCCTTCATCACGTTAATGAACAATAATGAGAGAAATTTACCTTAAGTTGTTGTGAGCATACTAACTAATGGTACTTGCAATATAGTGATTGATATGAAAACTCCAAAGAAATGGTTGGTATACTCCGCCAAAAATT
Source organism: Holotrichia oblita (assembly GCA_023690525.1). Classification (NCBI taxonomy): domain Eukaryota; kingdom Metazoa; phylum Arthropoda; class Insecta; order Coleoptera; family Scarabaeidae; genus Holotrichia; species Holotrichia oblita. The sequence goes on from CM043021.1 coordinate 60,610,030, forward strand.
TTAAAACAACCTCTGATTAATCCCGATGCAACCAGCAACGTCATAGAACTATTGTATATAGCGCTATGAGCAATTAAGGGTGTCGAAAGTGATATGTTGTTTAAATCAAAGAGTAGTACGTCCTATGGTCACTTACCCTGCTCTAGTATGGTGGCCAAAAACCAACGATAAGACAACACCAATGTATGTATGTACATAGTTGCAAATATTATATTGGCTGCTAGCTGGGAATGATAACAGTGACACAACTATTCTATTGCCTAAATGGATATACTGATGGCGATGGAATCTACACTTGTGCTAGTCAAAAGAACTCTTATTCCCAACATTGCTCAAGAATCGTGCATTTCTTGGAGGGGATATTTATACAGATATCTCGAGATTCTTGGAATCCTTCAAAAAGAGGTAAATAAAATTTAAACAAACTAATACAAAACTGAGGTGTTAATGATCATTAAGTTAGCTATATCCTCGCCGTAAGAAATTAGGTACATAATCTGATTGTTGAAAAGTTTAATAAGAAGTGATCGAACAACCACTTGAATCTAAAGTAAAATTAACAACTTATTTTTCCTAAATTTCTAAAATACAATATTCAAAAATGTTTTAAATACTTATGTACGGCCTTATATACTCTACAAAAATCCTGCAATTTTAGTGCTAGATCTATTTTGGGTCAGCCAAACCAAATTCCCACTCAGAGCTCATCATAAACTCTAACAACTTAGAAACCCCAAAAAGTTCTTCAAATATCAAATCTAATCAAACCTAATTAATGAAAATCCAAAAAATTAAAAAATACCACGCCACACCGACTCAAAGTCAATCAAGCGACTAAAAAAACTTAAACAATATCAAATCTAACTAACCAAAATCCTGGAAATTTAGGAATTGCAAAACCGACCAAGCCAAAACTCCAATCGTACTCCTGAAAGATATCAGAAATCAAACCTAACCAACCAAAATCAAATTTAAACATACAAAAAGTGACCATCCCAAAATCCCAATCGAATTTCTAAAGAAAACCTAAAAACTGTCAAATCCACCTAAACAAAATTCTAGGAATTAAAAAATTTCAAAATCAACTAACCCAAACATCAAATAAACTTAAGAAATGCATGAACATACCTACGGAGGTAGCAAACGACTATATTTGTACTGACAGTCCGACCGCTCGAAATGCGATGATTTTATATAGCTTGAGTCTACATGGTCTGAAAATGTTAAGCTAATGCTAACGGAAATGAGAGGTAGACGAGCTTACACGATAGAGAACCAACGTACACTTCCTTGGACCAGAACCCTTTGTGTGAAAAATACGCAAAGTTAAGCAGAATTCACCCATATACATATATTAAACGTGCTATAAAATAACTGAATTTATATAAAAATACAATAACATAAGAATTGTGTAGGTATACCTACGTAAGTACATGTGTATGTAGGTATATATGTAAATAATGTTACTTATTGTTATTGATGTGAACAAATCGTAGACGTATTGAAGACTTCCACGGTTCGAGTATCTGTTATGAGTATGAGGGCTTACGGATTTTGACCGCGTCATAGTAAAGTAGCAGTTGTACACAAATTAGGTTTGTTTTTAAAAAGCCTGCAGTTACACTTACCCTTACTTTACGAGACACTTTCACAAACTCAATTAATTAAACAAGATAAGTTAATAAAAAAAATGTATTAAATTTCTTTTAAAACACTTTCTAAACTCTCAAACGCGCACTGCAAAATATGACAATGAACGAATATAACACATAGGTAAATATCTATTCTTTTACGCCTCGGGGCTTGCGAGGAGTTGCGCTCTCACAAAATGTAAATAAGTTCTTAATTCTAAGAAACTGTAATCCTACAATACTTTTCCTTTGTTTGCATATGTACATATTTCAATAGAATGATGATCAATACAGTAAAACTATATTGAAACGATTTTTGAAAAATACGTGTGTGATTACTAATTTATGCACACTACTGTATATACAATCCGAAATAAATTGAACGAACATGAAATTGAAAACAAAAATACAAAATATATACAACTTACTCAAACTTAACGTTTCACCACTAATGTACGTGGCTTCTCCAGGAGCAAAGCTAGGTATGGGGAGCCAGAAGGTCACGGTAACTCGACGTGTCAACCACGCTAGAGGCAAGAACCTTCTAACCTTTTGTATTTTTGTTTTTATTTTCATTTTTGTTTTATTTTATTTTGTATTGTATAGATGTACTTTAATATGACGCGGTCAAAACCCGGAAACCCGCATAACAGAGACTCGGACCGTGGAGGCCTTCGATATCTCTACGATTTGTGCACAATAAATACAATATAATTATATTTACATATGTCTATACCTACATGCACATGTACTTACCTATGTAGGTATACCTATGCAATTCTTATGTTATTGTTTTTTTTTATAAATTGAGTTATTTTATACCATTAATATATATGGGTGAATTCTGCATAACTTTGTGTATTTTTCCAGCAAATACAAATTTTAAAATTTTTAAAAAATATAGGGGTGGAGGGTTGTTTCTAGAAAACAGGAACAATGACAGGCAAACTATTGTAGCTATCTTTTAGTACTCATAAAACTTTAGTAGGTACTCATAAAACAGTTATACAGGGTGGAGCAGAGCCGATTGACATTTCAAATATTGATCAATCTATATGGGAGCAAAGGAAAATAAAGAAAAAATGTCCATATATAGAGTAAAGTATGTCATTTATGTGCCATATCATAACAAGGTTATTTTTTTAAACCTACATCAGGCAGATTGCCTCCGTTTACATCAATGCATTGTTGAAAACGTCACTCGAAGTTGTCGTATACGCGTCTTCGTAGGTCCTCATCAATGGCGGCAACTTCGTTTACTATGGCTTGCTTTAGTTCTTGAATAGTCGCAATCCGCCTCTTGAATATACGGTCCTGCAAATATCCCCACAGGAAAAAGTCTGGTACACTAAGGTCAGGAGACCGAGCTGGCCAAGCTAAATCGCCGAAACGGGAAATCACATGCCCAAACATTTGACGAACTACTGCTATACTGTTTCGCGCTGTGTGGGCTGTAGCTCCATCCTGTTGGAAATAAAGGTGTTCAGGGTCAATGCCAAGCACTCGTAACTGAGGCTCAACGAAACCTGCACTGTCTGCAGGTTTTCTGGCGTCCGGACTATACGTGAAGCCCCATACGTTATGTCTACCAGTTTCTTCAAATCTCCTCGCTCAAGGTATGATATTCCGAGATGGTACGTGACCATGTCTACCAAGATTGAAATTCCGTCTAAAAACACGTTGCACTTCCGTAACTGAATTTGTTTTGTAGTAACTACAAATACAGTGAACACGCTGTTGTACAGTCCAATGCTCCATGGGGACTGAACAAGATTGCAAGTGGCAATACAAAATGGCGTTCTCTGTTCTACCATTCCCTTCCCCACCGACCACGATCAGCAAGCACTGTTTAAATCTGAAATGTGTCAGTCGGCTCTGCTCCACCCTGTATATCTGTCTTAACTTTTTTTTTGATGTGTCTTATAGTTTTGGAGATATTGAAACCAATAGCATAAGGTAGCGCTGGCTCTTGGTCGCCCCCACCCCAGAAAACGAGCGAATTAACATCTATGGAAGTTACCGTTGTTCTTAAACTACATCAGTCTACAAACCCACCAAATTTCATTTAAATCGGTCACAGGAATATTGCCGAGCAACATGTTAATATATATCTGAGCAGACAGCAAGAAGTTTCTATATTATACTGAAGAATTCAACCACTTCTTGATATATATTGTTATGAAAAATATTTGCTTTTTAATTAAAGTTAGAGTTTTAAAAATTTGCTCAGGGTTTGTGAATTTTTAAATCTGCAAGGCGTGCAGAAAACAAGATACGATACCTATTTACACAGAATACCAAAGTGAAATTACGCAAATTAATACAACGCAAAAAGAAAATATATAATTCATTTCCTCTATGGAAGAGATACTACAGTTATTATTGTATTAGCCGTTATTTACTCCTAAACATAGATACTTAGAAAATTTTTTGACAAAGTAGCGCTCTGGACGAGTGGTTATATTCACGGGGAGCTTCGCGGTTTATATATCCCATGATAATAAATTGTCTGCTAATCCTCTAAAATACGTTAGTGGCACTCATTTGTTAATAACAGTCTTCATTAGATTCTGCAGGTTCGGCCAAAATTTGCCACATATTATAGCGACAAAAGTTGCCGGCTACACTACCACCACACTGCGTTATTCTTATTAAAATCCGCCTAACTGAACTTGTTTCTTTGTAGTGGGCTGTTATTTGAATTTATTATAAAGTGTACATATGCATTTAAGGTGTTTTAATAACATAGAATTAATTAAATACCTTAAATACGTATAACTATAATAACCCTAGTATATTTTATCTTCTTGTGATTGTCTTTAGCTGCAGATAGTTTTAGACTACAGCTACTAAACAAAGGTCTCACACCGTCTCGTACATATGAGGATACATTATTCGCATCACTAATACCAAATTGCAGAGTTTATATTTCTCTAACATAGTTATGATTACACGTCCAGTTACCGTGACCTTCAGGCGCCCTTCAACTAGTTTTGCTACTGAAGGAGGCACTTACATTGGTGGCGAAACGTCGAGTTTGTGTATATTTTTGTACTTTTATTTTTGTTTTATTCTTGTATTGTATATATTTACTTTCCTATGACACAATCAAATCCCAGAAGCTCTCATAACAGAGACTCGGACCACGGAAGCCTTCGATATCATTTATATTATTTCATTAGTACAATGCTTAGGTACGATAAATTCCATGTTCTAATAATAACTACAAATTCATGTATCATGGAAAACATAATCCGAAAATAGGAAAACAGTGTTGCTGAAACGCTCAAACGTTCGTCACAGTTCACAGCGCAGAATTGTTAACTAAAATGTATGTCTAAATTATGTTATAATTTCTCGAAAGCTATATGGCCACTAATAGGTGATACATCTTATTTTTGTGGGGCTTTGCTGATCTAAAGTCAAGACATCAGTAAACTAATTATTTGACTTAAATATACGATTTCAGTTAACACCTGTTCTAGTCTTAATATACTTTTGGCATGGTCTATAGTTATGTAGAGGCAGAATTTACTGAAAATCTAAGAATCTCCATTAAATTCATACAAAAGATACTACAGAAGGAGGTACAAAGTTATTTCAGAACCAAAATTAGTCGCGTGTTAGTACCGACCAGATTGTTTTTACGGATCTAGTAATAAAAGTATCACATTTCTACTCAATAAGAACTATTGACTCTTTATCCTTCTAAAAGTCGAATTTCTTATTACACTTTAATTTCTGACGCACACCTGTATTTTCTTTTGCAATTCAAAGTTATGATATTAAAATATCTACTGTTCTTTCCTTCTGCATCATCAATGGAGTAATATTACTCGATAAATCTACACAACACCTTTACGAAAACCAAGAGTCGTAAATTAATTATCTAATACGTCAGTTGCTTCGACTTTTAAAGTTTATTCTTTGTTTCTCGTCTGTGATACGCGAACAACATTCTACAGGGACAACATTTATTTCCGTTGATTCCTTGCTCGGTATTTATCATTATCAGTCTTCGACTTTTACTAGCCCACTCCACAGGGAAAACCTTAATTGATCGAATACTACACGAATCTCGTGATAAATCTGTGAAATCCTGGCGCTTGACGGATTATCAACACAAAGGACTGCGGTGTGATGGATAATCTTAATTTTGTTTGTTTTTTTTTTTAGCTGAAATGAGAATATTGTTTAGATTGAAGTTTTAATAAGATTTATTTTTATTAATAGACGTGCTGAGATAGACAAAGAGGAAATGAACTAAATTTGGTTACCACAAGCAATGTGTTTGTGGTGATCTAGCTCTCTTACAACCAAAAGATTTTATGTTGCAATGTCAATTGTACTAGAAGATGCCCCTGAATTATGTAACAGTATTTCGAAACGTCTATGCTGTGTCATTCTGCAGCATCTTACTACTGTGTACGACGATCCTACACAATTTGTGCAGGTACAGTACAGTACACAGAATGGTGTTTTAATAATTCATACACATGTATATCCATTTGCGTATATATGTATGTCTCTGTGTTCATAAATTATTTTTACTAAACAAGTTTTTAAGGTAAATTAGTAGCAAAAAAATCGAAACAAAGAAAATACTAATACGCACAAACTGCGTCCTCGGTGAGATATTAAATTGGACTATCGTTTCACTATTTTTTTAGCGAATCCTGGAAGTACTTTTGGCGTCATTGGCTTTTATTGAATGAGGTAAAATATCTTAAACAAAAGGAATGAAAGTTTGGAGATCTTAATTTAATTCATTTTAGAATTTGGTACACAACTACGGAATTAGACTCAGGATGCCTGAAATAGGGTAACTACAAAATTCTGAAATTAACTTTGTCGTTTGACAACTCTGTTTGACATTTGGGAATGATAGCGATGTGAAACCGTAAAAGAGGACAATTTTGTTAAGAAAACTATTGAAATGGTGATGTATTCTGTATGTTATGTTAGATAGAATGTTTTTTTATTTGTTGGTGATTACGAAATTACCTTATCTACTTTGATTTTCCTGGTGTACGATTGGGAACATTATTATTCAGAGTGCTCTTTTATTACGATATCTCATTTAGCTATTCTGAATGATTTTTATCAATTTAGCTATTAGGTCTCTTATCTCTACATTACTTATTACAGTGTTGCTTTACCTAGATTTAATTAGACTATTTTTTAAATTAATCTTTATTTAATTTTTATTCAAATATACAGGGTGCTTTGATTGGGCACTATACCTGGTTTCCCCAAAATTGTGTATTTTTACGTGGTTTTATGATTTAATCTAATGTTTAATGTTCACAAGGTAGACGTACGAACGGTGGATTGAACTATCATCCTCCTCACACTCCAATCACGGAATATCTGCCGGTTGAGTTGCTCACTTGCTCACTAAGCCAAACATTACAATACATAGTAGTATTCGATAAATGGTGATCAGTAGATAAATCTGCATTTTCAGAAAATCGGTAATAGCTCTAGAACCATAGATTTCTGTAATAAATAAAATGCAATAATATATACAGCGTTGCGTTAAGAAAACAGCAACTATGGTTTAAGACAGCAGGCATGCTCTATATACACGAAAAAAGTGTGCATATTGTCGCTTTAACAAATTGCAATTCTTTACGATGCCATTTTCCGTCTCCGCAGTACTAATTCCTCTTGCATATGGTATTAGGAAATTTCCAGACCGAGACGAAATGCTAAAGCAAAGCTCTTAATTGTAATTGTTGGTAACTGAGGTTTCTAATTAAAAGTTTTTAATTGCGAATGTAAAACTATTATACAGAAGATACCTACTATGGTTACTGTTTTGCTAAAATTTTAATTCCAATTCTTCTCACGATAACCTAATTTTAATATAACAATACTCACCCTATTTTCTAGCACTGAAATTCTATATTTTACGCTTTTAGTAGTCATAACATAACAATATGCTTCCGTGCAAGGCAGTGGTTTAGGCAATATTCTACATAACCAGAAAGAAATACAGCGAGTCGTCGTTGTTTGACGTACATAATTAAATTTTGAGAGTATCTTTTTTCGCTTCGAGCTGAAGAATCTGCAAGAATATCTAATTTCAAAGTGTCTTCTTTGTTTTTACATATCGTTCGTTGCAAAGCGGAGACAGTTATGCGCTATTTTAGGTGAGACTTTATTACATCTTTAGCATTATTTTTATTATTATTCACCAATACCTCTGTTTGGCTTAGTGTTATTTATTATATAATTCTGTAGAAATAGCAATTTTGTAATAATTTCAGTCTTAGTATATGCTGAGTTAACTATCTACAAGTTAAAATGTATCCACTTTAAGTATAGGATATGTTGTATGTAAAGCAATAATATAACTCTGCAATAGTTGACAAAAATATACAGAGTGATCTATTTGAAATACGCGCGTTTTATTCATTTTAAAATAAATGCTTAATTGCGATTACAATTTCTAAATATCCAGTAGAATAGAGTAAGGATATTTGGTAGAAAATAGGGGAAGGTGTTGTACCTTTGACCCGTTGTACCTTTAACCACCCCATATTTTCAGGTAAACGAAGGAATCTGTAAGCAATATATTTCACTAGTTGACTACTACTCCATTAGATGGTGCCACTGTTATTCAATCAAAAACGTCAACTGTTCCGTTGTGTTGATATTTGCATTTATGTATTTCTTGGTAGTTTTAGTAAAATAATAACCAACAAGACTTTAGTGTTTATCTGCTTTGTGTTGTGAGTTTTTCATCTATCTTATCACGGTAAGTTACTAAGAAGGCCTTTTGAAATAAGTATATAAATTACTAATTCTAGCAATCTAACCTAAAAATATTTGTAAATCTTTTTCACTGAACGTGTCTAGTGTTGTACCTTTGATCATCAACAGTTGTTGTACCTTTGACTGGTCAGAGGTACAACAGGCGCTTAAAAAGTTATTTTAAAATTTAAATCAGGTATAAACATAAGATATTTTATTCTTTTTTAGATGCCAAGAAGTAAGAGTGGAGTGAAAAGAACAAAACTCAATAAGGACGATTTGGAAATGGCAATCAAGTTTATTCAGGAAAAAAGGATGACCATAGGCCATGCAGCTAAACATTTTAATTTAAAAAAGTCGACAATAATATTTCATTTATCAAAACTCAAAGAATCAGGTTCAGATAAGTATACATACTCACCAAAAACGCCCAAGAAAATATTCAGTACTGAAGAAGAAATTATATTAGTGAAATACTTAAAAGATGCGGCTGATATGCATTATGGATTAACCTGTACTCAAGTAAGGGCATTTGCTTACGAATATGCCATCAGTAACAATAAACGAATTGAGCCTTCATGGAAGAAAAACAAATGTGCTGGTGAACAATGGTTGAGGGATTTTAGAAAAAAATATTGTCAAGAATTATCTCTCCGAAAACCTGAGGCAACAAGTTTGGCACGAGCAACAGCGTTCAATAAAGAAACTGTCGCTATTGTGTTTAATAATTATAAAAAAAGTTTTGGAACGGTACAACCTGGAGCCCAGTGAAATTTACAATTGCGATGAAACAGGAATTACAACGGTCCATATTCCACCAAAGGTTTTGGCTACCAAAGGTAAAAAACAAGTAGGTGGAATGACTTCAGGAGAACGTGGAGTCAATGTAACGATGATCGCTGCTGTAAGTGCTACAGGAAACAGTATACCACCCCTATTTGTTTTCCCCCGTGTTAACTTCAAACCATTCATGCTTAATGGTGCTCCTCCAGGCAGTATAGGAGCTGCAAATCCATCTGGCTGGTCGAACGAAAATATTTTCATAGATTTCCTCAAACATTTTATAAAGCATGTTCGCCCAAGTATTGAGAAACCTGTGTTACTTTTGTTAGACAATCACGAAAGTCACATCTCACTAACTGCAATTGAATTGTCTAAACGTTCTGGTGTTATTCTATTGACCTTCCACCCACACACTAGCCATAAGATGCAACCCTTGGATCGAAGTGTGTTTGGGCCTTTCAAGGCGTATTATAACGAAGCAGTTAATAATTGGATGCTCTCACCTGGCAACTGTGGTAAACCGGTAACAATTTATGATATAGCAGCTTTAGCAGGACAGGCTTATCCAAGAGCCTTCACCCCTACTAATATCAGCAAGGGATTTCAAGTGTCAGGATTTGTTCCTTTTAATGACAATATTTTCCCCGATACAGACTTCCTGGCAGCGAATGTCACTGATCGACCATTACCTCAAAATGAAGATAATATTTCTGCTGATTTAACAAAGCACGTCAGCACCAGCACTCAAGCTGCTTCTGATGTAGATAAACCATCAACATCCTGTTTCATATCACCAATAATTATAAGACCACATCCTAAAGCAGAGCCAAGGAAACTTACAACGAAGAAAGGAAAACCAAAAGGAAAATCGCGCATTCTGACGGACAGGCCAGAAAAATTAGCTATTGAGGAACATTTGATGACGAGACTTGGCAAAAAAGTAAAAAATTCAGCAAAGAAATCTGTTAAAAGAAAAGTGCTCCAGGAAGAAACATTTAGTTCTGATACTGAAGATGAACTCAAATTATCGGATGAATCTGACTATGATGCTATGTCAGAATTCAAAGATTTTGAGGAGGATATACAGTTTGAGAAAGAAGAACTAGAGGTTGACAATTTTGTACTTGTGAAATTGTGCAGTAAAAAATCCGTTAAGCATTTTATTGCAAAGATTCATGACACTAGGAATGATGAGTTAAAAGTGAAATATTTAAAAAGAGTGCGAGGTCAAATACAGCAATATATTGAAGATGATGATGACATTTATAGCCTAGACAGGGACGATATTATATACAAATTACCAAATCCCTCACGTGCAGGAGGATCCGCTAGACAGCAACAATATCTCAAATTTGGTGTGGACTTATCTCGATATAATGTTGAGTAATTTACCAAGAAGTGATTATATTTTTATGTTTAACATGTTTATTTTTACATATTACCTTACTGTACTTTCAATATTAACCTTTAGTCAATAAATTCAAGTTAAGAGATATACTTTCCATCTTTAAAAAATAGTGGTCAAAGGTATAACTGCCACTGGTCAAACGTACAACGGGCTGTTGTACCTTTGACCAATTAGCATTACATCATTGTACCAATAAAAAAACATACTAAAATTTCATTGAGAAGACTAAACAAAAATTATTTGAATAACATACGTATAGGTTCAGCTAATGGATATAACAGATATCCCTTATCAGCAAAAATTAACTACCAGGACAAAAAAACGTGAAAATTGGTCAGAGGTACAACACCTTCCCCTAAGGTAACTGAAGGTGTTATTATAATAATATCAAATATTCTTTCCAAAGCAATTGTTATGGACACTTGCACAAATTTTTAGGTACTCTGTGTAAATTAATTTGTCTCCTCCTGAATATATATATATAAATTCAAAGAATATTTACATCTTAGCCGTACCTATATCAAATTAAGGAAAGAAATCTTAGTAATAGCGGCTAGTACTGATTAATTAGATCCTTATCCTTTATCCTTGTTGAATAACTGCTACATTCGATCTAAGAAAAAAATATACAAGTATTAATCGTATTAATTGTAAACTAACAATAATTTTAATTGAATAAATGCAACGTAGTCAACTAACTAGGCAACTAGCGAACTGGCAGCTTCACTAGAAGAAAAAATGTAGGGATAAATGTCAAAACAGAGTAATTAATCTCACCCCTGATAAAGGTGCCCGTATTTGCAGTTACTATTCTGTGAGTATTCATTCATAAATGTCTTGATGCATATTCGTGCATAATTACCCTTATTGAATTTTTAACAATAGCATATGACTACACGAAGTGAAAATTGAAAATTTACCGTGACTGCTAAACCATCGCTGACGGCTCTATGGAAAGATCATTTTTCATACTTAGTACCACGTTAGATAATATTATGAAATATTGGAGAAACGAGCGGTTGTATGAAGGTTTTATTCGTCTAATATATAAATCTATATGCCACAGAATCCACGTTATAGTCAATAAGTTGTAATTTTATTACGGTAATATTAGCCCAACGTTAATTACTTTGCTATTTAATTAGCTGTGCCGATACTGCAAATATACGGCTAACTTTTATATATTTTCATAAACTTTCAGCCAACTGCCAATAAAACTAATGACGGAGTTATTAAAAGTTTTATTATCCTTGTATCCCTGACTTTTATTTATTTTATCTAGACGTATTAACAACGCTACAACTTTTCTGCTCTTTTAATATGTTGTATTAGTTAGCAAATTAATAGGATGTAATTACCTGCTGTATCTGACGCAATATAAATTACAGTGCGCTATAATTAAAAGGAACTTTAGGGAGCAGATCTATTATTTGTTAACAGAGGGCAATCTAACTCCCGCTTATTTCAATTTATAAATAGAAAAAGTTAAATTGGCAGTTCAGCACTTTATTTGGTATATAGCATTAGTGTGGTGCTTTTTGAAAATTGTCACATGTAGTCCATATATGTATGTATATACATAAGTCAAATTTACACCACATGTAAAGGATACCTAACGAATTATGAGATTATAATAATTCTAATTAATAAGGTTAATTAGTTATACAACTACAACAAACCAAATTATTCCTTCATTTGTGTAATCTGTTTTCCATTTTATATTTTGTAGCTATCAGCAAATATCATAGTTTCACTTGTCGTTCTTTAGGACTTCAGTTCTACGGATTATTTAAACATCTTTGTTTGTTATTAGTTTATTAATTATGCAGGATCAACACGTTATCCAGTAGATTATTTCAAATTCTGTGTGTTATTTCATACAGAGAATTTATGTCCAGTTTATGTCAGCTAACCATTAAAAGCACTTACAGTTACAACGCATTCGTGTAGTTCTGCCGCATGTTCCGGTTAAAGTTTTATTAAATCAATGATGTAACATATAAACCGGATGTGCTTACTGCTCCCCTTGTTTCACAATCAGTTTCTTTTATAAATGATATGTTTTGGAACATAGCAGTATATAACACAAACTCAGAGAAAGTTATAAAGCGTTTTTCAAGGTTTAAGTTGGCTAAGACGAGCTAGGTTCTCTATTATTTTTATCTATTTAGACACAAGGTCCAATAAATATTGGATAGAAAAAGAGTAAGTGCCTAAAGTGATTAGACATTATATATGTAAGGAAATACCTAAATTATTAAGACTAAGTATGATGTAACTTATCTTCTACACCTTAAAGGAGAAATAGATAGGTAGATTGAACTTTACAATATAAAGAGTAGGGAATTATTATTACTATTATATTATATTATTATGATTATGTGCCAGGAAAAGGCAAGTACATAAGTGTGCCTATTGTTTGATCAACACATCGTGTATATTGTATACCTTCTTCATTATTTCTCTAAAACAAATGAAGAAAAATTTAAAAGCTATTATTTCCGCTAACGATGGTCATCCTTGTTTGTTGAGTAACTATCAAAATTAACACTACACAAAAAGTCTAAACTTGCGAATTGGAATTATTTCCTTTGTTGTACACTAGCAATGTTGTAATAATAAATCAATGAGGTTGAAAAAATAGTCCCATTATTCTCTAGAGTTTACTATTATTTATTCTAATGTGTGTTTTTGCTCTATATTATCGTTGTATTTGTCCAGTATTTCAGATCATACAACTTCTTTGATATCTCTGACCTCTTATTGTTTCCACTTCAGAGTATCTATTCTAGCGGATCTGACCAGGTGGTAAGAAAGGATTTACTTGTGGAACTTACTATTAACATCTAGACTAATGACCTTAGTTACTTAAAATGGATTAGTAATAAGGCAGTTATACCACATATACCTACTCACTCATATAAAGAAACTACCACCAAAATCACAAAACTTTGTCTCATAGGTTGTATTTGATACAGTTAACTGTCTCAAGGTATTACTCAACAGAATATTGCAGACCTTTATAAACAACTTACAGTACCTACATCTTCTGAAACATAGCTGTCATATAATATAAAACGGAAGAGCAATTCATTTATTTTCGGCTTGAGGGTGCTCCTCCTAGTACAGTATTACCTATTGTTAGTATCAATATAAAAACAATGTTTCTGTGGAAGTGTATTCTGGATTATTTTGCTTGATATCTGAGTAAAATGGACTATATAAAGTTAGAAATATCTTTGCATTATATGTAGAGAGTATATACACATAAGTTAATAAAACACAGTCTGTAAATCATTGGTTTCCCCGTGTTTTATTTTATTTGCTGTAGATATAACGGATATTTACATTGTCGTATATTTGTACACACAGTGAACACCCGTTCGTCGGATGGTTTTTGATGGTCCAGTAAACACGCGAAGTAATTGTAGCGGTTCCCAAAGCTGTAAGCTGCTTGATTTATACTTGTCATATTGTTGCAGAGCTTCCTAAATTTAGAGAGCCGATTTCAAACGTCACCGTGGCAGTTGGTCGAGAAGCTATCCTGGCATGCGAGGTTGAAGATCTGGGCGAATATAAGGTAACAAATCACAAGTTACTGTTTAACCTTTCTACCACATTGTGATGTTATATCTTTGTTTGTGTATCGTATTAGATTTAATCGTTTTTCAAATACAAAATTTAGTATTTTTAACGTAAATATGCGTAGAGGTAAATTAGGAAACGAATGAGGACAGATATGCCAATTAATTTTAGATAAAAACGCTGTTTTTATTTTTTTATTATGAAAAAAATGCTTATTACTAATGCTTTAGTGATATTTTTGCTGCAACTTTATATTATATTTTATTAACAACATGCAGTTATTAGCTTGTATGTTATTTGTACTTCAAAATAAAGAATGCTTTATTTTAGCTATTTTACTATCTAACATTTATTTACTAGTATTATATTAAAAATTTGGTATTATAAAGATATTGAAACAAGTATGGAGAACAGTATGGTAATACAGTGGGATTCTCTTCCATCGTCATTGAAGTAATTGCTGGCCAGACCTATACCTAGAGCATGTTCAGCCATCCACAGAATTGTAACTTGAAAGATTTATATTCCCGAAATATGCTACGCCGGATGACTTTTCAAGACAGAAGCAAGATAATCATCGACTTTCTAGGAAAAGAAGCTAGTGAAACTACTGGTGCAATTATTAACGTAAACAACATAATTGCTTCAAGCATTAAGATCGTCAACCCTTCAAATACGAAATTATGAAAAAATTATTTGTTATTAACTGATGTGTGAAGAAAACAATAACCTTAAGTACTGGGGAAAGATTATATTATTATACTAAATAACACCCGAATGAAGTACTTCTTTCTACTCTAGAAATAAATGAACAAATTGGTATCCTTGCTTTTAATATCTTTTATTCTGTAAGCTTCAACACAAATCATTACCTAAAGCGGTTTATTTTTATCAATTAAAATGTACTACTAAAGAAAATGAAATATATAATATATACTTATAAAGTCATATCACATCCACAAAATTATTTTCAACATAAACAAATTTACCTTCTACTTTGGTTGACCTGATTTTCTTTTCTAAATCATATTTCGCACCTCAACTCTTATAGTGACCCCGACATTTTCAATACGTTACAGCAACGTATCTACCTAACGAGAAAATTGGGAAGTTTAATTGGTTTACGCGAAATATATTTCTATTTTGTAGCGAACGTGTGTTCGGTTTATTAGTTGGCCGTATATTATTATGTAACTTCAGTAATTCCATTTTACATGCAATAAAACTTAACCAGACCCAACCCTGAAGGCCGCCAACGAATTTGGCTAACCCTCGTCAAAGTTCTGTTTGTCTGTTCCTCTCCATTTGAAACTGTTATTTAAATTGTAAATTTCTATTAGATAAAGTAGATAAATAACTTAAATTCATCAGTGTAACTGCAAATTTTATATAGTAAGACTTATACCCTAGCCTGTGAATAATTTCTTTAGTAACATGTACACACATATAGTACATATGTACATATGTATTCTTTCAGACATCACATAGGTACCATTTAGATATCCTTATAGTTATTTTATTTTACGTTATTTTACACTAATTACTATCTACAACAAATTTTACTTTATTTGTTGCATGTTGTTTGAAAAGTGAGTTTCTTTACTAATTTTGGGAAGCTGAATATGAAAATAACAATGAAATTAAAAACTTGTTTTTTATTTTATTTTTAACACACAAAATAAAAATTGGACACCTTTACACCTTTGGACTCCTTTAATGAGTGGTCCTTCTATTCTTTTGTAAATTGTTTCTGGAGCATTTCTAACAAGAAATCAACAGTAGTCGGCAAGCATGGAAGCATTCCAGTTTCCCTGGTACGTTTTCACCATTTTTGATATTGTCATATCCTGACAGAAGCGTTCGCCGTGCTGATTACATACAGCTTTAGGAAATAAATCAGGTGCAACCGTAGGAAATGGATCTTTGGAGACATATTGCAAACCATTTCTTGATACGATGACAGCACATTTTGAATAAGCGTTACGTAATTGTCAGCTTCTTACTCTGCAAAAAATTAGTAGCTACGAGGGGAAAGTCACTTCAAGCATTATTTTTTCTGCATCTGATAGAGTACTGTCAAAATGTTCGTCTATCAGAATACTTTAAATCTGTGGCCCAACAAAAACGCTTCCTTTAATTTTTGACTTTCAATATATCCTTTGACAGTACTAGTTGCTTTTAAACCAGGGGTCACAAATTATTTTATACCTTTATAAACTATTACTAATTTCTCGAAAGGATACTAAATTATCAGCAGACCACCTCTAGCTTTCAAACCGTGCGGAATAGCAATCAGAAATTTTAACTACAGCAAAGCTACTCTAACAAATATTGGAGGCTATTGACACAATTTGTGAAATGGTTTACTGGAGTGCGCGACGATTTCTAGCTTAGTATTGTATGTATATATATGGCCATCAGATACTTTCATGTTTTGTGTACGAAAAGCCTTAGTAATTTATTTTTTTTTTAATATAAACGTAAAAATCCAAAATATTATGACTATGATCTTACTATCCCAATTAACGTCTGTGGATTTTCGAGCTCTTAGGTGCGATTACCTAAAAGTATCTTGAAATTTGGTAGAGAAAGAGAAGATGTCTGAAATTGGCCATATCGATAATAGATACATTGTAGGTGCTATTGCAGTTGAATTTGTGTAGTTCAAACAATATTATTATTAAGATATATGACTATTAGCCAACGATTTGTCGTGTATTTCTATTGAATTTGAAGACGGCATTGTATTCAGATGAGAGAATAAAGTACACGATAGGCAAACAGTAAATGTTAATTTACCAATTGTACAGAAAAACTTCTTTACGACACAAAGAAGCAAATACAGTAACTTGAATTAATTGAATTTAATGAAAGAGAAATAGCAATGTCCACAAGCGGTACTGATAAAAAATTGAAAAATGCTAAATTACTAGTAGGCAAACTAGGAAATTGCTGGAATCTCATAAAACAGACAGTAATAATTTTTGCTTATAAAATGCTTAGCAGATTCAATAATTGTGGCGATCTACAGTTACAACGGTAGGGGCTAGTGCCTTCGATATAACTTACACAAAACATTGAAGCATATAGCAGATGAAATTTTACATCGTAAAACAGATTTCAATTGTTACTATGCGCTGTCGTCGATATGTAAAAAATACGAACTACTTTTAATAAATATAAACTATCCGCCTTTATATTCAGAAAACCAAGATTACCACAGAAAAACAGGCAGTACATCTTTGGGACTACCAGAATAACCTGATGTCCTTCTCATTGCTTTTTTTCTGGGTGGTGGGTGCTTTGTTGTAGTGACCCCGTAAGCTGTATCGCTTGTCTGGCTTTCACTGCAACTCTCGCAGTGTAGTTTGTGTGTGTAAGTTTTGTTCAATGGTTTTGTGACAGCACCATATCGCCTTTTATGATACCGCGCTGATAATCACTTTGCTCCCAACAGCGAATGACAAGTCGATCCGGGATTAAACGCTCTGAAAAAATGTCACCGGTCCTCCAGAGAATTGAACCCCGGTACCTATCGTCCTCCCACAACGATAGTCAGCCGCCTAACCACTGCGGCCGTCGACCCGTTTATACAATAATACATGTATAGGAAAAGCAATACCTCTTATGTGCAGAAGTTTAATGAAATCTAACTTGAAAACAATCTATTGGATATTGTACAGCTTCAGTAGTTTATCAAAACCTATCAAATAATTTTGCCGGTTTTCTAGAAATATGACTTTATACGAACTCTTGCTTCTGTGCGATCAATATAGTATCCTAAGAGAGTATTATTTGTAGTCGTTCTCGTAATGCCAAAACCAAACGCTTACAGCTTCTTCCTTTTAACTGAATTCGCCTGGAAAGTGATAATTGAAAGATACTAAATTCGTAACAGCAAGGTGGCCTTTACAGAAATGGTTTTATGTGCGTAAGCATCCTACATATAATTCGATTTTTTAAATCAATTTATCTGAAATATATCGGAAATCAAAACACAATTGATGATACGCACGAATCTACCTACTTTTAGTATAAGGGAGATATACCTTGATGCATAAGTACATTACGTCTACAACATACCTGCGTTAGGTGTTAACAGTCGCATTTTTTTGTTTGAAATATTTATATACTCCTTAGTATTTAGTTGTGGGAAATCATTTCTATCTATTGAGAGAGAAGATATTACAGATTTTAAATAGCTCTAAAAAAGTTGGTACTTGTGGTCGATCGACCACTTCACGTCTGACAAACAATAAATTCTTAGATTTCACATACAGAATTGCAAATGTCTTGCCGGAGAGAAGTTTAGTTAATAGATCATACGAGGAAAGGGTGTACTGATGAGCTTATAGACACTCGACGCACGTGTCTTACGATAGACTGTGTGTATGGTATCCACACATAAATACGTTTGTGCTATTGCTTTTTTTATTACTCTTGTCTGTATATTTTACGTTTACTAGTCCATTAATTTGCAAATTGTCGATGAAACGTGTTACGAATATAGTCCAGAAAAAAAAGACCCTGAAGTAACATCCCGCTAAAAGGTGCAAGAAGTTCGTTCGTCAGATGAAAAAACTATTGTGTTGGCACTCGGACATAACATGGCATCATAAGTTACACTAATTGCATTTTTCCACTAATACTAGATACCATACTTGAGAAAATCAATGTAAGAAGTTGAGGAAATGGTAAAAAAGCTATTGTCAATATTTTCAACATTGTGGCAGAACTTTCCTTAATTTTATTTCAATCCCTACCTGGGTAATCACAAACTCATTGTTCGTATCATTGACTTGATCAGTTCTGCATTTGAAGTGAGTGATCTAGCTTTTTCAGTTTCTTATTCTAACACTACTATTACCATTGCTCGGAGACACTTTCATTAAGTCACTCTATATTTAATGTCTCAATATTATGTACTAAAAGAAATTAAAAACTCGTATTTATGCTGTAATATATTAGAAACGTATTTGTATTCTATGACTAAACCTTCAATATAAATTGCATACAATTCCGTCGAAATGCAGCATTTGTAATTGGCACCCCGAACTTTTTAAACAGCTTAACCTAATAGGAACGAAATTCTTAGCTTATTTGATTAATGGTTTTTGCCTGAGTCGGACGCAAAAAGAAGTATTACGGCAACAACTTCGGAACAAGTTGGATACCTTTAAAAGCTTGCAGTCTAAAAGACTTCCACGGTGTAGTGAAAGTAACATGTAAGCAAAACTGCAGACGTTTTAAAGGATCGCGAAGTTGAATAGCATTTTACATTTCGTTTTTTTTAAGATAGAAAGGAGTAGTTTGTCGGGTATTTGAAGTTCCTTTCTTGCTGTTGCTGCTGTGTATATTTAAGTCGTTGCAGATTAGATTGATGGTACTGACAAAAGCGAAATGTCGCGACATAACATTCAACTTAAGCTCTTTAAATCCGTGTAGTTGCTTTCAGTTACAAGGATAATAAAAGCAGGACTCATAAATAATTCCTTCCGCGTTTCAAGAGTGTTACGGAAGTAATTCAACATAATACCTTTCAAATAGTATTTGGACCTACATAAAATGTTTTGTGCCAGCCAAAATTGTGTTTATATGCATATCTAGTATTCTGCATGCTTTGAAAATGCGTTTTAACATTCAGGCGGTCATAATTTACTCGTTCTTCCTATATATACAGATTAGCCCGGCAGTTATCTATAAATAGGTAGCGATCCAATGAGTACAAGTGAATAAGGCGTACATGTGTTAATATTAAACAGACGAGTGTGGCGATCCCTTGAGCGCGTGACTAGCAATAACGCAAGTGATCGTTCTATCACCGCACTCGTCTGTTTAATATCCGCACATATGTACGCTCTATTCACTCGTACTCATCAGATCGTTTCCTATTCCTAGATAATTGCCCGGTCAATCTGTATATATAACATACATAACATCTATTTGGATTGGGATTCAAAATTTATACTAACTCATAATTGTAATTGAAGCTTAAGACTAACATAAATACTGTACTAACAATAGTAGTACATTACACCAACTGTACTTATCCAATTGATAATATGGTAGAAAGTAGGCTAATCGTAGGGTGACATCCATGATGTTACTAATAGTTCTCCTGGAGGGAGAAATGTTTAGATATTCCTTCTTTCCTCCTTCTAATTAGACATCGACAGGAGATATAGACACAGGAAGGCTTTAAACATCTGCTAGTAGAATAATTTGGAAGGTAGCAATCTGTAGTTGAAAGTTAAATAAACTTAAAGTAATTTACGAGAAGTTGTATTTCAAAGAGATAACTACGCTAATATTTTCACGTCAAGAAACGTTTATGTAGGTCTTTAAGTGCCTCGCTACTGAAATACAGGCGCTATGTATTTCCAATTCCATTCAACATACCATATTTACGGCTTAATGTGTCATTTTCAGCAATAGAAATTAAACGTACAGGTTTGGCGAAATTATTAATCGCTCGCAGCTATAACATTATTATGAGAAACTTAAGTAATTTTAGAGCTTAATATATGAATAAGGGAATAATTGTACTTTCCTTTAAAAGAAATACATATACTATTATAACGATGCTTTATTTGAATTCTCATGCCTGAGAAACATGTTGTTCGGAATAAGTTATGATGATAATGATTGTCTATATATTTATTTTTTGGCTTCTTCGCTATATCGCTTGTTAACCTGCAAGAAAGGTTTCGAATTCGAAAACTTGGAAAACTAGAACTATATGTGAGCAAGACACCTTAGTAAATGCATATACAGATACGTATAGTAAGAGGTCATCCTAAGTGCGGCTTTCCATATATAACAGCAGAATTCTAGGAGCAAGTTGCCACATCGTACCGATCATGCTACGAGAATCGTGCGCCCGCGTCATTTGCCTTCACAACGCACCGCTCGGCATTTAACAGGATTTTCTCGCGGAATAAACATCATTTAAAATAAAACATAACTATGTACTTATGTACATACTTGGAATATTTTTACCGATAATATCAACTAAATCAATACATGTTATAGTGCATATTTTATAAATATTTTTAATATAAATTGTGGAAAGAAATAATTCAAAGGACGAAGGCGAGACGAAATAATTGACAGCAGCGAAGACACACTCTCATTACGAGCTAGATTAATACTGCACAAGGATCATATTATATAAGAGTGACGCATTCCACGCTAAAAATTAGACCCTTACGCTAGCACACTCTGATGAGCATATGGCGTACAAAATTCGTAAACAACCGCGATGGCGGCATTTTTAAATTACTATATTATGTTTTCTTCTGGTTCCAAATATGCTCTAAGTACGTGTTTCGATCTTATTAGATCTTTTCAGTGCGATATATCTATAAATATAGAAATCACAGACACGTATTCACGTGCATAAATAAAAATGAATTCTCTTTAAAAATAAATTTAAACTCTACATAAAATAAATAAATACTAACAAAATAGATTAGATAACCCTAATCTTCTCAACACCTTAACAACTTAATTTGTTTTAGAAATACATAAGCTGCCTAACCTTTCTCGAGTTTCGATTTATAGATCTGTCATTAGAAGACCGACAAATGTCATCATGAAATTTCCTAATAATTAAACTCATAGATATATTTAACAATTGTTCTTGAACTAAAGTTTGATGATCACTGTTAACACAAGTGTACCATGAAAAACTAACCTCTCGGAAAGTCACCAACATTTTTCCCTGAATAGAATTTATATGACCAAATAATTTCAACAATACAACTATCCTATCGTAAATGTTATTAATAACATATAACAGTAAACTAAGAGTGGGATAAAGAAGACTATTTGTGTCACGAAATTCCTTAAACATTGTAAAAGTATGATGAGGTTTTACATTGGCAGAAAATAAAGAAGATTTACAAACCTCACAATCAGGTAAATTATCCTTTTATAGAAAGAATCCACATAGAGAGCATCTGAAATCGCCTAGACTTATCTATTTCGTAACACTGCTTAATGAAAGAAAAGTTAGCCTTCTTAAATGGATAGCGACAGTCAAAGATATTGCAATTTGACAATGTTGTTCTGGTATTTTTTAGAAGATATGGGACATCAAACAATGAGGCAATACTTTCACCATTAACTGAAAATAAATAATCCTCATCTAAACGATTACTAGATTCCATTTCTAAGTGAGATAAAGCTGAAGAATTCACAGAACTTTTATCGCATACCGTACAGACTACCTCTAATTTAATTTTTTGAAGTGATGATATAACTTCCCTAATTAACTCTTTCAATGATAAAGCAGATAATGAGGATGGCGTAACATAGTAAGCAACAGGTTGTTTCCATGACGACCTCAAACCTTGTGCTATAAACACTAAAGCATGATCTGCTAACTTATTGGGTCTACGATTGGAGCCTAAATCTGCATAACCTAGAACCTGATAAGGTTCTAGGTTATGATTTAGAGAGATTTAGAACCTTATCAGGTTCTAGGTTATGCAGATTTAGGCAGTATGATAATACCGTTTACAATAATCAAAGTCTCGACTCAAAGACATTTCATCAAATATTAAAATACAGTACCTATCCATTTCCATCAAATGTTTAACTTGATTAGTGAGCTTATATATGAACACTAATACCTGTATCAAAAGAAAGATAACGTAGAAGAGTGGATTTACATGGTAAAATTAACATGTTTCTTAAGAACCTATAACAACGTGGTCCCCTCTTATAAATAGCTAAAGCAAGATCCTTACCTCTAGTAGTAAAAACACGCTTATGTCAAAATGCATTCTGAAATTGACTCTTTATAAATGACACGTTTGGGGATGATAACGCTGATTTCAATTTCTTGAATTGTTTTGATGATGCTAATTCCACCGACACACCTGCCACTGATTTACAGTTTCGAAGACTTCTTTTCAAATTACCAATACGTTTAGACTAAATTTGAAGAAATTTATATACACGCTGATCCTTAGGGGACAAATTCACTGACTGTCGAACATTGAATCTTTTGAGAAGACTATTTTTGAATACTCTAGAAATTGGGGTTGATCACATATTGACATAACTACAACTTGGATTTACAGCTTCAGATTCGTTACTTACAAGACCGGGAAATGAAGTAAATACTGGAGTAGACTTACGAAGCAAAGTGGGAAAAGCATTTCTATTCAAAGAATTATGAAGAGCATTTCTAAATGAGTTCTGTTCTAAATGATCCTCGCAAACATATATTTGTTTTGAATTCAAAGAAACATCAACACCTGAAAAACCTAGAATAGAATCTAACCATACCTGTTTTCTATCATCAGAAGGAAGGGTGAAGAAATGTTTTTTCGATAACCCGAATCAGGCAAAATACTGGAGTAATATCGACTTTCAAAACCTGGAATTTTACACTTATATTTGCGCACACTCATTAGTCAAAGTCAAAGTCATTATAAACAAATTTCTACCTTAATATTGGAATAAATTATTATCTAATTAATATCTATATTATTATAAAATAAAAAAAACATAATAATTATTAATAACAAAACTTACCTAAAACCTGTTGCCGTTTAATTCCTAACCTCAGTCTTCTTACCGCATAACCTCACCAAACTGCACTTCATAACCTACTAAAATAATTTGTAAGCACTACGTCATCATGATTTGCATTCATATTGTAGGTATTTTCGCTACCATACATCGTTGTCATATCTTGCACTGTTATAGTTAACCATATTTATTGGTAATTTCCTAATAATAAGAGCAACAAAAAACTTTTTTGTCGCAATAACGCCAAAAATTCTCATTGTTAAAACCTTCTTTGATGTTTGTTTATAATCCGATACAAAGCTTACAAAGATTTGGCAACAATACAATATTTAGTACTCGATATGAACTAGAGATAGCGCGCACATCTTGCCCGAAATTTCAAATTTGAAGGAAATGCCCATGATACTGCCGCACTATTAACTAGTAATACTTGTGGTTTGGTGGGGGCATATCGAAGAAAGACTGCGTGCAAAAGCGCAGGGTGGGGGTGTGGTTTCTTGTTGCTACATACGATGCAATATTGGCAACTACGACGTGTTTTTATACATAGGTTTACGTGCCGATTATAAGTGTTCTCTTTCCGAACGTCTATGTATATAGCAGGATTATTAAAAATACCGGCAGTTACTATCAATTCATTTGCAATTTTATATTTGCACATAAATGGTAGCAATAACAGCAGTGCATATCCCCCATTTCTTAACAACAACAAATAACGAAATGGTCCAACGCAATTACTACTACCTAGCTAATGATAAT
Source organism: Holotrichia oblita (assembly GCA_023690525.1). Lineage (NCBI taxonomy): Eukaryota > Metazoa > Arthropoda > Insecta > Coleoptera > Scarabaeidae > Holotrichia > Holotrichia oblita. The sequence goes on from CM043021.1 coordinate 60,634,498, forward strand.
TTGTATGCGCTGATAAGCAAGAACTGCAGGTGAAGGGGATACTAGTTTTGAGAAGGACACTGACATTACTCTGAATTTATTCAATATGCACTGCCCTCTACTTTGATGAGGTACGATAGCCCACAATCGGAGGTTAGCAGAAATTAGCCGAAAAAAAAGAAATGTTCTATTATTTTGGTAGTCTAAAATAATAGAACATTTTAACAACACAGATGCGAAAAGACGCTAGAGCAAGGGCGAACTCCAACAGAAAAAATGTTGCAAGTATCACATTTGACATTTAATAAGTTGTTACATTCGTGTGGCACCTAGATGGCGCTATAAGTCCGTACGCTCGGATTAGCGTTTTTACGCTGGAATTGGTCTCTTTGATTTCAACCGTCGAAGTAGCAAAAAGTTCAGCTTGTTAATGTCATATTAATTCATGCCTATATAGTAAGGCCCACCTGGGATTCAGAATTAATGTCGACGATCAGTGTTTAATGGTGTAGTATTTTGGTTTGAGAAGTATTTTTGGAATGGAAAATCACTGATTACGCTCAGTAGCGGATTTATAGCAAGCTTAGCTTTTTTCTTCGAAGTTTTAGACCACGTGTTTAGCAATTACCCTTTCTAGAAGGGTTCTTTTTTTGATTATATCAAAGAGTGTTATGTATAGGCAAAAATTTTAAAGCCTTACATGCGTTAAGCTCTTGTTTTTTTTATGGTTATACATACATTCATGTATTAGAAGCGAATGGCCACGTGAATAATTTTATGGTTACCACATAATGTAATATATATTTCATTTCCCGAAGAAGGTTTACGACTGTAAGAGTGCAGTATTATCTGTCAGGTATTTTGCTGAAGAATTACTCGGAATAAGGTCAGGCGTCTGATTTAATTCTCCTTAATTAGGTTAAAATTTGTAACAATTTAACAAGGTGTCAACCTTTTGTGCATTTCATGTAATAAGCCCTTCTGGCGTAGTAGTAATTCGACTATGTCATTATTAGGTGTTTTTCTGTACGAGTAGTACTCATTTCAAGCCATTTTGGCGAAGCAATTACTGAATGTGTATTTATTTTTAATGAACAATCAAACGTTTGATTAGATATCGTTACTGCTAGGATTAATTAATTATTTTCAAGGTATTTAAATTTATGGTATTCAATGTGAGCTTAACTTAGCTTCGAGTAATTTGTGCTTTTATTCATTCAATCTGCAGTCGTAACGATTTAGGTTAATTATTGCAGATTTTTCTGCGTACTTCTGACAAGTCCTTTAATTTCGTCATTATTTGTTCATATTTTTGAGTACATTTAATTATTGGCCTTCTGCTTTTAGTTAGTTTAGTAAATAACCCAAGTTTTGATTTTAATGTATTAATCTATCAGCCAATTGCTTGGTTTTAATTAATTTTTGTTATTTTGCTGGTAGGTGTGCATAAACTTGTAGTACTTGATCGTCTTTTGCAGGAGAATGCTGTATCATTTGTGGCCGCTCAAGGAGCTATAATATCACAAAAATATCGCGTGGCCCCTGATTTTGCTCATTTGTGAATACATAGTAAGAGGATAAATTGGAGGGACTGGTAGAAGCATTAAGTGATAGTGGAAACGAATAGAATTGTGGAATTTGGAGTTAGAATGAGAAAATTCTGATTCTGATTGATGTACTAGAAATACCTTATGTCCTACATGATAAATATTCCGCGAAACCATCCCGATCCTTTAGATTTTTTTTTCATTTCTAGTAACTGAAAAAAAAGGGAAAACACCTTAGAGAAGTCGCTTGGGAATCAGTTGATTTACCTAAATTCAAACTTTTTGTCTGGAGCCTCATGAAAATTATAAAGAAAGTTTCTCGTAACTCATGAGTTGAAATCGCTGCTTAATAATCCCTAGATGTCTGCAATTTGATAAAAGTCTGCCAAGAAGAGATCGTCATCGCAAAATTCGATTCATGCAGGACTATTTCAATCAGAAAGTGGTCAAACTCCCCATATGCAGATTCCCTAGCAGCCCAGGTTTATGTTGAGAGAATCGTTTCCAACACTGTCATTTATGTTTATCTTACGTACCTACCTTTGTCTGACTACTACGTCTTATGACCAAATTTAATGCTGTGCATTCTGAAAATTATGACTTTGTTTCCTTTCAAAAACAAAACAGCTTGACGCCACCTATTTGTTGTCGATGCTTAGTAAAACGAAAAATATGTAGAAACGCTGATGAAGCAATTGTGGTGTCATGTTGACAGAAGGTCGTTTCTTTTTACTTGATATAGTATAAAGAGCACTTAATTACCAATTTAGGAGTATTAAAGAGAAAAGTTTCACAACTGTTTGGATGGAGTGTCATGAGAAATTAAGACACCTGTTAATGTTTTGGCCTATTCATATGAAAAAAAATGTTTATAGAGATTATTGCTTTTTTAATCATTAGACATGCTTATAGTTTTAACAGTGAGTTTGATGGGCTCTTACGTAGAATATTTAAACACGGTTGTGTCAGTTTAAACAAGTACGTTTGATATGAAAACTAAAAACTATTTTTTATACAACTGTTTGTAAAAGTGACACTTTTAACGCAAGCTAACCGGATGAAAAATTGAGTTTTATAACATAAGCGTGTTAAAAATACTTTTAACACTAGTGCGAAAATGTTTATAGCACTAGTGACACTTACTTTATTGTTTGTAAATATTGATATATATGTACATACATTAGCATTACAACAATTACTATATCATATGGATTCATTGGGCATCATCAATAGTTTCAATCAATCTCATTAAGACCCAGTTTTATTATTTTAATAGGAATACAAACGTTTGTAAAAAACGTCAACAAAACTTTCTTGACGCTTCTAATTCTCAAATATCAGTGCGTTACCATAAATGGCACCTCTGACTTGTGATACATTTTATTTTTGTGATAAAATGTCAACAAATTTTGTAGAAATGCTAAATCATTTAATTAAATAATATAAACAAGTTTTATAAAAGATAGTGATACACGTGTTAAAAATGCTATTTTATTTCACTTGTAAATTTTGGCACTCGCTAACGCTAACGCAAACTTTTAACTTGTGAAATAAAATCGCACTTTTAACACTTGTATCGTTAATAACTATTACAGAATGCCACGTGGCTAATGTGGAAATATTATATCAAGCTATTGGAGGCATGAGTGAATACCGTTGCTATGTTTTTGACTTTATTGGGAAGGTTGACATTTTCGTAGAATTCAAATTGTCTTAATATCAGCAGTGGGCTGCTACACTGAGAAAGGTGTTTTCTAAGGCCAAGAAAGTTGGACTTTCTTACATTCATTTTCTTCAGAGAAGTAAGGTCAAGCAGATAATTTCTTGATTTTAAACTTTTAGTTATCATGCACCGCATAGTGCATAGGTTCAAGAAAAGATGTCTTTGGATTTCCAAGAAAGTGAAATATTTCACAGAAAACAATACTTTCTTGCTTATGAGAATGAGAATTATTTAAATTAAGTAAGTCTTACTTGCTCTTAGTAAACACTTTTCTGTGAGTATGCAGATCTATTAACAAAACTAACACAACTTACCACGTTGAATCTGAAAATTATGTATAATATAGGTATATTATTTACTTATAATATACCTATATAATAAATCTAAGGTTTACGCTTCTAATGTAATGTTTTGAACCTTTTAAACCAGCCTGTATAACTTAAAATGGAAATTTGCATGAAGTTAAAACAAAATCTATTAATATGTGCAATTATATTGTATATAGATCATAATCTTAACCTATAAGTTTCTTGTTAACTTTACCTAAGTTTTAAAACATGGGATACACGAGTATACCGATCCTTAACAAAGTGAGCTGATACATATGCATATTATGTATATTTGATAGGTTTCTTGGTTACCATGCCGAAAGTGATCTTCGGTTATAGATGCAGTTTAGAGGAAGAATATTCCTTGTATTTCTCGGACAATTTCAGTAAAAGGAAATCAGACAGACATTTTGTCTGAATGAGAGAAGCGATGCAATAATTTTGTAGTATCGTTCTCACGTTTCCAAATGTCGTCTACTTTAGAGACGAGAAACGCAGGTACATACATATACACGGATACCCGTATTACCTAAGCGTTTATTGCCTTCAATGAAATCAAATAGATTTTCCGTTCTGCGAAAACATAAAAATTAATGGTATGTGACGCAACGATCAGAGGCGCTCTCTACGTTCCTATAGTGAAATGTAAGCAAGCTTCAGACGGTTTTACAACACTGGAGTCTGCTTGTGTAGAACATATACACATTAGTGCTTAAGTTTTACGTAGCGTACTTCTATCAAAAGTTTTAATAAGAAAATGAATTGCAAACATTGTGTGTAGCAATTATATCTCTACAACACGTTTCCAAAATTGAAAATGTGGTGTTGCTGGTTGATAATGAATATATCTAATCACAAGGTTATGATCAAACAGGTATATCTATATCAAAATATTAAAATGGCTGCTAAAAATCCTATTACCAACATTACATCTCTGGCTATCTGTCACTATTACTAATACCATTACTTTTCCAAACTGAGAGTGTAAATTAATACAAAACATTTATTATAAAGTTAAATGAATGGTTTTCGAAATAGGACTTTCCCTCTACTCGAATTTTTAATTGCCTTGCGGATGTAAAAGCATTTATTGTGCATAACTGTATAAGAAGATATAGGTATGGGACATACGGCAATAAAAAAAAATTCTATTACTTCTTGATTATAATTCCAATCTCAAGTATTAGGTATGTTGCAATTTATAAAGATAAATAATGTAATTTTCGTTTGTTTTTCTGTACCCATTGGGTACAGCTATTCGATTCAAAACTTTATGCAACTTACGACAAGGGTAACGCTTTTGTTGTGTACTAACTTTATTTAATTGGGCGCTGGAGTATATGACAAGAAAAATAAATAGCCGAACATTACGAGCAATAAGAGGAAGCTAGATAGTAATATGCGGATGATGTAGTAGTCATGATAAAAAGAAGAAAGATAATGCTAAGGATAATAAGACAATGAGAGACATTGAGCTTAAAAATCAACGAAACAAAAATGTAGTTGATGAGAACTGCAAAGAAAGAGAACAGAGGCATCACAATAAAAAACTTGACATTTGAAGAGGGGGACAGATTCAATTACTTAGGCGTCGTGATAGCAGATAATGGAAATAGAGATGTTGAGAATAAAGAAAGAATGATGTCAGCCTTATACACTAACACCCTTATTTGCTAATGCAGACACCACAATAATATTCAGTTCTTTATACAGCATTAGGAACAGTTAAATGCATACATGTCGAATAATATGATGTCAATAGAAGACAGGATGCGTGCAATAACAATGTTGGAAAACGGATGGAGTCTACGTGCTGTAGCGCGTGAATTTGGTGTTAATCCCAATACAATTTTTTGCTTAAAAAGAAAATGGCAAATATCACATTCAGTTGCAAATGAACCAAAAACTTCAAAACGAAGAATATCCACTGCTTATCAAGATACCATGTTAAGGCAATTTTACGCAGAGCATCCATTCACAAGTTGCAAGCAAGCCATTGCAGCTACCGCCTTTCCCGGTTCCGTAACGACGGCAAGAAAAAGGTTGAGGGCAAGTGGCCTCAAAAGCTATCGTGCTGCTATTAAAACAGAACTTTCTGAGCGCAATCGTCAAGACAGAATAAATTTTGCACTATACTATCAGAATATGCCCATAGATTTTTGGAAAACGGTAATCTTCAGCGACGAGTCGACGTTTCAAAGCACCCCAAACACCCACACGCGCCTAGTTACCCGTCCTCGTAACTATAGGCTTGCACCACAATATGATCATCCGAAAAATAGAAGTGGACGGCTTTCTGTAGCAGTGTGGGGTTGGATGTCATACGCAGGACCTGGTACTGTTTGGGATATTAATGGACACTTGACAGCGTTACAATATAGAGATATTTTGGAGAATGTAATGTTGCTATCGGTAACATCTCTTTATGATCAGTTTACATTCCAACATGACAACTCACCCATTCATACGGCTAATGTTGTCCAACAATGGATTACAGACAATAATTTGAGATTATTAAATTGGCCGGCACGAAGCCCGGATCTGAACCCCATAGAAAACCTATGGGGTTATATAAAAAAGAATGAGGGAAAACCCTATAGAACGAGAAATTTGTTGTGGAAAAAAATTGTGCAGGAATGGGAAGAAGTTACTGACGACTATTGCCATAAATTAATAGAGTCCATACCGTCAAGATTGGAAGAAGTTATACAAAATAACGGCGGATGGACTCATTATTGATTTCAGCATAAGCGTATACGTATAATTATTTCGTTATATTATGTTTTAAATAAATAAAAGTAGTAAACCTTTGATATTGTTATTTATTGTATAATAAATATGCTTTTGGTTTAGATCTTACCCTAGTTCAACGACAAAAAAGTTCACCGCAAAAAGTAATGAAATTACCTTTCAAAACAATTTAATAAGACTACAGTATTATTTTATTCGAAATACATGAAACATCAAACAAATTTCTTCCTACTCAAATACGCCAAATAATAGATGCTTTTTTCCATATTTATAAATGCAGCTACAGCGTTTTTAAAATAGACCCCGGAATCGCATCTGTGTTTACACATTTTGACGAGCGCAATGAATGCAATATTGTCTGAAGTGAGTGAATGCAATACTGTCTACTATCCATCCTACGTATGTGCAGTGGCAGGTCGTCCAACCAAAAAGAATTCTTAGTGTACATAACACCAAGATACGACCAGTGCTTCTTTATTCACCAGAAACAATGACAATGTCTAAAAAGAATGAAGATAGTTTGAGAATATGCGAAAGAGGCATACTGAGAACAATAATGGCGCCAACTAAGCTAACAGAAAATGAATACAGAATAAGATTCAATAACGATCTGCAGAAAGAAATCAATGGAGAGTAACATAGAATAAAGTGGTTGGGACATGTGTGGAGGTTGGGAGAAGAACCTGCAATCAAGTTATTATTGCTATGGAAACCGAGTGAAAAGGAGACAAGTGGTAGACCGAGGTCAAAGTAGTTGGAAGAAGTAGCGGAAGAAGAGCAGGCATTAACAACTGACAAGAAAAAGCAAAAGATAGGATGTTGTGGAACAGAATCCATCTCGAAAGAATAGGATTTAGAAGCCTTTTTGAAGCGGTTCAGCCCCTAGCCATTAAATATATGAATGAATTTTTGTGACAGATGTACATCCTTCAAGGAGACATACATTGACGGAAATTCTTATGGCAACCTGAATCTAGAAGTAAGAGTCCGAAAAAATTCGGCATACAAACTCGTCTTACTCTTGGCTTTCACAATATTTTGAAAATGCAAACATTATAAAAGCGTTAGGTATTTCTGAGTATACTGTCCTTTAGCGAGAAGTTCTTGAGAACAGTAAGATTTCCTGCAGATGTACGAAGTTTCAGAACGTTTCAGATACGCTGTTGATAATATATATTCAGCACCTCTTTTGTGCCATAAAAGAACCATAGTTGCATTGGGCAAATGCTTACTTATTCTCTTGTCACCTATAGTCAATATTGCATACATGTTTCGTACGGTTAGCTTCCACGAAACGTACAGACGCTGCAATTTTAATGTAGTTTCAGTATTGTAAATCCCAGGTGAAAAAGTAGTCAATACGACAATATCTTTTATATGTAGTTGCATTTGTAACACGACATCGCAGCGAGTGCATAGGAAACTTTGTAGATACTGATGGAAGTAAATCCGAACTGCATATATGTATATCAACATAATGGACAGACTTCAAGTGCACCGATTACATTTCTTTAAAAAAAGTACAGGTGCTTCGGTAGTAAATGTTCGGATGTGATGTTATATGTTAGTATAAGTGCATATGCTGATCGTTTTTCTAGTCTAAGAAGATTAAATTATTAGAGCATAGATTGACATAATAAGGATACTAATATCGCATGCCCGTTAAGGGTACATAAAAATTATAATAAAATAGGAAGTGCTTGTAACGTTTTTAAATTAATCTAATTGATGGCACAGTCATTCATCAATAACATTAAACAGTTTAATAAAGAATAAAAGTAACTGGTGACAAGAAACAGTATAAAACAAATAGATTCATGGAAGTAGCTTATGAAAATAGATAGACCATTGTATAAAACGCGGTCAATAGAATTCGGTGTCTGTGACCTACGTCATGCAACGAATTATTTCATTTTGAGATACTGTGTGTACCACACAAAGGTGAGCACAATTTACATTTTGGAATAGAGCAATGGGTCTAATACCTTAAGCAGCAGACCACAGTTAGCGAGAATTGTTTGGAATGGACCTTTGTATTGTATGTCTGTACATATGTACTTTACTATGACGCGGTCAAAACCCGAAGTCCTCATAACATAAACGCATATACTATGATCAAATGGTAGTGCATGCGTTTTAAAACAAAGCAGGTTTGTTCTCTCTAAGCACAAACTCATTAGCATTACATCATCTATAGCAACCAAGTTACAAACAGTCCACTCATTAGTGGACCACTAACATTACCGATATCGCTAATTGATTAATACATGGACATATACCACGGTTGCTATGCCCTATTTCTAAAACCGGTTGTATACTCTGGCGCAGTCTACAACAGATTCTACCGTTTTGTACTTCCTTCATAAACAATATATTTCAAAGTATCATAAAACTATGATAGCTCATTGTTATTAACTGCTTAAAAATAAAGTAAATGTTTTGAAAAAGTAAACGTTAATTCAGACGATAAAACAACGATATTATTGTCTTTAATCTCAATCCTCAATCTTTAATCTCACCAGCATGATTTAAAAATCGTAATTACAACACTTTGTTACAGGTTGCGTGGCTTCAAGTGAATTCACAAACAGTACTTACAATACATATTCACGTGATTACAAAAAACCGACGGATAGGGGTAACACATGGAGAACACCAGACATGGTATCTACATATAAAGAACGTCAGGAAAGCGGACGAAGGGTGGTACATGTGTCAAATTAACACGGATCCTATGATGAGCCAAATGGGTTACCTAACCGTTGTAGGTACGTTAAATAATTTTAAGTCTTGGTTTCACTCAATCAAGTATTGTAACGCGTGTGGAACTATACCTAGTATGTATAAGTTGCGTTAAGGTAATTATTTTGTCATTTCTGATATTCATATTATCCTTAGTGCCTGTAAAAACCTGTTTATTTAAAAGTACGAAACTGTGTTATAGAACATCAAAATAGCACAAAAAGTTAATTATAAAAGATTTTTTCTCTTTTAAATTTCATATATTATTTTCCAAGAGGCACGAGAATAGTTACAAGTAGTAAGTGCAAGCGTAGTTATTTATGGTGGCACTTTAAAACCCTATAACTGAACCGTGGGGTTTTAAAAACCCTACGTATTTTTAATAAAGTTCTCGCATGCGCATAAATGCTGCTAATGTCGCCATATTTTATGTTAAGTCAGTAATAAGTAAGACCTGATAAGTGTTGTGTAGTGGCTCTCGATTTGTGTAACAGGTAAGTTACTATAAAGGTATATGTTGATTTATGGGTACTGCAGGCCCCAGGGTTCAGTCTACTAATACTTTATTGAAATTTTATTTTAGTTTGTATCATAAGATGGCAACCTCTAATCAGGACAGGAAGCGTCCGCTGGTTGATGCCGACATGCAAGACATTGAAGAACATTTATGGGATGAAGAAAATAGCGATAATGAGGAAAATGTTGACATGTTCGGGGAAAATTCTGATGAAGATGAGGATTATATTCTGGAACGAACAGAAAGCGATAGTGAACATATTGATGACGAAAATGAAGATGAGCAAATAGAGCAGATGTCAGAAGAAGTAACAAACGACAGTCCTGCAGATCATCCTGCGCAACGACAAAATACAGCCAATTTGCGCGGAAAAAATGGACGCAGATGGAGCTTTACCTGTTCCAGCTAAAGAGGGTCGCCCAAGGCAGCATAATATTGTTTTACATTTACCTGGACGGAAACTTGAAGCGCGAAATGTTAAGACTTATGAAGAAGCTTGGAGTCTCATATTATCTGAAGAAATTTTAGATATTGTAACATTTCATACTAATGAAGAGATTCGTAGTAAAACTTTAGCTGGTTGTCAACCGAGTTATAAAAGGCTGACAGATAAGACGGAAATTAAAGCTTTCGTAGGCTTATTATATATAGCTTGCGCTTTACGAGTTTCAAATTCTACTACAAATGAACTATATTCTACAACATTTGGCAACGGAATATTTCGGGCAACTATATCTGAATGCAGATTTCAGTTTTTAGCTACTTGTCTAAGGTTTGATGATAAAAATACAAGAAACACAACAAGGGAATTAGATTTGTTTGCACCTATTCGGCAAATTTGGAATATTTTCGCTGAGAATTCTGAACGGTATTATACTCCCTATGAACATTGTACCATAGATGAGCAACTCGTCAGTTTTAGAGAAAGGTGTCCGTTTAAAATATATATGGGAAGTAAACCGGACAAGTACGGGATGAAAGTGATAATGATGAACGATTCCAAAACTGCGTATATGTTTAATGCTATTCTATATGTTGGTAAAGTAAACTGTGAAAAAACAGAGCCAGTGACGACCTATTTTGTTAGAACATTGTCTGAAACAATTCACGGAACAAACCGTATCGTAACTGTAGACAATTGGTTTACATCGGTGCCATTATAGCGGACATGTTATTAGAAAAGTACAAACTGACTCTCGTTCGAACGTTACGAAAGAACAAACGGGAGATCCCTCCAGAATTTTTATCTAAAAAGGTACATCTTCATTTGCTTTCTATAGAAATAAAACAAATGTGGTTCAACATGCTCGACGCGAGTGGAATTAATGCGATGGTCCTATTTTCACTAGCAAATCCAGAATGGAAGCAAATAAAAAAATAAATAACCGACGCAATTTTTTGAAGGGGTTGGGTATGTCATTACTTAAGCCTCATTTGAGAGTTAGGCTACAAAGTTCTTCTTTACCACGATGTCTAAGACATAACATTTTGGAGATATTGGGGATCTCAGAGAATTTGGAAGCTAATATAGTAGCAATTTTGCAAAACAAAGTAAGATGTGGCATTTGCGCAAGAAATAAGGATAGAAAAACTAATCATTCCTGTTCACACTGCCGTAAACTTTATTGTATAGAACATAGAGCTAGCATATGTGGCAATTGTGAATCGCGTATTTAACGTGCCCAATAAGCGATATGATGGGTTCAATTTCACGAAAAGATTTTTTTTTCATTTAAACCTAAGTATAATTATGTTAATCTTATTTCTGTTTCAAAAGTGTATTATTAAATTCAGTTAGAATTGCTTGTTGTATAGTTTTTTGTTCAAATGTTAATGCAAATACGACATGTCAGCTCAAATAAGATATTAAATATACTGCATGTTAATTTTTATTATAAACTAGTTTGTTTGTTTTTAACCTAACATATACATACGAAAAACACGAAAAAATAATCAAAATTAATAGTTAATTTTGCTAATACTAAGTTGGGCTTCGTAAAACCCCAAGGTTCAGTCTATGTTTTAATGAAAAGGTGGTACAGTTGTAGGGTTACTCGCTTTAAATAATCTCTAATGCAGAATTTTGAAATGTCTAAAGTTATGATTAAATAAAATATGTATCGTGACTATTCCTAGCAATTTGGAAAGGGGAACTTTGAAATAACTCCACAGTGAAAAATTAATTGAAGCCAAGTAGCAATTCTTCTAGCTTATTATTTCATACTCCCCTTTAAAGGCTTATTTATAAAGTAGTGGAGCAAAATACCGTTGTTTTATCAATCTATGAATTATGTTTTCCGAACTTTACTTTATTATAAACGGATCCATTTAATTTACCTTCTAGGGTAATGAAATCCAGTGTTAGCATTAGTTTTATTCTAAGCTTTGTTCGGTGCTTTTGGTTGAACTTTCGCTGCGTCAGTAATCAATGCCGCTATTTGCGTTTGTTTTGGGCCTAACACCAACATCTGGAGATGGCAAGAAAAACTAAATGTCTTAGATTTCTTCAGAATATTTTCTTCTTCTTCTATATACTCGTTTCTTTGCTATAACTGTTAACAAGAGCCTTTTCATATTGCTTTCGTACATTATTCTCATATAGGAATTGTTGAGTATAATCATTCGGGTTAACAATTCTTTCTTGTATAAATTGTAACTGATCCCAATTTTGAGTATTAAACGGTTACCCGATTCCGGATGGGCTGTAGGAATCCAAGGCATGAGGGCGTCACTGCACAAATTGTTAGATGCACAATCCCAACACAAAATAAGTCAAAGAAATAAAGGAAAACAGAGGAGATAACATTTAATAATGTTTATTATAAAGATTTAGAGACAATTTCAGGTGATATTTTGACAATAAAAGCTTTTGATGTGCTAGTAGTTTCAAAATTAGTAATCCTTGCAAAGGAAAATAAAATAAAGAGCAATCTAACGTTTTTAGTACCGAAGTAGTGATCTTACAATTCAGTTCTTCTCCTGTGTAACAGTTTCAATCGGCGATACCTCCTGCGGTGGATCCTCGCAAAACGCGTCTGGTGGCGACTGTTCTGCCACATATGGACATATGGATGTTTCTCAAACTAAACACTTTCGTTTAAATAAAAACTTTTGGGGAGGAGGATTTGCGTAAAACACAAAAAGCAGCTCAAAGCATTCAATAGAAATAATTTAAATTTTAAAAGCAGTTTACTAAAGCGAAACTGATGCAAGAAAAAATTGAAATTCAAAAACTTGAAAAAAAATATATTTCTCCACTATGGGAAAAGCCCAATACCTATTTAGCAATTGAAGCTCATAGAGCAATGAAAATAGTACAAATAAAACTGTACAAACATAGATTGGACATAATTCACTCGCCAATACGTGTTCGTCGCCGAAGACCCACGGGGGGGGGTTCGGAATTGCGGGCTTTCGAAGAAGTGCTTCAAATATAGATATACTTATATCTGAGCGCCCAAAAGTAATGAGAACGTTACATGAATCTATTACATGTTGTTTACAGACTGTTTGTGTTTTCATTTTACGTCAAACGAGAACCACAATTTGAATTTGCCATTACTAATCTCCAGCGCTTTTACACCTTTTTCTGCGCTTTCAGGTCTACTATCTCCGTTAACACTAATTCATTTTACAATATTCTGCGAACAAGTATTGAAAGTTATAGCTTTCGTAAGGCTAATTGCCTTACACTGTATAATACTCCTCTCGAATCTAACTGAAGTGCACTAGCTCTTGTAAAGGTTGTGAAAGTAGTTAGTAAACTGCTCTAGAAACTATTTTACTCTATTATCGATAGTTAGTTATCCATCGGTTAAACCATCAATGGTTAAACCTAGGGATAGGTGCCAACCTTAGATCGAAGCATCCTTTAGACAGGTGGTACATAAACTCTTTATGCAAATTAAGATCAACTCTCAAGATTGTCTTTCTTGTTACAACGACTTTTTCCTTCACCATCATTCGGTAATATGGCTAAGAGTGTGAGATACAAATATCTCCTTCTGTATGTCAGAAAATATTGAAACATTCTGTGTAGTATTTACTACTAATTTATTATTAAAATATTCCATTTATCTCACGATCGATAGTTTTAATTTAATTTCGGCTCTGTCCGAGCACCTGGCCTATATTTCAATTAATTACGGAAGCTAACAGAGTTGCCCAACAATTTAACTAAACTTGTTATTATTTCATTCGGTATTCCTGGGTAGGCAAATTAATATCGCGCTACTTTTCTTTGTTTTCAATGTAGTTGTATTTCATTTTGTATTATAATGGATGCGTAGTTTGTAACAAACGTTCTTCCAGCGCCGAAACAGTTCATTCTGGTTCTAGAGATATATTCAATTTTAAAACGAAATATATAGACTCCACGAACTCGTAATCTTTGCTAATGCTTGCGGAATAACATATCTTGTTCTCTAAATTTCGTGTTTTGCTTGATGGTAGAGTGGGGTAGAGGAGGTCTGACATGTCGTCTGTATCCATAGTGTAGGTGTCGTTGTAGCAAAGATTTGAGAAGCAATCGCATTGTTACTTTTGTGCTTTTGATTTGTGCTAGGTATCCCTTTGTCTGTAACAGACAAAACCTTTTCCCTGTCAGTATACATGACGAGTCTTTTTTGCCATACATTAGTGTATCGCATATTTAAAATAAACATAGCAGAAAACTAATTTGAAACTAACTACATTTTAGCCAAGGCTGTACATAATTTTAATTTCATTTCCGTATGGCAGTACATGGCGAAGTCTTCTCTACTCCCAAAAATTTTAAAAAGATGTTACTGTTTACTATGGCTTTTCAAAGAGGTCTAAACTTCAGGATTTTCTATCAGCTCTTTTTCAGCAAGCCAAATAGCAGAGTTAATTTCAGTACAACTCGTGTATCTTTCCACTAAATTTGTTTAATATATCTTAAGAATTAGTGCTTCTATCTATATTCAAAATATCTAAATCAAAAGTAGTGACAATATTAAACTCTTCTCACAATAAATGGAATTTAATTGATAGTTCATAATAGAACGATTGGACAATTCCAAACTGCTACAAATGGTGAATGAACTATGAGCTTTATAGGATAAAAAGATGTAACAAAAAGAAAAAATCTTTCCTTTTTTGTCCACGCTTCCTTGCATGTAACACTACAGTTCAGATGAATACAAACAGTAGGAATACTACTGTCGCAATATCATTTCTTTTCTCGTTTCGAAGGGTTTTTTATGACCAAATTTTAAATATATTGACACTAACATTCAATGATCAAACTAATATTTTCTAATTTAATTATGTGTATACAACATGAATCTAAATGCAGTTACTAGTAAAAAAAAAAATTAACTTTTATCTTAATTTTAAAAGATTATATCACGATGTAATCATATATCATACAAAGTCTTTAAAGCCTCTATTAATAGTTACTGGCCCGGGGTAGAATATTACAGGGTAATCTCTCGGCACATTAATACAAACCTTAAACCAGACCGAAGTTTCATTAGTGAGGTCTCACCTGAAATGCATTATGTATGCTAGCTAGGCACCATCTATAGGCGATGACGTAATCATTATTGGCCGCTACATCTTTCGCAGAAATCCGCCAAATTCTCCTTCGTACTTAATACACGCGGCAGCATGCCAGCAGGATAGCCATCCAATAACATGCAAATGTATGTAAAACAGCCATCAAATTATGTAATTTCGAATCACAGCTCCAAACTGAAATGGAGAGTACACCGAGACCGTCCCTGAGGGTGCTTTAACGCTGGATCATGTCTTGCGAACTAATTGATTTATATTCTGGTCTTGGCTATCAGTACATCATATATTATGTAAATTAACTTGCCACCCCTTAATCGAAATGATACCATTAGCGTTTCTGGTTGTTGGCCAATAGTCCTAGTTATTGATCAAGTTATTTTGCATCTGTTACCAGTGGTTATGAACTTGTCCAAAATATAAAGATTTATTTTCCCTTGGATCTTGGCTTGTTGTATAAATCGTGAGTTATGCACAGTAAATCTTAACTAATTTACCAAAATTGTCGAGACAAGCACTGGAAGACGAATTAGTTTATTTTAATATACATATTATATACATACTACATACATGAGTATATACAGCCAGATGCACAAAGTGTACTCGGTTTAAATGTTCAGGATAGCTATTAGAGTTTTGCATAGAGTATCCTACTACATTTGCTCATTAATTATAATTCCATATTTACAGAATCTATTGCTTAAGTCTAACATCTCTGATACCGATACGATTCTTACTATATTCTTACTTATTCATTTTATATGATTTACATGCTGTTTTCTATTTTTCCTACAACATTGGGGTTTTTAATCGGTAAAGGCCACTTATATTTCCTTATACAAACAATACCTAACCGATTATCGAATTCAACTTAATTGCTTTGTGATCATGGGAACTATTTTTTCTCTGATGATTGACATCTTTAATTCTTACCCTGGTCAACAATTTTGAACTGTTTTCTGCATTTGCTTTCTAAAATGTGCAGACTTATCTAATTTTGTTCTGCTGAATAAAGAACAGTACTGGCGAACATTGAGAAAATTAAAACAAACAAAATGTACGTACAACATGATTTTGAATCCTTCTGTGAATATCTTGAAATATTATTGATTGATAAACCTACTATTATCATTGGTGACTTTAACCTACCTTTATATGCAAGCAATTCACACACGTGTCCGAGATGTTGCGCACTTTCCTGCTTTTGTAGCTCCCTGCATCTTAAGCAATACAATTCTGTGAGAAACTGTGACAACAGATTTCTTGATTTAATCATTTCCAATGCGGCCTGTGATATTAATGTCGAAATTGATGATTTGTGCCAGTTGACCGTTATCATCCACCTCTTTCAATATCCGCGAACTTTTTCGTATCAACTCACACATCTTCTGCCTTTCCTTCAAACACATATCTACGTTACAACTTTCAACATGCTGATTTCGAGGTACTAGGTCTAGTAATCTCAGTGATGTGGATTGGTCTTTCCTTGAATCATTCGATAACGTAAATGATGCTGTAGATAAATTTTATGATGTACTTCAAACTGTCTTTGATCACTGTGTTCCTAAGTGTTCTGCAACTGGGAGGCGCTCGAAATATCCATCTTGGTTTACTCAGGAGATTATTAGCACTCTAAAACTGAAATTGTATTATAGACGTAAATGAAAAACAACCAATAGCAATGCTGCAATTACTTTGGTCCTACTTAACTAACAGAAGTAGCTATGTATTTTACAACGGTTTCTCATCTTCCACTTTCATTCTAACTTCCGGTGTTCCCCAGGGTTCCAACCTGGGGCCACTGCTTTTTTATTATATATAAATGACTTTCTTACCTCACTACCTTACCCTGTTCTGGCCTATGCAGATGATTTAAAATCTATACTTCTATCCATTCATGGAACGATGTATTTCATTTACAACATAATTTAAACACAATAAATGTCTGGTGTTCTAAATTCAATCTTAATCTTAATATAAGCAAGTGCTGTTACCTTACGTATATCAGAAAAAGTGACTCCTATTGACTCGGTGTACACATTACATGATACAGATTTGAAAAAGGGTAGAAATTGTGAAAGATCTCGGAGTATTTTTTGATGATCGTTGCCCTTTTTTCTTATCACATCTTGAACTTATCCTTGTCTGCTTCTCGTAGCTTGGGCTTTGTTCTGCGATCTTGTAAAATTTTCAATGATGTCCGTGTTTTCAAGAGTCTTTTCTATTCCTTCGTTCTAAGTAAATTGGAATTTGCATCACAAGTGTGGTCGCCACATTATGTCTATCTCCAGCTTTCGTTAGAAAAGATTCAGCGACGTTTTCTGGAATTTCTATCATTCAAAAGAGATGGTATATATCCTTCACGAGGTGTTGATTATCCGAATCTACTGTCTGAACATGGCATGGATGCGCTAAGTTTTCGTCGGGAAAGACATGGAGCTCGTTTTGTGTGGAAGTTAGTCAACGGTGTAATAGATAGTCCTTTTCTCCTATCTTCTTTGGACTTCTTGGTTCCTTGATTGTCTTCCCGTTATTCATGTACTTTTTCTATTCTCTTCTCAAGAACAAACATGCTACAGTTGTCACCATTGACAACGATGTGTCGAGCTGCTAATCTGCATTATGATGATATTTTTGTTGATTCAATTAATCCATTCACTTAGTTTCTTCTTTGTTTTTACTTAATATGTATGTATTTCACATGGAAAATTTATAATTTTGTCCTGTAATTGTACGTTATTGGGCAATAAAGTATATTGGACAATAAAGTATATTGCATCTAACATACCTGTCCCACATATTTATTTAGAATATTTCTATATTTTTGTTTCTAATGGTAAAGGCGAGGTTATACATCGGATTTATGAATTTGTTACAAAAGTAACTGACGAATTCTTTTGAGAAGGATAGTTGGGTATACTAGTTTAGGCTTAGAGTCTGGTTGAGTGTCCTATACAACGAAAAATGCCTACTCGTATCTTTCTCTAGAGTAAATAGTAATTGAACGTGAGGAAAGCTAAAAGTGATTTAGGTCATGTCAAAATATTTTACAGAAATTCATCAATGTATTACCTCATAATCTATAGAGCACATTCGTCTACAGAACGTAAAAAAAGCACAAATAAGCATTTACTGAGGTCAAGGGGCCTTTCAGCGTCACCACCACTTTCATACTCATAGAATCTATAAAAAAATTATGAAACAACATCTTAAGCTAAGAGAAAATCAAGTTTCAAATAATCGATGGTTTTGACCATTACTTTGTGGTACATTTTGTAATATAAAATAATTAATACATCATATTGTTAAACCACTTTATTTAATATTGTTTACTTCAGTTTCAACCTTCTTTGGTCATTCTCAAAACTAAAGTAAATTACAATGCAAATACATTTTTCATAGCTGCGCTACCTGGCGGTGTTTTAGTTGTAGTTTAAAATATAACTTGACTTGGTATGCTACACTATTATTTGAAAGAAGCTAGTGTAGCAGACCAAGCCAAGTTATATATTAAGCAATCCCTCAAATTACAATATAATAAAATCTAATGTGACAAACGCAATCAACAGTGCTTAATCCAGAAAGTGTGAGACATTTGTTAGCTATTGGAAGAAATTCTTTATTTAGATTTATCAAACTCACACTCTTGCTTATATTTCGTGCAGGAATCATAGTACTTTAAATTGTACTTTAAGTTGCTGAACAATGATTAGTTTCAGCTAGTCTGCCATAGATAGTCCCAATTACGACTGCTTTTTGTACAACATTTTTTGAGTTACTACTACAAAATCAGTAGCAAACTCAACAAAAGGAGAACGAATAAAAAGTTATTGCCCAGTTGAAATTCTACCATGTTTGTAAATCATTATGTTATAACAACAAACTAACTATACTTTTACATTTACGTAAAATTGTCTTTCTCAGCTGCATTTTCTTGTGACATCACTCACGTACTTCCCCTTACAATAAAAAAAATATAGAAGTAAACGATTCTCATTCTTTAATATGAAAGCAAAGAACATAAAAGCGGAAGGATAACAAGACATCAACATAAAATATAGAAATATTAGCTTACACGATTTTTTTATAGAACGTACAAAATACTACCGTTCCTGTTCTATTGGGGAATCTCATAAAAATAAACAGCGACATTGTACGATATTGTCCCTTTTCACGGGAAAAAATTACATACTTGATTCTTTCCGCCGTCCTTTTCTTTGTGTTGGAAGAGAGCAAAATTGAGAAATTGCGAATCCCCGTGAGCCTGTCGTCACCATTCCTGCTACTACTCGGCAGCCCCATCATTGAAATACTGCGAGGACGAGTGTAGCTTTTGTAATTTCAACGAAGTCGGTCAAAGAGTGAGGTGATCCGGGGCAAATTGTATACAAATCCTTTGCCGAGAGTGGGTCGACGCGCCACTAGAGGGCCCTAGAGGCGCGTAATGAATAGCAAGTGCGCGATCTTGGCGTCGATTGTTTCGTTCCGGCTCGCGGCTGTTCCGGGTACGCTGGTGTCCCGGAGTCTAAGACCGGAGTTTCAAATACTATAACAAAACGCTTGGGTCAGCCGACAATTTTGACTTATGCTACATGCATACCTACACTTTTGTTCATAAGTTTACTTCCACTACATAATTTCAGACCACAGCTGTTCTAAAACTAACTCCTTAAGCTAGACAAATATTTCGAACCTCAGAGAAAAGTGGACAATTACAAAACTAGAGAAAGTAGCCCAATGAATGGAAAAAGCGTTTTATGAAAAATTGCACTTAGAAAAACCGACTAATATTTCTTTATAAATAGTTGAAGATTTATGAAGTTTGAACTATCCTAATCGTAATTAGCTACAGATGATATTTCTTGGAATTCTCAGGGATTATTTGTTTGTTAATGATAACTTTAGGGAGGATCAATTGAGTCAAAATTAATACTCAGAATAAACTGCTGAAAAATCTCAATTTTATGTGTCTTTTAAGCTAACCTATTAAATATGGCCACCTGAGTTACTTGTCCCTATTTGCTCACTGAAAAAACTTTCACAAGTACCTACAGGACAACTGAAGCAGTG
The DNA here is from genome assembly GCA_023690525.1 of Holotrichia oblita. NCBI lineage: Eukaryota > Metazoa > Arthropoda > Insecta > Coleoptera > Scarabaeidae > Holotrichia > Holotrichia oblita. Next base: position 60,654,691 of record CM043021.1, read on the forward strand.
CGGTAACAACGGTTTAACTTTGGTTGTGGAAATGTTCATAATGTGGTATATTATTAGTAATGATCTAAGTAATTCTACCGATTGCGAGCTTTTATAACCTAGATATGTGATATATTTAAATATTACATTGCTTACATTACAATGCTATGAGATACCAACCATTTTCTTTTATACACCTACTTCTATGATGTTTACTTACTCCTAGGTCAAATAAATATGATTATAACTGTCAGCCACAAATTTCTAATAAGTTTGGTAGATAAGCTTTATCTGGCGTTCACTGTTTGTTGAAAGGTTATTATGTTTCTACGGGTGCACTATTTGTGATTTGTTTTCTACATTGTCAAGATTGACGGGAGAGTTATAATGACACAGGTTAGTAGTAACGCGTAGGCAAGTTTGTTTGTATTGAGTTAATCCTAATAATCAGATCATAGTCTGTTTTCAAAAGAAGAAGATTTTCTAACTTGTTGACGCTGCTATAGCTGTGGCAACTTCATTGCAAAAACATGCAAACTATTTTTTATAGTGCATTAAATATTTATTACTTCTAATGGTTTCCAAAATGTTGGTCATTATAAACAAGAAAGTAATCCTCAATAATATAATGTAGTAAGCCTAATTAATAGCTTATCAATATATGTGGTCATAAATAGCTTCAGGAATGCAGCATTTATGAACTGCAATCTTTTTAGAAGCAACAGGATACACAGCTCAAGGAACCAGCAAATCTCTGCAATCCACATACATATATATTTTTTAATTAAAGTATTAGTCACGTAATCCTGTTCAATTTAAATTAGCTACAATTTCAAAAATAATACCGTTGTCTGTATAGAATTCTTTCATATTTGGCTAATTAGTAGTGTCACCATAAATCTTCCAGCAGCGTAATCCCATTTCTCTATAGGGTTGTCACCAGAACTGTATGGACAACGGTGTATATGTGTGTGTGTTTTGTAACCTTCTTCACCTTTTTCCATCCTCGTCGGTGCGAAATTATTTTTTTATACATAGCAAGCGCACGCAAAGGAAATTTGTATGAAAAAGTGTTTGGGAAAAGGAGTTTAGATTTAATATAATCCAGTTCCATTAAGGGCAAGATATATTACCTCATACTCTTTCTGTATTATAAGGAAAATATAACTATGGAATATACGTAAAATTACGTTACCTTACACGCTACACTCCAAAATAGTATCACTTTTATAAGGCAGATTATACGAAAAACAGATATAATTAAATATGCTTATAATACAAAATACAAATATGTTTATAATACAATGAAGACGACACACAATTTCTTACTTTTAATATGGAGGATGACAGTAAACCCTGTGCCAATATATATGTATATACAGTTCAGCTGATTTAGAAACATTGTTTGCATCAGTCCGAAGATTTTTTACTATTGTTATTCCACGAAATAAATAATATACTGTTATTGAAGCTAAACGCCTTAATTTATATATTAAGATTTTGAATGCGTACGAAAGTATGCACGGTTTAATGGAAAAAATCTTGACATGAAATTAGAACACATTTATGATTTTATTCTTCTCTGACAGCTATGTTTGTAAATATGAATGCATCTAAACGTAGTGAAAATGTTGCAAGATGGTAACAAATCTAGAAAACTGTTGACGCTAGGAGTTTGCATTGTGATTTTTAATTTACATTAATTAATTAAAAAAGTAGTTATGCCAAATGAAATTAGTTTTGCTGCATTTGCAAAGGCAAACGAAGTACAGATGCGACGCTTGAAAGAGTATTGCTTCTCTCTGCGGAGCTACTCTCTTTGCATTAAGAAAGTGATTTTTATTTCTAGGTACACTTTTAAAATTGCTTAAGCATAAACTTTCCGTCTTTTAAATAGGTATAGCCACTAGCCAACGATAAGCAATACTTCGAACTCGAGGTATTTAACTATCAATGTTTAAAAAGCTCGATTACAAAAAGTAAAGCTACAGCTGTGAGGTCCTTCGTTACAATTAATTGGAATATAAAACAAAGTTTATAATTTCATGTATACACACAATAACATATGATAGATAGCTCAATTTTCAACGCGCTGGCAAAATGTATAAAAGAATATAGTTGCTTTAATTTTTTGTCATGCATTGAACACCTCAGAGCATTTATCCTCCAGCGATACGTCGCAACGTCTACATATTCTAGTGGTTTCGTTGCCATAGACAGCGCAGCTGTTCTGAGTCACAAACATTAGAAAGAAGTAAAGGGATAAGGTAATCACTTCCTGAAAGGCATCGCCAGACGATATAGATATTAGTTAAAATTTTGCGACCTTGCAGTGACCCATTTGGACCGTAGTGTGACGAGGGGTTTAGAAAGCATGTCAGGTAGCGCGCAAATGTCCAAAAATTGCAAACGTCGACTGCCAAAATAAGTATGTACACTTGGTACGATTTAGTCTTCCGAACGATTTTAGTGAGTTACCTTATTAAAATCGTTCGAAGACTAAGTCGTACCGAGTGTACCTACTTGGGGAAATTGCATACATTTTAGAAGTGGATGTCCATATGAAAGACATTGCAGATATTGAACGTCGTAGATCTAGGGCATTAGTATCGCAATTTATTTTCGATAGTTTGGATATGGTAGGTTACTAATTGTCTCTGTCAGTGTGTTGCATATAACTCACGTATTGGCAAATAGAACCACTTGTACAAAACAAAATCTGTGTGTTTTTTATGTATAAATACAGCGCAATTTCTGCATTGCTTATACAGCACCAATAAATGTTAATATTTGCGTTGAATAATTTTTGATTAGAATTCTTTAATTTTATTGTTGTTATCAGCGGGAGCTCATTTTCAACAATTTTATAGGTTGGTACACAATAAAGTTATTAATACTGCTAATTGCGGACTAAATTTAAATTTGTATGTATCTGGAAAACATGAATAGGTAATTGATAGGTATTGCAAATACAAATCTATAGGAGTTTTGAAGTAATCATTTATAAAAAATATTGTCCTTGAATGTCAAATTCAGATGTTACAAACTCAGTAGGTATATATGTAGGGTATCGTGAGACTAAAGAATTACATTTTTTTCGGTTAGTATCATTTCTGTATTAATGTTTGGAACTTTTGAGCGCAACTTTCTTAAGCTGAAGTTTATAATGGCAATGTAGAAAATAAATTTATAAACGTTGTTCATCTTTGATAACGTTTATTAAGTTCGCAGTCTACAGAATGTTCCAAAGATATGGAACAAGAGTCAACTGGCTGTCAAGTCGTTGTTCGATCTACTCAGACCCATTCTCCGAGTGATTTTGGCAATCATCTATCCATGAGTCTAAAGTATCTAAAATTCCGTCTTGTTCTGAGGCAGAAGGTATCATTCATTTCAATGGAGTGAAATTATCGATACAGAGGCAAAAAAAAAAACAAGAGAGAATAATGGCTAAATCTTAGCATGCTCTTGTTACTTACTGACTTTCATTAACATACGGTACTTAACGTTTAAAACTGTTTCCTTAGTACTTAGTCAGGGACACCTGTTTGTTCTACTCACCTGCTATCCTACCTAATAAGTTTCTGAACAAGCATAAGTAAGTCTCCAGAACTAGGCTTACAAAATTAAAAATTGTGCTAATTTTTATTATCCTTTTTATATTGCTGCTTCCATTTTACTCTTTTACTGTTTATTTTATTTTACTATTTTTAGACTTAGTATAAAATGAAGTAATTACTTCAGTTTCAAGTTTTCTAGCAAACATTTATTAAAAGTAAACATCAGTACGAATGCAGGCATGGATTCATTAGTGTCCGGGCATTGATACAAACAAAATCTGCCGATTACTAAAGTTTTTATTTTTGCCGTAACTCTGAATGTTTACCATACTATATACTACAAAAATCGTATAATTTTTTCTCATTTACAGTTGCTCCGGATATTCCTTGACTACGCCACCAGTACCGACATGATAGTTCGCGAAGGTTCCAATGTCAATTTAAAGTGTATGGCGAGGGGTTCCCCGAACCTTCAATCACTTGGAAGAGAGAAGGAGGATCTAATACGATTGCCAAGTGGAGAGGAAGGTAAATAGTGAGGAATTTGCCGCGCTGTCGTAATATGTTTGATATGCTATTTGTCCGACGTAATAATGGGAATACGCATTGCAAATGTTTGCGTTCGCTCTTATGTGTGCTATTCTATTCCATTAGAAAGAACAGATGATACCCATGCCCCTAGGTGTCATACGCTTATGCATAGTTATTATACAGGTAGTTAATCAAACGAATAATATACATATGTTAGAAATATTTTCAATAGTTTTTTGTTTTTATAATCTTCTAAACAATAAGCTTTAGCTTTTTTTTTAATTTTCAATACACATTTGAAACTACTGTTTCTTACTTTTACCTTAAAAGCAAATTTATAAAATATGGTCTAAGATAACAATTTTACCGTTTTTTTACCATTTTACCGTTACAATAAGCATGCTCATATTATCACTTCTAGAGAATTACCTAAAAATAGGAAATATTGTACAGTATTACAGAAAAAATTCATTCTGTAACTACCTTAACCATGCTTTACCAGCATGTAGTACATTGTATACATAAAACATTACATAGTAGAAACCAAACAATTGGAAATTGTATTTTTAATATAAATCTTTTGCTTACGCTTATACTGGAGATAATTGGAAACAGAATTGCAACATAACAGGTTTAACAAAGAACGTAGAACATTTCAAAAGGCATCACCAACGGAGCTTGCTGAATATATTCCATTTTAATCGTATAAATTTACCATACCTACATAACAATAATCGTCTTTTTTCTGTTTCTTCCTTTTAACGTCCTATCTTTGGTGTGACGTAAAGTTTCATCTCTTGTCTTTATTTCTAATTGATTTCATTAGCAGTGTTATAGAGTTTTGCTATCGTAATATTTTTTGTTAGTACCTACAGTCCATTATTAGCAACTACAGAAGGGTCCTCTTCTATCATACCACAGGCATAATTTTTATCTGTTACTTCCTCTCCTTTTTTTCAAAGGTACATATTGGCCTAACGATAGGTACCAGGCTATACATATACCTAAATGTTCGGGGATTTTCTCAGTATGTGACACTGCCTTCAACATTGAATTCTTATCAATTGGTTGTGGGGATTAGACAGGATTGTTATCGGCTTGTTATAACACGTCAGGTTTATGCTGAATATCTGGTGTTTTGTGGGTGAAATAGTGCATTTTATGTTCAGTTTGTACAATGAAATGTACAGTGCGGAACTTCAACCTGTTGAAACCACCAACTGTTACCACCTTTACCTCTTAAGACTTGTCGAAATCTATTATTATTACTAATGTTTCTCATTTTGATTCAGCTGTGGGATGGAGCTATAATAACACAATTTTACTTCGGTGCTTTAGCTCATCCTCCTTATTTGGGCAAGTAAATCTTCTTAGAATATATACAGTTTTTATACATTTGGTCTTTCACTTGATACATTTGATTTTTATAGTACTGATGATCTGTATAGGTACTGTTTCGTAGGATTTGCCTTGGGATTTACATATCTTGTAATTGGATGTTATATTATTCATCTACTACGCCGACTCATTTACAAGGAACATTGAGCCTGTCAAAATGTGAAAATAATGCGAGTTGGACATACATACGGTTGTTAGCAAGTTAAAACTACTCTTCAGAGCTCTAATAATATTTATTAGTATCAAAGGACTGTTCACTAAGTTTGATATCGGTGGGTATTCAAAAGCTGAGAAATAGATGCTTGGTTGGATCAGGAACTGTAGTCGCATAAGTCATATGGGCTTCCTCAGGACACGGAACTTTCTCATTTGTTGTGGTGCGTGGTACTATACAGTCTACTACCATCTGCTTAGGTCACCCCTCCCAAAAATATGCAGAATACCTTAAGGTTTATTGAGACGTAGTGCAAAGAAGGAAGTGAGGTAGACATTTCTAAAACCTGGCTTGCAACAATTGCTTTAGTGTGGATCCCATATAGGATTCATGATCTGTACTTGTTTATGTAGAAACTAGCACTGGCATCTGATGTAAAATATCTGGGAATTACTCTTAAACAAATGCTCACATTCTGAATTTATCTGACCAACATAATTGATAAACAGTTTTATGGACACTTATGGTAAAACCTTTGGATCAACTTGCAGATCCTCACCGAGTGTATTGGTTGCACGCATTACATTGCGATATTTGTGTGGTGGCCCTGCACACAAACAAACTACGCTAAAATTACTCAGCAAGGTGTACAAGCATGCATGCTTGGGTTTAAAGTTTGAGATGGGTAAAATGCTAAACGCTGCTATGCAGATACTGATA